>CM061753.1:252377454-252977454 GCA_030979885.1 Lolium multiflorum
AAACATGACCACCATGTGGATTGCTCCCCCATACCTCCACTCCATGGGAGAGCTTCTTCTTTGGCGCTCTCTTCACATATCCATGATCACCATATGGATGGCAAGACTCAAGCAAAGGACCTCTTCGAGATGGCTCATGATCTTGCACTTCATTTCTTCATTCTTCATCATGTTGATGTTCCTAGTGAACTTGAGGGTCCTTCATCTTCATCTTCAAGACATACTTGACACTTGATATCCTTCATCAAATTCTTCTTATTGCAACCTTGAAGCCAACAAATGGTTCAAGAATTGCCTATGGACAACTCCTACAAATATAACTCAATGCAAACATTAGTCCATAGGGATTGTCATTAATTACCAAAACCATACATGGGGGCTCCATGCACTTTCAATCTCCCCCATTTTGGTAATTGATGACAATCTCTTTGAGAGGGTTTATATAAGGAATTTAAGTAACAAATAAGTTGAATATATAGAGCAAACTCCCCATAATATATGCATGTGTGAATGATCTTGACTTTCATTGCATATAATGGCATTCAAAGCCTAGTGGAGTTTTCTCTAAATATTCAACTATGCAAAGCAACAAGATGCAATGCAATAAAGGCACATGCTTAAACACAAAGCAAAGACATAACCAAATTCCCTTAAACCCCTTCCAAACTTCTCCCCCATTGGCACCAATTGCCGAAATGGGTGAAAAATTTAGAAGGCCAAAATAGTGAGAGTTCCTCCATAGCGTGTGCATTTCTCATAATTTGAGTGGAATCAAATGCACATATCCAATGACAAATATTCGGAAGGAATCACACTATAGATAGGATCAAAGATTGCAAAAAAGATAACAAAGTCAAGAAGCTTCAACAAATGAAGTAAGCAACCAAATGAACCACAAGGAAGATACCAAAAGAAAGATAGATATTATGATAAGATCAAGAAGATTACTCTAAATAATATGAGGAAGCTCCCCAAGGTTTGTGAACAA
This sequence comes from Lolium multiflorum, assembly GCA_030979885.1. NCBI lineage: Eukaryota > Viridiplantae > Streptophyta > Magnoliopsida > Poales > Poaceae > Lolium > Lolium multiflorum. The sequence goes on from CM061753.1 coordinate 252,378,443, forward strand.
AACTAGACAAATTGCATGAATATAAGTGTACAAACATGGAATCATCACTCCCATAATATCATTCAAAACAAAAGATACCAAGTGAATCAAACTCTAATGATCACCACAAAATAGTGCCTTAAATAGAATGAGGAAGCTCCCCAAGGTACATGCATAAATTAAAATGTTGCATTTGAATACAATATGCATAACATGGAATCCTTACTCCCTCATTACCATTTAAAACACAAACATTTGAAATAGATCATAGATAGAAAATTAAGCTTAACACTTGCAACAAACAAATGGTTGAGCAACAAGTAAGAGGCACCATAATAAAAAGGCTCAACCAAGATGATATGTGAAAGACATGATAAAGCATATTATAAGACTATTACAAGGATGAGCAAAAATCATCATCATAGTCTTCAATGAATTATATTGCTTAGCATGACCAATCAACACGCAATAAATAAATAAGATATCAAAAGATGCACCATCTCTTATGTGTATAAGTTTCTCTAAGTGGACAACATCACAAAGATATTTATCCACAAAGAAACATGCACACACAAAATAGATACGCAAGAAAAATAGTATGATATCCAAGACGAAGTCATGCAATATACCAATAAGAATTTTTTGCTTAATAGCATGGCCAAAGGCTCAATTTTATCTTATTGTACATTCATGAACTTCAACCACAAACAAATAAAATACATCACAAATATCAACAAGGGATAGAAGATAGTTGGGATGCATTTGAGAAAGGCAACAAGTATCACAAACGAGGATACCAAAAGAAGTAACTAAATTTGCACTTTCATCTATATTGCACATGTGAGAGCCTTGAGGAATTGATATGCAATAAAATTGCTAGATAGGCATAGTTGGGATGGATGAATCATGAGCATGATTTAAAATACTTCCCAACAAATGCACTCATCTCAAATTACTCACATTCACAATAAAGAGGTTTCATTAAGACTTTTGCAAGAAGCACAATATTTGCAAATCAAGAGATTCATGCCAAGATGCAACCATAAGGTTGGATACAAGAAAAGTATGCATGAGAAGATACTTGTTACCAAGATAGCATTGGTGTGGATGTAGTAGATATGTGTTCGTTGACCATCCTAGCTTGCCTCAAGTTACCATTGAGTCACCACTTCTTTCCAAGAGTGAGACAAGCATCCAATGCATATCCATTGTACCTAACACAAAGGTAAGTACAAAATGGTCCCCAAACTAATTGGGTCCGAAGTAGTTAGACACACTACAACATATAGGACAAACTCCACAATTCTATGTGCATATAGATATGAAATTGAATTTCATGCACATCTTATCCAAATTAGGATTTGATGGAGTTTACCCTATATATTGGATCAATGAAAGTGACACATGCCATAAGATATACATATATTAAATATGCATGCACAATACTTTCAAGGACCAAAGGAAGATACAATTTGGACAAAACACCAAATAAATCAAGAGACAATGGTTGCCCAAATTATATCAAAGAATCAAATCAACACAAGATTGACTCCAAAGACTTATCTCATTATAAGAAGCTAATTAAACCTAAACACAAAGGAATGAGATAACCAACTCCCAAGAGAGCAAGGTTCCAACAAATAAACCAAACCCTCGAAACTTTTTATGATGGCACAAAGTACCAAAAAGAAAAATTTATGTCTCCCAAAACCAAATTTTTGATAAAGATCAAGAGATGTTAAGCATTCTAATAATATAGAAGAGCTCCCCCAAGTTTGGTGCATTATCTAGGATTTTTTATATGAATACAAAATGCACAAAACTAGGATCATCACGCTACCTATATCTTCTAACAATGCTAAGAAAGTTTGAATAGACAACTTAGATCCATAAGATGCAAGGAAGACACATGGGAGTCAAAGCACAACAAATTCATGGCAATAAATAAGGCAATATAAATACAAGAGCCAATGTAGATATGATCAATAAATATCTACCTCATAATTGATTACCAATTGTCCTAGGACAAGAGGTATTAGGAAATATTTCCCGGTGGTAGTTTGTAAGTATACATAAGATCATATTTACAACGAACAAAGCATATGGTAAAAGATAAGAGTTAACCATCATGCAAAGAGTTTCTTGATAGCTTCAATTAGTCATACCAACATGCAAAGCAATTAATAGTATTCATACCAACATGCAAAACAATTAATAGTATTCATACCAACATGCAAAGCAATTAATAGTATTCATACCAACATGCAAAGCAATTAATAGTATGACTTGAAGCATATGGTTTTCCAAAAATGTATTGAGGGACACATTGTGAAAAACCATGCCAAGAAAAACTTTCACAAAAAGATCCACAAAGATATTAGCAATGAAGCCATTTAAGCAAATTGGAACTTGTTTGAGAAAACATGTCACATATGAGAGATAATTTACAATATCAATTCTATGTGACACAACCTCAAATGTTCACATTTCCTAGGCTTGTAATATGCACAAAGCTTATTACTTCCCCATAATGTGATAAGGAATTTATTTTCACAAGAGGCAAATAAGATCCAACTAGAGATATTAATGGACATTAGAATTTGAATTTCTCATGAAGATGACATACCACATAGAGACTAGATAATCTTGCAATATCAATTCTAAGTGGTATTCCTCATGTACACACATTGTTAGGATTGTGAAATTCCTAAAGGCATATCACTCCCCCAAAATGTTATAGTCCATTAATCTCTCATAAGAGCCATATAAGATACAACAAGATGCAAAGAGGCTCCAACACAAGCACAAATACATGGTGTGCAACCTAACATTCATAGACTTGATTTCTCAAGAAAAACAAGTAGGATGCACAACATATACAAACACATGTTAGGAACAAAACTAACACATGCAAAGGGGCGAGTAACTTTCAATATAAATGAGTTGAGCACATGTTACCGCAAGGAGGAACATTGAATACATGATAGAAGCAAGATAACCAAAAGACTTGGCTTGAGATAATATAAATGATGAAGATCCCTTAATTCTTCATGATGTAGCCAAGTCTCCAATGCCCTCCAACAAGCACCTATTGATCAAATTTTGGATTGTTGGTCCCCAACTAAGTTGGGTCCTAAGAGGTTAGTCACAATAGGCTTGGCAACCCAAATGGTTCTTTTCTTGACACCACTTTGAGCACCAACATATTTGGCAAACACATTGCCACCCTCATCCTTACGAAGAGAATAAACATCATCAATGGTGATAGAGTTGGATGAGGTACCAATAGTGCACAAGGAGGAGATGTGGCCCTTCTCACGGCATATGTAGCAAGTTCTTTTCTTCTCCTTCTTCTCACTAGGTTTCTCCACAATGGGAGCATTGGCTTGTTTCTTCTTGGGAAGTGGCATTTCTTCAACTTGAGGTTGAATATGAGTTTGAGCTTGAGGCCGCTTCCCTTTTTGCTTCTTCTTCAAAGGGCAAGATCTAACATGGTGCCCTTCAATGTTGCACTTGAAGCAAGCAATCTTGGCCGGGTCTTTGACTTGTACTTGGCCCTTCTTCTTGTTGTTGTTCTTGGACTTGTTCTTGTTGTTGGATTTGAATCCAAGTCCACTCTTGTCATTGGGGGATTGTTGCATACTCAACATCGTGTCAAGTTTGCATTTCCCTTCATGACCCTTTACCAAGTCATTCTTCAAAGAAGTGACTTGGGCCTTGAGCTCTTTGATTTCCTCTACATGGTTAGTAACAACACAAGTACTAGAGGAAGTAGAATCTTCATTGTTAGAGCAACAAGGCAAGGAAGATAATTCATCACAAGATTTAGCAATATTATGAGTGGATGAATTACTAGGACTAGCACATGACAATATAGCATTTTGAGTAGTAGTGCTAGTATCCACATGAGGCTCACAAGGTGTTTCCTTTGATATGATAGCCTCATGAGCTAACTTTAGCCTATCATGAGAGGCTAGAAGATCCTCATGGGAGCTAGAAAGCTTTCCATGATTTTCTTCCAATTTCCCATAATTGCTAGTTAGCAAATCAAGTTGAGCCCTTAGCTCAACATTCTCCTTCAAGATAGATGCTTCACAAGAAGTAGAGTTAGTAGCACAAGCATCATCACAAGACATATTAAGAAGAGTGGGTAACATAGCATGCTCTTTTAAATAAGAAGCTTGGAGTTGCTCATGTGACTTGGTGAGGATAGAGTGTTCGCTCTCCAAGGCCTTGTGGGCCTTGTCTAGATCATCTAGATCCTTAACAAGTTTATCATGACCAACGCCAACTTTGGAATTTTCCTTTTTAAGCATTTTTACTTGAGCTTTAGCATGGTCTCTTTCCTTAGTGAGTTTAGAAACTATTTCATTTTGAGACACTTCAAGGGTTTCAAGTTGCTCTTCAAGAGAGGCTACGGTCTCTTGTTCTTCTTCAAGATCATTCTTTAGGGATGCTACATCATTGGCATACTCTCGTTCAAGAGCACCCTTTTTATCAATGGTGTTCTCATGCATCCAAATAAGTTTTTGGCTCTCAATAGCGGTAGTCAAGATTTCAAAGAAGTGAGAGCTAGCAATTTTATCTTTGCAAAGAACCTTGAATACACTCTCACCTTTATTGCGTAGAGAGACAACCCAATCCTCTTCTTCATACTCATCCTCATCCTTATCACCACGAGGAATATTAGGTTCCACGGTAGGAGATACCGTGGAACTCTTGGCCATAAGGCATATATGAGAACCGTGAGATAAAGATGAGGAGTTACTTGAGGCTCCTTTCAAGATCTTGTCTTGACCAATAGAATCTTTGGTTTCCTCTACATTGTTAGCCACACAACAACTAGAGGAAATAGAAGCATTTTTATCATGGCCACAAGACAAAGCAAGCATATCATCATGAGATTTATTCAAGCAACTTACACATGATATGCAAGGACTATCAACACAAGCATGTAAATCATTTCTAGTGCTAGATGTGTTTAAGTCCGAAGATGAAGCATTGCAATGAGATAGAGATGAAGAATCATCAATAGTAAGCTCAATATCAACATTGCAATTTTCATCACCACTCACCATATCATTACCTTGTGTCTTACCACACTTTGGTGAAGTGGATGAAGATGAGAACTCATCACGGCCGGAAGTGGAAGCAAAACAATCATCCTCAATGATATTGGACACATCATATTTATCTTGAAGCTTTGTCCATAATTCATGAGCGCTCCCAAAAGGCATGATTGAAGAAGTAACTACATTGCTCACAACAATGGAAAACACATGAGAAGCAAGAGCATCGAGACAAGAGTTTTTCTTCTCCTCATAAGATAAATTTTGGGGATCCTTAGGAGAAGAAAAACCCATGTCAAGAAATCGCTCCATGTTCGGGGAAATACCCCGCAAAATATTAAGCACATAAATTTTCCATAGATCATAATTTGTGCCATCAAATATAAACAAGTGTAAGGGTACATTGCCCCTATGTGTGGTTTTGGTAATTAATGACAACCCCTATGGACTAATGTTTTCATTGAGTTTATATGAAGGAATATTCCATAGGTACTACTTGTATTCCATGTGTTGGATTCAAGTATGGATGCCATGAAGATAAAGATACACCTTGTGTATTGGCATCAAGATCATTGTTTTAAAGATACATATGTGACATGATCAAGAAGAAGAAATGAAGATGGAGTTCTTATGTGGAACTCAATATTAGCCATGCTCTATCTTAAGTGAGTATGAGAAGATACAAGGTTGATTTGGGCAAGTTCAAGATGAGCATCTCAAGTGGATCACATGCTTGAAGCTTGCCGTCCATTGGTGATAATGGACATGTGAAGATGTACATCTATGGAGCTTTCCCATCATGGTGTATGGGGGAGCATTTGTGAGTCTTCATGAAGCAACGATGATCAAGTGTGGCATACCGGCTTGTATGGAGCTTGAAGAGCTATCATCAAGATCAAGCGGGATGCGCAAGGCAAAGGTATGACTTTGCTAGGTTTTCCTTTTACCGGTCTCAAGGTGGATGTTGGGAGACCGGATTATAGGATAGATAGCCGCACTATTAAGAGGGGCTTTCGGTTGGGTAACTTGACCACATCGTCTTAGGGAGCTCAATCCTTTGCATACTTTGCATATCCGTATTGCTTCTTGGTGTTTCTCTGTGTGAGGTTCTTGAGCTTGTTGCTAGCTTTACAACAAGCCCAAGTTCATCGAAAACGGAATCCGCATGCATCTTCTATTGCGTTTTCGAGGTTGGGTGATTTTACCGTTATTCATGATATAAGGTTCTACCTTTTATATTCATGATAAAATCCCCTCCTACAGATTCTTGTGTTTTCACTTTCCATAGGATAGCATTTGTTGTTATCTTCCAAACAAAACTGGTTTCATTCGAATCGGGGTTCGGGAGCAAAAGTTATTAAAGAAAAGGGAAAAGAGAAAAAATAAAAAGAAAAGAAAAAGAAAAGGAGGAGGAGCAGCCGTCGGCCGGCCGGCCTGCCGGGCCCCGCGCCGGCCCACCCGGCCGAAACCCCGGCGCTTGTGCCATCCGGCAGGTCCATGGCCGGTCGGTCCACTCCGGCCCAGTGCCGGCTTGCTCTCGGGCCACGGCCATCTCCGGCCCGGCCGGGAGCACCCGGACCGGCGCCTCCTTATCCGCCGCTCGCGCGTGTGCAGCCGCCGGCTGCTGGGCCGGTCCGGCCGGATGGGCCACCGGCCGCATCAGGCCAAATCCGCCGGCGGCCTGGCAGCCGCTGGGCCGTTTCCTTCTGTTTTTTCTGCCCGATTTTCTGTCTTTTTCCCCCAACAGCTATTTTTCCCCCTTAGCTATAAATAGACCCTTCTTCCACCTTGAGCAAGTTAGTTCTTCCTATTCTCTCTCCTCCATTGCTACTATTTGAAGAACTTGCTCTTCCTCTTGAATCCTCCAACCATTCTTGCTCATATTTGAGGATTTGAGAGAGTGGATCTAGATCTACACTTCCACCAAACCAATTCTTCTCTAAGTGAGGGAATCTCTTGGGATCTAGATCTTGGAGTCTTTGGTTGACTTTCCCCCTTGTTCTTCCTCTCCAATCTCATCCTAGCATTCGTTGCTTTGGTGGGATTTGAGTGTGAAGGACTTGAACACCTCCGGTGTTCTTGCTTTGCATCATTGCATAGTGTTGAGCTCTCCACCACGATTTGTTCGAGTGAGAGACCGTGAGCTTGTTACTCTTGGAGGGTGACCTCCTAGTTGGCTTGGTGATTGGTGCTCCGGTGATCTCTTCAAGAAGATTGTGAAGAGGCTCGGGCTTCTCCTTCGTGGAGCTTGTGAAGTGGTTGTGGAGCTTGCCATCTCCGGAGCGGAGGAAAAGCTAACCATAAGGAAAGGGCCATTATCCTTCGTGGGTGTGGTTCGAAGAATAGGGTGAGCCTTCGTGGCGCGGGGAATCCTTCGTGGGACCTCCACTCCTCCAAACGTGACGTACCTTGTTGCAAAGCAAGGGAACACGGGAATACATCCTCGTCTCCGCGTGCCTCGGTTATTTCTATACCCGAGCTCTCTTTCCTTGTGATAGCCATCGTGCTTGAAGTACATATATCTTGCTATCACTTGTGCTACATATATCTTGTGCCTATCTTGCTTAGCTCTAGTTGCTATTGTTACACTTAGTTGAGCTTAGCATATTTAGGGTTTGTGCTTGTAAACTAAACGATAGTTTAATTCCGCATTCATACAAGACAAATCCGCAAGAGTTTGTAATTGCCTATTCACCCCCCCTCTAGGCGACATCTCGATCTTTCAATTGGTATCAGAGCAAGGTCTCTCCTTGTTTTAGGCTTCACCGCCTTGAGAGTAAAGATGTCGGCTAGTAATTTAGTGCACAATGACACAATTATCTTTGTTGGCACAAATTATCATTTGTGGCGAAATTGCTTGCTTTGTAAACTTCGGACCTTGTGTCCAAACATTGAGCAATTTCTAGATGTAGGTTTTTCTCCTCCGATGGACCCTCAAAATCTATCTTTAGAGGATGAGAAAAACTTACATCTTGAAGCTCTAGTATCTAATGAGCTTGTATTCTCTTTGAGACCAGATTTTCATAGGTTCTTGATATATATAAAGCGAAAATCATCTCATGAGATGTGGATCAAGCTTAAGGAAATGTTTGGTGGATCCACTTCTCATTTGGTTGGTGGTGACTCCGAGGAGCTCTCTTCCCCTTCACATCATGAAGAGCTCCAAGTTGCTTCCACCTCCGGCCGTGATGAGTTCTCATCTTCTTCCACTTCACCAACGTGTAGCAAGACACGAGGTAATGATATGGTGAGTGGTGAGGAAAATTGCAATGTTGATATTGTGCTCAATAGTGATGATTCTTCATCTCTATCCCATTGTAATGCTTCCTCTTTGGACTTAAACACATCTAGCATTAAAAATAACCTACATGCTTGTGTTGATGGTCCTTGCATATCATGTGTAAATTGCTTACATAGATCTCATGATGATATGCTTACCTTGTCTTGTTCCCATAATCAAAATGCTTCTATTTCCTCTAGTTGGTTGTTGACTAACAATGTAGAGGAAACCGAACACTCTATGGATCAAGACACGACTTCAAATGAGGATTCAAGAATATCTTCATCTTCATCCTCCGGTATGCACATGTGCCTTATGGCAAATGGATCAAAGGTATCTCCTACTTTGACTCCTAACACTTCCTCTAATGATGAGAGTGATGATGATGATAATGATGAAGAATATAATATCTTGGTGCATAATATGGCAATGGTATATGCTTCTCTTCATGGTAATAAAGAAGCTCGTGCTAATCTCGAACACTCTATGGATACCTTGAGTAAATATAGGGAAACCATAGTGGAGTTGGAGTCCCATATTGAAAATGGGGAAAAGAGATTCACTCTCCTCAAGCATGAGCTAAAAGATGAGAAGCATACTAATTTTATGCTTACACAAAAAATTGAATCCTATATGCATGAAAATGAGAAAACTATTGTTGATGCTTGTGCTACTAACTCTACTTCTTGTGAAGCATCTACCTTAAAGGAGAATGTTGAGCTAAGGGCTCAACTTGAGTTGCTAACTAGCAATTGTAGGGAATTGGAAGAAAGCAATAAAACGCTCTCACACTCTCTTGAGGATCTTCTAACTTCCTACGATGAGCTAAAGTTAGCTCATGAGGCTTGTATCACTAAGGTAACATCTTGTGAGCCTCATGTGGACATTAGCACAATCTCTACTACAAATGCTATATCGACATGTGCTAGTCCTAGTAGTCCATCTAGTCAAACTAGTGATACACCTTGTGTTGGATTACTTGCTTTGCCTTGTTGCTCTAATAATGAAGCTTCTACTTCCTCTAGTACTTGTATTTCTACTAACCATGTAGAGGAAATCAAAGAGCTCGAGGCCCAAGTCCTTTCTTTGAAGAAAGACTTGGAAAAGCGTCATGAAGGGAAATCCGCACTTGACAAGATGTTGAGTATGCAACAATCCCCCAATGACAAGAGTGGACTTGGATTCAATTCCAATAACAAGAACAAGTCCAAGAGCAAGAGCAACAAGAAGAAGGGCCAAGACAAAGTCAAGGATCCGGCCAAGTTGGTTTGCTTCAAGTGCAAGGTTGAAGGGCATCATGTTAGATCATGCCCATTGAAGAAGAAGAAGCACTTGAGTGAGAAACAACAAGGGAAACGGCCACAAGGTCAAGGTCAAGCTCATGCTCGACCTCAAGTTGAAGATAGGCCACTTCCCAAGAAGAATCAAGATGTTGTTCCCCAAGAGAAGAAATCAATAAAGAAGAGAAAGGGGAACACTTGCTACTTATGTCGTGTGAAGGGGCACTTTGCTTCTTCATGTTTAAGTGGTACCTTATCTAACCCTATAATTGTTGATGATGATTATTCTCTAGGGAAGGATAAGGATGGCAATGTGTTTGCCAAGTTTGTTGGAACTCAAAGTGGTCTCAAGAAAAGGACCATTTGGGTTGCCAAGCCTATTGTGACTAACCTCTTAGGACCCAACTTGGTTGGGGACCAACAAGCTCAAACGTGATCAATAGGTACATGTGGAGGTCATTGGAGACTTGGCTAATTCATGAAGAATTAAGGGATCTTCATATATTATATTTTGACCAAGCCAAGTCGTATGGATCATCATCTATATCTTATATCCAATGTTCCTCCTTGCGGTAACTTATACTTCACTCTCATATTTATTGTAAGTTACTTGCCCCTTTGCATGTTTGGTTTTGTATCAAATATGTGTTTGTATGTGTTGGGTCTTACTTGCCTATCTTGTGTATTCAAGTATGTTTGTTTGTCTCATCATATACTTGTGTATTGTTTTGAGCCTGCATCTTGATGATATCTTAAGTGATTAATGGAACATCCCATTTTGGAGGAGTGATATGCTTTGTGCATCTCTCTTTCTTTAAAATGTGTGTACATGGGTACCACCACTTAGTATTGATATTGCAAGATTATCTAGTCACTATGTGGTGTGTCATACTCATGAGAAATTCAAATTCTAAATGTCCATTAATCATCTCTAGTTGAATTTTAGTTGCCTCTTGTTTAGAAGAAATGTTTTATCACATTATGGGGGAGTAATATGTTTTGTACATATCACAAGCCTAGAAAATGTGAACATATGAGGTTATGTCACTTAGAGTTGATGCTCTTAATTATCTTGTTCCTAGGTGGCATGTTTGCTCAAACAAGCTCCACTTCTATTAAAAAGCTTTTATTGGCTCATCTTATGGACTCTTGTTTGATTAAGAAATTCTTGGTACGGTTTTCCTCAAATACATATCTCTATATCTTATTTGGGACACCGTTTGCTTCAAGTTATTCTAATCATTGCCGTGCGTGATTGTTTGACTAATTGAAGTCATCAAGAATCTTCATCCGTGCATAGTGCTTAATTATATATACTTATCCTATGCCTTTATTTGTGAAGTTGATCCTTACTATCATTGTCAATTCACCACCGGAAATTATGTCCAATATATTCATTGTCTTTGACAATTGATAACCTTGTATGTGATTGAATTCATGGATCATCTTCACCTTGGATTGTTTCTTATTGCCTTATTTTATTTCCAACAAATCTTTGTTGCTCCCATGTGTCTTCCTTGTCCCTTTGAAAAATCTTTTGATAAATTCTCTTGATTCATATCAAGTGTTTGTTTTGGAAGACAAATCTTTTCCTTACGGTACATTGTGCCATTGTGAAAAGTGTATAGGGTTTGGTTTACTTTGTTTGAACCTTGCTCTTTGGGGAGTTTGCTATCTCATTCTTTCTTACATGATTTATTTGCTTGAATGAGATAAATCCTTGAGCATGTTTGCTTTATTTCATCCTTTATGCTCAATGGTTTCTTCTTAGTTCATTTGTTGAACTTTGTTGAACAAATCTTTTGTGATTTGCGTCTTTGATATATTTTGGACAACAAATTTGTTTGGTGATATCTTTATGCCTTATTCGATTCTTTTGGTGTTTTGTCCAAAGTATATCTTTCTTGGATCTTTAAAGTCTTTATGTGTGCTTATATGTAATTTGTTTATATTTGTAGCATGCTTGCCTTGTTTGATCCATCATATAGGGTATACTCCATCAAATCCTAAATGGCTAAGATGCATGAAATTCAAATTTCATCTAAATATGCACATATTTATATGGAGTGTGTCCTATATATTGTGGTTAGTCTAACCATGTTGGACCCAATGAGTTTGGGGGCCAAGATGTACTTGAATGATGTTTTAGGTACGTTGGAGATGCAATGGAGGCTTGTCTCATCTATAAGGAAGGTGTTATCACCATATGAGAATTGGAGTCAAGACTAGGATGATCTATGAACTCCTATCTACTACATCATGCCATTGCTATCTCGGTAACAAGTATCTTATTCATGCATACTCATATAGCATCCAACCTCTTGTAGGTTGCATCTTGGCATGAAATTCTTTATTTAGAAAATATTGAGGTTCTTGAAAAATCCTTTTAAAGAAAACTTCTTATTGTACACTTGAGTAATTTGAGAAGATGCATATGATGGGGATATATATATATCATGTTTATGATTCACTTATCCCAAATATGCCCTCTAGCAATTTATTGCATATCAATTCCTCAAAGAACTCTTATGTGCAATATTGATGAAATTGAGAAATAAATCCGCATTTGTGATACTTGTTGCCTCTCTCAAAACATTCCAACTAGCTTTACTTCCCTTATTGTTGGTTGTGATGTTTTTGAGATTTTACTTGTTTGAAGCTCATTCATATACCATAAGTGAAAATTGGAGCCATAGGCTATATATATGCTTTATTAAGCAAACATCCTTTGGTATATTTCATGACTTCATCTTGGATACCTTGTCTTATCTATTTTGTTAACCTCTTGTGTGTGCATGTTTCTTTATGGATCACTTGTCCACTTTAGAAACTCATATACATAAGAGAGCTAATCCATCACCTTGATATCCTTGTTCTTTGCCAACCATCTTCTTATCCTTTTGATTTTAGTGTTGTTGGTAAAGAAGATTTATGAGTGCTTAGTTTATTTGTTTTCCTTCTTGCACTCATATCTCGTAATTGTTGGACTAAAGTTGTTCTTGATAAGCATATTCTCTTTATCTTAGTTGTGTTCTAAATGATATATAGGGAGTGAGGATTCCATGTTTGTGCATATTGTATTCAAATACAAACATTATAAATTGTGCACGAACCTTGGGGAGCTTTCTTATTTTTAGAGCACTATATCTCTCTTATCATGATATCTTTGTTTGTCCAATTGGATCCTTGATTGCTTGCTTTATTTGTTGAAGCTCACTTCACCATGTTATCTTTATGCAATCTTTGATCCTCAATATAGTTTGACTTCCTTCAAATATTCATCATTGGATATGTGCACTTGATTCCACTCAAATTATGAGAAGTGCACACTTTGTGGAGGAACTCACATTATATTGGCCTTCTAAATTTTTCACCCATTTTGACAATCGATGCCAATGGGGGAGAAGTTTAGAGGGTTTAAGGGAATGGTTTTATACTTAAGCTTGGTTTGTGCTTAAGTGTTTTGCCTCTCATGCATTCCATATTTATATGTCTTGCATGGTTGTATATATATAGTGGAAACTATCCCAAAGGTTAATCTTGACAATATATGCAATGAATTCATGTTCATCACACGTGCATACATTGTGGGGGAGTTTTCTCTATATATATTGGTTCCACTCACATCTCTTGCATGTGTTGTAGTTGTGTGAGTAGAGCCGGTTTTGATATGGGCTAGTAGCTTTGTGTTACTTGACCATATCAAATACAACCTCTTGTTCTCGGATAAGTTGCGTACTTGTTTCTAATATTCATTATATAAACCCTCTTATTGTGGTTGTCATCAATTACCAAAATGGGGGAGATTGTAAGGGTACATTGCCCCTATGTGTGGTTTTGGTAATTAATGACAACCCCTATGGACTAATGTTTTCATTGAGTTTATATGAAGGAATATTCCATAGGTACTACTTGTATTCCATGTGTTGGATTCAAGTATGGATGCCATGAAGATAAAGATACACCTTGTGTATTGGCATCAAGATCATTGTTTTAAAGATACATATGTGACATGATCAAGAAGAAGAAATGAAGATGGAGTTCTTATGTGGAACTCAATATTAGCCATGCTCTATCTTAAGTGAGTATGAGAAGATACAAGGTTGATTTGGGCAAGTTCAAGATGAGCATCTCAAGTGGATCACATGCTTGAAGCTTGCCGTCCATTGGTGATAATGGACATGTGAAGATGTACATCTATGGAGCTTTCCCATCATGGTGTATGGGGGAGCATTTGAGAGTCTTCATGAAGCAACGATGATCAAGTTGTGGCATACCGGCTTGTATGGAGCTTGAAGAGCTATCATCAAGATCAAGCGGGATGCGCAAGGCAAAGGTATGACTTTGCTAGGTTTTTCCTTTTACCGGTCTCAAGGTGGATGTTGGGAGACCGGATTATAGGATAGATAGCCGCACTATTAAGAGGGGCTTTCGGTTGGGTAACTTGACCACATCGTCTTAGGGAGCTCAATCCTTTGCATACTTTGCATATCCGTATTGCTTCTTGGTGTTTCTCTGTGTGAGATTCTTGAGCTTGTTGCTAGCTTTACAACAAGCCCAAGTTCATCGAAAACGGAATCCGCATGCATCTTCTATTGCGTTTTCGAGGTTGGGTGATTTTACCGGTTATTCATGATATAAGGTTCTACCTTTTATATTCATGATAAAATCCCCTCCTACAGATTCTTGTGTTTTCACTTTCCATAGATAGCATTTGTTGTTGTCTTCCAAACAAAACTGGTTTCATTCGAGTTCGGGAGCAAAAGTTATTAAAGAAAAGGGGAAAAGAGAAAAGAATAAAAAGAAAAGAAAAAAGAAAAAAAGGAGGAGGAGCACTGCCGGCCGCCGTTCAAGGCCCAGACGGCCCATTGCCAAACGGCCCGGCGCTTGTGCCATCCGGCAGGTCCAGTGGGCTTTCGGCCCACTCCGCCCTTGCTGATTTGCCTCCGGCCGCCCGGCCATCTCCCGCCCGACCGGGCTCCGCCCGCCTCCCCCCATCTCGCGCCCGCGGCAGCTGTGCCGCCTTGGCTGGGCCGGTCCGGCCGGATGGCTGCCACTCGTCCGCATAGGCCAATCCGCCGGCCGGCCGCAGCCGGCCGGGGCTGCTTCCTTCGTTTTTTCTGCCCTGCCTTTTCCCCCAACAGCTATTTTTCCCCCTTAGCTATAAATAGTCTTCCACCTTGAGCAAGTTAGTTCTTCCTATTCTCTCTCCTCCATTGCTACTATTTGAAGAACTTGCTCTTCCTCTTGAATCCTCCAACCATTCTTGCTCATATTTGAGGATTTGAGAGAGTGGATCTAGATCTACACTTTCACCAAACCAATTCTTCTCTAAGTGAGGGAATCTCTTGGGATCTAGATCTTGGAGTCTTTGGTTGACTTTTCCCCTTGTTCTTCCTCTCCAATCTCATCCTAGCATTCGTTGCTTTGGTGGGATTTGAGGGTGAAGGACTTGAACACCTCCTGTTCTTGCTTTGCATCATTGCATAGTGTTGAGCTCTCCACCACGATTTGTTCGAGTGAGAGACCGTGAGTTTGTTACTCTTGGAGGGTGACCTCCTAGTTGGCTTGGTGTTGGTGCTCCGGTGATCTCTTCAAGAAGATTGTGAAGAGGCTCGGGCTTCTCCTTCGGGAGCTTGTGAAGTGGTTGTGGAGCTTGCCATCTCCTGAGCGGAGGAAAAGCTAACCATAAGGAAAGGGCCATTATCCTTCGTGGGTGTGGTTCTGAGAATAGGGTGAGCCTTCGTGGCGCGGGAAATCCTTCGTGGGACTCCACTCCTCCAAACGTGACGACTTTGTAAGCAAGGGAACACGGAATACATCCTCGCCGCTCCCCGGGGTTATTTCTATACCCGAGCTCTCTTCCTTGTGATAGCCATCGTGCTTGAAGTACATATATCTTGCTATCACTTGTGCTACATATACCTTGTGTCTTGCTTAGCTCTAGTTGCTATTGTTACACTTAGTTGAGCTTAGCATATTTAGGGTTTGTGCTTGTAAACTAAACGATAGTTTAATTCCGCATTCATACAAGACAAATCCATAAGAGTTTGTAATTGCCTATTCCCCCCTCTAGGCGACATCTCGATCTTTCAACAAGTTATTGTGATCTAATCCCCTAACCGACATCTTACTCTCAAGGCGGTGAAGCCTAAGAATGAGAGACCTTGCTCTGATACCAATTGAAAGTACACGGATGTCGCCTAGAGGGGTGAATAGGCGATTTAAAACTTTTACGTAGATGGGCTTAACAAATGCGGAATAAAACTAGCGTTTACTTTGTCAAGCCAAAGCCTATATACTATGGTTCACCTATGTTCACCAACAACTTATTCTAAGCAAGAGTTCACCTATGTGCACCAACAACTTATGCTAAGCAATACAAGCAAGTATGTGATAGCAAGATATATATAACTTCAAGCACGATGGCTATCACAAGGTAAAGTGCATAAAAAGAGCTCGGGTATAGAGATAACCGAGCACGCGGAGACGATGATTTATCTCGAGTTCACACTCTGCGAGTGCTAATCTCCCGGTGGAGAGGTGCGGTTGCTTAGTGCTCCCGAACGCCACAAGAGGCTCGCCTTGAGGTGTGGTTGCTCGATGCACACCAACGCCACAAAGGCCTCACCCCAAGATGCAGTACTCACACCACACACCGAACGCCACGAAGGCGCCTCACCTAAATCTCCGGTGACCCTCGCCACAAAGGCCTAGGTCACGGTTCCACTAAGGGATTTCCTTCGAGGCGGAAACCGGGCCTTACACAAAGGTTGGGGCACACATCCACAACTTAATTGGAGGCTCCCAACAAATCACCACAAAGGTCTAGAATCCGTCTAGGGTTCCAAGAACCCAAGAGTAATAACCTTCTTGCTTTCACCACCATGAATCACCGTGGAGAACTCAAACCGATGCACCAAATGCAATGGCAAGAACACCACAAAGATGCTCAAGTCCTTCTCTCTCAAATTCCAACAAAGCTACAAAAGCTATTGGGGGAATAAGAGAGGAAGAACAAAGGAATTCACAAAGAACACCAAGATCAAGATCTAGAGAGTTCCACTCACAAAGAGATGGATTTGATTGGTAGAAATGTAGATCTAGATCTCCTCTCTCTCTTCCCTCAAATGGGGGCAAGAATCATGGAGGGATTGAGAGATAGAGCAAGCTTCTCTAGTTCAACAATGGAGGAGAGAGAGAGTGAGAGAAGCCACACCAAGGAGGAAGAAGGGGGTATTTATACCCCCAAGAAAATCGAGCCAGAGACTTTCGAGGGCCGGATATCCGTCTGTTGTGTCCGATAATCCGCCCCCACCAGAAAATCCGGCCCAAGACAGAGCTGCTTTTGTTCAAGTCTTAGCCGATTTCAAGGGCCGGATATTTCCAAATATCCGGCCCGGATAATCCGGCCCTGGGACAAAAGCAAATATCCGGGCAAATGTCCGGCCCTTGTACTGAGCTGCATCGCCAAAAGTCCTTAGCCGATTTTGGGGGGCCGGATATTTGCAAAATATCCGGCCCGGATAATCCGGGCCGGATTTTCCGCCCCCCTGAAAACTGGCAGAGACAGCAAATAGAAATGGGCATAACTTTTGCATCCGGACTCCGATTTCGATGATCTTGGGCTCGTTGAAATCACAACAACGAGCTCTACAACAATATGCATAAAAACATCATAGTCCAGCAAAGGAGGATAGAAACAAATGATGAAAGGTTTGACCTATCTCAAAAAGACATACCGGTAAAACCTCCAATCTAGAAAATGCAACAAGTTGCCCATGGAAAAACCACTCTCAATGAACTAAAGCTTGTCATGAGAATAAGCACAAGCTCTAAAACATCACATGGATAAGATCCAAATAAAACCAAGAAAGATGATGAACCAAACTCGAAAACGCAACAAGTGATCTATGCAAAATTTCTTGATGAACTAGAGCTTGTCATGAGAATAAGCACAAGCTCTAAAACATCACATGGATAAGGTCCAAATAACAACCAAGAAAGATGATGCAAGGATGCAAAGGTTTGAGCTCTCTCCAACGATACGATCGAGTTACTCACTCGAGAGCCCTCTTGATAGTACGGCAACTAAACTATAAACCGATCTCCAACTACACTATGAGACCGGTGAGAAAGAAACCCTATCAAGAGCAAACCTTATACTTGCGCATTCCACTTGAGCTCGATGACGACGATCTTGACCTCAACAAGATGGAACGCCTTTCTTGCTTGTGCTTGCTTGACGAAGTTCTTGTGGATTGCTCCCCCATAATCCACCATGGGAGAGCTTCTTGGCGCATCTTCACATAACCATGACCACCATGTGGATTGCTCCCCATACTCCACCATGGGAGAGCTTCTTCTTTGGCGCATCTTCACATATCCATGATCACCATATGGATGGCAAGACTCAAGCAAAGGACCTCTTCGAGATGGCTCATCTTCTTGCACTTCATTTCTTCATTCTTCATCATGTTGATGTCTTGAAGTAACTTGAGGGCTCACTTCATCTTCATCTTTAAGACATACTTGACACTTGATATCCTTCACCAAATTCTTCTTATTGCAACCTTGAAGCCAACATATGGTTCAAGAATTGCCTATGGACAACTCCTACAAATATAACTCAATGCAAACATTAGTCCATAGGGATTGTCATTAATTACCAAAACCACACATGGGGGCTCCATGCACTTTCACCAAGGTTTAATCGACCAGTAGGAGAAAGGCGTGACTTCTGAAGGTGTTGCTGGCTGACTAGTGGCAGGACGCACTACCGGCGTCAGCAACAATGTGGAACCACACAACACAACCAAAGTATTTTCCCCAACTTACAGTGAGGTTGTCAATCTCAGGTTTGCTAAACACAAAGGATTAGACGTATCGAGTGGAAGGAGATGTTTGAAGTAAAGAGAACAGGATTGAGTTGAATTTATCAGAAAGGAAATGGACCGGGGTCCACAGCTCACTAGAGGTGTCTCTCCATAAAGAAATAGCATGTTGGGTGAACAAATTACAGCTGGGAAATTGATAGAATATCGACCAATACATGATAAGTTTATTACTATGAGATTTGATATGGGCATTACAACATAATACATATATAGACCATAATCCAACTGCGTCTATGACTAATAATCCACCTTCAGGTTATCGTCCGAACCCATTTCAGTATTAAGTTGCAAGCAACAGACTATCCCATTAATCCATGTGTGTAAAGTGAACAATAGAATTACCCTTGGATAAAACATTGTTGTTTTATCCCTAGTAGAAACAACACATCTACAATCTTAGAAGTTATAAAGTCACTCTCGCAGAAAACTAGAGGCATGAACCTACTATCGAGCATAAATACCCCTCTGGAGTCACAAGTGTCCACTTGGCCGAGTTTCTACTAGCAACCGAGAGAATGCAAGATCACAAATAACATATGACATGAATATATAATCAATCTCAACATAGTATACAATATTCATCGGATCCCAGAAAATCAAACATATAGGATTACATAAAGATGATCTTGATCATGTAGGGCAACTCACAAGATCGATACATGAAGCATAAAGTGGAGAAGACAACAATCTAGCTACTGCTATGGACCCATAGTCCAGGGATGAACTACTCATGCATCACTTCGGAGACGAGCATGGTGATGTAGATGCCTCCGGCGATGATTTCCCCCTCCAGCAAGGTGCTGGGAAGAGCTTTAGAACCCCCGAGATGGGTTCGATGATGGCGGCCCCGATGGAAATTTTCGTGGATATATCCAGGGTTTTTCCGAGAAGATGTATAAATAGGGGATGATTTAGGTCGGTGGGGCGCCTGGTGGGCCCAGACCACCTCTAGGCGCGAGCTAGGTCTAGGCCGCGCCTAGGGTAGGTCTGGCCACCCTGCTGCGCCTCTTCGACCCCCCCCCCTCTGGACTTTGTCTTTGTTTTGGTAAAATATTGAATTTGGCTTTTGTTTCGTCCAATTCCGAGAATATTTCATGTACAACTTTTCTGAAATACAAAAACAGCAGGAAACATGAAACTGACACTATCACATCTTGTTAATAGGTTAGTGCCCGAAAACATGTAAAAATGCAACGAAGTGTAAACAAAACATATTTGAATTGGTGTAAAACAAGCATGGAGCATCAAAAAATATAGATACGTTTGAGACGTATCACCTACCATGATCTTGCAAGGGTTTGTGCTATTCACAGTTGCAGTGAACTGCTTGTCTGATTTAGGATGATTATTGGGGATGAGCACTACTGCGGGCACGTCGCGGTGAGCACCTCACTAACTCAGTCCACCTCACTAACTCTTTTGATCAGCCACTAGGAGAACTAACATCATTGTCCCTTCGTATCGTAGGATCACCCAAAGGACGCGGAGTTCCTGAATGTGCCCATTGCCAACTACGACGAGATGCATACCATCTTCTCTTTCGGCCTCGCCACCGGCAAGTACGCCATGGGATCCAGTGAGCCCCTAGGCTCGGCTGCAGCAAATCCTGCACCTGAGGATGCTGAAACCCAGGAGTCCGACACGGTCAACCTCGATGGGGCACCTGAGAAGGCTGCCGACGCGCCTGAGAAGGTGACCGCCGGCAAGAGGAAGAGAGGCGCCTTCGCCGACGACGAGCTGGTGGCCTTCACCAACATGACTGTTGCTGTGAAGGACGTCGCACAGGCCATCAGGGACAACAAGCCCACGAACATGCACCCTGACCTGTACAATGCGGTCATGGACATGCTTGGCTTCGCCGAGGATGATCTCATGGCCGCCCTGAGCCACCTCGTCGACCACAAGGCCCAGGGTTCCAGCTTCGTCGGCATGATCGAGCCACACCGCGTCCTCTGGCTGAGGAACTACCTTGGCAAGTACCACTCAAAGGTGTAGTGGTGCCCTTGAGGGGGTGGTTCAGGGATGCATGCATGGAGATGGTGATGATGATGATGATGTAAATTCTGGCAGTAGCTAGGGATGAAAAACATTTGATGGCCCCCTTTTGTAACTATGATGAGGTGGTATATACTAACCCCTCATGTGATGGTGAACTTGCGCTCACTTTTGGAATGATCATGCATGCCCCTGTTAGTTTATCATTTGCTGTCAACACTTGTGTTGTTCTATTGCTCTTTTCTGAATTGCTTCATGGTTGTGATCGATTACTTGTTCTTCTTATGCCGTGCTAGTGGTATGTGGTGTTCCGCGGACGGGTTCGAGGAATCTACAGCTCATGGAGGGTGTGTCAAGACTAGGTCAGTGGCTACTCCAACAACAGCTACCGAGGGTATGAAACATTGAAGGAGACACATCAAGAGTACATCACCTTCCTAAAAGAGGAGCTACTGGAAGATCAGGCCATCGATGAGGCAGTGCCATCAGCATAGCTGCCGCAGGAGGAAGTACATGCTCTACAAGAAGCACCGTCGGAGGTTCGTCCCAGTCGGGTCAAAGATTACATCATCGCCTTCCTCATTGTGGTGATTGTGAGGATCTTGTTCTTCTGAGTGGTGTCTGATCGTATGTAACATGCTATGGTATGGTAATCTCACCCCTATTTGAATTGTGGTAAGGATATGGAACTGTGATTTGAGCAACCAAATAACTGATTCTTGTTTTCCTGCGTGCCAGTTCAACTGGAAACGGGCAACCAAACGATGGGGCCTGGGTTCCTTCTCCAGCGCGCAAAAGGCCGCACAGGCTACCAAACGACCCGGCTTTCATCCCATGGCCCGTTCGCGACACGCAGGTGAGACCATCTCGCTGGTACTCACTGGTGCAGTGAGCCACGATTTCAACCAAACGCGCACTATGGGACTTTGGCTCACATGTGTAGATGCACCCATAGCTCAAAAATATTATTTTAAAATGTCGAAAAATTTCAAAAATATACACGGGTGTACATTGACTCATCGAGACATTTTATGTTCCCACCAGAAGTTTCATTAACGAAATATGCTTTCTAGCCTATGTAACAAAAGATAATTTTTTTGGTGCTCCAAAATAGCTTTTTTATGAGACATTTTCTTGCCCTTTTTACATAGGCAACAAAATATGTCTTTTGTCCGCAATTTTTTGTGTGCTAACATAGAATACCCGAATGTATAGTAAGGATTTTTTTTTGTGGACTTTTTTACATTTTAAAATGCATTTCTTATAATAGGTACATCTAGACCTATGAGCAAACACCATGTCCACTATGCCACATACTAAAACAAACGAAAATTAAGAGCTACTGTGTGATACTTCATAGTAGTGATGGTATCTACATACTAGACAATAGTACTCAAATACAAATACAAATACAAAATCATCTAGTATACAAATTAATTATATTATTTATAACTATTCAAGCATGTAAACACTAAATTATTCAGTCAAATTATCTTGTTATGCAACTAAACGGTGCAAACAAAGAGATTTTTCTTATTTGAGCAGCATAGACAAGTATTCTACACTAGCAGAGTCAATGTGACAAAATACTGTTACATAGGCTCATGAGCCAAAAGGCGTAAAGTTACTCTAAATAAATGCAACTATATGCACTAGAACCGTACA
This sequence comes from Lolium multiflorum, assembly GCA_030979885.1. NCBI lineage: Eukaryota > Viridiplantae > Streptophyta > Magnoliopsida > Poales > Poaceae > Lolium > Lolium multiflorum. Next base: position 252,400,608 of record CM061753.1, read on the forward strand.
AAATATAATGAAGAACACGAATTATGAGTCTAAATATCCTAACATGGCATCTAACCGGAACAAATATGGCAACACACTAAGCAATCAACCTAAAGTCCATCTATACTAAAAATGAGTAAAAGTAAAAAATAAACCAAAGTAATGCATTTTTAAGCAAATTTAAAACCTAAAAACAAATTTACAACTAAACTAAAATGATGTCTTACAAGGAAAATCTAGAACTCTAAGGGAGAGCAAGCTAAGAATTAAACTACCACAAATCATTATTGAGCAAAATTTACATCTTGGACAAACAGGAAATTTTGAAACTACACTAAAATAATGCTCCTTCTGCCTCAAAATGTAAGGCTGCCTAAGGATTAGTCAAAAGTCAAAAAAAAATTAAGTTTGACCAAGTTTATACACAAAGATACGAATATTTACAATACTAAATCAATATCAATAGATTCATCACAAAGTATATTCTCTTAATGTGTTCATTCAATATCATAGATGTAAATATTTTTTCCTAAATATTTAATCAAAGTTAGTGAGATTTGGATTTTAGCTAATCTTTAGGTCGCCTTACATTTTGTGGCTGAGGGAGTAGAACATTAAGTAAAGTTTATACCTAAATTAAAAACAATGCCTAGAAATTAAGAAACAAACTAAAACTTAAGTTAAACTAAAAAATATATTTGACTAAAACTAAGTATATAGATCAAATCTGGGTTAAACAAGGGTTTATGGTTTGACCTTAGGTGAGACGACTCACTGCATTACCGCCGGCCACAGCCTGGCCTCACCTGAGCTAGCATCGGGAGGAATTTCCAACCACCTTTTCCACTCTCCATCATTGCCTCTCGATCTGCTCAGCCGAGGAGCATAAAGATCGCTAGGTGTCCCGTGACCACTAACTAGAACAACGCCCTTCTCCTTAATGAAGCCCCCTAGGTGATTGGCTGTGAGGATTTTGGAATGGCCTTTGTCCCAGCCACCTGACCTGAGACAACACTAAGTGGCCCCGCGCTTAGCTGCGCCGGGAAGAGGAGGCACCCGACTGTGTTGGATCACCTCCTCCGATGAGAGAGGGAAAGATCGCAGGCTCGCGGTGGGGAGCAGAGCTGCAGCACGACTATCCTCCAAGTAGTTACGAGCTGAGCCTACATGGTCATGCGGGGTGCACCACTTGGCTGGTGGTGACATGCATTGCGTGCACGCAATTGCAGACTGCTCGAGGTGGATGCGATGTCCCGAAGGCGCTCTGGAGGGGTTTCCCAACGAACCTCGGGAGGGAGGGAACAGAGTGAGAGGGGGACAGATTGTGCGACAAGGGTTGGGAGTGACTAACAACAGCGAAAAGTGGAATTTCTTAGGACGGACATGTGGGCATTTAGGCGGTTAGCAAAGTTGGCAAGCAACAAATTCATATGTCTTGTCCGATGAGGCTTTAATAAAAAAATGCTTGTTTATCTCTAACTGTTACCAAATGTACGGGAAATGGATATTTCAATTATCGGTTGCTAATGTGGGCAGCCCATTTGTGTCGCCCGGCAATGCCTCGTTGGCCACGCGTAATTATCTTAACCTTTAATTGGTTTTCTGGATGTCATTACTAATGTGTGCTACCATTTGTATGGTTTGCACTAGTCACCCTTGTTTCCGAGGATCCCATAAACATATATGTAGATAAAGAAATGAAGGGATTAAATGTTCTAATATGTTGAATTCTACATTGTTTGACCACACGTGCTCCTGAAATTTGTTTCATCACACACCACGTTTTGTCATAAAATGTTGGGCACCTGTATTGTCGCCCAAGTGATCCTTGTCAATGCCAACAACGCACTACAGCAAATATCTTAAGAGTCCTGAATTCTTTTCTAGTTTGCGACAAATGCTACGGGGAGTTTTGATTCATAGCAAGAGGAGTGATGAGTGGTCACTGGTCACTGGTTAACTGGCAATTGTCTGTCGAATTCTCCATCCACTCTCGTCCACAAACTCCACACCATATAAAATGGCAATTTTCAATCATTTATTCCCAGCTATCTACGCAACGGAGAGGATGGGGAACTGTTGTAGGCTCCTTCACCATTCATCTCCGGGAGGGCATCGGAATATACAAATCGGTAAGGAAGAATGGGCTACTTTCTCCGCGGCAGTTCAAGGGATGCAGCGCTGGGAAGGTGTGGACAGAAATGAGGTCAGCAAAATCTAGTGGGTAGATCCGTGGCAGCTATGTATGGGTCCGGGCAGCAACAAGCCAACAGGTTTCAAGTTTTTTATATGGTGGATTTCTTCAGTTCAGGCTGTCCAGCTCAGCTCATGCATGTGCAGCATGCTGTCGTGCACGCTAAAGCCCTATCTCTCTACTGAATCCTCCGCATTAGCAATGTGTTTGATGGGTAAGTGTGGCTGTGACAATATAGTCATGCCTCAATAGCTGTGTACTATTGAGATTCCTGACATTGAAACACTGCTAGAATGGACGCACATACGCCGACGACAGTTCGGCCCTACAGAAACTACACGTTTGGCCCTATTAGGCGCCGACGGCAGCCCTCGGCGTATGACGTCGGCGTTTAGGTCCCTCGGCATAGACAACATTGCCGTCGGCGTAGCCCGGCCCTCGGCGTAGCACGCTACGCCGACGGCAAAACCGTCGACATACAAATTTGAAAAATTTGAATTTTCTTTTTCAAAAAAATTACAAAAAAAAAAAAAAATAATTTTTTTTATATGCCGAGGGCTTTGCCGTCGGCATAGAGTTAAATTTTTTCAAATTTTAACTTTTTTCACCATTTTTTCTTTTTTTTACTTGTTTATCTTTCACCCATACACTTTTAACTCTAAGTACACTTAATCCTAGGTCAAATTACAATCATGGTTAAACTTTCTAGCCGGTCACCCATCCTCACACTACTCCAACCTCAGCACGCTTAACTTCTTGGTTCCATTCGGATGAGCTTCCCTTAAAGAATTGACACTTTATTGATAACAATAGCATATCAACCCTATTAACCCTTGGATCGTGATGTCACAACTCTTTATTTTTGAATTCCAAACAATTACATAAGTAAACAACAATGAATATATAAGTAAGAATAATAATATTGAATTCAAATAACAATAAAATGATTTTATTTTTTGGTTTTTTTCTATTTAATATGGAATAATTGATATCTTTAAATCGAAAAATCGAAATTCCACAAATAATATGTCTAAATCGATCAGAAAATGAGAGGAATCTAAATATAACATCCATATCATCATTTGAACCTAAAAATTAGAGTAATCCAAATATGACGTCAAATTTGCCATCTCAAGCTAAAATGGCTCCTCTGGGAGATGCGAAATGGCCGTATCAGCCGGTGCACCGTTCGCCAACATGCGAACGGAAAAAATTAGCACATAAAGTGATGTGTTATAGACCTAAAAACATTTTTCGCGGAGTTTATTGAGAGCGACGGAAAGTGTACCCCTAGTTCAAATCCGTCAGTTGATTCGGCGGGACACCACATGAAGCAACAAGTGATTTCCAGATAGCTAGCATGCACATATGGCATGTGATATGTGGTGCGGAGGCGGTGTCCTACCACTACGCGGGATGTCTGACTTAGTTTAAATTGCCATCCGGCCAAAACGGCCCCCACGGAGATGCGGTATGGTCGTACCGGCGCGCTGGTGCACCCGTTCACCATCGCGCTAAACAAAAAAAAATTAGCACATAAAGTGATGTGTTGTAGACCTAAAAACATTTTTCCCGTAATTTATTGAGCGACGGAAAGTGTACCCCTAGTTCAAATCCGGTCACTTTCCAACGGATTCGGCGACACCGCAGGAAGCCGCAGGGATTCCCAGATAGCTAGCACGCACATATGGCATGTGATATGTGGTGCGGAGGCGGTGTCCTACTAGTACGCGGAGGTCTCGCGCAATACAAAATACGCCCCATATAGCTCGCTTCACAAACCCCGTTTTGGCACCCCGAAAATGAAAAAACCATCGCCCATGGGTCGGATTGGAAATCCGCTCCCGGGGCCTTGCTTCCATCCCAGGTACCACATGTGCCAAATATGGCCTCTGGCCCGACAAACTATGCGGTGTCACAAGCCGTTTCCTACTCATTTGCCCTAAAAGCCATAGAACTCGGACGTGATAGCTCTGTTTGTGAAGGGTTTTCCAAAATAATTGTTGTATCCTAATTCCAATTTTTGGAGTGGTTACTAGGACACATAAAATGACGCCATGCGGCTCCAAGGGATTTTCTAGTTTAAATTGCCATCCGGCCAAAACGGCCCAACGGAGATGCGGTATGGCCGTACCGGGCGCGCCGGTGCACCCATTCACCATCGCGCTAAACGGAAAAAATTTAGCACATAAAGTGATGAGTTGTAGACCTAAAAACATTTTTCCCGGAATTTATTGAGCGACGGAAAGTGTACCCCTACTTCAAATCCGGTCACTTTCCAGCGGATTCAACGGAACACATCAGGAAGCCGCAGGGATTCCCAGATAGCTAGCACGCACATATGGCATGTGATATGTGGTGCGGAGGCGGTGTCCTACTACTACGCGGAGGTCTCGTGCAATACAAAAATACGCCCCATGTAGCTGCTTCACAAAAAAAACCCGTTTGGCACCCTGAAAATGAAAAAACCATCGGCCATGGGTCGGATTGGAAATCCGCTTCCGGGGCATTGCTTCCCATCCCAAGGACCACGCACGTGCCAAATATGGCATCGTTCCGACAAACTATGCAGTGTCACGGACCGTTTCCTACTCATTTCCCATAAAGTCATAGAACTCCGGACTTCATAGCACTGTTTGTGAAAGGTGTTCCAAAATAACTGTCGTATCCCAATTCCGTCTTTTGGAGTGGTTACTAGGACACATAAAATGACGCCATGCGGTTCCGCGGGATTTTCTGGCTTCGTTTAAATCGCCATCCGTCAAAATGGGAACCCGATAATATATAAGAAAGTGTTTGAATTGTTACTATAATTGATATACAAGATTCAAATATGCATGATTTTGACATAAACGGATAGAGGATGTTTTTCTAACATTTTGATACCTTATACGCATTTTTCCGACATCATATGAATTAGTTATGATTTTTACAAAATTAGACAAATTTGACAAATAGTCTACGCCGAGGGTGGCCGTGGCGTAGCCCTCTACACTTAGGGCCAAACTATGCCGAGGGCTGCCCTCGGCGTAGACTTCGCTACGCCGACGGCAACGATACGCCGAGGGTGAGACTCGCTGGCTGGCCGTGCCGGACCATACGCCGACGGCCCCGACATTTGGCCGTCGGCGTATGCCACGGCCCTCGGCGTACGTCGCCATTCCTGTAGTGAAACGTGTTTATAAGATCCCAATCTTGTAGTCAAATCATGAAAATCTGCTGAACGAGCACTTCAGCTGGGCAACGTTAAAGAGAGGATGCATGTAGCAAAACTCTAATCCAAAGATGAATGATTCCTAAGCAAAACCATGCGCGATGTGTGAAGATTTCAGGCTTTTGCGGTCAGAATTTGATGGATCATAGCATTTGGGTTTATCATTCTGGGATAATGGCAACTTTAGGCGGGAGGAGGGGCCTGGCTAGGGAGGGAATGATGGGGGGCTACTGTTATGTTGGGTATGGAGATCTAAAGGTATAATAGAGGCACCCTCATCAAGCCACCCGGTAAATCAGATTTAACTGTCCATTAGATCTCACCTCGATAAATCTGAGCCATCCGTTTTTTACAGTTGTGGTATAAAACGAGCAGCGTGACGCGGTGGAAACCCTAGCCGCCAGCCCAAGTCCCCTAGCTCGCTCCGTCTCCCCAATCCAGTCTCCCGCATGTCCTCCCGTCGCTCCCTCTCCCCTCCCCAATCCTATCGCTCCCTCTTCCTCCCCAATCCTCTTCTCCATGGGCTCTCTCTTCTTCTATTTCCAAGTGAGCCTGTGCGTGGTGGTGGAGATGCACAAGGCATCAGTGGCCGGCGGAAGCAACGCCTTGTGCCGCCATCGGATGAGCAGTTGGTGGCCGACTGGAGCACTGCGCCGTCGTTGCCGCAGGAGCGGCTGGTGGCCGGCGGCGCGGCGCGGCGCAGCCACACCATCGTCGTTTGTCGTACCGTGGCGTCAATTAACACATGATAGGGGCAGAGGAATTGAGCATGGCGTCCAGACCTGGAATGGAGGACATTGTCGTGATGAAGGTTGAAGTCCACAATACGTGATTGGTTGTGCTTTTTTTTTTTTGTTTCCCCTCAACCTTCCTTGAACATCTCTTTCTGACTTGTAAAGTTGCAGATATGTACATAAGTTGTTTGTGTAAATGCCTAAGAGCAAAGTCCGCTATGCTCACAGCCCAGCTTGGATTTGTGTTAATTATCCTCTCAGATGCATTCCTTTTGATGTTTTATATGTTTCAACATGGATTCTTGGTTCCTATAAAATTGAATCTTTTTTTGGGTAACGTCTTGCTTTTGCAAAATCTCTTTATTTACTTCCTTAGCAGTAAAAGAGTGAGGTAACTCTCTCCCAACTACACTTTTTTGTTGTTCTGTACTTGGGGTGTAATTGTACACCGACATACTTTGGTACATTTGACTTCAGATTTGCTTCTGTGGATTAGGATCAGTGCTGCAACCTTGGATTTAGAAGGTGTGCTCGTCACTGATAATTTCAGGTTTTATCAATTCATCTTGATGATGCCTCATGTAAACAAATATTCTGAATACTACATGTAGGTACCAAATAATCTTATTTTCAACTGTGTTGATATGTACTAAATTTACTGTAAAGCAACTTTTCACGACAAACTGAACGAATGATGCAAGATAGTAAAACTGGTTTATTTGAATGATGCATGTACTATTTCAGATTAAGTATTTGTGATCTAAAACTGAGAGGAACTGATTGTAAAATATAGGTACGGAGATCAGTACAAACCAGTGTCCGGCAATGGCACACGCGATGGTGTTCAGAGGTGTGGTGTAGTAAGGCATTATGTGAGCATGGTATGGCGGCCGGAGTGCCTTGCCATCTGCTGATCAACATCCTCCGACACCTATTAGCTGGTTCCCTCCAAATCTGGGTAAAATTTTATACTACTAAAGATGAATACGTTTTATCATGGCTTTATAGTATTGTCATCTAGAGAAAAATGATAATGGTTTATATATACAGACCATCGACCTATCAAACAGAATGATATTACATTTGGTATCATTTCTATTAGCCTACTCTTATGTATGCACTTAGGCCTTATATATGCAGTCCTCTAAACTCCCATTTGGAGTGGGCATAGCCAATGAAATAAGCATGCAAATTACCAAGTGCCTGGTATCATTGTGTTCCGTAAAAAATGCCACTGTTGTTAGAAGCTTATGGTCTTCAGTTAAAGGCATTTATCTTTGGAATAAATTGCTGCTGCAACATGTATTTTTTTTAATATATATTAACCATGTGCTAGGTTGTTCTGAAACCAGCAATTATATGGTTTATTCCATTTAATGCAGTTCCTTCTGCCAATAATAGTAAATACAAAAAATAATTTGATTTTGGAGATGTTATGTTATTTAAGTTTTCCTTTTGGTGATGAATTGTCCTCCAAATCAATCTAGGGTTAGTTCATTTGTGCTGCAATGACTTGCGATGAGCAATGGCAAGTATGTCATGTACTAAAAAGTTTGAAGGTGCATCCAGACTTATTGTAGTTCAGTGTCCTAGATATAAGTACGTGTGCTTTGACATGAGCATGTATGTCATTATATTTGCTGGAAATTTGTATCTTCTATCCTAGCACATTATTATTTTATTCTTCTAAATATAACTCCCTTCAGATTCACATTTTAGTTTCATGCCTTTCTAAAGACATGATTCTTATGCAGCACACATTGTCTTCTTGTCTAAGTTACTTGTGCACAATCATAGAAATATTCACGAAATGTAGCATCTCAAATAAAACAAGCCAAAGCTTCATTCATGAGCATTTATGTTTGCGAGCGTCTAATCTACTAACTGACTTGAGACCTATTACACAAAGACGATCAGTTGAACATATTGATAAAAGATCGAGAGCTTTATCCTTTCAGCTTTTTAGGTATACTTGGCTCTTGTAATAGAATATCCAAAACTACTTCCTGATGCACAATAATTTTCTAAAGCTTCTCTGCTAAAAGACTGCAAATTTTAACAGGGCATATGCATATTTTTCTCCCAAAAAAACTCAACGAAGACAGGGTCATTGTGGAGTGAGTTTGCCTTGTGGTGGAACCTTTTTCCAGCTTATTTGCTACTGTCGAACAGAGCTCTGCTTCTTTATTTATGAAAAACTCCCATTAATCCTATTAACTATTACTTTTCCTATGATCGCCCAGCTATATTTTGACATGACTAACTATAATATTGCTCCTGGTCTTCTAGACCATATAAATTCTGGAACTACAAAGATTCTATTCAAGAAATACAGGAGTATAAAGCAAGAGGATGTGCTCAGCTTTTCTTTGAGTTATTATGTTTACATGTATGATTGCTGGACTTGTTGCTCTTCAAAGATGTCATGCCGTTCTCTCTCTTATAGCATGTCATATTTGTGTCTCTTTAATTTTCACTATTCACATGCTGCATGAACAGTTTCTTCGTTGTTTGAATCAAACATTATACTCTACATACCCTACTATTAGTGGTGGCTGAATTGTGATACAGTATTAATTTTATTTTGTGTTTCCCCCAGCTCTTTCCGTTTGTCCCGAGCTCCTTTCATGTGTTAAATCGAAGGTCGGCTAATTTATTATTGATCATATGGTTTGTTGAAATGCTTATGTGTTTCTAAGTGAAGCTGCAACAATATTTTCCGGGGTTTATTTTTCATGTGCCGAGTTCAACAAGTGGCGCACATTTATGCCAGATCCACTGCCACTTTGGTACTGTAGAAACTGCTTCTGGGTTTTTGATGATGTGGCATAGGATATGTGTTATGCTTATTAAGTTTTATGGTCAGTTTGGTTTGCATAATTACAGCTTTGCTAGTGCCGAACAGAAAAGTTACTGATCATGTGGCATTCAACTTCCAAATCCCCTATAAACTGCCAACTAGAGAATAAGAGCAGATCCTAGATAGTTACGATAATTAGCTTTGCCTGAAACCTACTGAGTCATACTACATGGCCTGGCTATTTGCTTGCAGAGCTTGTGACCTTTCTTCTTTAGTGCTTACGGTGTGTGTTGATTATGCATAATGGCCATTTGGTCTGCTTTGTTACCCGTTGGCATCTAGGCACAATTTGCACACACTCAGCTGGTCAAGCCAAATATTTGTTCTTCTGACCAGCTGCAATGCAAACAATATTTAAGCGAGCTCAAGTGAAATGGTCGTAATGTCATGTTAGGTAACATAAATTGGAATTGGAGATCAATTCAAGTTAAGGGTGCTTGAATGACAAAAGAGTTGCACATCAGAATTAGCAGTAGTAAAGTCAAACATCACTCTGTTGTATAATATAAGACGCTTTCTTTTCCTATAGAACGGAGGGGAGTACATATTATTATCCCTCTGATGCTTCTTCGATTCGTGCCCACTATACGGTGACAAACCTGTTAAGAACATGTGATATATCACTGTGGGTACAATTCATTTATATATATGAATGCCTAAATTAGTATGCCTGTTGTATGGACTATGAATGTTATTTCGCTCCAACGTTTCTGTTAAAGTAGATATCCACCGATCTTTCTTATGTATGTGTGAAGTTTTTTAACATATTCGCTATATTATGAAACGTTTTGCACAATAATTTACATGCCTCCAGAGTCAAAGCTGGTGGTCATCGTCAGATTCTATCCATTAATTCATTCTCTTTGATTGCTTATGGCAGGCTTTCACTGTCTAGCCATCCCTAGGTGGTTGGAGGCTACAAATAATGATGTTACAATGCGGTATGGATTTGCTTATTCGACTGCTTACCATCGAGTTGTATTAATTGTATTAATGTTTAGGTTTTACAAGTCTGCGAAAGGCAGGTCGCAAGCAGCGTCTCTACTAATAGTAGATTTCAGATAGCGTTTCTGAATTGTTTATCAGTACGGAAGTCAGAACCTACTTATTTGACTGCTTAGGGGAACATAAAATGCTTACCATAAGATCAGGAACACCTAACTCCAACCATACGGAAGAGACAAATCATATGATTCGTCGATAAATCCTCAATCTCTCTCTAGATTTTGCCTGTTTGATTCATGCTCATCCTTATGGATATAATCATTGCATATCCCTTGCAGAAGAGGACCCTGAATGCAGGAGAAAGTGTTCATTTTGCCCTTGTTTGGGTCTTACCATATGGTTGGAGCGAGGTGTGCAATTTTTCCTACGGATTTGTCTCTTCCACTACATTTTGGTTTAATCCCCTAATCTTTCATTTTTGTTTGTCCAGATTCCTTTTTATTTATGCCTACATGATCTTTGATGAAAATACAAGTGGGCAGCAGAGAAATATTGAGGCCTGTAATATGCATTCTGCACAATAGATTTATTTTCTGAAGTTCAGCTAAAATATGTGATTTTTTTTTGCTTTTATATCTTCCTGTCACTTGAGCTCATCCATCCAGATTTAGGACCCGCCCATTATTCATGTATTATGTCTGTTTTCACATAGGTTGTTTCCCAGGCTGTTTAGTATGCAATAGTTTATTTAGGACCTACCAATGCACCTCCAGGTCTGCCAATTGAAAAAAAGGTATATAGTACCTAATTATTTAGACTTCTATGTAGCCTAAAATCTCAATACAGAATTAATAATATATGTGATGTTTTCTTAGGCATGATTGCTGATACGAGTACAGTGTATAGATACACAAACGACTGAATTACCGTGCCATGTATTTTTGGGAGCTCATTTGTGTATCTCAATCAAGAAAAAGGATAAAATTGATAAATGCAAATTTTGTAGTCTTATATATTGGTTGCTCATGTGTGCTACCACCATTCATATGCTGTGGTGGGGTTTCAGCAGATTGTGAAGGTACCACTCGAGCACGTTCACTCAGAGATTGCTGCAGTGGGGTTTCAGTAGAAAGCCAATACAAGTGAGATGCTAACCGCACCAATCAGTTGTGCGAATCGCGTGCAAGTGTCCAGTAAAGCGGAGTGGTTGTCACTCCAAGCTGCAAAGTGAAATATCAATCTCACTCAGCCACTTAGGTGACTCAACAACCTGACAGGTACTCTACTCTTAGATCTTCAGAGATTCATAGTTCTATAAGCATTATTATTCATGAATATTAGCAGTATTGATTATACCAATGTTATTTTCTCCCTTTGTAGATAAATGATTACTGAGACTATTTGGATTGAATAATGGTCCATGTGAGAGAAATAGCATGCTGCTATCATCCTATAATAAGAGCAGCAGAATGGGATAATGTTGGTGGCTGAGGGTGCCATAAACATTGGGAGGAATGGGACGTTCTGCTCTTTTTCTTTCCAAACATTGGGAGGAATGAAGTGTTCTGCTCATTTTCTTTGTACAATGGTATCAAAAGTCTTTCCTGCAGCGAAGCAGTCTCCTAACATGTGCACCAATAGGTTAACAACATATCACCACAAGCACGATGTAGGTATGTTTAGGCTCCTTATTGGTGGGTATCATCTCAATTTCTTGATGCCGTGTGTTCTGTTCTTGGTAGTGCAGGCCAAACGGCTAATGCATTTTTTCTACTTATAGGGCACTAATCAGTCATATCTAACTTCAGCTCTATGAGAAATAGTGAAATTTCTTTTAGAGTAGCTGCCATTTCTTTGCTGGAATTGTTGTCGACTGTAATGATATACGTATTTGAACCAGAAGTCCTTATGAATATTTTTCATCAGTAGTCCAGTTTCCACAATGATAAGTACTTTCGCACATTTTCCTTCCATCCTACAGCTGGGTGCTTATGTTGAAATCACTTTTGGCTTGGTATCATTGGAAAAAACATGCTTCTTCCATCTTGAGATTGAGAGTTTTTGCTCCGCAGAATTCCTTTACATTTTTATATTAACATGACTTACACGGGATCGTGCGCCAAGGCGCACATCAAAATCTAGTTATAATGATTGACAAGTCACTATGCCAAGATAGGTGAAAGGGATGCAATGAAGGCTACGAGCTCCAAAACCAAGGACCTCTGTTTCTCTTTCCTCGGGAAGAGAGAGAGAGGGCGACATGGGTCCTGCTGCCTTCATGCAGGCTTGCAGCACCAGGTAGCGTTCGTTGGGGTCCTTGCTTCTTCTCTCTCTATATCTCGTCCCGATCCGAAAAACAGACGTCGGCATACCCGGGAGGCTGAGAGAGGGGCTCTCGGTGAAACTCTTTCACCAACTTCTAAACAACGCAGTTCACTGCGGTAAATGTGTCGTTACCCAGCCTCACCGAGTACCATAGATGAAACTTTTCTGTGTCCGTCTGATTGATTGCTTGCATGAAATGTTGAACTACACTCGCATGGTGCTTAGCATATCTACTCTTAGGTTTTATTTTAGTCTATATTATGCAAATTTTAAAACTAATTATCAAGTTATTTAATACTAGCCGAGGTTGGATGATGTTGGCGCCGCTTGGCATCGTTTTCCTTGTCGAAGGCATCGTCTTTGCAGCTTTCATCTCCATGACTTAGGTGCTTCGGGGGAAATCCTAGATCCAGGTCTCCCGGATTAGACTTTGACAATACTTTTGATGTCGTTCTCCCTCTTGAGAGCATCGTTTTTGGAGCAAATACTAGAGAATGGGGACAAAAGGCGGAGAGGTGTACATCTCACTACGTCGACAATGGCGAGTTTGGGCATTGCTGCCGATGTGGGTAGAACGCATCTTGAGAATCAATCGTGTTGACTAAAGGAGATAAGTAAACAACCAAAGATGGAAGGGGAAGATGGACATTGTGACATGTTTCAAAGTTGAAGTCAATGGGAGAACTCTAATATTGCATGCATTCATATCACTGAAGGCTACTAGAGATGTAGACATTTTTCCAAATTTTGTAAACTATTTTTAAAACTATTTGCTGGTGGGTCTAATTAAAATACAAAAGCTAATTACATTTTTAGTCAAACATCGACATAGCATAAGTTTAATCCATCTTATAGACAAAAATACGAAACATCACTATGATTTGATAAATATATTACGAAAATATATTCTATGGTGGACTTATAAATACTAATCTAGTACTGTTCATATTAATATTTATGTTTATACGGTCTTTTTGACTCGTTGTTTATAAAATATTAAGTGAATACCCACTGGGATACTTACCCATTGGCCCAGCTATCGTCGGATTGTCCTCAAAACAAGACATACATTTTTAGTCAAACGTCGATGTGGCATACGTTTAATCAATATTATAGAGAAAAGTCTAAACATCTTTAAGATTTGATAAATATATTATGAAAATATATTCTATAGTGGACTTACTAATACTAATATTATGAAAATATATTCTATGGAGTATTATTCTTATTCATATTTCTGTTTATGTGGTCTTTTTGACTCATTGTTATAGGATGTATCGAGAGTAAGAGGGGTATCAGCCTCGGATTCGAAGGTGGAGGCGGCCTTCTTCTTCGCCGGAGGAGGTCGGCTGGTTGCTGGGGTGGCGGATCACGAGATCCTTCTACCCCGGTGATGAAGATCTAGTCGACGACGAGTTAGCGGGAAAGGGGCCACCGGTGAACACCGAGCCTTGACTTTGTTCTTGGCGGATGATGGCGGCGGCTATTGGCGTCGTTCCCTTGTGAAGGCACATTTTTGTTGGCCTCTACATTCGCTCTCGCCGAGTAGGGGACTTGCGGCTGCCGGTGAAAACCGTGCCATGATTGGTGGGCGATGGCGGCGATAAGCGTCGCTTTCCTTCTTGAAGGCATCGTCATCGCAGTCTGCGGTCTCTCACTCGTGCTGCTCCGGGGGAAACCCTAGGTCCGGGTCTCCCGGATCGGACGATGGCGGCGCGCCCTGCGTCGTTCTACCTCTTGGGGCATCGTTTTTGGAGCAGCTGCTAGATGTTGGCGGTTTTTGGTGGAGTGGTGTTCATCTACCACATTGTTGGCGCTGAGTCTCAGTGGCATGGTGCTGTAGGGTATTGCCGACAGATGCGGGATGATGTATACGTACAGGATGGTGGAGCCGTCTGGTGTCATGGTGGCATCGACGGTGGGTCTTGCAAGGTTAATGTGATGATCTCTCTTGAAGATGGAGTCGAGGAAGACGGCGTGAGCAACTTCTGTGGCGTGTGCGTTGGCGTGCGCTGAGAGTCTGCTTGACTGAATGTGCTTCTCACCTGCTATTGGACGGTTTGGGTAGGCATTTAGTTTTTGGATGATGTGAGTTGGTGTATTGTCACCCTCTTCATTCCACTGTAGGTCTAGTGAGGTGGCTTCGAGATTGATTTTTTGTATTGCTTATTGTAAGATTTGCGAATAATAATCTAATAAAAATCCGTGTGCATCATTTGGATGCATAAGCTGGGGCGATTTTTCTCCTTTTTCGAAAAAAAAGAGGTGGTTGGTCAAACTTATAGTAGTAAACTAGTAATACATTGACTTTTGAGTAAATCTAATACAGCTTCTTTCTAGAAATGGAGGGAGTACGCATTAGTATATATCTTCGAAAAATGTTGCGAACAGTAGTACGTTGGCGGGAAATGAACAGCAAACATTTTAGGAAGTTCGAGGTAAAGATGTCAACGACACAGATTGGAGTAATCCACTGGAGTGAACTGATGTGAGCCGATAACTTTGGAAAATGCGAGGTAGGACGTCCACGGCGTGAGATGCCGCCGCGGGCTGCACGAGATTTACGAACATGGATGAGACCTATACACAAGAGTACGCCTATGTTGCTTGCGAGATGGGCATTGTAGGGCAGCAAAGCACATGGAGGTGATCCACTGCCACAAGCAGGAGAGTACGAGTAGCTCTTCACCAACAGCCTATGAAGCCTAGCTAGGCTCCTCTCTTCAAATCTGTGCATAGATTTCAAGGTCCTGCCTTGGTTGCTGCGACAGATTATGCACGCTATTCACTAGTCCCCGCAAAATCCCCCTACTTAAAATTTGTTTTTTCAGGCAAATACTGTGGATGATATATCGATCTTTGTGCTTTTCAGAACGATATGTTCAGATTCAGTCGCGATAACGTACTTGGATTACTTTTTTTTTGCGGGAAGCACCACCCGCCTCCCGCCCCGCCACGTCAGCTTTTCTCTCACTCTCACCCCACTCTCACCCCACCTTGCCAATGCATGGGCTATAGTCCCCACTCTCGCTCCACTAACGCCTCGCTCTCGCCCCGCTAACGCCGCTCTCGCCGCCAACGCGGGCGGTAGCCGGGCGGTAGCGCCCGGCGCCAGCCGCAGCGCCCAGCCCTCTCGTCTCGCCTCGCTCCAGCCCGCCTCTCGCCCGGCAGCGGGCGATAGCGCCCGCGCTCCAGCCAGCGTTGGCACCAGCCTAGTGTCATAAAAAACTAAGGTTGAACGATTTGGAATTCGCAATGGAGCCGAAGAAAATAGTCATTCCAAATGTCTTTTCTTGAAGAATTTTGAACAAAAAGAACGTGCCAGTCATATCCTTACACTATCGCACATAAACTTTTAGGAAAAAAAGTTTCCGTACGGCCTGTGTAAATAAAAATAAAACAAACCTAGTGCCTCAAACTCACTTTTTATTGCACTGCTTCTTACTTATTCTTGTCTACGCACAAACAATGTCTCGGTCATGATACTTCCTAGACATGTAAAAGAGGCAAACATGTGCAATGCCATATGATTCATTTTTTTAAATCTTAGACATTTTTTGAATATACTATTCATTTGAGAGCATATGCTCTTGGGAGCCAAAATGCCATCCTTGAATAATACAAATGTCTCTGCCAAAGCATGTCATGCTCTGAGATTGTCCCTATGGTCTTCATGTTCACTTGTTCGATCTATATAGTCAATCATTCAGATGGGTTCTACCTTATACTCAGCTCGTAGCATTTAAAATATATTTGGCAATTGGCTAAATGAGGTAGATACTAGGTACAAAACGCTTATCAGAGTGGGCGTGATTGCAGTTGTATGGACGCTTTGGCTATGTAGAAATGACAAGATTTTTAATGACTAGAATTCTTCTCTTATGCAGGTCATTTACCGATGTACGGCTTTGCTCCGTTTATGGTCACCACTTCAGCACTTGGAGGACCAAGACCTCTTTATGGAGGTGTCTACACGGTTGGAGAACATGGGTGGCTGCATATTAGGCGGATTGAAGCCAATGAAACGTAGTCTAGTTTGACTCTTTTTATCCACCTTTTATAATTTATTTGATTTCAGACTTATACTCGAATAGCTGTGTGCATCTTAGTTATGCGTAGGATGGGTGTAATGCTTGAATATTTTGAGTAATGAAGCGCTGTTTATCGGAAAAAAAATGTTCACTTGCTCGATTTGGTAATTTTTTACCGATTGTACTTCTCGTTTTCCTTTTTCTACGAATCTTCTCTAAGTAACCACTCACGATCCCTGCATCCCTTACCCTAGGCGGCTCAAGTGACGTCCAATCCTGTTGCTCATTAGCACTCTTCCCCTAACCCTCTTCCGGTGAGCGCCGTAGGCAAATGTTATGTGGTGTCGTCATCGACAATGGTGGTTTGATTGCCGAGCGCCGTGAGTTGGCAGCGGCCTCAAATCCACGCGCGAGGTGGGCGATGCCCATGCCGAATGTGAGTAGGAATAGCATTGGGTGAAACGATATTGTCGTTGTTAGCTAGATGGATGGGGATGAGAGGTGTATTTGACATTGTTTCCTCATTGTAGGCATCATAGTAGATACATGTCTTTGCTAATTTTAGTGGGATGTAGTCGGCTCCAAGTGTGGTCAATGGACATGCATCAGAGACTTGGTGGTGTGCTTCATCATTCTTCTTGTGTTCGACGAGGCCCATACTCTTTCCCTTTGGGTTCTTGCTTATTCACTGGGATCAACAAGTGCAATGCATGTTTGCTTTGCACGGTGACTCCCGAAACCTAGCCTAGTTAAACGTTGTGGATGTGGAGTTTACGGTCTTTATTGATTTCTTCTAGGCTGGATCAATTCTCTTCTTCTTTATGCAATAATATAGGAGCTCTCCTCCAGCAATGCTTGGTCGAGCTCTGTTGTGTGTCGCGAGATCGACATGATTGCATGGTCATCAGTTTGTCGAGGAGCATGCTACGTGTTTGCACATGTTGGACGCAACACATGAGAGACAATCTAGCGTGTCGTGGTGAAGTCAGCTGCTAGGGGAGATTGTTCCGCACAACCCTATGTTGATTCGATGGGATGGTGACAATGCATCCCCGGGAATGGAACATGCTGTCGCCACCTATACCTGGGCATGTGTCGGGCTGGGCCTCGGGCCGGCCCGAGGAAAGCCCGACGCTGAAAAATCCGGCCCAAGCCCGGCCCGGCCTTACCAAATACCCACCAAGCCCGTCGGGCCACGGGCCGGGCCGTAGTGTTAAACTGTGTTTTCGGGCTACCCAGGCCCGGCCCGGCCCGGCATTCGGGCCAACATTTTTCGGCCCAGTCCCGAGTTTTTCGGGCTGGGCTTCGGGCCGGGCCTCGGGCCGGGCCTCGGGCCGGGCTGCCCATGGCCACCCCTCTCATTCCCGACCCACCATCCTTTTTATATACCAACATTGTGCCCCTCCTTTTCATATACAACAATTTCGCGGTTCTATATATGCATGTGCTCACAACCCGAGTTAATGTGGACATCAGTTCTGTGTTTCACATTTATTTTTTTATAGCCTTCAACCTTTTTCACGGGGATTTGTGGCGCACCCGGTGCACACAATCTTCCTACCTCTTTTTTCAAGTTTCAAAGATATACTAATTTTTGTTAGAGCATGTGTAACAGGCCCCTTACTTTTCTGCCCCGTATAACGCTCGAAATTCGCCCCGTATAAAAAAAATGGTCGATCAGACACCCTATTTGACCCCGTATATTTGTAAATTTAAAACCGCGGGAAAGTTTCATTCATAGTTCGTCGATCATACATAGAAATCGACGTACCTACATACATACAAAATGCGCGATAGGATCGCGACTTCTAGTCGGAGAGGTCGATGATGAACCCATCGGCCTCCGCCTCCGCCTGCGCCTGCGCCGCCCGCGCCTCCGCCTCCTTCACGGCGGCGATGGCCGCCGCCTTTTCTTCCTCCTCCGACTTCTCCTTCTCGGCGGCTTCCTTGAGGGAGTCTTGAATCGCCTTCAACAAGGCGGGGTCCTCCTCCTCCTCGGCTTCCTCCTCCTCCTCGCCGGCGAGCGGGGCACCTCCGCCGCTGGTGCTCCCGATCATCGCCCTCCACGCCTCGTTCACCCGGCGTTGGCGCTCCCACTCGGCGAGCCACGCCGAGAACTTCGGGCCGCCATCGGCTTGAGCGGCGGGTCCTCGTGGAACCAGCTGCCGCCCCGCGTGAAGTTGACGAGCCGGCACGAACTCCCCGCCGTCGTACTTGCAGGCCGCGCCGGCTGCCGGCGGCGGATCTTTTGCAAAAAAGCCGCCACGCGTCCTCCACGTTGTCCGCGAGCGGGATCGCTTCGATCCGCTCGCCGGGGAGGCGCTACTGCGGCGGCGGGCGTCCATCTCGGCGCGGGGTCGAATGCGGCGCGGGGAGGGAGGAATCGGACGGAGCGGGGTGGAGGCGGCGGCGGCGCACGGCGGAGCTAGGGTAGCGAGTGAGGGGTTAACCCTCACTCGCACCTGGGCCAGATAAATAGTGGGCGGAGGGGCCGATTCCCTGGGCCCCGTTTTCACGGGGATACGGGGTGCACCCGGTGCCAAACCCCCTGCCCCGTTTCGCCGGGTTTACGGGGTATACTACCTGCTCTTACAAGTAGGGATGCAAGAAGGCAACCCACAAACCAAGCTTTGACGAAGGTAGTAAGTGAACTCGGTGTGATTTCTCTCTTAACATGAGGTTGCCTTCTGATATGGTTATGTGTGGGCTTTTGTGGGATCTCGCTTGCGAACTTACAAGCTAGAAACAGACATACATACAAAGTTCCAAATTCAATATGAATACATACCTTGAGAAAAAATAAGACAATTTAGAGTGTGAATAACAGATAGCAGTTTGGGCCTTACATTAGCCCATTTTGTTTTGTAGCACTAAATTTCTTACTTTACTTCTTGTTTTTGTTTTGAACGCGGATCAGAAATTTTAGATAAATCTATGTTGCTACTCAAACCTTGTATATTTCTAGAATTCTTTAGCAATTATATTTAGGACAACCTGGGTCTTATGCACCGGGTATGCTCTTTCTCCAACGCCAGAAAATCTATGGATCGCCCAGCTACCAGGTCGACCGTTCTACATTCTACACTAGGCCGGAATCGAACGAAAAATCCAACTTAACCGCGTCCAGACTCCAGACAGCCGGCCACCATCAGGATACCGACTACGCCGGCGCTGGAACACTCAAAAATTCAATGAACTCACAGACACAAGTGGAACAAACTCTGATTGACATCAAGCTGGCTAAGTTATCAGTACTACTGTACTTTTTTTTTTCTTCTGGCCCTACGCACCAATGGTTGCCGTCCGTGACAAATAAAATTCACTGCAAGGGATAGACATAGAGACAAAATGTAGTGTCAAGATAGAGATTTTGATGGAAATTACTTACAGTGTCGGTGACAGAAATCCTTTTTTTGGCCCTCTTCTGGTTGTGCGCAGAGGACATTTATGGTCACGGCCTCTGTTCCTGAGTCAAATTCAACAATGTTCAGGTGGCCTCTTCCTACCTCCGACATTTTTGACAGCAGTCAGTGCGTCTGGGTCAGTAAAGATAATGGATGTAAAACTGTATATTGGGTATCTTGCAACACTGTTCGTAAGGAACGTGGTAATAAATTTAAGTTTATTATTTTTTACGAATATAATAATAATGGATTTAAGTATGAATAAACCTTCATCCTTACTTCACTTAACTCCCTGTTGTTCTCGAATATTTCCGTGCTTTCACTTCTTCAGACTTCATAGGGCCAGCTAAGAGAGACTACTGATTGTGGGCACGCTAATCTACACACTTTCCCCCTTCTCCTCTCTCAAGCGCCTACAGTACCCTTTAGAGTCGTCCGCCGCGGGCCGGGCCACCGATGACCGCTCCGCCGGAGTAGCTGGCTGGAGTGAGTCTTGGTTGGGCGCCGGGTAGTTTAGGTTAGGTTGTAGGGTTGTTTGTTTTGGCGTTTCGCTGAGATTGGGCTGATGCCCTGTAGAGGAGGTGGCGCCATGGATCTCCGCCGGATCTGTGGCCTAGGCGCAAGGAAAAAAATAGCGCGCTATAACAAAATAGCGTGGGTCTAAAAATACGCTATTAGCATGCTATAGCGTGCTATTAACGCGAATAGCGCGCTATAGTGCCGAAATAGCGCAGCGTCGGCTCTCCAGATATGCTATAGCGTGCTATTAGCGTTGAAATAGCGTGCTATTTTTTTCCATGCCTAGGCGTGCTCCTGCTGCTGATCTCCCTCCTATGGGTGGAGGAGAACGGGAGAGAAGAACGAACCACCTTCTTCAATAAGGTAGCGGCGGCGGATCTCGTGGCCTGTGCAGGAGCCAAGAGCCTCTTCTGGCCGGCCATGGAGGCGAGGGGAAGAGCGGAGGACTCGTGGCGATGCTTGCCTCTCCTCTCCTGGCCGGCCAAGGTGGCGAAGGGGATTATGGGGGAGCTGCATCTCTCAGGCACCGGCGACTGATCCAGTTAGTGGATGGCCTCCACCTGGGATTTCCACCTCTCTCTCTTCTCGCCCATCATGGTGGTGAGATGGAAGAAGGAGAAGCTGAAGGGGGTCTGGGCCATCTGATGCATGCGGGGTGCTACATCGACGTGCTTCAACAAGCAGGGCGTTCTTGCCGCTGCTATCCATGGCCGCAAGAGCGGCGACTCTTCAACCTCCGATTTGGAGGCCCTGATCCCCCGTCGTGGGTGCTCTAAGTCACCTTACTGCGAAGTGATTCGTTCCCCGCAGCTAGGTGGTGGACCGCGGCGGCATGCTCTCGCCGGAAAGGGCTCCTGAGCAGTTGGCTCTGGTTCTCGGCGGCGACGCCTGGAGAATGCCGGCGATGGGTGGCGGAGGTGCCCAGGGACCTGATTGCGTTTCTAGCTTTTGTCTCAGGGTGTTTGTTGTAAAACTGGAGGCCCTTTCTGTAATTTCTGGTTTCTCGGTGCTGTAGATGCCTTTGGACCTCCTTGTAATTTGTACCTGCCACGTGTGAGTTAATGAAATCCCCGGGGCCTTCTAGGCCCTTATCTTGTTCAAAAAAAAAACAGAGACTACTGATTAGTCTAGCAGTTGACTGAGTTATTAGGACCTCCAAGCTGCTTAATCCTTTAGTGGATCGGCTCTATTACATAAGCAGATTCCTAAATTTTGCCCCATATCATGGGATAAGTAAGCATGTTATTTTAGTTGTATCGACTCAGTTGCTCACTAATTGATCTTTTACGGTGTTTTCTCTATCAATTGAAGAACTTTGTCCATGGTCATACGACACCCTTACATACAGAGTAGGATGGTAGGATCACGTGGAACTGATTATAAAGAAGAACCGGCCTATATTGAGGCGATTTACACAAAAATAACCCTTTTCTGAAACTATAGCACAGATAAACCCTCTATTTCACTCATCATAACCCTTTTGTGTGTTGTAAGGGTACATTGCCCCTATGTGTGGTTTTGGTAATTAATGACAACCCTATGGACTAATGTTTTCATTGAGTTTATATGAAGGAATATTCCATAGGTACTACTTGTACTCCATGTGTTGGATTCAAGTATGGATGCCATGAAGATAAAGGTATACCTTGTGTATTGGCATCAAGATCATCGGTATAAAGATATATATGTGATATGATCAAGAAGAAGAAATGAAGATGGAGTTCTTATGTGGAACTCAATATTAGCCATGCTCTATCTTAAGTGAGTATGAGAAGATACAAGGTTGAGTTGGGCAAGTTCAAGATGAGCCTCTTGAGTGGATCACATGCTTGAAGCTTGCCGTCCATTTGGTGATAATGGACATGTGAAGATGTGTATCAATGGAGCTTTCCCATCATAGTGTATGGGGGAGCATTTGTGAGTCTTCACAAAGCAACATTGATCAAGAGAGGCATTCCGGCTTGAGTGAAGCTTGAAGAGTTATCATCAAGATCAAGCGGGATGCGCAAGGCAAAGGTATGGCCTTGCTAGGTTTTCCTTTTACCGGTCTCAAGGTGGTTGATGGGAGACCGGATTATAGGATACATAGCCGCACTATTAAGAGGGGCTTTCGGTTGGGTAACTTGATCACATCGTCTTAGGGAGCTCAATCCTTTGCATACTTTGCATATCCGTATTGCTTCTTGGTGTTTCTCTGTGTGAGGTTCTTGAGCTTGTTGCTAGCTTTACAACAAGTCCAAGTTCATCGAAAACGGAATCGCATGCATCTTCTATTGCGTTTTCGAGGTTGGGTGATTTTACCGGTTATTCATGATATAAGGTTCTACCTTTTATATTCATGATAAAATCCCCTCCTATAGATTCTTGTGTTTTCACTTTCCATAGGATAGCATTTGTTATTGATGACCCACAAGTATAGGGGGTGTATCGTAGTACTTTCGATAAATAAGAGTGTCGAACCCAACGAGGAGGTGTTGAAGGTTTCGATGAAGGATTCACCGTAAATGCTCACAGACAAGTATTAAGGGGTTTTGATATTGCAGATAAATAAAGTACATGTAAATAAAATGCGAGAGAAATAATTGCAGCGAGTGGCCCAATCCTTTTTAGCACAAAGGACAAGCCGGTTTGTTTACTTATAATGACCAAACGTTCTTGAGGACACACGGGATTTTAGTCTAGTGCTTTCGCTTCATGTAGCTAAATAATCTTCATTGTTTTGATAAGTGTTGTGTGGGTGAACCTATGCTAATGCACCGCCTTCCTAGGACTAATACATACTTGTGATTATACCCCTTGCAAGCATCCGCAACTACAAGAAAGTAATTAAGATAAATCTAACCACAGCCTTAAACTCTGAGATCCTGCGATCCCTCCTGCATCGATATACTAACGGGGGCTTAGGTTTCTGTCACTCCGGCAACCCCGCAATTAGCAACCGAATACAAGATGCACTCCCTAGGCCCATAAATGGTGAAGTGTCGTGTAGTCGACGTTCACACGACACCACTAGAAGAATGACACCACAACTTAAATATCATAACATTGAATATTACTCAACCATAATTCACTACTAGCATTTAGACTTCACCCATGTCCTCAAGAACTAAACGAACTACTCACGAGACATCATATGGAATACAATCATAGGTGATATGATGATGAATAACAATCTGAACATAAACCTTGGTTCAATGGTTTCACTCAATAGCATCTACAACAAGTATAGAATAACACCTGGAGAGTTTCCCCTATCAAACAATCAAGATTTAACCCGAATTGTTACAGCGGTGACGAGGTGCAGCGGTGGTGATGGCGGTGTAGATGGTGGAGATGATGATGATGATGATGGAGATGATGTCCCGCTCGATGACGATGGCGATGGCGTCGACCTCCTCCGGAGGGAATTTCCCGCGGATTCCTCGCCCGCCGAGAGCTCTTTCTCTCTCGGTGTTCTCCGCCCGCAGAGGCGGCTGTAACCTTCGTGAGGTCCTCTCGTGGCTTAGGTTTTCTGGACGAGGAGTACGCGAAAAGGAGGAGGCGGGAGCCTGCAGCCATGGGGGCCTGTGGGGCGCGCCGCCATGCGCGGCCCTGGGGCCCCCACAGTGGCTTCCTTCTTCCCCTTCTGGCTCATCCCAAAAATAGGAATTTACGTGAAATTCCCTTCCACAGCTGATCTTCCGAAATATTGCGTTCTGACGGTGCTTTTTCCAGCAGAATCCTGGCTCCGGGGCTTGATCCTCCAATGATGATGAAACATGCAAAATAGATGAAATAACATAAGTATTGTGCCCCAATATGAAATATATCAATGAATAACAGCAAATTATGATACAAAATAGTGATGCAAATTGGACGTATCAACTCCCCCCAAGCTTAGACCTCGCTTGTCCCCAAGCGAAACCGAGCTCGATAAACAAGACCACATGTTTATGGAGTGAAGAGTCGATAAATAAAATACGGACAAGAAGCATCATATTCATTCACACAAGACATTCTAGTAAACAACTTCCTCATATAACTCATCTTGAAATAGGTAAAGAGAAATCACAAGTAAAGGTGCATAAGAAATCATAATTGGTGATGGCAAACTTTGTTCTTGGTCAGAGAACTGCTAACGGATTGTACTTCTAAGCAAAGCTTTCATATTAGAATTTATAGCTGAGCCTTCGTATTTAAGCATAACAATCTCTTCATAATCATTGATAACTTCAAGTCATATTCATTCAGATAAAATTGGTACTAAACAAGAAAGTATAAAAGACATGATTAACTAAATCATAGCATAAATGATTGGTTCACATCAACTCAATTGCTTGCTTGAGATAGAGGGAAATAGGTTTACTGACTCAACATAAAAGTAAAAGATAGGCCCTTCGCAGAGGGAAGCAGGGATTAAATCATGTGCTAGAGCTTTTCAAGTTTTGAAATCATATAAAGAGCATAAAAGTAAGGTTTTGAGCGGTGTTTGTTGTTGTCAACGAATGGTAGCGGGCACTCTAACCCCATTGCCAAACGAACCTTCAAAGAGCGGTCCCATGAGGGACGGCATCTCTACCAGCAAGGTAGATCATCCCCCTTCTCTTTTGTTTACACATGTGTTTTAGTTTTATTAAGGATGACACTCCCCCCAACCTTGGCTTTCTCAATCCATGGCTAACCGAATCCTCGGGTGCCTTCCAACATTCACATACCATGGAGGAGTGTCTATTGCAAAATTAAGTTGCTTACTGATAAATCAGAGCAAAACATGTGAAGAGAATTATTAATGAAAGTTATTAATTGGGTCTGGGAACCCCGTTGCCAGCTCTTATTGCAAAGTTATTGGATAAGCGGATGTGCCGCTAGTCCATTGGTGAAAGTCCGCCCAACAAGATTGAAAGATAAAACACCACATACTTCCTCATGAGCTATAAAACATTGACACAAATAAGGAGTAGTAGTTTGAATAATTTAAAGGTAGCACATGAAGTATTTACTTGGAATGGCAGAAAATACCATGTAGTAGGTAGGTATGGTGGACACAAATGACATAGGTTTGGTCTAAGGTTATGGATGTATGAGAAGCATTCCCTCTCGATACAGGTCTTTGGCTAGCAAGGTTTGATAGCAAGCATAAAGGTTGAGGGAAACAAACAAATATACATATGATAAAAACAATCATGCATCTTTCTCATAAGCACACGCAATTTTAACTTCAGAATACTAAGCATAGAGATAATAGAGTAATGTATCTAAGTGTATTTCTCTCTTCTATTAAACATCAAGATGTTGTTGCTATTGACCAATGCTAAGTTTGCCAAAACCAAATAGATTTACTTGATGCTCCCAAAGTGATATCAATACTCATGTCAAGAGTAATCATATAATGGAGATTGCAAACTAAAATAATAAAAAGTAAATGATAAGACTTCTCATTAATATTCCATAACGATAACTCACACCAACGGATACATAGATAACTAACTAAGAGAGATACTTCCACATTGCATACTATTCCATATGATAACTTCCCTACTCATGATATGACACTACTTGATAGTAAAAGATAAAGGTGGTGATGATGTGATACCGCGGCACTCCCCCAAGCTTGGAACAAACCAAGGGGATGCCAATACCGATGATGAATTACTCCTTCGGTGATGATGGTGATGGATTCTTCTCGACAAGCTTCCTGACAAGCTCCTGTAAACCTTCAATCTCATAGGTGAGGTTGCGAATCATCTCCGAGTTGTGCTCAACGCGGCTCATAATCATGTCCGGTGGTGAATCCCAACTCTTAGAATTGTTTCCCCATCCTTCAGCTTCAGATTTCATCTCTCCTGCATTGTCAGAACGATTTATATCCCAATTACTTGGCAACACTACCTTGGGGGTCCTTTCAGTTTGACGATCGTAGATTAGATTGCGGTAAGGGTTGTAATTGCTCGGAGAAGATGTCCTTGGAGCCAAGTAATGACGTGGAACCGCTCCTCCGGTAGCGATTCGTGCACTCCTCTTGATGTTGGATGGATTTGATATCACGCCAATACTTGCGACGGTGGCTTGTTGGTGTTCCTGCGGAGCTTCCTCCACTTCTTCCTCATCCTCTCTTGCATCTTCTTTCTTCAGCTCCGGGTCTTGAATATTTTCCTTCAAAGGTTCCTTGTCCTTGTTGTTGGAGACCATGGTGCTTCTAGATCAAAACAAATCTGGCATAAAACAGCTCGAAACAAAACACGACGAGAAAACGATATTACGGACCTCAGGGGTCCGGGGGATTATATAGCAAAAAATTTACGACAAAAGGAAGGTTCTAGATCGAACAGTCGGAAAGGGGCAACGAGGCCGCACCATAGGCTGGCGCGGCCAGGTCAGCGCGGCCATGGTGGCACGCCCTCGTGCGTCCTTTCCACTCCGTTTCGAACTCGTAATTTTTCATATTTCCTAAAAACAGCAGAAATAATGTTCGGAAAGGTAAACGCGGACTTTTTATTACCCGTAATCGTTACCTATTCAAAGTCTAGTTCTGGCGGACTGTCAATTTGTCCTTTGATGAAAGCCTCCGGTGTTTCCACTTGAATAATATCAATATCAACATTATAAGAATCACCCGAGATATAATGCTTGAGTCTTTGTCCATTCACCACTTGTGTGGCATTGCCTTGGAGAGAGCTAATTTTAATTGCTCCTGAACGATACACCTCCTCAACAACATATGGCCCTTCCCACTTCGAGAGTAATTTCCCTGCAAAGAATCTGAGACGAGACCGATACAATAGAACTTGATCTCCAACATTAAATTCTCTTTTGATGATCCTTCTATCATGCCACTTCTTAACTTTTTCTTTAAAGAGTTTAGCATTTTCATAAGCTTCACTTCTCCATTCATCTAGAGAACTTAATTGCAACAACCTCTTATTACCGGCTAATTTAGGATCTTTATTTAGTTCTCTAACAGCCCAATAAGCTTTGTGCTCTAGTTCTAAAGGTAAATGACAAGCTTTTCCATAAACCATTTTATAAGGTGACATTCCCATAGGATTTTTATAAGCAGTTCTATAAGCCCATAGTGCTTCTTTCATTTGCTAGCCCAATTCTTTCTAGATTTATTAACAGTCTTACCCAAGATAGCTTTAATCTCTCTATTTGATAATTCTACTTGACCACTAGTTTGAGGGTGATAAGCAGAAGCAATTCTATGATTAATACCATACTTAGCAAGAGTTTTTCTAAAACCTCCATGAATAAAATGAGAACCTCCATCAGTCATAATATATCTAGGTACTCCAAATCTAGGAAATATAACATCTACAAGCATTTTTATAGAGGTCTCACCATCAAGCACTTTTTGTAGGTATAGCTTCTACCCATTTAGTAACATAATCAACAGCGACAAGTATATGAGTGTTACCATCTGAAGAAGGGAAAGGACCCATGAAGTCGAATCCCCAACAATCGAATGGTTCAATAACAAGAGTATAATTCATAGGCATTTCATTGCGTCTGGAGATATTACCAACTCTTTGACATTCATCACAAGATAAAATAAATTTCCTTGCATCTTTGAAGAGTGTTGGCCAATAAAAACCTGATTGTAGAACCTTTTGCGCGGTTCTATCTCCAGCGTGATGTCCTCCATAAATACTACCATGACATTTACTCAATATCTCTTGTTGTTCATATTCAGGAACACATCTTCGCATAATACCATCTACTCCTTCTTTATATAAGTGTGGGTCATCCCAAAAATAATGCCTCAAGTCATAAAAGAATTTCCTCCGTTGCTGAGCTGAAAAGGTTGGAGGCAAATACTTCGAAACAATAAAGTTAGCATAATCTGCATACCAAGGGCTCTCTCGCGAGCTCACCTTTATTACAGCCAATTGTTCATTTGGAAAACTATCATTAACAGGAACAGGATCATAAGCAATATTTTCCAATCTAGACAAATTATCAGCAACAGGATTATCAGCACCTTTCCTATCTATAATATGTAAATCAAATTCTTGCAATAGAAGTACCCATCTAATAAGCCTTGGCTTAGCATCTTTCTTTGTCATAAGGTATCTAATTGCAGCATGATCAGTATGAATTGTAACTTTTGAATCAACAATATAGGGTCTAAACTTATCACAAGCAAAGACTACAGCTAACAATTCCTTTTCAGTTGTAGCATAATTTCTTTGAGCAGCATCAAGAGTCTTACTAGCATAATGAATAACATTTAATTTTTTATCTACTCGCTGTCCAAGAACAGCGCCTACAGCAAAATCACTAGCATCACACATAATTTCAAAAGGCAAATTCCAATCAGGAGGTTCAACTACAGGAGCAGTTGTTAAGGCTTTCTTTAGAGTTTCAAAAGCTTCCTTACAATCATCATCAAAAACAAAAGGTACATCTTTTTGAAGAAGATTAGTAAGAGGCTTTGAAATTTTAGAGAAATCTTTAATAAATCTCCTATAAAACCCAAGCATGACCAAGAACACTACGAATACCTTTAACATCCCTCGGATAGGGCATCTTCTCAATTGCTTCAACTTTAGCTCTATCAACTTCAATACCTCTCTCGGAAATTTTATGTCCCAATACAATTCCTTCATTAACCATAAAGTGGCATTTCTCCCAATTAAGAACAAGGTTAGTTTCTTCACATCTCTGCAAAACTTTATCGAGGTTTCGCAAGCAATTATCAAAAGAATTCCCATAGACAGAAAAATCATCCATGAACACCTCTACAATACTTTCGCAAAAACCATGAAAAATAGCAGACATGCATCTTTGAAAAGTAGCAGGAGCATTACATAAACCAAAAGGCATACGCCTATAAGCATAAGTTCCATAAGGACAAGTAAAAGTGGTTTTCTCTTGATCTTTAGCTTTAACAGCAATTTGTGAAAACCCAGAATAACCATCAAGAAAGCAAAAATGAGTATTTTTAGATAACCTTTCTAGCATTTGATCAATAAAGGGTAAAGGGTAATGATCTTTCTTAGTAACTTTATTAACTTTTCGAAAATCAATGCACATTCTATACCCTACAACTATTCTTTGAGGGATAAGCTCATCATTATCATTAGGCACAACAGTCATTCCTCCTTTCTTAGGAACACAATGCACAGGACTAACCCATCTACTATCAGCAATAGGATATATAATACCAGCTTCAATAAGTTTTAATACCTCGTTCCTTACCACCTCTTTCATCTTCGGAATTAGACGACGTTGATGTTTGATACGTCTCCAACGTATCGATAATTTCTTATGTTCCATGCTACTTTATTGACGATACCTACATGTTTTATGCACATTATATGTCATATTTATGCATTTTCTGGAACTAACCTATTAAAAAGATGCCGAAGAGCCTGTCTTTTCTCTGTTTTTGGTTTGTAAATCCTAGTAAGGAAATATTCTCGGAATTGGACGAAACTTTCGCCCAGGGTCCTATTTTTGCACGAAGCTTCCGAAGACCGAAGAGATAACGAAGTGGGGCCACGAGGCAGCCAGGGGCTAGGGCGGCGGCCCAAGCCCGGCCGCGCCGACCTGCCCCCGGGCCCTCGTGTGGCCCCCGCGTTGACCTTCCGCCTACTTAAAGCCTCCGTCGCGAAACCCCCAGTACCGAGAGCCACGATACGGAAAACCTTCCAGAGACGCCGCCGCCGTAATCCCATCTCGGGGATTCAGGAGACCTCCGGCACCCTGCCGGAGAGGGGATTCATCTCCCGGAGGACTCTACGCCGCCATGGTCGCCTCCGAGTGATGAGTGAGTAGTTCACCCCTGGACCATGGGTCCATAGCAGTAGCTAGATGGTCGTCTTCTCCTCGTTGTGCTTCATTGTTGGATCTTGTGAGCTGCCTAACATGATCAAGATCATCTATATGTAATTCTATATGTTGTGTTTGTCGGGATCCGATGGATAGAGAGTACTATGATTATGGTGATTATCAATCTATTGTTTATGTGTTGTTTATGATCTTGCATGCTCTCCGTTATTAGTAGAGGCTCTGGCCAAGTTTTTTCTCTTAACTCCAAGAGGGAGTATTTATGCTCGATAGTGGGTTCATGCCTCCATTGAATCTGGGACAGTGACAAAAAGTTCTAAGGTTGTGGATGTGTTGTTGCCACTAGGGATAAAACATTGATTCTATGTCTAAGGATGTAGTTGTTGATTACATTACGCACCATACTTAATGCAATTGTCTGTTGCTTTGCAACTTAATACTGAATGGGGTTCGGATGATAACCTGAAGGTGGACTTTTTAGGCATAGATGCAGTTGGATGGCGGTCTATGTACTTTGTCGTAATGCCCAATTAAATCTCACTATATTTATCATGTCATGTATATGCATTGTTATGCCTTTCTCTATTTGTCAATTGCCCGACTGTAATTTGTTCACCCAACATGCTTTATCTTATGGGAGAGACACCTCTAGTGAACTGTGGACCCCGGTCCTATTCTTTACATAGCATACAATCTACCGCAATTGTGTTTACTGTTTTCTTTGCAAACATATTCCACTCGATACGCTTAATCCTTTGTTACAACAAGGGTGAGATTGACAACCTCATTTCGTTGGGACAAAGTACTTGTTGTGTTGTGCAGGTTCCGCGTTGGCAAATCCCTGGTGTTGCCGCATCACATTTCGCGACCATCAACCTTCAACGTGCTTCTTGGCTCCTACTGGTTTGATTAAACCTTGGTTTCTTTCTGAGGGAAAACTTGCTACGTGCGCATCATACCTTCCTCTTGGGGTTCCCAACGAACGTGTGAGTTACACGCCATCAAGCTCTTTTTCTGGCGCCGTTTGGGGAACTGAAGAAAAGCTACACCATAGAGATTTCTAACTCCCACGTCAACTACACGCCCTCTTTTTCGGCGCCGTTGCCGGGAGATCAAGACACGCTGCAAGGGGAGTCTCCACTTCAATCTCTTTACTTTGTTTTTGTCTTGCTTTATTTTATTTACTACTTTGTTTGCTGCACCTAAACAAAACACACAAAAAAATTTAGTTGCTAGTTTTACTTTATTTACTGTCTTGCTCTCTATATAAAAAACACAAAAAAATTAGTTACTTGCATTTACTTTATCTAGTTTGCTTTATTTATTGTCTTGCACTCTATATTAAAAATACAAAAAAATTAGTTACTTTTGTTACCATGTCTAGCTCTGAACCTGTTACTTCTTCACCTGAGGAATTAGTTTTTACTTTTAAACAAGGGGATGAGGAGAGTTTTAAGGATGCTTGGTCTAGAATTTTTACTTCTTATCGTAAAACTGAACCTCAAATGACTCTAAGTTTGCTCCTTAGTAATTTTTATTTTGGTCTTATGGTTCGCTATAGATATGCTTTGGACACTTTAGTAGGAGGAGATTTCCTTCATTGTAATGGGGATCAAGCTTTTAATGCCATAAAGAAATTGGTTGCATCACATGATTCAGCTAATAACTTTGATTCAGCCCTTATTAGCATTTATAATAGATTGAACAATCTCGAGATAAGTACATCTCGCTTGAATGACAATTATCACTGTGTTCGTAATCGTCTTGAACAAGTCTTAGAGAATCCTAAACCTTCATTATGGGACCCTGCTGTTAAAATTGTTATCGGTGATCGAACTCTTCATGCCTACTGTGATATTATGTATGAATTTTGCCTTATGCCTGAAAGCATTTATAAATCTTTGAAACTTTGGGGAGTCGATGAAGGAGGAGAAGAAATAACTCTCATTGATAACTCTACTATAATTCCTAAGGGAATAGCTGCAGGTGTGCATACAACCATTCTTGGAAGAACAATATCCATTGATTATCTTGTTATTGAAACAGGAAAAATCATACTCGGAAGATCCTTGCTGAAACTATTGGGAGCAGTCATTGATGTGGGAGAAGGCACTCTGAAATTCACCTCTATACCGGGTGGAAATCATATATTTCCTAAACCAAAGGGAAAGAAAAACAATAAGAAAGGTAAGGATAAAGCCCAAGGTAAGGTTGACACACCGTCTCTTGATGTTACTTGATTTGCACTTTCTGCGCCTAGCTGAAAGGCGTTAAAGAAAAGCGCTTATGGGAGACAACCCATGTTTTTACCTACAGCAATTTTTTGTTTTGTTGAGTCTTGGAAGTTGTTTACTACTGTAGCAACCTCTCCTTATCATGTTTTTGTGCCAAGTAAAGTTTCTATGTCAAAGTTGATATTATATTTGGGATCGCTGCGCAGAAACAGCATTGCTGTCTGTCACGAATCTGGGCACAGTTCTCTGTAGAAAATTCGAAAAAATCTGCCAATTTACGAGCGTGATCCTCAGATATGTACGCAACTTTCATTAGTTTTGAGTTTTTCCATTTGAGCAAGTCTGGTGCCAGCTTTAAATTCGTCTTTACGGACTGTTCTGTTTTTGACAGATTCTGCCTTTTATTTCGCATTGCCTCTTTTGCTATGTTGGATTTATTTATTTGATCCATTAATGTCCAGTAGCATTATGTGTCCAGAAGTGTAAAGAATGATTGTGCCACCTCTGAACATGTGAATTATTAATTGTGCACTAACCCTCTAATGAGTTTGCTTGAAGTTTGGTGTGAAGGAAGTTTTCAAGGGTCAAGAGAGGAGAATGATATACTATGATCAAGAGGAGTGAAAGCTTCTAAGCTTGGGGATGCCCCGTGGTTCACCCTGCATATTTTAAGAAGACTCAAGTCTAAGCTTGGGGATGCCCAAGGCATCCCCTTCTTCATCGACAACATCATCAGGTTCCTCCCCTGAAACTATATTTTTATTCAATCACATCTTGTGTTCTTTACTTGGAGCGTCGGTTTGTTTTTATTTTTGTTTTTGTTTGAATAAAATGGATCCTAGCATTCACTTTGTGGGAGAGAGACATCCGCTGTTGCATATGGACACATGTGTCCTTAGGCTTTACTCATAATGTTCAAGGCGAAGTTTCTTCTTCGTTAAATTGTTATATGGTTGGAATTGGAAAATGCTACATGTAGTAATTCTAAAATGTCTTGGATAATGTGATACTTGGCAATTGTTGTGCTCATGTTTAAGCTCTTGCATCATATGCTTTGCACCCATTAATGAAGAAATACATAGAGCTTGCTAAAATTTGATTTGCATATTTGGTCTCTCTAAGGTCTAGATAATATCTAGTATTGAGTTTTGAACAATGAAGGTATAGATAATTTCTTATGTCCATGCTACTTTATTGACGATACCTACATGTTTTATGCACATTATATGTCATATTTATGCATTTTTCGGAACTAACCTATTAAAAAGATGCCGAAGAGCCGCCTTTCTTTTTTGGTTTCAAACCTAGTAAGGAAATATTCTCGGAATTGGACGAAACTTTCGCCCAGGGTCCTATTTTTGCACGAAGCTTCCAGAAGACCGAAGAGATAACGAAGTGGGGCCACGAGGCAGCCAGGGCTAGGCGGCGCGGCCCAAGCCCGGCCGCGCCGACCTGCCCCCTGGGCCCCTCGTGTGGCCCCCGCGTTGACCTTCCGCCTACTTAAAGCCTCCCGCGAAACCCCAGTACCGAGAGCCACGATATGGAAAACCTTCCGAGACGCCGCCGCCGCGAATCCCATCTCGGGGATTCAGAGATCGCTCCGCACCCCGGCCAGAGGGGATTCATCTCCCGGAGGACTCTACGCCGCCATGGTCGCCTCCGGAGTGATGAGTGAGTAGTTCACCCCTGGACCATGGGTCCATAGCGTAGCTAGATGGTCGTCTTCTCCTCGTTGTGCTTCATTGTTGGATCTTGTGAGCTGCCTAACATGATCAAGATCATCTATATGTAATTCTATATGTTGTGTTTGTCGGGATCCGATGGATAGAGAGTACTATGATTATGGTGATTATCAATCTATTGTTTATGTGTTGTTTATGATCTTGCATGCTCTCCGTTATTAGTAGAGGCTCTGGCCAAGTTTTTTCTCTTAACTCCAAGAGGGAGTATTTATGCTCGATAGTGGGTTCATGCCTCCATTGAATCTGGGACAGTGACAGAAAGTTCTAAGGTTGTGGATGTGTTGTTGCCACTAGGGATAAAACATTGATTCTATGTCTAAGGATGTAGTTGTTGATTACATTACGCACCATACTTAATGCAATTGTCTGTTGCTTTGCAACTTAATACTGAATGGGGTTCGGATGATAACCTGAAGGTGGACTTTTTAGGCATAGATGCAGTTGGATGGCGGTCTATGTACTTTGTCGTAATGCCCAATTAAATCTCACTATATTTATCATGTCATGTATATGCATTGTTATGCCTTTTCTATTTGTCAATTGCCCGACTGTAATTTGTTCACCCAACATGCTTTATCTTATGGGAGAGACACCTCTAGTGAACTGTGGACCCCGGTCCTATTCTTTACATACAATCTACTGCAATTGTGTTTACTGTTTTCTTTGCAAACATATTCCACTCGATACGCTTAATCCTTTGTTACAGCAAGCCGGTGAGATTGACAACCTCACTGTTTCGTTGGGACAAAGTACTTGGGTTGTGTTGTGCAGGTTCCGCGTTGGCGCCGGAATCCCTGGTGTTGCGCCGCATCACATTTCGCGACCATCAACCTTCAACGTGCTTCTTGGCTCCTACTGGTTTGATTAAACCTTGGTTTCTTTCTGAGGGAAAACTTGCTACTGTGCGCATCATACCTTCCTCTTGGGGTTCCCAACGAACGTGTGAGTTACACGCCATCAATGTTCAACAACAGGCTTTGCATCTTCTTCCATATTAATAGCATGTTGGCAAATAGAAGGAGAAATCCCTTTCAAATCATCAAGAGTATAGCCAATAGCTCCTCGGTGTTTCTTCAATATTTCCAATAACCTTTCTTCCTCAATCTCTGAAAGCTTAGAACTAATAATAACATGATATATTTTCTTATCATCAATATGAGCATATTTAAGATTATCAGGTAAAGGCTTTAAATCAAAACAGGATCTTCCTTTGGTGGCGGTGTTGTACCCAAATCTTCCACCGGTAAATCATGCTTGAGAATAGGTTGGCGAAGAAAAATTTCCTCAAGCTCATCTCTTTCTTTCCTAAAAGCTTCACTTTCACTATTCTCCAAATGTTGCTGCAAAGGATTATTAGGAACAAGAACAATAGATGCACACTGCTCCATTTTAAAATCATTACTAGGCAAGTCAGTTTTATAAGGAGTTTTGGTAAATTTAGAAAAGTTAAATTCATAAGGTTCACCAGCAAATCTAGTCAAAATTTTCTCTTTCTTACAATCTATAATAGCTCCACAAGTATTTAGAAAAGGTCTACCAAAAATGATAGGACAATGATCACTAGCAGCAGAACCAAGTACCAAAAAGTCAGCAGGATATTTAATCTTACCACATAGAACTTCCACATCTCGAACAATACCAATTGGAGAAATAGTTTCTCTATTAGCCAGATGAATAACCACATCAATATCTTCAAGTTCACAAGAACCAATTTCGTGCATAATCTCCGTGTAAAGCTCATAAGGAATAGCACTAACACTTGCACCAATATCACATAAACCATAATAGCAATGATCACCAATTCTAACAGATAGCATAGGAACACTAACTTGTTTGGATTTATTAGGATGTGAAACAATATTAGAAGCATCTTCACAGAAAATAATATGACCATCCTCCACATTTTCAGTCACAAGATCTTTAACTATTGCAACAGCAGGTTCAATTTTAATTTGTTCTTCAGGTTCTTTAGGTTTCTTTTCACTTTTATTAACCGCACTAGATATGACAGAGTACTCCTTCATTTTAGCAGGGAAAGGAGTTTTTTCAATATAGGCTTCAGGAATAACATTATCAGCAGTTTCAACCACTACACATTTGTTTACAGATGAATCAACTTTATCTTTATATGGTTCATGATACTTATCAAAATTCTTCTTAGGCAGTTCATAATGAGAGGCAAAAGCTTTATAAAGATTTGCAACAACTTGGGAATCAAGACCATATGTAGCACTCATATTACGAAATTTATCAGTATCCATAAAAGCTTCAATGCATTTATAATCATAAATTATACCTGATTCTCTATCTTTGTCGTTCTCCCATCCTTCAGTATTTTCTTGGATCCGATCAAGAAGGTCCCTTTTAAACTCTTCATTCTTGCGTGTAAATGATCCAGAACAAGAAGTATCCAGCAAGGTCTTGTCTTGAAAAGAAAGTCTTGCATAGAAATTATCAATAATAACATTACCAGGAAGCTCATGAATGGGGCATTTGAGCATTAAAGACTTCAATCTCCCCAAGCTTGGGCAATACTCTCTCCATCATGAGGCCAGAAATTATATATGCGGTTCCGATCTTTGTGAATTTCACTTGGAGGATAAAATTTGGAATAAAATAAAGGCACAATGTCCTCCCAATCAATAGAATCACCATTCTTCAGCAATTTATACCAATGCGCTTTACCAGACAGCGATATAGTGAATAGTTTCTTCCTAACTTCATTCATAGAAATACCTGCACATTTGAATAACCCGCATAATTCATGCAAAAACAATAAATGATCACCGGATGGACAGTTCCATCCCCTTCATAGCGGTTATCCATGACACGTTCAATAATTTTCATAGGTATCTTATATGGTACTACTTCCTCACCTGGCGCTTCATCCACTACCGTTGCAGTAGTAGTAGATTTCCCAAATAGAAATTGAAGAGAAGATCTCTCCATAATGATTTATAGCA
This sequence comes from Lolium multiflorum, assembly GCA_030979885.1. Classification (NCBI taxonomy): domain Eukaryota; kingdom Viridiplantae; phylum Streptophyta; class Magnoliopsida; order Poales; family Poaceae; genus Lolium; species Lolium multiflorum. The sequence continues at coordinate 252,437,520 of CM061753.1, forward strand.
GAAATAAAATCAGCACAAACAGTAAATTTCCTTACCAATTCCGCTTACTAATAGCGCTTCACTCCCCGGCAACGGCGCCAGAAAATAGTCTTGATGACCCACAAGTATAGGGGGTGTATCGTAGTACTTTCGATAAATAAGAGTGTCGAACCCAACGAGGAGCAGAAGGTGTTGACAAGCGTTTCGATGAAGGATGTAAATGCTCACAGACAAGTATTCAGGGGGTTTTGATATTGCAGATAAATAAAGTACAAGTAAATAAAATGCGAGAGAAATAATTGCAGCGAGTGGCCCAATGCTTTTTAGCACAAAGGACAAGCCGGTTTGTTTACTTATAATGACCAAACGTTCTTGAGGACACACGGGGATTTTAGTCTAGTGCTTTCGCTTCATGTAGCTAAATAATCTTCATTGTTTTGATAAGTGTTGTGTGGGTGAACCTATGCTAATGCACCGCCCTTCCTAGGACTAATACATACTTGTGATTATACCCCTTGCAAGCATCCGCAACTACAAGAAAGTAATTAAGATAAATCTAACCACAACCTTAAACTCTGAGATCCTGCGATCCCTCCTGCATCGATATACTAACGGGGGCTTAGGTTTCTGTCACTCCGGCAACCCCGCAATTAGCAACCGAATACAAGATGCACTCCCCTAGGCCCATAAATGGTGAAGTGTCGTGTAGTCGACGTTCACACGACACCACTAGAAGAATGACACCACAACTTAAATATCATAACATTGAATATTACTCAACCATAATTCACTACTAGCATTTAGACTTCACCCATGTCCTCAAGAACTAAACGAACTACTCACGAGACATCATATGGAATACAATCAGAGGTGATATGATGATGAATAACAATCTGAACATAAACCTTGGTTCAATGGTTTCACTCAATAGCATCTACAACAAGTATAGAATAACACCGGGAGAGTTTCCCCTATCAAACAATCAAGATTTAACCCGAATTGTTACAGTGACGAGGTGCAGCGGTGGTGATGGCGGTGTAGAGGGTGGAGATGATGATGATGATGATGGAGATGATGTCCCGCTCGATGACGATGGCGATGGCGTCGATTTCCCCCTCCGGGAGGGAATTTCCCGGATTCCTGCCCGCCGGAGAGCTCTTTTCTCTCTGGTGTTCTCCGCCCCGCAGAGGCGGCTGTAACCCTTCGTGAGGTCCTCTCGGTGGCTTAGGTTTTCGGGACGAAGGAGTACGCGAAGAAAAGGAGGCGAAAGGGGCTGTGGGGCCCAGAGCACAGGTGGCGCGGCCAGGCCATGGGCCGCGCCGCCCATGGTCTGGGCCCACAGTGGCTCCTCTCTTCTTCCCCTTCGGCTCCCCTCGTCATCTGAAAAATAGGAATTTACGTGAAATTCCCTTCCACAGTTGATCTTCCGAAATATTGCGTTCTGACGGTGCTTTTTCCAGAATCCTGGCTCCGGTGCTTGATCCTCCAATGATGATGAAACATGCAAAATAGATGAAATAACATAAGTATTGTGCCCCAATATGAAATATATCAATGAATAACAGCAAATTATGATACAAAATAGTGATGCAAATTGGACGTATCAGTTATTATCTTCCAAACAAAACTGGTTTCATTCGAATCGGGGTTCGGGAGCAAAAGTTATTAAAGAAAGAGTAAAAGAAGAAAAAGAAAAGAAAAAGGAAAAAGGAGGCGGCCGGTTGGGCGCCCGGCTCGGGCCAGACGCCGGCCCACCCGGTCGACCGGGCGGCCACCGGCCCACGCGCCGGGCAGCCCAGCCAACCTCCGGTCCGACCGGGAGCCGCACCGGGCCGCCTCTCGGCCCGACACGCGGCGCGCCGCGCGGCTGTGACCGGCCTTGGGCCAGTCCACGACCGGCCGCCCGCTGCTCCTCCGCCGGATCCGGACGGGTCGCCTTGGCCGCCCAAGGCCCACGCGGCCCGCTCCTCCCCGCGCACCGCTTTTCCACCGCCGCTGCATCCGCCCGCCCTGCCGGGCCGGCCGGACGGCAGGCCGCCTCCCCAACCCAGTTCGTCAACGGCCGGCAGCCGGCCTGGCACCTTTTTGCCCGTTTTTCCTGTGTTTTTAATGGTTCTTTTTCCCCAACGGTCATTTTTCTCCCTAGACTATAAATAGCCCTTCTTCCACCTTGAGCAAGCAGTTCTTCCCATTCTCTCACCTCCATTGTTGCTATTTGAAGAACTTGCTCTCCCCCTTGATTCCTCCAACCATTCTTGCTCATATTTGAGGATTTGAGAGAGGAGATCTAGATCTACACTTCCACCAAACCGTTTCTTCTCTAAGTGAGGGAATCTCTTGGGATCTAGATCTTGGAGTCTTTGGTTGACTTTCCCCTTGTTCTTCCTCTCCAATCTCATCCTAGCATTCGTTGCTTTGGTGAGATTTGAGTGTGAAGGACTTGAACACCTCCGGTGTTCTTGCTTTGCATCATTGCATAGTGTTGAGCTCTCCACCACGATTAGTTCGAGTGAGAGACCGTGAGCTTGTTACTCTTGGAGGGAGACCTCCTAGTTGGCTTGGCGGTTGGTGCTCCGGTGATCTCTTCAAGAAGATTGTGAAGAGGCCCGGGCTTCTCCTTCGTGGAGCTTGTGAAGTGGTTGTGGAGCTTGCCATCTCCGGAGCGGAGGAAAAGCTAACCATAAGGAAAGGGCCATTATCCTTCGTGGGTGTGGTTCGGAGAATAGGGTGAGCCTTCGTGGCGCGGGGAATCCTTCGTGGGACCTCCACTCCTCCAAACGTGACGTACCTTGTTGCAAAGCAAGGGAACACGGGAATACATCCTCGTCTCCGCGTGCCTCGGTTATTTCTATACCCGAGCTCTCTTTCCTTGTGATAGCCATCGTGCTTGAAGTACATATATCTTGCTATCACTTGTGCTACATATATCTTGTGCCTATCTTGCTTAGCTCTAGTTGCCATTGTTACACTTAGTTGAGCTTAGCATATTTAGGGTTTGTGCTTGTAAACTAAACATTAGTTTAATTCCGCATTCTTACAAGACAAATCCGCAAGAGTTTGTAATTGCCTATTCACCCCCCCTCTAGGCGACATCTCGATCTTTCAATTGGTATCAGAGCAAGGTCTCTCCTTGTTTAAGGCTTCACCGCCTTGAGAGTAAAGATGTCGGCTAGTAATTTAGTGCACAATGACACAATTATCTTTGTTGGCACAAATTATCTTTTGTGGCGAAATTGCTTGCTTTGCAAACTTCGGACCTTGTGTCCAAACATTGAGCAATTTCTAGATGTAGGTTTTTCTCCTCCGATGGACCCTCAAAATCTATCTTTAGAGGATGAGAAAAACTTACATCTTGAAGCTCTAGTATCTAATGAGCTTGTATTCTCTTTGAGACCAGATTTTCATAGGTTCTTGATATATATAAAGCGAAAGTCGTCTCATGAGATGTGGATCAAGCTTAAGGAAATGTTTGGTGGATCCACTTCTCATTTGGTTGGTGGTGACTCCGAGGAGCTCTCTTCCCCTTCACATCATGAAGAGCTCCAAGTTGCTTCCACCTCCGGCCGTGATGAGTTCTCATCTTCTTCCACTTCACCAACGTGTAGCAAGACACGAGGTAATGATATGGTGAGTGGTGAGGAAAATTGCAATGTTGATATTGTGCTCAATAGTGATGATTCTTCATCTCTATCCCATTGCAATGCTTCCTCTTTGGACTTAAACACATCTAGCATTGAAAATAATCTACATGCTTGTGTTGATAGTCCTCGCATATCATGTGTAAATTGCTCACATAAACCCCATGATGATATGCTTGTCTTGTCTTGCTCCCATAATCAAAATGCTTCTATTTCCTCTAGTTGCTTGTTGACTAACAATGTAGAGGAAACCGAACACTCTATGGATCAAGACATGTTTTCAAATGAGGATTCAAGAATTTCTTCATCTTCATCCTCCGGTATGCACATGTGCCTTATGGCAAATGGATCAAAGGTATCTCCTACTTTGACTCCTAACACTTCCTCTAATGATGAGAGTGATGATGATGATAATGATGAAGAATATAATATATTGGTGCATAATATGGCAATGGTATATGCTTCTCTTCATGGTAATAAAGAAGCTCGTGCTAATCTCGAACACTCTATGGATACCTTGAGTAAATATAGGGAAACCATAGTGGAGTTGGAGTCCCATGTTGAAAATGGGGAAATGAGATTCACTCTCCTCAAGCATGAGCTAAAAGATGAGAAGCATACTAATTTTATGCTCACACAAAAATTTGAATCCTATAAGCATGAAAATGAGAAAACTATTGTTGATGCTTGTGCTACTAACTCTACTTCTTGTGAAGCATCTATCTTAAAGGAGAATGTTGAGTTAAGGGCTCAACTTGAGTTGCTAACTAGCAATTATAGGGAATTGGAAGAAAGTCATAAAAAGCTCTCGGGCTCTCATGATGACCTTCTAATTTCCTATGATGGGCTAAAGTTATCTCATGAGGCTAGCATCACTAAGGTAACATCTTGTGAGCCTCATGTGGACATTAGCACAATCTCTACTACAAATGCTAAATTGCCATGTGCTAGTCCTTGTAATCCATCTAGTCAAACTAGTGATACACCTTGTGTTGGATTACTTGCCTTGCCTTGTTGCTCTAACAATGAAACTTCTACTTCCTCTAGTACTTGTATTTCTACTAACCATGTAGAGGAAATAAAAGAGCTCGAGGCCCAAGTCCTTTCTTTAAAGAAAGACTTGGAAAAGCGTCATGAAGGGAAATCCGCACTTGACAAGATGTTGAGTATGCAACAATCCCCCAATGACAAGAGTGGACTTGGATTCAATTCCAATAACAAGAACAAGTCCAAGAGCAAGAGCAACAAAAAGAAGGGCCAAGACAAAGTCAAGGATCCGGCCAAGTTGGTTTGCTTCAAGTGCAAGGTTGAAGGGCATCATGTTAGATCATGCCCATTGAAGAAGAAGAAGCACTTGAGTGAGAAACAACAAGGGAAACGGCCACAAGGTCAAGGTCAAGCTCATGCTCGACCTCAAGTTGAAGATAGGCCACTTCCCAAGAAGAATCAAGATATTGTTCCCCAAGAGAAGAAATCAATAAAGAAGAGAAAGGGGAACACTTGCTACTTATGCCGTGTGAAGGGGCACTTTGCTTCTTCATGTTTAGGTAGTACCTTATCTAACCCTATAATTGTTGATGATGATTATTCTCTAGGGAAGGATAAGGATGGCAATGTGTTTGCCAAGTTTGTTGGAACTCAAAGTGGTCTCAAGAAAAGGACCATTTGGGTTGCCAAGCCTATTGTGACTAACCTCTTAGGACCCAACTTGGTTGGGGACCAACAAGCTCAAACGTGATCAATAGGTACATATGGAGGTCATGGGAGACTTGGCTAATTCATGAAGAATTTAGGGATCTTCATATATTATATTTTGACCAAGCCAAGTCGTATGGATCATTATCTATATCTTATAACCAATGTTCCTCCTTGCGGTAACTTATACTTCAACTCTTCATATTCATTGTAAGTTACTTGCCCCTTTGCATGTTTGGTTTTGTATCAAATATGTGTTTGTATGTGTTGAGTCTTACTTGCCTATCTTGTGTATTCAAGTATGATTGTTTGACTCACCATATACTAGTGTATTGTTTTGAGCCTAATGCATCTTGATAATATCTTATTTGGCTCTCTTTGAGTGATTAATGGAACATCCCATTTTGGGGGAGTGATATGCATTGTGCATCTCTCTTTCTTTAAAATGTGTGTACATGGGTACCACCACTTAGTATTGATATTGCAAGATTATCTAGTCACTATGTGGTGTGTCATACTCATGAGAAATTCAAATTCTAAATGTCCATTAATCATCTCTAGTCGAATTTTAGTTGCCTCTTGTTTAGAAGAAATGTTTTATCACATTATGGGGGAGTAATATGTTTTGTACATATCACAAACCTAAGAAAATGTGAACATATGAGGTTATGCCACTTGGAGTTGATACACGTAATTATCTTGTTCCTAGGTGGCATGTTTGCTCAAACAAGCTCCACTTCTATTAAAAAACTCTTATTGGCTCATCCTATGGATTCTTGTTTGAATAAGAAATTCTTGGTACGGTTTTTCCTCAAATACATATCTCTATATCTTATTTGGGACACCGTTTGCTTCATGTTATTCTAATCATTGCCGTGCGTGATTGTTTGACTAATTGAAGCTATCAAGAATCTTCATCCATGCATAGTGCTTAATTCTATATACTTATCCTATGCCTTTTATTGTGAAGTTGATCCTTACTATCATTATCAATTCACCACCGGAAATTATTTCCAATATACTCATTGTCTTTGACAATTGATAACCTTGTATGTGGTTGAATTCATGGATCATCTTCACCTTGGATTGCTTCTTATTTTACTTATTTCATTTCCAAGAAATCTTTGTTGCTCCCACGTGTCTTCTTTGTCCCTTTGAAAAATCTTTTGATAAATTCTCTTGATTCATATCAAGTGTTTGTTTTGGAAGACAAATCTTTTCCTTACGGTACATTGTGCCATTGTGAAAAGTGTAGAGGGTTTGGTTTATTTGTTTGAACCTTGCTCTTTTTGGGAGTTTGCTATCTCATTCCTTCTTACATGTTTTATTTGCTTGAATGAGATAAATCTTTGAGCATGTTTGCTTTACTTCATCCTTTATGCTCAATGGTTTCTTCTTAGTTCATTTGATTGAACTTTGTTGAACAAATCTTTTGTGATTTGCGTCTTTGATATATTTTGGACAACAAATTTGTTTGGTCACATCTTCATGCTTTCTTTAGATTCATTTGGTGTTTTGTCCAAAGTATATCTTTCTTGGATCTTTAAAGTCTTTATGCATGCTTATATGTAATTTGTTTACATTTGTAGCGTGCTTGCCTTCTTTGATCCATTATATAGGGTATACTCCATCAAATCCTAAACGGCTAAGATGTGCATGAAATTCAAATTTCATCTATAAATATGCACATATTTATATGGAGTGTGTCCTATGTATTGTGGTTATTCTAACCATTGTGGACCCAATAAGTTTGGGGACCAAGATGTACTTAAATAATGTTTTAGGTACATTGGAGATGCAATGGAGGCTTGTCTCATCTATAAGGAAGGTGTTGTCACCATATGGTAATTGGGGTCAAGCTAGGATGATGAATGAACTCTTATCTACTACATCAAGCCATTGCTATCTCGGTAACAAGTATCTTATTCATGCATTCTCATATAGCATCCAACCTCTTGTAGGTTGTATCTTGGCATGAAATTATTTATTTCGAAAATATTGCGGTTCTTGAAAAACCCTTTTAAAATAAAACATCTTATTGAACATTTGAGTAATTTGAGAAGATGCATATGATAGGTTATATATATATATCATATTTTATGATTCACCTATCACAAATATGCCCTCTAGCAATTTATTGCATATCAATTCCTCAAAGAGCTCTTGTGTGCAATATTGATGAATTTGTGAAATAAATCCGTATTTGAGATACTTGTTGCCTTTCTCAAAACATTCCAACTAGCCTTACTTCCCTTATTGTTAGTTGTGATGTTTTTGAGATTTTATTTGGTTGAAGTTCATTTATATACCATAAGTGAAAAGTGGAGCCATAGGCTATATATGCTTTTAAGCAAACATCCTTTGGTATATTTTATGACTTCATTTTGGATATCTAGTCCTATTTATTTTGTTAACCTCTTGTGTGTGCATGTTTCTTTATGGATCATTTTGTCCACTTTAGAAACTTATATACATAAGAGCGTTAATCCATCACCTTGATATCTTTGTTCTTTGCCAACCATCTTTTATCCTTTGTTTCTTAGTGGTGTTGGTAAAGGAGATTTATGAGTGCTTGGTTTATTTGTTTTCCTTCTTGCACTCATATCTCGTAATTGTTGGACTAAAGTTGTTCTTGATAAGCATATTCTCTTTATCCTAGTTGCGTTCTAAATGATATATATAGGGAGTGAGGATTCCATGTTTATGCATATTGTATTCAAATGCAAACATTATAAATTATGCACGAACCTTGGGGAGCTTCCTTATTTTTATTTAGAGCACTATATCTCTCTTATCATGATATCTTTGTTTGTCCAATTGGATCTTTGATTGCTTGCTTTATTTGTTAAAGCTTCCTTCACCATGTTATCCTTGTGCAATCTTTGATCCTCAATATAGTTTGACTTCCTTCAAGTATTCATCATTGGATATGTGCATTTGATTCCACTCAAATTATGAGAAGTGCACACCTTGGGGAGGAACTCACATTATATTGGCTTTCTAAATTTTTCACCCATTTTGACAATCGATGCCAATGGGGGAGAAGTTTAGAGGGTTTAAGGGAATAGTTTTATACTTAAGTTTGGTTTGTGCTTAAGTGTTTTGTCCTCTCATGCATTCCATATTTATATGTCTTGCATGGTTGTATATATATATAGTGGAAACTATCCCAAAGGTTAATCTTGACAATATATGCAATGAATTCATGTTCATCACACGTGCATACATTGTGGGGGAGTTTTCTCTATATATATTGGTTCTACTCACATCTCTTGCATTTGTTGTAGTTGTGTGAGTAGAGCCGGTTTTGATATGGGCTAATAGCTTTGTGTTACTTGACCATATCAAATACAACCTCTTGTATACAACTTACCCTCGGATAAGTTGTGTACTTGTCTCTAATATTCATTATATAAACCCTCTTATTGTGGTTGTCATCAATTACCAAAATGGGGGAGATTGTAAGGGTACATTGCCCCTATGTGTGGTTTTGGTAATTAATGACAACCCCTATGGACTAATGTTTTCATTGAGTTTATATGAAGGAATATTCCATAGGTACTACTTGTACTCCATGTGTTGGATTCAAGTATGGATGCCATGAAGATAAAGGTATACCTTGTGTATTGGCATCAAGATCATCGGTATAAAGATATATATGTGATATGATCAAGAAGAAGAAATGAAGATGGAGTTCTTATGTGGAACTCAATATTAGCCATGCTCTATCTTAAGTGAGTATGAGAAGATACAAGGTTGAGTTGGGCAAGTTCAAGATGAGCATCTTGAGTGGATCACATGCTTGAAGCTTGCCGTCCATTTGGTGATAATGGACATGTGAAGATGTGTATCAATGGAGCTTTCCCATCATAGTGTATGGGGGAGCATTTGTGAGTCTTCACAAAGCAACATTGATCAAGAGAGGCATTCCGGCTTGAGTGAAGCTTGAAGAGTTATCATCAAGATCAAGCGGGATGCACAAGGCAAAGGTATGGCCTTGCTAGGTTTTCCTTTTACCGGTCTCAAGGTGGTTGATGGGAGACCGGATTATAGGATACATAGCCGCACTATTAAGAGGGGCTTTCGGTTGGGTAACTTGATCACATCGTCTTAGGGAGCTCAATCCTTTGCATACTTTGCATATCCGTATTGCTTCTTGGTGTTTCTCTGTGTGAGGTTCTTGAGCTTGTTGCTAGCTTTACAACAAGTCCAAGTTCATCGAAAACGGAATCCGCATGCATCTTCTATTGCGTTTTCGAGGTTGGGTGATTTTACCGGTTATTCATGATATAAGGTTCTACCTTTTATATTCATGATAAAATCCCCTCCTATAGATTCTTGTGTTTTCACTTTCCATAGGATAGCATTTGTTATTATCTTCCAAACAAAACTGGTTTCATTCGAATCGGGGTTCGGGAGCAAAAGTTATTAAAGAAAGAGTAAAAAAGAAAAGAAAAAGGAAAAAGGGGGAGGCTGCCGGTTGGGCGCCCGGCCTGCCGGGCCAGACGCCGGCCCACCCGGTCGACCGGGCGGCAACCGGCCCACGCGCCAGGCAGCCCAGCCAACCCTCCGGTCCGACCGGGAGCCGCACCGGGCCGCCTCTCCGCCTTCGGCCCGTCACGCGGCCTGGCGCGCGCCGCGCGGCTGTGACCGGCCTTGGGCCAGGTCCACGACCGGGCCGCCTGCTGCTCCTCGGTCCGGCCGGATCCGGACGCCGCCTTGGCCGCCCAAGGCCCACGCGGCCTGGCTCCTTCCCCGCGCGGCCTGAAGCTTTTCCACCGCCCAGCGCGGCATCTGCCCGCCCGGTTGCTGGGCTGGTCGGACCGGGCAGGCCGCCGGCCTCCCCAGCCCAGGCTCCGGTCAACCGGCCTGGCAGCCGGCCTGGGCACCTTTTTTGCCCGTTTTTCTGCGTTTTAATGGTTCTTTTTCCCCAACGGTCATTTTTCTCCCTAGACTATAAATAGCCCTTCTTCCACCTTGAGCAAGCAGTTCTTCCCATTCTCTCACCTCCATTGTTGCTATTTGAAGAACTTGCTCTCCCCTTGATTCCTCCAACCATTCTTGCTCATATTTGAGGATTTGAGAGAGGAGATCTAGATCTACACTTCCACCAAACCGTTTCTTCTCTAAGTGAGGGAATCTCTTGGGATCTAGATCTTGGAGTCTTTGGTTGACTTTCCCCCTTGTTCTTCCTCTCCAATCTCATCCTAGCATTCGTTGCTTTGGTGAGATTTGAGTGTGAAGGACTTGAACACCTCCGGTGTTCTTGCTTTGCATCATTGCATAGTGTTGAGCTCTCCACCACGATTAGTTCGAGTGAGAGACCGTGAGCTTGTTACTCTTGGAGGGAGACCTCCTAGTTGGCTTGGCGGTTGGTGCTCCGGTGATCTCTTCAAGAAGATTGTGAAGAGGCCCGAGCTTCTCCTTCGTGGAGCTTGTGAAGTGGTTGTGGAGCTTGCCATCTCCGGAGCGGAGGAAAAGCTAACCATAAGGAAAGGGCCATTATCCTTCGTGGGTGTGGTTCGGAGAATAGGGTGAGCCTTCGTGGCGCGGGAATCCTTCGTGGGACCTCCACTCCTCCAAACGTGACGTACCTTGTTGCAAAGCAAGGGAACACGGGAATACATCCTCGTCTCCGCGTGCCTCGGTTATTTCTATACCCGAGCTCTCTTTCCTTGTGATAGCCATCATGCTTGAAGTACATATATCTTGCTATCACTTGTGCTACATATATCTTGTGCCTATCTTGCTTAGCTCTAGTTGCCATTGTTACACTTAGTTGAGCTTAGCATATTTAGGGTTTGTGCTTGTAAACTAAACATTAGTTTAATTCCGCATTCTTACAAGACAATCCGCAAGAGTTTGTAATTGCCTATTCACCCCCCCTCTAGGCGACATCTCGATCTTTCAGTGGCGCCCCTCACATTGCTGCCACACCTCACTGTGTGGCGGCCGTGCGGGCGGTGCCACTCTCCCATCCGACGTGGCGTCCTCGACGCTGAGGTGTGCAATATCGATCTGTTGTGGCAGGATGTGTGGCGCCGCTCCCATCGGCGCCACGGCGCCGCTCGCAAGGGCGCCACACATCCACTTATGTGTGGCGCCTGAGCCGCCCCCAGCCCGACCCAGGGCTTCTTCTCTTTCTTTGCGTGTGAAGAATAAGAGGCGGCCGGCGGTTCCTCCTCCTCCCCTCTCCCCCACCAAATCCACCACCAAATCATCAGATCTGCCCGGCCAATCTCTTCCCAATCCCTTCCTCAAGGTATTGTTCCTCGATCCCCTTCGTTTCATCCATGATTTTTCTCGGATTTAATTCAATTTATACATGGAACCCTAGATATGAAAATCTTAGAACTTGATTCAATGTGCTCATGTATGTGTTGAAATCCATATTCTCATGTATCTATGTGTTGAAACCCTAGACATCAAATTTCATGTATGTGTGATGTATATGTGATAGAAATGCTATATGTGAGGTATTCTCATGTATCTATGTATGTGAGGTATGTGTGATGGCTTATTTGGATATGAATTCTCATGTATGTGTGATGTATATGTGATAGAAATGCTAGATATATTCTCATGTATGTGTTGCTCATATTTGTGTAAACATGTAGGATGGTGTGGCTCCTAGATCAAGAGTATGACAGGGATCACCGGGATTTTCATATGACGGAGAACAGAAGGGTTCTTCAACCCTTGAAGATTCGTTACCATGGCACAGTAGATATTGCGTATGACGAGAGGTACACGGAGTACATCCAGCCTACCGGTTTTCTCCCGTTCATCACGCTTGTAAGCCGGGGGGGCCGAACATGAACACCACGGCACTCACCGCCCTTGTCGACCGGTGGAGGCCGAAGACGCACACCTTCCACTTGAGGGCCGGTGACATAGGCATCCCCAATGGGCCTGCCAAAGGTGGTACCCGGGGTTTATTCAAGGCCCAAGACTCGAAGAATACGAAGACTTGGAAGCCCATTTAGTGTTAAGGAAAGATAGTTTGTATTAGGAAAGATAGAAACTTGTAATCTTACGAGTTGGGTACGAAACCCTCTCGAACACTGTAACTTGTGTATTACGAAATCCTCGGCTCCGCCTCCTATATAAGGGGGAGTCGAGGAACGAAGAGAGGATCGAATCTACTGTCAACATAACCCTAGTTTTCATAATCGTCGAGTACTTTTGCTGAACCTTCGAGATCTACTTGCCCTCTACTTCTAGCAAAACCCTAGTCTACAATCTGTAGGCATTGACAAGTTAATCCTTTGTCAATTGGCGCCGTCTGTGGGGATTAGAGGTTGCAAGGAGCTGATCTCGATGGCACGTTCAAGATCTTCGACTTCGTCGACAGCAAGCAATGCGATGGATCGAGGTAACAAGGGAAAACTGATTTAGTCAATTTTATTCCTCACCCGCCCTCCCGTATGGATGCATGTGCCTATCTGGAGGAGCCCATCATCATGACGTTCGGAGAATTCCGATTTGGCGTCAACAAAGAAGGATCCTACCGTCTCGAAGTTCCGATCTCGTCGGAATTTTCAGCGGTCGATTCTAACTTTTCGTCGAGTGACGAGGAGTTTTCGTCGCCACGCTTCGTCGACCAAGGCAAGCGGAAAGCTCGCCAAGATCTTCCAACACATCCTTCGAGTCGTCTGCGGACTCCTTTATAAGCAGCGACCGACAAATCGACGACTTCAACTTCATCGACAAATCTGCTGCCATCGGAAAGGTCTTCACCACTCTATATGATGGTGTCACCAATCCCGACAAAAATCAATGCGCAAAATATCATCAGATTTACGCAATAGAAGGGGCAGGCCGATCAGAGCCAGAAACGTCATAGGCTTTCGACGATTTGGGAAATCCATACGTCGATCCCGTTGATCTCAGACATGGCCTAGGCACTAAATACGTCGGGTCTTCACCTCGAGAAAGAGTACAGCTCCCGCAAGAAGCGTGGGATAGGGCTGCAAAAGCCATGGATGGTTCAGAACCTATGACCACCACTGCTACCGTACAAGAACTTCAAGCATATCAATATAGACTTGCTCGGGTGAGCAGAGAGTTGGAAAACAGACAAAGATCCCCGAATAGGAGAAAAGAAGCCTTCGCATCAAGCGACGCCGAGCGAGTTAAGTCGCCTTTCAGAACCTCGGAGATAGTCACAGAGAAGCTCGGAGGAGAGCAATGTCTCGGTTACAAAACATACCCGAAGCAGAGAGAGGAAACATAATCCAAAATCTCGACATGTCTTTTATGTCGATTGATGAAAGAGGAAATATCATCCCAAAAATGCCAGAAGCAGGTTACATGGCAACACAAGCTTACATCCTGGCGTCCAGACCACCTCCTGGGGACCCGAGAGAACCATTGTTCAATATGGCGATGGCTGGAGTAGGAGTAATGGGAACAGCGTTTGCAACAACGCCTCCCGAAGAAAATCCTAGGCAAAATAGTCCACGACCCAACACAGCAGTTCAAGACCCCCCAAGAATAAGTGGAGCAAGAGACACAGCAGTCCAAGTAAGGGTGGACAGAGCGCGACAAGAAAGAAGGGAGCGTCAGCACTCACCGAACTTGCCGACGAAGATATGTGTGGGCTCCGTGTTTTACGAGAAGAGTTCGAAAGACTCGAGTCCCAAAAGGGTTCAAGCTACCCGAAAATTTCAAGAAATTCGACGGCCTGCAAGATCCCGAAGATTGGCTCGTGGACTATCTCGAGATGGTGAAACTGGTAGGAGGAACCAGAGCAACAGCTATGCAAAGTATCCAAGTTCACCTGAGCGGTGCCGCGAGATCTTGGATAAAGAAACTCCCCCAAATTCCATCGACAGCTGGGATAACTTTGAGGACATCTTCGTGAAAAACTTCCGATCCACCTGCAAGAAACCTGCGTCATTGGAAGAGTTGAGGGCGTGTCGACAAAAACACGACGAGTCGATGAGGAAATATATACAGCGATGGAACATCATAAAGAACTCGGCAGAAGATATATCTGACGAGAGGGCAATAGATGCGTTCGTGGCAGGAATTCGCCGAGGAGACTTTGTCGAGGATTTAGGGAGAACTAACCCTAAGACCATATCAGCACTCATGGAGATAGCCAATAAATGGGCAGATGGAGAAGACGCAATATACAACAAACGACACAGGTCGCCAGAGGAGGATCGTGGTCGAAATTATCAAAATAGAAGGTGATTTTCTCGCCAGTTCTACAACAACGATGCTCCCGGCCATATATCGGCTGGTTTTCGAGGAAATCCTGGAGGAAATAGTCGAGACGACTATCAAAGGAGTAACGAGCATCAAGGCGACAATAGAGGTGATTCTCGCGGCAACAGACAAAACAATGGACCAAGGTTCCAAAGACCTTATGTGTCCCCCGAAGAGATGATGAACGGTCCGTGCCAGATGCATTTTTATCTTGACAACAATGGAAAGAGGCAGTCAGGTCATCTCCAGAAAGATTGCCGAAACTTTCAGGCAATGTTGCGAGCCGCAGGAATAGCAAATGCCCAGGCCACGAATAGAAATCCCCAGGGGCCAAGGAGCGAAATCCATCTTCCACCTCCTCCCGCAATTACGAACGAAAATCGGCACCAGCTCAGAATAGCGGCAGCACCACATCCACCTCCATACGTAGACCCCAATTCTAATGGTGCGGTCTCGATGATTCAGAAAGCTAGGCCATCAAACAGGCAGAAGGTAATCTCGCGACAAGTGTTCATGGCAGAAGATGCCTCCACCAACAGTCGAGTACTTAAATTGGTCGGGGCAAGACATCGGCTTCACAATCGCAGACCATCCGCAGCAAGTTCCTCGACCAGGACAATCAGCACTCATCTTACCCGCAGTAATCGCTGGTTTTGACGTGTCGAGAGTTTTCATAGATGGCGGCAGCAGCTTAAACCTCATGTATGCAGATACATTGAGGAAGATGAACATATCCCTAGCAAACTTGAAACCAACGACACACGTTTCCACGGGATTACACCAGAGAAGCCAAGTTACCCATTAGGCAAAATCAACCTCGACGTTCAGTTTGGAACCCGAGAAAACTACAGGATAGAGAATTTGGAGTTCGAAGTTGTGGATTTCCCGTCGCAATATCATGCTTTGTTGGGACGACCTGCATATGCCAGATTCATGGCAGTGCCGCATTATACATATTTGTTGTGGAGGTTGCCTGGACCCAAGGGACCTATCACAATCAAAGGAAGTTTCGCGTTATCCGATAAATGCGACAAGGATTTTCATCGACTATCGGAAACTTTCGGGATGCAAGCAGAATATGCGGCGCCAAGGTTCACTGATTATGATGTGCTGCCAGAGGTAGGGAGATCTTCCAAGGAGCCAACTTTCAGCACAACCAAGGATTCAAAAGAGGTACAGATCCACAGACCAAAGAAAACGACGTCCATTGCCGCAAACATGGATGTCGCATAGGAAAGCGCGCTCGTCGAGTTCCTCCGTGAGCACTGGAAAATCTTCGCATGGTGTCCAGCTGACATGCCAGGAGTACCCAGGGAACTTGCCGAGCACCACCTCAATTTGGATCCTCTCGCAAGACCAAAAGCAAACTTTGCGGCGTTTTTTGGAGCCTAGCCGCAAAGCCATGTTATCTGAAATAGATCGACTCAAAGATGCTGGTTTCATCAGAAATATCTACCGAAGCCACATGGGTAGCTAACCCAGTGATGGTGCCGAAAAAACACACAATAGTCCTTCGCATGTGCGTCGACTTTACGTGTCTCAATAAACATTGTCCCAAGGATCACTTTCCCTCCCAAGGATCGATCAAATCATCGACTCCACGGCAGGATGCGAACGTCTTTCCTTTTTGGACGCATACTCTGGTTATAACCAGATCAGGTTAAAAGAAGAAGATGAAGCCAAGACAACGTTCATCACACCTTACGGCGTGTTTTGCTACAAAACAATGCCCTTTGGTTTGAAAAACGCGGGAGCAACGTATCGCGGATGATGCAGAAGTGCCTAGCAACACAGATTGGTAAAAATGTACAAGTCTACATCGATGATGTCGTAATAACATCAAAGAAGGGGTCAACTCTGATCGAAGATTTGAAGGAAACCTTCGACAACCTCGACAAGTTCTGTCTCAAGCTGAACCCAACAAAGTGCTCTTTTGGAGTTCCCGAGGAGAACTCCTCGGGTTCTTAGTATCAGCAAGAGGGATTGAAGCCAACCCTGAAAAAATCCAGGCCATAGTGACTATGCGAAAGCCAACAAAGTTGAAAGAAATACAACAGCTAACGGGGCGAGTCGCAGCTTTAAGCAGATTCGTCGCCAGGCTAGGCGAAAAGGCGCTACCGTTCTACGCATTGATCAAACAGGGAAAAATTTCAATGGAACGAAGAAGCAGATAGAGCCTTCGAGAACCTCAAGCGGGCAATTTCGACACCACCGATATTGGTGGCGCCGAAAGAGAAAGAACCCCTCCTCTTGTACATTGCAGCCACACCTCAGGTGGTCAGCACGGCCCTAGTAGTCGAGAGAGAAGAAGAAGGCAAGCTTCATGGAGTTCAGAGGCCAGTATATTTCATCAGCGAAGTACTGTCGCCTTCAAAACAGCGGTACCCGCAATATCAGAAACTGGCATATGGAGTATTCACGACAGAAAATTGCGACACTATTTTTCGGCGCACCCGATAATAGTGGTCAACGAGGCTCCCTTGTCAAATATACTAAACAACCCAGAAGCTACGGGTCGTGTCTCCCTTTGGGGAATAGAACTTTCTCCTCGGGACATCACGTATGAAAAAAGAAAAGCAATAAAATCACAGGTTTTACCAGATTTCATTGCAGAGTGGATGGAGCTACAAAACACGGGACCCCCAGATTTATCGAGAACCTGGACCATGAACTTCGACGGGTCCAAAAGATTGGAAGGTGCTGGAGCAGGCGTGATATTGGTATCACCCGAAGGCGATAAGTTGAAATATGTTTTGCGGATGACGTTCCCAAATGCGTCTAACAATGAAGCAGAATATGAAGCTCTCATACACGGGATGAAGATGGCGAAAGCTTGCGGTGCAACCCGACTGAAAATTTTCGGCGACTCACAATTGGTGGCACAGCAAGTCATGAACCAATGTGATGCAGTCAACGAAAGTATGATAGCATACAAAGAGGTGTACAATGAGTTGGAGAAATTATTTGATGGTTGTGAGGTAAACCACATCAGCAGGATGAGTAATGATGAAGCCGACGTTCTTGCAAACATCGGGTCACAGTGTCTCGCGATTCCTCCAGGCGTGTTTTGGGAAGAGATAAGCGAGAGATCAACAAAGCCAGCAAAAACAAAGAAGGAGAAGAAAGAGAAACCCTCGAGTATCACCAAAGACACAACAAGAAGAAGAAGAGCAAGATCTAGTCATGATGGTGCAAATTCCATGGATGCAAGCTTACATATCATATATCCTAAGGAAAACGATACCCGACGACCCAGTTGAAGCAAGGCGAATAATCAGGAGATCAAAAGCTTTCACTGTGGTAAAAGGGGAGTTGTATAAACGAAGTATTTCGGGCGTACGAGATGCGTTACACCGAAGAAGGAAGAATTATCCTGAAAGATGTGCACGAAGGAATATGCGGGCACCACGCGAGCAGCCGGGCTATCGCGGCTAAGGCTTTCAGAGCAGGATTTTATTGGTTAACGGCAATCGAGGACGCGAAGGAAATAGTGAGAACTTGCGACGCGTGTCAAAGATTTGCCGCCAAACCTCACTCTCCGCAGCAGAACTCATGCCAATCCCACTATCTTGGCCCTTTGCTCAATGGGGTCTCGATATGGTGGGAAAACTACACAAAGCTTCGCCAGGAGGTTATGAGTATATGCTTGTTGCTGTCGACAAATTTACAAAATGGATCGAAGCAAAGCCGATAAATTCACCGGACGGTGCGTCGGCGATTAAGTTCGTGAAAAGCATCGTCTTCAGATTTGGAGTCCCTCATAGCATCGTCACAGACAACGGCAACAACTTTACGTCCAAGGAGTTCAAAGCATACTGCGCAGAAGTGGGCATTAAGTTGAGTTTTGCGTCTGTCGCACATCCACAGACCAATGGACAAGTCGAGAAAGCCAATGGCATTATCTGCAATGGCATCAAGAAACGCCTGCTAGGACCACTGGAAAAAGCTCGGCATACTTGGCCGGAGGAGCTGCCAAGTGTGTTGTGGAGTATTCGAACAACACCAAATACGGCGACACAGGAAACGCCGTTTTTTCTGGTCCATGGAGCCGAAGCAGTCCTGCCGATAGAAATCGAGCATGATTCCCCAAGAGTTACAGAATATAATGAAGAAATCTCGAGAAAAGCCTTGGAGGACGACGTCGATGCACTTGACGAAGCTCGAGACGAAGTTCTGTCGCGAGTCGCCAAATATCAACAGGACCTGAAGAATTACCACAGTCGAAGATTGCGGCCAAGATCTTTTCAAGTTGGTGATTTAGTTTTGCGACTCAATCAAAAAAGTCATGAAAAACTCGAGTCACCATGGCTTGGACCCTACATCGTCAGAAGTCATCGAAGGAGGAGCATACAGGATTAAGGACAAGAAGACGGGGAACGTTGGAGCCAAATCCTTGGAACGTGGCGCAGCTCGGCGTTTTTACGCCTAGATAGAGAAATATAGTCTCCTCTGTAAACATACAATGAAACGCCCGCGAGTTTTCAGACGCACTCTTTTCCTTTTTCGGGGCACCGAGTGGGGCCGGGAAAGGTTTTTAATGAGGCGGGCTCGCGGTGCTGCAATATAATAAAAATAGTAAAGATATACTTCTTATTCGTCGACACACTCGGGGGCTCTACACCTTCAAATATCAAAACAGACAAACTCGATTTACTGAAAAATATTTCGCCTTGGTACAATAGTACCTCGCCAAATACATAAATCGGACGCTGGTAATGATTAAATATAGTACACACATCAGAAAATCTCATCACTTTGGTCCAAAAACCAGACAAACAAAAATATAGAACTTCGACACCAAGATCCTGCAGTCCATCAAGGTGTTTTATTACAGCACAAGAAGAAATCTTGGGAAGAGAAAAATAGTACAAACTCTAGCCAAAAGGCTCGGGGGCTCCAACAATATAGAGCATTCTGTGATATACAACAAATGTTTTCGACAAAGTTTTACAAATCAGTCAGAACCTAAAATAGTGTCTATGGACAAGCCTCTGGTTGTTTTATGCTCAGCATAAGATCCCTTGACGAAGAATTCTGAATCCATCCGAAGAAGCTCATCTATCATCGACTCGGCCACAGGAGTCACCATCTCATTGATTGCATCAATATTATTCTTCCGCCGCGTTTTCTTCGCCATGCAATCAACGACAATCTTCGACAGGTCTAACTTTGGATGGCAAATATGTATCATAATCATGGCAAATCTTGCTCCAGCGGTCAGTTGAGCTCGCACAAAATTATGAATACGAGGAGCATCTCTGAAGGCCTCCAGTAAATTGGGAAGAGTTGTCGGTACTTCATTTCGAGGAAACAAAGTCTTGAAAACAAGGGTCAATGTGGTCGTGCAAAAACTGAGAAATTCGCGCACTTGGCAAGCACGATCTTGGAACCTGACAATTTGCTGGGTTCGTTCAGGAGTGGCCCAAAATAAACAGCCATGGTTAAGGGAAATATTGACAAGAAAATTCGTCCTCTCATTCACTCTTTGATCCTCGGCGGCAGCATCAAGAACAGAGCCTATTAGGCAGCAAAGCAAGAAATTTGGAAGGCAGCACAGAAAAATAAAGAAAAGGTACCATAAGGTTGGAGGTACATACCTAACATATCAGTGCTAGCTTCCAACATTAGTTCGAGCATGCTATTTTCTCGGGTAGCAGCTCCCTCTGCTTCCAATACAGCAGCATCTTTGGCAGCCATAGCCTCTTTGGCTTGACGAAGAGCAAGCTCTTCTTGTTCAGATGCTTTCCGAGCTTGTTCCATCATTGCCAAAGTTTGTTTCTTCATGGATTGAAGTTGTTGTCGAAGTTCTTGTAAATCTTCCGACACAGGTTTGCTTGAAGAACCTTCAAGCAGATTATCACCGGTTTTTACGTTCTTCGAGAAGGAAGACGCAGGCACAGCGTCGGGAGAGCAAGGGTTGGTTGAATAATTATCAAATATTAACTGGAAAAGAAAATCCCAGGATCAATGATAGTACCAAGAGGAATTTCATTACTTTCTAGAAAGTTTACATGGTCATTACAAATGGAGTTCTCCAAAAGGTCTAACAGAATAATTGTCGCCAAGGCTAGAATGGCGACAACAGCAAAAGAAATAAAGAAAGAAAAAAGTAGAAAAGGAAAAGGCATTCAATTAGACCTCCGGCTTTGACGAGCTGGGAGTCGAAGATGGCTTGATCCCGAGATAGGCCAGGATTTTCTTCGTGTTCAGCTTTGCCGCCTTGATCAATGATCGCCACTTTGTTTGCTCTATCTGCTCCGTGTCGCCAACTTTGGCCCAGTCAATAGTTTGTTGACTGTCAGCAACTAGGGCAACGGTGCTTTCAACGGCAACCTTCATGTTCTCATGGCGCATCTTCAGCCCAAGATCTTCGGGAGGATTAAAGCACTTGGCAAGACCAAGGAAAGTCGCGGGCTCCTCTTTCTTCGGGAAGAAGTAGGGGAAAAGCTTCGACAACCCCGCCCTGGCTTCATCCATGCCTTCACGCGCTTCCGTCCCATGAAACTCAAGGAATGAAACGGCGTCAAGAAGAGAATCATTGTCGGGATTTTCAAGTTCAAATTCTTGAGAGGTCCTATCTGTCAAAATAAAAATAGAAAATTTAGTCAACAAACAAGTGCAAAAAAGAAAAATCCAAAGGGTATGAAATGGTGCAAATACTTACTGACAAAGCGACGATTTTGTGTCCTTATACGTTTGGTGATCGCCGCTTCGCGAGCAGATTGCGCAGTTATGTGCTCGCTTAGCGAAGTCTCATCATCGGACGTTTCCGAAGATCTTTGACACAGCAGCATCAGCCTTAGCTTTGTCAGCTTCTTGCCTAGCTTCAACAGCATCCGACTCGGCCTTCTTACGAGCCTCCTCACATTGCTCTAATTTTTGAGCAAGCGTGTCAGCACGTTCATTGGCTTCTGCCAGTTTCTCTGAAAAAGGAAGACAAGATTAGTTACAAACGTCGACAATAAAGCAGAAAGGAAGCAGAAGCAAAAAGTAGCCAGGCACTACCTTTACTGGCGTAATCACGGTACCCAACGAATTGGGCACCGATGCGAAGAAACTCTTTGATCATAGGCTATCAAGGAAAGACAAAGAAAGAAAATGTCGGTATGGGAAAAATGACGACACATAGGAGCAAATGGAGAAAATATAAACAACGACAAGAGCATTAAAGAACTTACGTCATCCAAGAGAGGGTTAGAAGAGCTACTCGATTGAAGAGTAAGCTTCGGGATTGTTTCAACCCTTGCCCTTTTTGGTGAAGGGACAAGGGGGCTTGACGGAGGAGTAGCAGCGCCGACGTTCTGTCGAGGAGGCGACGTTTCCTCTCCTTCAACTGGCGTCTCCGAGGCGACTAATGTATGTGACGTACTCGTTCGAGCAGCCACATCAGCAGTTGGTACTTCTTCTTCATCATCACTACGAGTAAATGTCCACAATATAAAAAGCAAGATAGACAAAAATCTTCAAGTACAAATAAACAGAGAAAGGGTACTTACGAACTGATGAGAGCCTCGAGGTATGGATCATAACCTGCCTTCTGGTGAGAAGGGACAGCTTCTTCGGCCTTGGAGGTGCCGGAATCTTCGGCATCATCCCTTTTCCTTTTGTTCCTTGGAGAAACAGCAGGAGGAGGAGATTGTGCCGACGCAGTGGCTTCAGAGACATCCTCTTTTTCGTCAGATCCCGCAGATTTTCGAGATTCTGCGGGTTCATTTGCAAAAGAGGGAGCATCTTGGTTATCATCGGAGATAACGGCCCTTTCTTCGACTTCCCCACCTTCCGGAAGAGGAGGAAGTGAAACAAGATTTGGGTGGTCCTATATAAAAAGAAGGAAGGATGTCAGAAAGGATTAACAACATAAATAGTAAGGCAATAACAATTTACAGCGACAATTTTTACCTTAGGAAGCGCATTGGCGGCGCTGTATGGTGTTACGCGATAAGTGGAAGGGATAGAATCTTTCTTCTTCAGAGATGAAATTTTTCGGATAAGCCTATCCAAATCCTTGACCTCCAGTTCGTCGACAAGCGATCTGTGTCCTCGTCGCCGCATAATTCCAGAAAGGGTTTTTGCGAGCCTGAAGAGGCTGCACTCTAGTCCTAAGAAGTACGCGTAATTTGGATGCGATAATTCTTTTCCACGAGTATTTTGCAACTCATGGATGCGAGTCATCAGGGCCTCAAGTTCTTTCTTCCTCGGTAGCTCGTCCCAAGAACGGCGGCGAAGGATTTTCTCGGCACCGTCAAAAGGAGGAATGTTGTCTTCGGCGCATCCATGGTTTTCTTCGCGAATATATAACCACTTCTTGCGCCACCCTTGAACGGAGTCAAGGAGTTTGACGTCGAAGTAGTTGACGGAGGAACGAAGAAATAACAACGCCGCCTATATTATAGGCGACATTGGCGGAGCCATTACGGCGACAGAAGAAAATGCGCTTCCATAATGCCCAGTTAGGCTGGACACCAAGGAAGGCTTCGCAGAGGGTGATGAAGATAGAAATGTGAAGGATAGAGTTGGGCGTGAGGTGGTGAAGTTGGAGACCATAAACATAAAGTAAACCCCGAAGAAAAGGGTGAATGGGGGCGGAAAGACCGCGGATGAGGTGATCAACAAAACTTACCCGATACCCCATTGGAGGGGTTGGGTAGCTTTCTTCACTGGGAAGCAAACCGCTTTGGGTTTTTGTTAATCCCAGCTTCTTCAAGAGATTCAGGTCCTGGTTCGTGATCTTGGACCTCTCCCACTCCGCGGCTCCTAGATCCGCGGCAGCCATCGATGAATCGGGTGTGCTGTGCCTGGTCAAGCGACACGGTGGCATCAACAATGGCGGAGAAGTGTAGCTGCGAAGAGAAGAGCTTTGGGAACTGAGGAGCGCAGGAGGAAATTTTGCAGAGGAAAGCAGGGAACGGCGCGAGCGGAAGTGTTCAAGGAAGAAGAAGGGGATCTTATATAGAGGTGCGGTGAAGCGGCGGAACCGTTGGATGGAAAAAGAATGCAGGAGATGATCACCACGTGGAGACAAGGGTAAAAAGGTATTTTAACATTGACGAGGTTACAGAACGTGTGCCAGAAAAAGGGGAGAACATGTGTCCCCCACTTGCACGACGTGTCCGTTAGATCAGGAATTGGGACCCACAAGGCAGCGAAAGAAGCGGTAATGGTCAGTTTCCAAAATAGAAATCGTGGCAATCATCAGCAATGACGTCGTCAAGATAAAGGAAAAGCTCGACTATGAGGGTTCAAAAGTTTATCGACAACATAAGATTATCTCGGGAGCCTTTGATCAAATACAAGTTTTTGCCCAAACGCTCGGCGCTACTTTGGAAACAAGGAAAATTCGAGTCTGACAAGATAGAAATGGCAAGAGCATATGATCAAATACAAGTATTTGTCCATAGCCTCGGGGGCTACTCCCATCGGGAGCGCTGGTAGCGCACCCGATAAATATAAAAATATCGAGAAGGATTGTAAATGTAGCGGCAAGAAATACTAATCTGTGGAGCCTACACCCAAGCACAAGTCCTTGGCTGTAGCCTCGGGGGCTACTCCCATCGGGAACGCTGTTCGCGTGCCCGATTAATTTTTATCAAAAGAAAGAAGTACGAGTGAGTATATTTCGAGTTATACGATAACTCTACATATACTCCCATCGGGAAGACAAAAAGTCATCAAATATGACTCGATAAAATGTGCTATTCCAGCAGGCGAAAAGCACTCGACAAAATATTCTCAGAGCGCTAAAAGTCGCGAATAAAACTCTGAATGCCGCAAAACTTTGCGAAGGTAAGACCCCGATCCGTTCGAGTGGCGTGGCACCGTCTCCGACGGCGGACTATTTTCCGTATCAACAGATACGAAGAAAAATCCTAACGGACGCGTTAGGTACCCGATAAAATATGACTGGGACTCGACGAATGGTAAGACCTTAAGCGGCACCTGTCGAAGTTTACACCGTATCCCGAGATCATGTCCGGGGACGTGATCTTGAAGTAGGTTTTTGCGGATTGCCACTAGAGCAGTTAACTAGTACCCGATCCGTCGATGAACTAGCCCCAACTACCAATATCCCTGTACAATATAATATTTACATATCGAAAGATTTTGTAATGAGTAAAATTGGAGATTTCCCTTGATTCTTCGATTCAAGAAAAATCTCGGGGGCTACTGACATAGGCATCCCCAATGGGCCTGCCAAAGGTGGTACCCGGGGTTTATTCAAGGCCCAAGACTCGAAGAATACGAAGACTTGGAAGCCCATTTAGTGTTAAGGAAAGATAGTTTGTATTAGGAAAGATAGAAACTTGTAATCTTACGAGTTGGGTACGAAACCCTCTCGAACACTGTAACTTGTGTATTACGAAATCCTCGGCTCCTATATAAGGGGGAGTCGAGGAACGAAGAGAGGATCGAATCTGTCAACATAACCCTAGTTTTCATAATCGTCGAGTACTTTTTGCCTGAACCTTCGAGATCTACTTGCCCTCTACTTCTAGCAAAACCCTAGTCTACAATCTGTAGGCATTGACAAGTTAATCCTTTGTCAGCCGGCGAGATGATCCCTACTTTTCAGGATGTTTCCATGATCCTTGGACTTCCTATTCAGGGCAAGCCACTGTGTATGAACACAACTTCTGATGGGTGACGCCAGCAGATGGAGAACCTTATTGGCAGGGCTCCTCCGCCGCTAGAAGATCCAAAGGAAAGAACTCCCGACGGCGCACCTTTCCTTTGGATTAGGAATAACTTTGGTACTTGCCCGCAAGGGGCCAACCGTGACACTGTCAGGACGTACACCCGTGTGTACTTGTGGTATATGATTTCGAGGACTCTCTTTGCTGACAGTGGTGGGAAGTTGGCCCAATTGTGTTGGCTCAGGTCGCTTACGGTGTTGGAGCACCCGTGGAGTTGGGGAACAACGACACTTGCCTACCTCTACCGGCAGGTGATGATTTGCTATATGTACTGTTGTTGTATAGCAGTATGCTAGACAAAGTACTAACCAAATGTCTTATGTAAGCAGTTGGACAAAGTTTGTCGCATGACTAGGAAGGGCGGTATTGGTGGATGCTTGCTCCTACTTTCCGTATGGAGTTGGGACCACCTATCAGTTGGGCGGCCCAGGGTATTCAACGAGAGGCCATGGCCTCATCACCCGAACAACCCTGATCGGGAGCCCACTTGGGCATACCTTTGGGACAATGTCTCGGAGATGACGAGCGATCCAATGGTCATGTACATGCAGTACATGAGGAGTTGGACACTCTTACCGCTGAGCAAGTAACCGGTTTTAAGCCATCACTCTTTTGCAATCCGACTTCATAAATTCTACTGGCATGTTGTAAATTCTGAAATATTTGTATGCTGCAGGTGGATTGGGAGCCATATGGTACCTTTTATTGTATTGGCACAACGATGACTGACCTCAACCCCAAGTGCACGGAGGAGGCGGGTTTCTGGCGTATGCGGTGTCCACTCATATGCATGTGGCTTGTTGAATACCACCACCCGCATAGACTGATGAGACAGTTTGAGTTATATCAGGAGTGCCCACCTCAGTGGTAAGACACGGACCACGCGCTCCATAGGCTTGATAGGCAGCGGCAGAGGAAGATCACAAATTGGCCTGAACATCATAGAGTTCCAACACTGTTTGGAAGCGATACGGAATGGCGGAAATGACGAGATTTTCCCTCACGACTTGGCCGCTTTCAACAACTATCTCCAATGGTTTCATGATAGTACGCGTATCGAGTTAGTGAACCACGCGTATGATGACGACATCTTGGACGACCCCATCGAGTTCGATGAGGTTGCGCAAAGCCAGTACGACAGGACTGCTCGCCAAGGGAGATCTACTTCTATTGCTTCCTCTCTGAACTTCGTGGTAATGTATTCTCTCATTAGCTAGTACATCATCTATATTGGCATGTGCTCGCTGAAATTGTGTATAACATGTTTGTCACAGCGCTCCGAGATCCAAAAAACACCTACGGAGTATGAGGTTGTTTGGGATCAGAGCCATAGAGATGAAAAGCCTATCGGACCGATGCGGCATTTCATTAAGGTATGGTCACCAACTTTGAATGTAAGCTATTGTGTTTGGCGGCTTTGTAACCATGACTTCCATGACGCAGAACACTGGACGGAAGTTGCGGCGGTTAGCCAACTTGCTAGGTTGCCGCGAAGGCGAAATTGCTACATCCTCTTCTGAAGAGGCGGAGGTATGGACTATTTTGTTGCTATCAAACATGTGCTTACTCATTTCAACTTTTCTAATCTCATGTGTTCATGTTTGTGAAGATTCCCGACGACACCATTCTGAGTCAAGGCAAGAAGAAAGCCACACGGTCTGCGTACCAGTTCAGATCAAGGGGCAAGGCTCCAAACCGTTACACTCCGGACGATTATGTCAACCGAGGAAAGAAGGTTGTCATTGAGTTCGATGTGGAGCCGGCGCGGAGATCAGCTTCATGGTTTTAACACAAGTCAACGTGTGGCGCCCTTGCCACTGGCGCCACACTTCACAGTGTGTCGCCGATGCCATGGGCGCCACACATGTCAACTTATATATCGAAAACATCCAGAAGCTCCAGACGATTAGTACTTAGCCGTTTTGGCGAGCCTGTTTGTGTGGCGCCGGTGGCATCGGCGCCACACTACCAGGATCATTGCCTTACAATATGTTTTGTGCAAACATAAGTGGATGTGTGGCGCCCTTCCGAGCGCGCCACAATTTCACAGTGTGGCACCGATGGGAGCGGCGCCACACATCCTGCCACGTTAGATCGATGCACACCTCAGCGTCGAGGACGCCACGTCGGATGGGAGAGTGGCGCCACAGAGTGAGGTGTGGCGCCGATGCGAGGGGCGCCACACAAAAGAGTTAGATGGGTGAAATAGTTTGGTCGGAGGGTCAGTCTGTGCTATAGTTTCAAAAAAGGGTTCTTTTTTTTTTGTAAATCGCCCTATATTGAATGGTTATGAGGACATGCTACACATCCATCAGGAAACAAACTCTAGGTTTGGCGCTTTGATGTTTCTTAAAGATGGAATATATTTTAGTTTTTTCGATAAAGGGTGTGCTTCATTACTTAAAAAGTTTAAGCATTACATCCAGCATCTTCATAACTAAGATGCACACAGCCGTTCAAAATATCAAAGGATCCAACAGAAGTGTTCAAAGCCGAAAGAAGATAAAACACTAGAAAATCCCGGCGGAGCCTAATAGCCTCAAGACGTCTATTATGCTGTCACTCATGTTGGGAAATAACTCTTTCGCCGTGTTCTCCAATCGTGTAGACATCTCCGTACAGAGGTTGCGATCCTCCAAACACTGGAGTGGCGACCATGAACGGAGCAAAGCCGAAACAACCTGCAAAAGAGAAGAATTTTTGTCATTAAGAATATTGTAATTTCTACATAGCCAAAGCGACAATACAACAACAATCGCACTCATTCTGATAAGTGTTTTATACCTAGCGTCAACCCATTTAGCCAATTGCCAAAAATGTCTGCAACGCTACGAGGAGGATATAAGGTAGAACCTACCTGAATGATTGACCATATAGACCTAGCAACTCGACAACTGAAGAAAAGATGTTTTATTGTCACTTGTTCATAAAAAAACCCATTTCGTACAGCCATGCCAATTGCGTTTGGCAAGGTTATCTTTAGTGAGAATCACACCCCGACAAAGATACCATGCAAAGACCTTTATTTTCAAAGGTATCTTGATCTTCTAGATGGATTTGTTATTAACAATCGGTTGACTAGGTATGATTAAGGCTTCATACATGAAACTGACCGAGAATTTATCATTCTTGGTAAGATTCCAATGAAACTCATCGGCCCCTTGAACCAGCTGGATCTAAGCTAATTTCAGTAGCAAATCATTCCATGCAGCTAGTCTGGGACGAATATGATCACGCCTGAACGACATAGAGGTTGGAGAGGTTTATCACCTTCTGTAAGGTGTCTTCCTTATGGCGAACAATATTGTACAAAGCGGGATATTATTCTCGAAGAGTGGTTGAATCCAACCACCTATCCTCCCAGAACCTTATCTCATACCCATTCCTAATGGAGAAGGAACCGAATGGGAAAAAGTGTCTTTTAGTTGCCATAATGCCAGCCCAAAAGTGAGAGTCTCCAGGTTTCCATATAACCTGAGATATTGCTTTCGAGCCCACATATTTTTTCCGCAATAGTTATTGCCATCGACCATCCTTAGTTAACAACCTAGCCAGCCATTTTCATTGCAAGACCCTATTTTTAACTTTGAGATCATGAACTCCAAGTCCACCTTGATCTTTTGGACGGCAAACAACACTCCATTTGGTCAACTGATATTTTTCCTTCTCATTATCCCCTTGCCAAAATAATCTTGATCAGAAATAATCCAACCTATGTAAAACTTCTTTGGGCAATTGGAAGAAATATATCATATATAGTACCATATTAGTCAATATTGAATTTATGAGAACTAATCTTCCTCCAAGGAATAATAATTTACCCTTCCAACTACTCAGACGTTTCTGAAGTCAAATTACTCCTTGAATTTCCCAATGTATGTGAACACAGCAAACAGAGTTTTAAAAATCTTTTCGTGGATAGCTTTACGTCTCGCTGACCATACCGCCCATAATGTGATGACTGTTGTGACTAGCTGATCATGAGGAAGAGATTCTAGCAGTGAAAACATCCACTCATTTGCATTATTACAAAGAGAACAACATCTCATCTGAGTTTAACTTGGGTTAGGTTCATCACGTATGAGATGAGATAGTTATTTTCGGTTGACCTAGGCTACCAAAGACACCTATAGCAACAACTCGGAAAATGGGAAAGCAGGAGTCGAGAGCTACACCATGAGTCCATGATGTCGCCTGTGGGGGCACAAACAAGGCCTGTCGCGGTGAGGGCCGATTAATGGGCCAGTGAGGGCTTTCGATAAAGCTGGGCCAAAAGTTAGGCCTAACCGAAACCCTAGACACCGCGAATCAATCGGGCCAAGCCCACGTACCAACCCCGGCCCGCACTCCCGCGAGGGTTTTGATTGAAGCCGCCAGTGGGAGCGAGGGAGGAAGAAGAAAGTAGCACAAACCCTCGCGGCGCGTCCTCCTCCTCCAGAACCGCAGCAGCGCCGCCTCACTCTCCCTCCACCCTCCGATCCGCCCTTCCGAGGGAGCGGCGCCGCCATGGCGCTCGCCTTCGACGAGTACGGCCGGCCCTTCATCATCCTCCGGGAGCAGGAGAAGAAGTCGCGCCTGCAGGGGCTCGACGCGCAGAAGGCAAACATCGCCGCCGGCAAGTCCGTCGCGCGCATCCTCCGCACCTCCCTCGGGCCCAAGGGCATGGACAAGATGCTCCAGTCACCCGACGGCGACGTCACCATCAGTAAGACCTCGATCCCCCCCTTTTCTCCCAAGTTCCTGTTCTGGTGTTTCTGGCTACTCTGTGATGCGAGATCTAGGAGGTTTCGCCTGCCGTTGGACCTTTGGCGGTGGTGCCAGGGTAGTGCCTTGAGGATCACGGTTTCGCTTAGGTTAGGTGTAACAGTGTGTTTTTGGTCATGAGATCTACATGTTTGGGGGATGCGGTTTCCTCTCGTGCTTTTGGATAGCGTCCCTTCCCTGGGGAATTACCTGATGCGTTTTGTATAGTAGTTTGTTGATTCCGTTATGCTCCGGCTCAGATTGGAAAAAATGTGTACTGTGGAAATGATCTGTTGTCATTTCTGTAGCTATCTAGTACTAGGTACGAGTGTAGTGTGAGTTTTGCTGCTGCAAACCTCATGCTGAAGTGAAATGAGGTGACCACATCTATGTGGATCTGGATATCTTGTTTTGTGTATTTACCACTTAATTATTGCGCTTACATTAGGTAACTTATTTCTCTGCTGTTTTGTGAACTGACCATCTTTCCTCATGGATTTGTCAGCTAACGATGGGGCGACGATCCTGGAGCTAATGGATGTCGACAACCAGATCGCGAAGCTGATGGTGGAGCTGTCACGCAGTCAGGACTACGACATCGGTGATGGCACCACCGGGGTGGTCGTCATGGCTGGGTCGCTCCTGGAGCAGGCTGAGAAGCTGCTGGAACGTGGCATTCACCCAATAAGGGTGGCTGAAGGCTATGAGATGGCGTCAAGGATTGCTGTTGATCACCTTGAAAGCATCTCCACCAAATACGAGTTCAGTGCTACAGACATTGAGCCTTTGGTGCAGACCTGCATGACAACTTTGTCCTCAAAGATGTGAGTCATAAGATATCATGCTTATAATCAATTAGCTTCTTCTCTGCTCCATATTTTACACCCGAAACAGCGACAACTAATATGGAGCTGAGGAAGTACCTGTCAGGGGAACACATATTGACAGTTTTGCTCTCTTTGTTTCGTGAGAAAAAAAAACATGTATAGTGGCTACTTGTCTAGTTTTTTGGACAACTTCTGATTTCATTTGTTATTTGTACTCGTTCGCATCCAACAGCATTTTAAAGTTCAGATTCAGCTATATTCATGCCTAGTTTTATTGTCAAGCTGTCGTGGGGTTTTCAAATGAAATTTGAATTACCGTCTCTTTCTTTAACACATTCTTACGTTATGGAATTGGTTCATTAATGCATAAAGATAGGGATAATCTGGCCCCAAGCTTAATTAATGATGTTAGTGTCTAGCATAATATCAACTCATTATGTACCATAATATCAACTCTGCAGTTCCACTTCTAGCATGGAACTTGCTCGCTGGATTTTTTTTGTCACAACCTTGGAAGTGGTTCTTCTGTTTCAGTATAACCATTCGAGCACAGGTGAAAGTTCTTTCAAAATAACTTTCTATTGATGAAGTAAAAAAATGCAGATGCAATGCTTCCACTCCATAGCCTCTTGTTTAAAGTTTTGGTAAATGTCAAGTTGTTGTCACAGATCATTGTGGTGTGGGTTTGCATTGTTATTGGACTCATGTTTTGTTAACTCGTTCTCACTGTTAGTGTTGGTCTCTATGCATGGCAGGCTGAGGATAGATAGTGCAAATGTGTAATAGATGGAGTATTTCTTTATGTGTACACTTCACATTGGTAATTTGAATTGTTTCTGATGTTACTCATTTTTCTTATTCCACAGTGTTAGCCGTTGTAAGCGGGCGCTTGCTGAGATTGCTGTCAAAGCAGTCCTTGCAGTTGCTGATTTGGAAAGGAAGGATGTAAATTTGGACTTGATTAAAGTGGAAGGTAAGGTTGGTGGGAAGCTAGAGGATACTGAGCTAGTTCAAGGAATCATTGTTGACAAAGATATGAGCCACCCCCAAATGCCAAAGAGAATCGAGGATGCTCACATCGCCATTCTTACTTGCCCATTTGAGCCCCCGAAGCCTAAGACCAAGCATAAGGTTGACATTGACACTGTAGAGAAATTCCAGACACTGCGTGGGCAAGAGCAGAAATACTTCGATGACATGGTTCAGAAATGCAAGGTGAAAATCTATAAAGGACAAATTGTTTATGTATTATGTCTTAACTAGTTTTTGTATGCTTGGGTCTGTAACGTTTCATGGGTACTGATTTATTGTATTGATTCTGATGTGAGTTCTTTTAACAAAAAAAATTATTTGAGTTATTTGAACCTAGGTTGCGAAAAACAATTCCTACATCCTGTTATTAACATCTGTATTATGGTGTTTGATGTGTATTTTACTTGAGTCCATGTTATTTATGTTCAGTTTATTGTTTGCTTGGAAAATAATTGCGTTAATATGGGTATCTTTTTAGGATGTTGGTGCAACACTAGTTATTTGTCAGTGGGGGTTTGATGATGAAGCCAATCATCTACTAATGCAAAGAGATTTGCCAGCTGTCAGATGGGTTGGTGGTGTTGAATTAGAGTTAATTGCCATTGCTACAGGTATTTATTCATCTCTTCATGTGTCTGAATTATTTTTTTACGCAGTACATAATATTTAGGAACTGGCTGCAGGTGGGAGAATTGTTCCGAGATTCCAAGAGTTGAGCACTGAAAAGCTTGGGAAGGTATAAACTGACCTGCCTATTTTTTTTCAGATAAGGTCCTGCTTGGAATTGCATGTACTGTTAGTGTGTACGCTGTAATTAGTTCTACTTTTAGCTAAATGCGAGTGTGCAGACTTATTTTACGTCCATTCCAAGCAGCCCCTATGTAATAAGCATGTGTTTGTTGTGAGGACTCCCTTTATTTTGTGCATTTTTGTTGTTGGCGTATGCTTGTTTTTTGTTCTGAAAGTAAGCAGATTGATCAAAACCATTAGTTAAACAGAGAATGAATGTAGCTGTGTGAGTTTCTACAATTCTGTGAGCGACTATTGCTGGATCCTTATCTTCCAACTCTAATTTAATCATCATGCTGTTCTTGGTAACCGAGTTGGTTTAGTCATATTGTCTTGAAACACCATTTGAATTAGAGAATAAGAGAATGCACTCTCTGAACTTTGAATGGCCTTAATTTACTTTTAAAGCACATGGTTTATATATGTTTGTTTGGGTTACTTAAACAGGCTGGATTAGTCAGAGAGAAGTCATTTGGAACAACAAAAGATAGGATGCTTTACATCGAGAAGTGTGCCAATTCCAAAGCTGTAACTATTTTCATCCGCGGTGGTATGTACTGATGTATATGTATTTTTTCTCTCTACTGACACGTATCTGCTCAATGCTTTGTTGAGCCATAGAAATAATATCCCACTAATGGTGAATCTGATGTGGAGACACTTTGCAGTTCGTACTGGATTGATTAGATATTGTTGTATAGCGGTACTGGTAGTATTCTTACTTAATATTTGCGAAGCAAGGGATAAGAATATATATATGTATACCTTTTCATGGATATGGAGTTTACGTTAGGTCATATCAGATCACCAATTGTGGAGGGAATATATGATCAATAATTCTTGTTTTCCACTACAACTGAGGATATCACTGCTTGATTTTAATTGTGATCGTATTTTACTGTACTTGCCATACCTCTAGCAGGCTTCTAAAGTGTAAGAAGTTTAAATGACCTCAAAATATGATGTCTTAGAACTGTGAAGCCTGGCTACTGCTTTTCAATCTTAATCAGTATGCATTTCATTCATTATCTAAGCTAAAGGATAAGTACGTGTTCTGATTGTAGTTCTGGTAATGCACAGGCAACAAAATGATGATTGAGGAGACCAAGCGAAGTATCCATGATGCTCTTTGTGTTGCAAGGAATCTGATCATCAACAACTCAATTGTGTATGGTGGTGGCTCAGCAGAGATATCTTGCTCGATTGCTGTTGAAGCTGCTGCAGATCGGCATCCTGGAGTTGAGCAGGTAATTGCTGGTTTTGGTACTGGTAGCTACAAGCGAAGGCTATTTTTTTTTTTCTGATTGTGCTTCTTTGTACTTCCAGTATGCAATCAGGGCATTTGCTGATGCTTTAGATGCTATTCCAATGGCTTTAGCTGAAAACAGTGGTTTGCCACCTATTGACACTCTAACCGTGGTTAAATCTCAACATGTCAAGGTATGTTTTCTGTGTTGCTTTAGACGCATTATATAATATGGTTGTCAGCCTGTTTACTGTTGCTGTTGTGAGATCTTCATCTCACATTACATACCGGTGCCAAATGCATTAGAATGTTGCTGCACCGGTTGGAAATAAGTATCGCAGATTTGTCTAGATTCACATGTATCTACACACAAATGCGTCTAGATACATGCAAATCATGACAAATCTGCGACACTTATTTCCAAAACGGGGCAGTGCTATTTATTAGTCTGTTGTTTTTTGAACTTGTGATAGAATTGGGGTTTGTAAGTTACTTTTTCATGTGCCTGCGCTTGTATAGTCCTTCCCCATCTGGGTACCGTGCAAGTGCCCGCGCTTTAAGTCACAGCTGTAGTTTTTGTGTGATGGTTCCAGAAACCAGAACCCACCCAAATCCTGTGCAGGTGGTTCTGGTTTATCCTTGCATTAAGATTTTTGGTAAGTTAAATCAGTAGTATTTCAGCATAGATGAGGTTCTTAGTATAAGGGGTGAGAGGGGTGGTGTACCAGAGGTATTAAATTTATGTCACAAGAAAATAAACTGTTTCCTTGACCGGTCATTGCCAGACAAGTGGATTTCTGGGCTTTGATTTAAATGTTGTCTTTCCTGACGAATTGATCTAACATTTCATTTTGAATATATTTCTAGGAGAACAATTCCCGCTGTGGCATTGATTGCAATGATGTGGGTACCAATGACATGAAAGAGCAGAATGTTTTCGAAACTCTTATTGGCAAGCAGCAGCAGATCTTGCTGGCAACGCAGGTTGTCAAGATGATTCTCAAGATCGATGATGTTATCACGCCCTCTGAATATTGCTGATGCCTGGGAACAACGGAAATCGACTGTGCTAGGTGTCATGTGCTCCGGTAGGCAGCAATTTTCTAGGTGTTGATTTGGATTTGCTGACATGGAGTGGTTGCTTGTTTTGTTTGATGAGCTATCTTGTTTTGTGACACGCTTTCTGGATACAACAGCGCAAATCCCGTTGATACCAGTCTAGTCCTTTGTTGTATTATTCAGATGCTTAATTCTATAGTTTGGACCATTATTGTCTGCTTTGAAGTAAGTGTTTCATTTTGTTATTTACTTGCCTAAAGTGCCGCAGTTGACCTGGCTGAGCCTATGTTCCCAACAAAGTTGTTGGTCGTTTAGAAGGAATGCACATTTACAGAAAACCCTTCATCAATCCAGTTCTTCTCCATTGTGGTCCTTTGAATCTGAAATATAAATCCTGTCCTCTCCTTGTTCGTCCTTCATAGCTGTCCCTCTCTGTCCACTG
This sequence comes from Lolium multiflorum, assembly GCA_030979885.1. Lineage (NCBI taxonomy): Eukaryota > Viridiplantae > Streptophyta > Magnoliopsida > Poales > Poaceae > Lolium > Lolium multiflorum. The sequence goes on from CM061753.1 coordinate 252,472,877, forward strand.
CTGTCATCTTGCTTTTCTGTAGAGGAATAGTCCTCTGTTGCTTTGGCCCTCGGTGTGCGCAAAGTTTGTTCTGGTATCTCTCTCGCAAAGTTTGTCCTCGTGCCCAAGGCCCTCTTCCTTGCGTGAGGACCTAGACGATCAGTCCTCCCTCCTCAACACCACCTAGAAGTGCCGCACGAGGGAAGTGAGTGCCAGTATGAGATCCTCCTGCTAGATATGCGCAAAGATTAGGCATATTCCCTCGACTCGTACAATTGGTCCACCTTCGGGTTTGACCCGTACCACCGCGCGGGTTACCTCAGCGACATTGACAACCGGGAGCACGGCATCAGCCTCAACGACGAGGAGAAGGACAAAGCCGTAGTCCTCAACGCCGCGGAGGAGGAGGAACTCCAACCACCGAACTTCACATAGGAGGAGGTCATGGAGATGACCATCGACAGTAGCGAGATCGACAAGCTTGCTCGGTGGGATAGCCTCGCTGTCCAACTGCGGCCGTCCGCGCTGGCCCAAGGAACGCCAACGACTCCTGCCACACCTACGCCGCCTCCCGCAACGACACCGCCACCGGCGCCTCAGTAGCCGTTGCACTGGTCGTGGCCTTTGGCACCTCAAGTCTTCATTGATCTTGTCGATGACGAAGAAGACAAGTAGGCAGCCATGGCGAGTGCCCTGTTAGCCATGTCTATTTTCTAGATTTTTTTTAATTTTGACAAGTAGGCAGCCATGGCGAGTGCCCTGTTAGCCATGTCTATTTTCTAGATTTTTTTAATTTTTGGCGCTATGTAAATGGTTCTATTAATTGGAAAAATATTATGGGCAAAAAAATGCGTCAGCCTGAGGCTACCCGACCCAAACAAACGCACCTGCCAAAGAGGCCAATTTCATGTCCATGATCTGACACAAACGAACACAAACGAGCATATTTCGTGTCCCAATGTGTCGCCGTCAAAGCACATATGAACACATGCTAGAGGAGTATATTTTTTTATTCACTGCTCCATCTCAAGTATACCTGGCCATGGGCAACCTGGCCCGATCGGCCTGGCCCGAAATTCCCGGGCCAAGCCCGACCCAACCATGTCTCGGGGCCGGGCCTGGGCCTGAATTTTTGGCCCGATGGTTAGGATGGGCCAGGCCTGGGCCGTGATTATATGCCATTTACTGAAGCGGCCTGGCCCAAGGCCCGACGAGCTTTCACTGCGATGGGCCGGGTTTGGGCCAATATTTTCGGCCCGACGGTCGGGCGGGCCGGGCCTGGCCTGAGATTTTCCCGTCGGGCCTTGGCCGGCCCAGCCCGGCCCGAGAAATGCACAGGTATAATCTCAAGCTAGAGGAGCATCTGGTTGATCAAGAGAAAGTACCTGGTGATCATCTCTTCTAGTGTCTACCTTAATGAATCAGGAAGTCTGGCAAAGTCTTGTTTTTCTCAACAGCCTTTCTTCCTTGAAAATGGTTTCTTGGTTCAGCGCACAAGTACCAACACAAAATATTCTAAAAAGAAGTACATGTACATATTTCTTAGTATGAAGATTGAGCTACTGAACCAAGCTCAATAGCGGATATATACAAAAAGTAGGACCAACAGGTTATCAACGGTACAATACAACACATCCATAACTTGATGCTAATCAAGAGGAATAAGTTTTGACTTTAAGACAATTCAAGTCATCTAGACCAGTTGGTCAGATGTATTAGCGCAAGCTTGACTAGGTCTCTGTAGACTAAGTGCTGACACAGTTTTGACCCTCCACGATTGTAAGCGCCATGACGCACACGTCGCGCACGACGTGCACTCCGTGCACTGGACGGTTGTACATCACACTATTTATACTGATCAATACAGAGAGAAGCACCACGGTGCATAACAACCTCATTCTATCAGTCTTCATGGTATCAGACGCCAGCTTCTCCTCTCGTCTGTAATCCAATCGCTTCCGCTGCTCACCGTCGCTGGGGCCATGACTCCACCGACGCCTCCTCCTCCTCCGGCCGGCCGTGGCCTCGCTGGAGCCTTCTCACCGTCAACCTCCAACAACCTACTGACGCCCTCTGCGCTCGCTCAGGCTGCAGAGAACGGCGCGAACGCGCCCGGTGCCTCCCTCGTCCCTGCTGCTGCTCCACCGGCCGCTCCGGCGCCGGCCATGTCGCCGCTCTCCGGGGTCTACATCAACCAGCACGTCCCGATCGTGCTCTCCCTCAACCCGCCGAACTACTCCCAGTGGCGCACCCTCTTCGAGGTCACCTTCAGCAAGTATGGCGTTGCGGCGCACCTCGACGGCCCTGCTCGTCGTCATGATCCCGCGTGGGTCCAGGACGACGCCCACCTCCTCTCGTGGCTCTACAATCGGGTGAGTCCCGAAATCTTCGGCCTCATACACCGTCGCGGCGCCACGGCCGCCGAGGTTTGGGGCTCCATCGCCACTCTGTTCCTGGAAAATGCAGAGCACCAGGCCGTGTACCTCTCCACGGAGTTCCGCAGCGCCATGCAGGGCTCGTCCTCCATCCTCAGCTACTTCGCGCGCCTCAAGGAGCTCGCTGACCGCCTCGCCGACCTCGGCGAGCCCATCGGCGACCGCGCGCAGGTACTGAACATGTTCCGTGGGCTGCACCCGCGGTTCCACTACGCCATTCCCATACTGACGATGCAGACGCCGTTCCCTTCCTTCCTCCGCGCCCGCGCCTTCCTTCTCATCGAGGAGAGCCGCCTCAACGCCGCCGAGGGATCCTCTGACACGGCACTGCACGCTAGCCGCGCCCCGTCGAACCACACCAACAACAACGGCGGGGGCCGTAACGGCAACGGCGGGGGGCGCAACGACAACGGCACAGGGCGCACCGGCACCAACAACACCGGCGGGGGACGCAACAACAACGGCAATGGCCGGTGGAAAGGCAAGGCCAAGGTGGCCGACCACTCCTCCGGCGAAGGGAGCAGCTCATCCGGCGGGGGCGGGTCTTCCTCCACCAACACTCAGACCCGCTCCGGTGCCGGTCCCGTCCTCCCACAGCCTGCAGCCAACCCGTGGACTGGGATGGTGCATGCGTGGCCTATGCCTTGGCGCCCGCACACACCTGGAGCCGGGCTCCTCGGACCACGCCCCGGCGCGCCGCCCCCATTCGCTGGCTCCACCACGCACTACGGCGCCCCGCCCGCACCAGCTCCCGGGCCGCAGGCATGGGACCAGTCGCAGTTGATCCAGGCGCTCAACGCCATGGGCATCCAGCAGCAGCAGCCCCAGGCGCCAGGCACTGAATGGTACCTGGACACAGGGGCGTCGTCGCACATGTCGTCCTCCTCTGGTAATCTCACTGCCTCATACCCCTCTACTTCTTCTCGTATAATTGTTGGCGACGGTTCCACGCTTGCAGTCTCGCACACAGGCCGCCACACCATTCCCACATCCCAAACTCCTTTACAACTTCGCAATGTCCTAGTTTCTCCCAAACTGATCAAAAATTTAATTTCTGTTAAAGCACTCTGTCGCGATAATCCTGTCACAATTGAATTTGACGCACTCGGTTTCTCTGTCAAGGATCGGCGCACCAGGAGGGTGATCCTCCGATGTGATTCTGGCGGCGACCTCTACCCCGTCACGACGCCCACCGTCCATCGCTCACTCACCGCTGTCACCACCGATCTCTGGCACGAGCGCCTTGGCCACCCTGGCCGAGATGCTCTGACGCGTGCGCTTCGCCAGGCCGACCCAGCTACCACCGGCGCGCCGTCGTCTACCTGTCAAGCATGTCGTTTAGGCAAAAGTGTTAGGCTGTCTTTTTCAGATTCAGAACATGTGTCGTTCTTTCCGTTTCAGTTAGTTCACTGTGATATTTGGACCTCTCCCGTCCTCAGTTTATCAGGTTGTAAGTACTATTTAGTGTTGCTTGATGATTATAGTCACTTTGCATGGACTTTTCCCCTTCGACAAAAATCTGACGTCCTAGCTACAATTCGCACTTTCCATGTCTTTGTCCAACACCACTTCAACCTGCCGATACTCACTCTGCAAACTGATAATGGCCGTGAGTTCGACAGCCACGACACGCGCGCCTTCTTTGCCGACCAGGGCATCGTCCTCCGGATGTCTTGCCCGTACACCTCGCCTCAGAACGGCCGCGCCGAGCGCATATTACGCACTCTCAATGACACCATCCGAGCCATGCTCCTACACGCCTCCATGCCAGCATCGTACTGGGCGGAGGCGCTCAACACAGCAACATTCCTTATTAACAGGCGCCCATGTCGCCCTCGCCATCACCAGACACCATTCTCGCTGCTATACGGCGTCTCTCCAGATTACTCTGCTCTACGTGTCTTCGGTTGCCTGTGCTTCCCTAACACCTCAGCCACCGTCACCCATAAACTCGCGCCGCGTTCCGCTCCATGCGTCTTCATCGGCTATTCTGCTGATCACAAGGGCTACAGGTGCCTTAATCGTGCTACCGGCCGAGTTATCATCTCACGCCATGTCCAATTTGATGAACGCCAGTTTCCCTTCCGCAGCTTGCCAGCACCCGCTCCACTGCCCGTCACCGACGACGACTACACTCCTACCATCACCCAGCCACGAGCACCCACTCCGGCGGGGTTTCCGCCGTCCACTCCATCGTCACCACCCTCCCAGTCTCCACGTACACCACCACCTGCACCTCCCATCCCCAGCCCTGTCGCTCTCAGCCCCAGCCCACCTGACGAAACTGCTCCAGACTCACCTGCCTCGCTCCCTCGCGTTGTCACACGCTCTCAGCTTGGCATCTTTAAACCCAATCCCAAATACCTGTGCACCCCTACAACATCACAAGCAACCCAGCCCGCTCAACCTACCACTCGCGTCGTCACACGCGCCCAAGTAGGCACTTTCAAGCCAAACCCAAAATATGCCCATCTCACGACGAACTCCACTGACATCTCACCCATACCCAAATCCGTGCGGACTGCTTTGCGTGATTCTCGTTGGCTAACAGCTATGCAGGAGGAGTACAGGGCTCTGATGGCAAACCAGACATGGACACTTGTGCCGCGGCTGCCGGGCGCGAACGTGGTCACCGGCAAGTGGCTGTTCCGCCACAAACTACGCGCCGATGGATCCCTGGAGCGCTACAAGGCGCGCTGGGTCGTGCGCGGCTTCACTCAGCGGCCAGGCGTGGACTTTGACGAAACATTCTCCCCCGTCGTCAAATCGGCGACCATCCGTGCCGTACTCGCCATCGCTGCCGCCCGAGATTGGCCCGTCCATCAAATGGACGTGAACAATGCCTTCTTGCATGGCCACCTCGTTGAGCGGGTGTACTGCCAGCAACCGGCCGGCTTCGTCGACGAGCACCACCCTGATCATGTCTGCCTCCTCGACAAGTCCCTGTACGGGCTCAAGCAGGCGCCGCGAGCCTGGTTCGACCGGTTCGCCAAGTTCATGAGCACTCTCGGCTTCATCGCGGCGCGATCCGACCCGTCGCTCTTCGTCCTCCACTCCGGCAACAACACAGCATACCTGCTGCTGTACGTGGACGATATCGTCCTCACGGCGTCGTCCGTTGCTCTCCTACAACAACTGCAGCACCGCTTGTTCGCCGAGTTCTCCATGAAAGACCTTGGTCCGCTTCACTACTTCCTTGGGATCAGCGTCACGCGGAGCAAAGATGGCTTCTTCCTCTCCCAACGGAAGTACGCCAACGAACTGCTCGATCGTGCCAACATGTCATCCTGCAAGTCGGTGACCACTCCGGTGGACACGCGTGCCAAGCTTTCTTCCAGCGACGGCCAACCCGTCGACGACCCCTCGGAGTACAGGAGCCTCGTCGGTGCCCTCCAGTACATCACCATGACGAGGCCGGACCTGGCCTATGCTGTGCAACAAGCATGTCTGCACATGCACGACCCCAGGGATCAGCACCTGGCGCTCGTCAAGCGGATATTGCGCTACCTGCGCGGCACTACCACTCTTGGCCTGCACATTCGCCGGTCGACGGCCCTCGACCTCGTCGCCTACTCCGACGCTGATTGGGCTGGCTGCCCCGACACACGGCGATCAACCTCAGGCTATGCCATTTTCTTGGGCGACTCGCTGATCTCGTGGTCCTCGAAGCGCCAGCCTACCGTCTCGCGCTCCAGTGCTGAAGCGGAGTACCGCGCCGTCGCCAATGCCGTTGCAGAGTGCTGCTGGCTTCGCCAGCTGCTTGGCGAGCTTCGCGCACCGGTGACAAAGGCGACCGTTGTCTACTGCGACAACATCTCGTCTGTGTACATGGCAGCGAATCCCGTTCACCATCGGCGTACCAAGCATATAGAGCTCGACATCCACTTCGTTCGGGAGAAAGTCGCGCTCGGACAGATCCGTGTACTCCATGTCCCCACAACTCAGCAATTTGCCGACGTTATGACCAAGGGACTTCCGACGGCGGCGTTCCAAGAATTCCGGTCCAGCTTGTGCATCCGGCCACCGGACGACACAGCTGCGGCGGGGTATTAGCGCAAGCTTGACTAGGTCTCTGTAGACTAAGTGCTGACACAGTTTTGACCCTCCACGATTGTAAGCGCCATGACGCACACGTCGCGCACGACGTGCACTCCGTGCACTGGACGGTTGTACATCACACTATTTATACTGATCAATACAGAGAGAAGCACCACGGTGCATAACAACCTCATTCTATCAGTCTTCAAGATGAAGAAGTGTGGCAAGTTATTAAATGGACAGGGAATCCTAGAACTACGTTCACCAAATTACAGTTAGAGAGGTAGAATTGCAAATCATGCTTTGACAAGGGCAAAGTAAAATAGCCAGCTCTGTAGCTTCCACAAAAATGTCGAACTACGAGACATTATCAAGTCCACAGAGATCAACCCAAAGGATAACTACATATCTTTTCAGGTAACAAATTCATATTTGTTTATTATTCACACATACACTAATGCTATTGCTCACCGATATCGCTGAAAACGACCACACAATGGATATATCGTATTCAAATTCAAGATGGCAACAGTTATCTTCCTAAGACGGGAATTAGCTTGCCTATCTTCAGTAAATGGCAACAATTATCTTCCTAAGACATAAATTAGATTGCGTCTTCAGTAAATATATATTGACAACTTTTATCTAACAAAATGAAGGAGTGCTACACACAAGAAAAGGACCACCAGCTGCTGCCAATGAGAGTAGATGGAAACTAAACAGTACCAACAAGTGTTAGCATGTAACCGTGAAAACCAGATGATTCTAGCAACAAGTGATAGCACTTCAGCTAATTATAGCGTGATTAACTACAGGTCTATAGTTTGTAGCCCTACATGAACTACTCCAATTCTGATACTGCAGTAAGAAGCCAACTCCAATAGCGCATCAATCAATCGACATTGTTCCTAGGAAGCACACAACAGCTAGCGAAGCAGCCTCCGTCCCCAGTCTCGGAGAACACCGGTGACAATCCGCTCGGCTGCTGCTGCACCTAACAAACAAATGAAAACAGTGCAGTTAACATCAATGATTTGCAGTTAAGGTGCATTTCAAACACAACATGAAACAATTCAGCATGTGGTATTCATCCACTCAATCGTACCAATTCAAGATGAAATAATTCAGCAACAATTTTTCATTGAACTGAAACAAGTATCCATCTATACATGTCAGCTTCCTCTACAGCCTATGTACACAACCAATTCAACATGAAACCAAAAAAATGGCCTCCATATAATTTTGTTCCAGTAGTAGTGTTGTGTGGATACATGATCCGTACAGGAGCGCAATACCAGCAACTCTTTGTGTTCTGTACGAATCTCATCTCTTACAATACTAACACAAAATTTAGATATGTGGAATCTGTGGCGAAACCCAAAACTAATCCTGGGTGCATATGCATCCAGTATGTAAAAATATATTTTAAAAAGTTAATTTTTTTTAAAGAAAAGCTTCACATGCAGAGGGACATATTTTACGTGTGCACGTAAAGTTTCATATAAAACCAACAATTTTGTGACATATGTAAAAAAATGTCTCGATAAATAGACTATTTTAGTATCAAAAATTGTATTTTTTACACATAGCACAAAACACATCGGTGTTTGCTGAAACAATTTATGAGCATGTAACATGTCCAACATATACACAAGACATTGTATATTTTTTAAAACATTTTTTGACTTTCTTTTTGCAGAAACACCCTGTTTGGCATCTGTGGCATTAAACCCACTGGGTTGTTCCGTGTCAACTTTTTAATAGTATGTAAAATAACTGTTGCGACACTTACTTTGCAATAGGGCGAGTAGCTTTTCCTCTTCAAAGCAACTTCGAACTCGTTTGTGCAGGCCGTGGAATAAAGCTACTTGGGACACGGAAGGTAAGGTGTTCTGGGTTGTAGTGTTGGGCCGCATTCTCGCTAAACAAAATGGTTTGATGGTTGCCTTCTCCATAGCATAGGTCGGTTTCCCTCTCCTACCGGGCTCACCCATATCAGGAGGGTGCGGATGCATGAAGTTTTTTTTAATAAAAATAGTTTTTCAATAGGTTACGGTTTTGGTAGACGTGTTCTTCTTGTAAACTACTACCTCCGTTTTAAAGAACAAAGCACACACGTATTTTAAGACGGGCTTTGATCATAAAACATAAATAACAAAATTTTGATAATATTTTATGTAATCAGTATCGTTGAATTCATATTGAAATTACTTTCTAGTGATATTGATTTCATACAAACAGTATTTATATATTTGAAGCAATTGTTAGTCAACCGAGGGGGTCTTATTATTCAAAAACGGAGGGAGTACCTCGCATAGGTGTTGTGTCTTGTCCTCCAAAGCGACGTCATGTCCGCCTTGCTCCGTCCTAGCCGGACGTCTGTATGGTTCTATCAGCAACTGGGCCGACCGGTCAGAGGCCATGAGCCTGACCACCATCTATGCATCATTTGGTCTTGGGCTGGTATGATAGTATGTCATGGGCATACCCATTTGGTATATTCTTAATAGGCCCTTCGTTCGGTGACTAGATCTCCACATCAGCATCAATGGTAGTGTTGGAAGATTTAAATTCTCTAGGTATGATTCTTTAGATCTTGTTTCGCTTCATCTATTTTGGATCTTTTGTCATGATTGTTACGAGCAGTGGCGGAGCATCAAGCCATATCAAGGATGGCCCCAACTCAATATAGACTGAGCCAATTAATGTTAATGAGCTAGATTTATTCCTAATCCTTAGGGAATACATGGAAATAAGGATGGGCCATGGGCCCATGGCCAGGTATGTATGGCCTCTACTACGCTCCACCCCCGGCTGCGAGGATGGTTGTTATAAAAGCTAACCCCTTATGCTGAAATCTTAACAGTTTGGGTACTGTGGATGGTTTTCTTATCCAATTAGATTTTGACGCGTCCGTGACTTTTACTGTAGATGGGCAATGGAAACTGTTGATCCGCGCGTATGAGTGTTCCTCGCTCTTATTTTTCACGTGTGAAATCCGTAGTAACCGGCACCTTCGGGTTAATGACTGGCACATCCTTCCGTTACTTCCTCTTTCCTTTGGCGCATTAATCGGGTGTTACCGGCCATCGCCTGTCCTTTCCTATTTCTCAGGTCACCTAGCACCGCTTTGACTTGATCCAGAAAAATCCTGTCGTTTCTGATCTCCATCTCCTTCCCAGCTTCCAATGTTCTTTTCATCTCTTTCCCACGTTTCTTTGAAATCTCCAATTCCCAGCAATCCATCCACGTGTCGTGTGCACCTGCTCCACCCTCCATGACCTCTAGCAAGAGCCGATTGCCCAAAGGCCGCCGAGATACATCACCCCAAGTCACTCATCGAGGCCACGCACGACGCCATCGTCGCAAGGCAGCAGCAGGAGGTGCCGGAATCATACTGTGGTTGAGGAGCTCCGACGAATCGCTGGACGCCGGCAGTGGCCGGGATGAGCTCCGGCGGATCCTGCTGGAGTTGGCGCGGGCGTGGCGTCAAGGACACGCTGGAGCCATGGAGCGGCCGGTGCTTCTCTGGAGCCTGCCGCCGCTCTCTACAGCTGGCAGGGGGCGAGCCCATCAATGGAGTGGCCTGGCCTCTGGCGCCTTGCTCGCTGCTGCTTCACGCCATGGAGGTTGCAATTTTTTTTTGACTTACCATGGAGGTTGCAATTGCAACCGGTGTAGCCGCGGCTGCGCCCTCTCCAGGTTATATTTTCGCCCTGCCTTTCCTCTCCGATGGGTGGGCTCTCTTTTTTTTCAGTTTATTTTCTCTTTGCCATGACTCAGATGCATTTAATTACATGCCGACGCAGGCAACTAGATGCTGCTGTGCTCTAATACGATGCAGTCCAGGCACAAGAACATCATAGCGGGATGTTCCGCCCGCCACCGACACAGCCAGGTATCCATCCTTTCCATTCCCTAATCTGGTCATCTCTCCCAAAGTTGATTGACACAGGCTGTAGCATGTTCAGAGACTGTACCGGAACGAATTACTTAAAAGGCCAGACTACTCTCTTCTGTACATTGTGTAGCTAAACTGAAATCGTGTGCAATTCTTATCGTGTGTGTTCTTGACTTTACACCATCTCAGTGAATAGCCACTTATTCCAAGTGCTTCTTTGTTTCAAATGTGTATCATTTAGGTCATGAACCAGTCCTACGATTTTATCTTTAAAACATGATCTTATATAGTGACCAATTTTCAGCAATTACCAGCACTGCTTTCTGAACCATGTTCATGCCAAGGATTTATAGTTGCTTCAACCTCTTCGTAGTTAACAGGCAATCTGGCATACTCCTAAAGCAGATTACTATATATACACTGTCGGTAGCGATGGAGTAATGAACTAATCCATACCTAAACTTCATGTTATTCCATATTGACGATCTTTTTCCTGTTGATTATCTTCAGGAGGTGAACAATAACTATCTTTTTGTTGAATGTGAGCTGGCCAGTGGCCTCTCTTCCATGAATTTCAGCTGACCAATATCTAGGAATATTTGTGATCGCTTATAGGAACAACAGATGCTTCATCAGTCACAATGACAACCTCCTACCCGGGCGCGATGGTGATGGAGTTCATGTCAGAACTTCTCTTGAGCTTCTCTGACTTTGAACCCAAGATTCTTGGGCTTTTCCTGACAACCTCATTGCCAGACGCTTGCAACCTGTAATTTTGACCTCATCTCTTCCGTGAGATTATTTCCATAGTGAAGGTTTTTTGCTCCACTATGGATTATTTTTATCCCCTGGTATCGGCATGTGTTTGTTTTTTTTCTCCCAATTCTCGGTGTGTCTTGATGGCGGCTTTGTGTATTTGTCCTATAGGATACCAGACGATGATTGGGAACAGTTTAGCCAAAATAAGATCATTCGATCAGGTGAACACAGTAGTCTGTTTATCTTACAAATGAAGTGGACGAGAGCATAAATCTCATTTGGTGGTGTGTGTGATCTGATGTATCATTATTTAACCCATTTTTGTTGTTGTGGTTTATAGCCTTCACAGGCTCCTAGGGCGATTTATGATGTCTTGCCTGTGGTTTGCCATATGTTTGCTTCGGCTGCCACTCCTGTTGGTGGTTCTTCATTGTTTACTTTTTATCCTCCTATTCTGTATGTTCTTTTGTCTGATGTGGATGCTTGGACGCAAGAGATTTTTTTCAGCGAGCAGACCGTTTGCTGTTCTGACGGTTTGCCATTCGTTTGCTCCGGCTGCCACTCCTGTTGGTGGTTCTTCACTGTTTAGTTTCTTCCTCCTGTTCTGTATGTTGTTTTGTCTGATGTGGATGTTTGGAGGCAAGAGATTTTTTTCAGCGAGTGGACAGTTTGTTGTTTTGATGGTATTGCATGTTGTTGTTGTTGTTCATCAAGTTGTCATCTTCCTGACTTCCCTTTGTGCCCTGCATGCAGATTCTCCACGTCATATCGCTTCTTCTGGTCCATCTCAGCCTGCGACACTCGGTGTTAGTGTATTATGTCTGGTTGACCCCTCCGAGCATATGGAAACCTGCCTTCCAAACATGCTGATGTTACATATACCCTCCATCGAGTGTGTTCTTCCCTGTAAGCAACACAGATGTACAGTCCTATAGGTGCTACACCCAGTGTTCCGCACATAATATTTGTGTGTTGGTTCCTTCTATAAGTAAGAATTCTTCAACTCTCTCTATTTTATTTTCTTTTCCCCTATTCAAATTTATTGTTTGTCAAATGTTTTGATTGATATGGCAATATTTCTACAACGATAAGATCAAATTAGTTGTTTCGTTGCTACTGTAATATTCCTTCTCTGGAATCATGTAAATATTTGAGTTTATATGCCTTTCCTGCATTTAGTTCTTCCACTTTGCTTGCTTTGTAACCATGACTTTAAATCTAGATTTCTAATTCTCTCTTCCCTTACCATAGAGAGGCACTATATGAGCTATAGGTTTTGGTGGAAGAGAAGGTATTTGGCGCACCAATGGATCGATGGCCCTATCGGTTTTCGGTAGCGGACACACTGGTTCATCTAAAGAGTATAACTGTTGATCATCAAGCCCAAGCACGTGTGCACATGTTGAATCGTGCAGAAAATGCTATCTCCAAGTGCAGTAGACTACATTGATCAGGACGACCCGTCTGGGTTCACATTTATCGTCTGTTATCAGAAGATTATACGGATATTAGATTTCTATCAAAGTTCTCAAAATGACACAGCTGAAGGTTCACCTTCACAAAAATGCACCTGCATCTTTGTTTCTCAATAAATACACTGTTTCAGAAGATTATATGAATATTAGATTTCTATCAAAGTTCTCAAAATAACACAGCTGAAGGTTCATCTTCACAAAATGCATCGGCATCTTTATTTCTCAATAAATACACTGTTTTTTTTGGACAAGGCTGAGTATCTTTCAGGAGATAACTAAAAGTTATAGGTATGACACCTATAGGTTGTATAATTTAGCATGCTGAATGCTATATTTCGTCAAAGTTGCTTGATCTGGGTCCTATTTAGATATATTTGGTCTTGGACCGCTAACCTAATACTTTGCATACCTGTAGTCTTAGCTTGATGTGGGTGTCGAGTACACCACATATAAGCTCACTACATGGTGCATTGGCATCGAGGTCATACCAGCTGCCCTATGCACTAAAGTGTTAGTATTACATTTTGCAGATTTAGCTCAAGTCTACACGGAGGGGAACTGCAAATCTTCAGTACTTTGTTGTATCCATAAAAGTTGATACATTGCTAGATGAAGCGTACTCTCTTTAGGTGGGATTGTAATAAGTTGTTGGGACCAATGGTAGCGTGATTTGTCACTTTCATGTTCTTTAGTATGTGTTGCTCCATAGTTGTGATCAGTTTGCTCCGTACCATGTTGTTTTCATCAATTTAGTTAGTGTGTATGTACTGTTTTGAACATATATAGCATAGGTGAGCAGTTCTGCATCTTAAAGAATAAGATTGGACGGTGGCCCCTGTCCTTTTTTGTTTACTTTTGTTATACAGTTTTGTTCGGTGACAGATTCTAATCTCCATAGAGTCGAAATGCTCCAGTTTTACAAAAACAAAATTTACTAAGATGCCTAAACCACAGCGTGACGTGATTAGGATAACACTACAGCAATGTACTGCTTCTGCCCCAATTAGTCTTGCAGCACATGATTTGTTTAAACATCTTATCATTGATCTTCCTTACTATTTTATCAGGTCTGCTCATAATTCTATGGCTATAGGGCAGCTCCACCCGATGTTTTCTTACCTGCACCATTCTCCAACAATCACACCACACCGTTCTTTGCAACCATAGCGTCAGGGGCACGGCGTGCCGCCGTGCCGAAACTTCCTAGTATTTGTTATGGCTACTAGGTCTCCGACGGCGGTAATTCATACTTTTGGTTGCCGAGCGATATCGACCGAACTATTTGGTTGCTTTTCCCCGCCTTATTACTGTTTCTACTCTTACTGATGTTGATTGGCTACATTAATAACTGCACAAATGTACGTAACAACTGACGGATCTACATGGCACAGCCTGCAGGTATAGAAAGCCAACGCGGCGATCTATCCCACGCCCGCACGTCCGGATGGATCAAAACGGATAAAAATCCGGCTCAGCGCGCGGATCCATCCCTAAAATGGATGGTCGCGGCGTCCGAGACGACCAAAAGCCGGCCCAAATCTGGGCCGCGTTTGCGTGGCCGCGGACGCCGATCGCTAGCCGCTCCCCGCGTTTTAATTTCATTTTTTATTAAAACTAAACAAATTATTTTTTTAATACTACCTACTACTAGTCTAGCTACATAGGGCCTCGACGGCCTCGCCGGCGACTCGCCGCCGACACGCCTACGGGGCAGTGGATTTCACTCGACGCGGGTGGCCTGTACGCGTGAGGATTCCACTCCAACTTTATCAGCTGGGTGGCCCGGCCGCGGCCTTCTTGCGGTTTTCCTCCGCGGTCGCCCTCCTTTCCGTCCTCGCAGCTAGGGCGCGGGCGCGGTCCTCCTCCTGCGACGTCAGGATCCGCTTCCCGCACAACGCGAGCTCGTACGCGGTGGCGCGTTCCATAGCGTCCCGTGCCTGCAGGCGGACACGGCCGGCGTCCTGGGCCTCGTGGTTCTCCTGCCGACGACGCATGCGCTCTTGGCGGCCGAGCTCCGCCTCCGCAGCCTCCTCGTGGGCCCGCCGGTCGGGCGAGGGCAGCCGGAGGAGGCGGCGGCTGCTTGCCGAGCGAGGAGCTCGTTCTTCCGGCCGATGAGGTCGCCTAAACGGCGGCGACTGGCCCGGACGGAGGCCTCGTGCTCCCTCGTCACGCGCGTGAGCTCGGTGAGACGCTCCTCGATGGAGACGTTGAGCTTCGCCATCTCGATGCCGTGGGCGGCATCCTCCGCGTCGACGACCGCGACGACATCCGGCTCCTCCTCCGCGGCGGGGTCCGATCCATCCTCCGCGGCCTCGTACCAGCCGTCCGCGACCGCCTCCACTAGCTCCGCGTCCTCTGCCTTCTTCGCCGTCCCCTCGGCTGCGACGCGGATCGCCTCGTCGTCGGCGACCCACCGCGTGTCCTGCGGCTCCTCCTCGACCATCCGCGGGAACCTGGCACGGGCGGCGAGGAGAGCTTGACCCACGTGGTCTGCAGGGTGCGCGGCATGGCGATGGTGGAGGAGAGGGCGCCGGAGAAGGTAGAGAGGGAGAGGACGGCGGAGCGGGTGAGGTCAGCGAGGCCGCGCGCACCACCTTTTATAGCCGGTGGCCTTGGCGGGAAACTTGGGCCCGAGCGCGCGCCCTTGGCATTTTCGCACTCGCGGGAACCCTGGTGCGTGTGGGAACTTTCCCGCGCGTTCTCCCGCCCGCCATTGCTGTGCCGTCGAGGCCTGACATGGCGCAGCGCCGCCCAGGGAAGACGAACCACATGGCAGGTTTTTGGGTCGCCGCGTTCGGTGCAGCGTGCGACCCAAACGGACACGCGGATGCGGGCCGCTATCCGTTGTCCGCGCGGCCACCCAAACGGCCCAAAACGGACGGCCCAACATGTCCGTTTGGGTCGCCGCGTTGGAGATGCCCTTACGTGCCATGCCAGATTGCGAGTCAACATGGGCGCGTTTGGTAGGCTGTGAGCCCTTTGGCTTGCATTGGCCCAGCAAAAACCATCCCGTTTGGTTGCCTGTAAGTGGTCCGCGTTGTGGACCAACCGGTTCTCAAAGCACCCGTGGGACAGGCCCGAGAGAAACACCCGAATCGACAGTCTCCAGTGGGCATGTCCTGTTGTCGTGCCATTTTGCACGCCCGCGTGCAACGGTTGCACGCGTGGAGAAGCGTAGGAGACACCGTGTTGCCTTGGTCCCGGTTCGCTTCTTCTCTCTCCTCCATTCACTCCTGGCACAGACAACACCGCCCTGTCCCATCAACCGCTGCCATGGCCTCCTCGCCTCTTCCGCCTCCGCCTCCTCCTCCGCCATCCTCTCCAGCGCCGATAGATCCAGCCGTCCGGCCAACAGCCACCAGGTCCAACGAGGCACTCCTGCCTCTAGTCCGCGAGTATGAGGCCGGAGGCCACGCCTCGGCGGCGCAGATCGGTGCTGCCCACGTGCCGGTGTTGAATCGGCCGCCGTCGTTCGCGAGCACGAGGTCGGCCGGCATGGCAACCGGGAGGGCCGTCGTCCTGGCTCTTCAAGACGCCGGGATTCGACCGGCGGATCGGTCGGGGACGGGGTTTTTTTGCCCCGTCCCCACTAGGGTTTCTGACGGCAAGGGCGGCCGCAATGGTGGCCAGTGCACCGGGATCCAGTAGGGAGATGGAGCCCCCGCCGGGGTTCGCTTCGACCCCGATGCACGCGGCGATGCCGTGGGGCATGCCGCGTCCGCCTGCACTCAATGGCGCGCCGTCGCCGGGGTTTAGCCGATCTCGTGCTCGTCGGCAGACGACAGCACCATCGGCGCCTCGTTTCCCGACCGCTGCACCGCGGCCGTTGCTAAGGACCTACCCTCTGGGTTCGCCTCCTCCTCCACCCGGATTTGAAGTGCGACCTCCTCGAGGACCAACCGGCGCCGGCGCGCGTCCTGTTCCTCCTCAGACGAGACCGCTGACGCTCCACCCAATCGTAAGTACCTTCAATCGACTCTTCTCGCTTGTTTACATCGACTAGATGAAATTGTACATGTGAATGTAGATAGGATTCATGGCAATGTGCATGCGTGTTCTTGACAGTGCTTAAGCTTTCCATGCCAAGCTGACAGTGCTTGAGATTGGCTTTGCCATTGTCCGTGACATTGCTTGTGCTTGGCAATGCCAAGCTCAAGCACCGGGCAATGCCAAGCTCAAGCAGCTGGCAATGCCAAGCTCAAGCACCATGATTGGCTTGACAGTGCTTGTGCTTGGCATTGACATTGCTTGCTTGTGCTTGTCCATGACATTGCTTGCTTGTGCTTGGTATTGGCATTGTTTACTTGTGCTTGTTCATGACATTGCTTGCTTGTGCTTCTGCATGACAGTGCTTGTGCTTGGCAATGGCATTGCTTGCTTGTGCTTGTCCATGGCATTGCTTGCTTGTGCTTCTGCATTATAGTGCTTGTGCTTGGCAATGGCATTGCTTGCTTGTACGTGTGCTTATCCATGACATTGCTTGCGCTTGAGCTTGGCATTGCCAGCTGTTGCTTCTGCTTATCCATGAGAGCATCTCCAGTCGCGTCTCCCAAACCGTCCCCCAAACCGCGCCGTATTGAGCGTTTGGGGGACGTGTTTTGTTCGTGCCGCGTTTGGGGACGTCCCCAGCCGCGTCCCCAAACGCCGCCCCCAAACATTAAAAGTATTTTTTTGGCTAGAAAGAAACTATTTAATAATATTCAAATCGGTTGAACATAAACAAATTATATATAAAACTTGAAAAAATATAATTAAATACATATAAACTATTCTTCTTCTTCGTGATTTCGTCCGTCGTCATCGCGGTGCCGCTTGTTCTTGGTTCCGCCTTCGTCGCCATCGCCTTGGCCTTGGCGGCCTTGTCCGGGCCGCCGCCTTTTGGCCGTTCCCGGCCCGCCGCCGCCTCTCTTCTTTCCTCCTCCCAGCCCAGCCATTCCTCCTGTCAACCGGCGGCGGGGAATCGTCGCCGGCTGCCGGGGGCGGCCAATGCCCCTGCGGCCCTTGTCGGACGGGAGGGAGATGTAGCTCATCGGAGGTGTCGGATGGAGGCTTGGATGAATGACGGTACGGGATTGAGCGCGGAAGAAGCGCAGAAGAAGCAGCGGTGGCTCCTCTTCTGGGTGGGCGGCGCGCGTCGGTTGCCAATGCGACGGTTCCGCTTCCGGCACTGCACCGTCGCTACGTATGTGGCGGTTGAGCGTCCGAGCCGCCGACGGGTCGGCCCCGCGCCTCCTCGCTCTCATTCGTTGTGTCCGGCGTGCCCGGTGCGTCCCCGTGGACGGGGACGGGCTCGGGACGCCGGACACCGTACGGGCCGCGCCGACAAAAAAGGCCTTTGGGGCGCGCGGCTGGGAACGTTTTTTTGTCCGGCGCGCCCCAAATCCCTTTGGGGGACGCTTTGGGGGACGCGACTGGAGATGACATTGCTTGCGCTTGAGCTTGACATTGCTTCCTTGTGCGTGTGCAAAACTGGCCCTTTCTGGAATTGTTCTCGGCAGGGCCCATACTGAACGCTATCGACATGGCCGTCCGCACAGCTGTGTGATCCCAAACGTAGCGTTCATGGAAGCCCACCACCAGATCACAACGCCGAGGCTTCATGCCGGCCGTCCTACTCACCT
This sequence comes from Lolium multiflorum, assembly GCA_030979885.1. NCBI lineage: Eukaryota > Viridiplantae > Streptophyta > Magnoliopsida > Poales > Poaceae > Lolium > Lolium multiflorum. Next base: position 252,491,085 of record CM061753.1, read on the forward strand.
AGGCACGCTGCTAGGCAGCGTCTGTCGGCGTTCTTCGTGCAGGTGGAGAGCCACGACCTCCGTGCCCTCACCGTGCCGCCGTACATGGAGCAGCCCCTGATCACCAAGTACAAGCTTAAAAACAATGCCCCTGGTGAAGGTCTGCTTGTACTTGGGCCAGCGTTGCGAGTGGAAGGTGCAGCTGCAGTGGACAGGCTAGCGCGTCGGGTTCATCAAGTCCTGGAGTGAGTTTGCCGCCAGGCTTTTGCTGCACGTCGATTACACGATCGTCTTGACCCCTCAGGACGACGGCTTCAAGGTCGACGTCTTCAGGAAGGACACATCCTGCTTTAACGTCTTCGGCTGCAAGAGGCACCACGAGGGCCCTTTTGCTGATCCTCGCCGTTAAGTTGTTGCTGCTCCATCGTTGCCCCTGTTTATGTCTGATCATGTATTTGTGCTGGCCTCTAGGAGGCTGTTAAACACTTCTTTTATGCATATCTCATGTCATTTTGGCCTGTAGAGGCTGTTGGACAGCTTTTGGACCTGGGTAGTCTGCCCCCAGGTTTAGGCGCACGTCTTACCAATCTAACGCTAGATTAGAAACTGTTAAGTACTCTGTTCGTGGTGTATAAGTGTGTGATGTGCTTATGATCGTGTTTGAGCTGTTTGTGTGCCGTTATGTGATGGTAAGATCACTATATTTGAATATGGTGAGGAGAAGTTGTTGCCAGGGTGCCCAAAATGGTAACCAAACAAATGTGATATGGCTGAACAGAGATGGAACGTTGTATCCATGCATTTAAACAATGTGCACTTCTGTTCGAACCGGTGCAGCACAACTACTCAACGATGGGCAAAAGTGACCTGTAACCCGTTCGCGACGCGCAGGCTGCGCCACTCATGCAGGATTTTGGGACAGCCTACCAAAGGCGCCCCATGCCGTTCGTCCCGTGGAATCGTGCATGCAGCATGCCACCATACCCTAGCCCACCCATCTCACTATTGACGGATGACGAACACAACCGTGTCACTGGGTGCATACGTACGGTCGCGCCCATGCAATATATCCAGTCCACTCTCACTGTTCTTCACTGTGCTTTCCAGGTTCCGGTGTCCATACACCATACTACACCAACCGAACTCCCGAAAAGGAGCAACATAAAATAAGAGGAAAGAAGAGTTTGCTGAAATACATCAATCAGTCGTCTCGGTCGCTTGCCTCGGGACAGACAGGCTAGATTGCGTATACCCTCTACGCGCTAGCTGCTACTACTCCATAGTGTATTGTAGCTGTGTTGGAGCTACGAGTAGCAGCAGCAACGACGATGCTCTCGCAACGTCGCAACCGCATCATGCCATGGCACTAGGAGTCTAGCAGCGCTAGCTGCTGCAACCTCGCGATATATGCTCATTCCACAGTGTAATCGAGTACCTTCTGCGTGTTCTCGCACAGCGCTGCCGCGGCGCGGCGCAGGGCAGCGGTCGCCATTTCCCAACACAGCCCACGCATGCACATCGATCTCCCCACTGTTGGTTCGTCTTGCCTGCGCTTGCAGGGCAGCTACCACGAGGCTGCAGCCTGCATCCGGAACTGTAGCGGTGGCACAGGATCGGAAGGATGCACAATCACATCGAGAAGCACGGGATCGGAAGCTAGCCACGGCGCTTTCTCTCTCCGTCGTCCCCGTCTTTGTCTCGCCTCGCGCCTGCAAGGGTTGGAGAAGACGGGCTGCAGAGTTGCTGACGAACGAGGGCAGGCAGGGGGCGCCCTCTTTTTCTTCCCGGGGCTTCACAAGTTCACGTGCCAATAGCGATTAAATTACACAAATCTACCATAATTGGGTTAAATGGTAACGGGTTAGTATCATTCCTAGAATATTTTTTTGCTAAGAATTACAACTTTCAAGGTAATCTGGAACAGATAGCGCAAGCACCAGTCTAAGAGCAGTTTAACGCATGCGGGCGGGCAAACGGCCATTTCTCTCCGTTAGGTGCAGGAGGTGGTTAAGACGGAGCCGGTCGAAACGCTGACCACACCAATCACTCTCTTCCCCTCCCCATTCTTTCCCGCTCGAGGTATGTTCATTTCCCGCCCAGATGGAAGAGTCGACGAATCCAGGTGGCGGCGGAGGCCACGACGGCGGAGTGCACGGCAGTTGGAGTGGCGTCTCCAGTGCTGGCGGTGTCCACGACGGCGATGCCAGAAGCGGCCTTGAAGACCTCGAGGAATAGTGGCCGTCGGGGCCGTCAAATGTGGCGGCGATGCTCGCTCAGATTTGGGTATCCAGCGAGCGATTCACCCTTGGTCTTGGAGGAATAGAGTATGTACCTGATAACCTCTATCTCTTTCTTCTCGCTTTGGTGTTTTTGGCCACATTAGGGATTTTATGGTAAGAGTTTACGGATTTGGGGATTTTTTTTTTCACTTAGATGGGGTGGATAACCTAGAGAGAAGACTTGGTCGTGATGATATAACTGTGATAAATCATATGCACTAGTAGAGACACATGGCTTTAGTTTCAGAACATATACTACAGACAGGGTGAGGGTATTTACGTCAAAAAAAAGACAGGGTGAGGGTATGGTAATTATGGTAATTATTGAGAACAACGGATGAAACCTGGTACCCAGAGGGGTAGGTACGCACCCCTCCTCGAGCCAACACATGTCCCTTCAGTCAAACCTCATTATCCCCCTTCCACATGTTACTGTAGCCGTACTTAGCAGTAAAAAACGATTAGCGCTCCCCTTCCATCGACAAATCTTTCCTATCTCCTCTCCAAGGACCGTGCAGAGCTCCCAGATCGACCTTGAGCCGTTGCAACCGGCTGCAGCACACCCTTAGCGCCACACCCCTACCTCGCCGCCCACGGCCTTCCCTACCTCGAGTCAGGGCATCGCCCCGCACCTCGACCCCCTCCCCCGAGCGCCTACATGGCCACATCGTTGACCGCATCTCGTGCGGCGCGGGGAGACAAGCGGCGGCGCCGTCGAATCGGCCGCCATCCACGCCGCCACCCGAGCTCACCCACAGATCCGTCAAGGACAGCCACGCACGGGGTTGCAAGATCCGTCGAGCGGTGGAGGACGGACGGCGACACACGGCCGTCTTCTTCGACTCCGTGATGTTGCTTGAGCCCGCACAACACTAATTGATGTTGCTTGAGCCTTTCGATTCGCCCCCAAACTCCTGAAATCCCCTGTATCTCCTTGTGCAGGTCGCCATACGAGCTGAACAACGCGGCCATCTCCAAATCGAGATTTTGGGCGGCTTCTCTTTTCTCGGCCATGGCGGCTTCTCCTACCTCCAGCTCCTCCGCGCGACCTAACTCTGCCTCTCTATTTCTCCACGCCGGCAATGAAGAATCTCGACCGAATCTGGCCGGTGCGAATCAAAAGGGGCGACAACGGCATTTAGGATCCAGGGGCGGTGGTGTTTAGCGGCCAGCGACACTCGGAAGCTTGGATGGTGTTGTAGTAGGTGACGGTCACCAGGGCTTGGCGGAGTTGGGGCTACAGGCGGCGTCGGGCGACGGTGAGGCCATGTCGGCGGCGAGGATTGAAGGCTCTGGCCACGATGGTATGCAGGTCGACTCACGGTCAAGAGCTCGAGCGTCACTGTGGATTAGCGAATTAGATACTCGGTTTACTGTGCATGACGTGGGACACGGTCAAAGGCCAAGCCGAATTAGTACGAATCTCAGCACAGATTAAACAGCGATGAATGCATGCGTAGCTACCCATGTGTGTACCAAATTCACTCTCTTGAGAACAATAAGCATATATATGAATTGCTTCAGTAGTATGAGTCAACCAAAGTGCTTAACTTGATAGTCAAGAGAGGCGGGCCCAAAAATCTTGCTATTTATGATCTTGTGGATGCAAATACAGATGAAGACATTGCAAGCTCTCAGTTTACTTCGTGCATTATAAATTATGTAGATCCTGTTGTGTATGATCTTAGTCCACCACCAGTGTATGTAGGCAATGTATTTGCAAGTCAAAATTCTTATTTTGCTACTCAAAAGAGTAGAAATGATGCAGCAAATGAGAAGGGAAAGGGAATTCATAATCTGAATGAAGCAAACTACGTGGACTGGACTTTGACATAGGTGTGGCTGTGTTAGACTGTGTATAGCTTCTGTGTATGTGTACGTGTATTGTACCTATTGTAACACACCCATATATATATATATATATGTGATAGGCCACCCAGTTTAGGGTTGAGCCGGTTCCCCCAAAATCATTGTCTTACATGGTATCAGACTTGGTTACGTCCCACGCTTCCGCCCCAACGCAACCCTAGCCGCCGCCTTCGTCTACCGATCGTCGCCGCCGTCGTCATGTCGGGTGCGGCTGCCTCCTCTTCGTCCACTGTGAGTTATCTCCCGGCTTCCCTGGCAGCTCTTCTCTCTCGTCCGCTCGACACGTCCGCCTCCACCATGGCGCCGATCGGAACGAGGAGCATCGGCTCCTTCTACTCGCAGCAGCCTTTGGCGTCTTCATCGCCGGCCACGGACGTTGCGATCTCGCCGCTGGCCTTTGCGCCGTCGGCCTCTTCGATGGCCTAGATGGTCGGGTCCTCCGCGTCGGGTTCTGCCCCGATGCATCTGGCCCTCATGGCGCCTCCGCCCCTGGCTGGCTCTTTGGTCGCGCCGGCCGTCTCCGCCTCTGGCATGCCCGTGCCGACCGTCTCCGCCTCTGGCGCCCCTGCGCCGTCCGTCCCTGCCGCTACGGCGTATGCGCCTCCGGCAGTCTTCACCACGGGCGCGCTGCCTCCGCCATTTCACTTCGGCAATTGCATCACCGTCAAGCTTACGCCGGATAATTATATATTCTGGCGCGCCCAGGTTCTCCCGCTGCTTGGGAGCCACTGCCTCATTGGCTATGTCGATGGGTCTCTTCCCTGCCCCCCGGCGCTGGTCGACAGCGTCAACGGACCGGTGTACAACCCGGCGCACCGCGTCTGGACTGGGCAGGACCAGGCGATTCTGTCCTCCATCCAAGGATCACTCTCTCCCGCGGTGTCCGGGCTCCTCGTCTTCGCCAAGACCTCGCAGGAGGCACGGATGATCCTCGAGCGTTCTTTTGGCTCGCAGTCGCAGGCTCGCGCCAGTGCCCTTCGTCACGAGCTCAATGAATGTGAGAAGCTTGACTCCACTGCTACTGAGTTCTACAACAAGGTCAAGGGTCTTGCTGATACGTTGGCATCCATCGGACTCCCTCTCACCGACTCCGAGTTTAACTCGCACATTGTCAATGGGTTGGATGAGGAGTACGACGGTCTGGTGGAAATCATCAATGAGCGGGCTCAAACAAACCCTCTCATGGCGCATGAGGTCTACTCGCGTATCCTCCTTACTGAGCAGCGCGTCGAGGCGCGCCGGTCTAACCGCGCCCGCGGCGGAGGAGGCCTATCTGCCAACGCCGCCTACAAGGGCGCTCCGTCCTGTGCCTCCGGGAAGGCGCCTCCACCGTCTCCGTCGTCGCCTGCCATCCCCACGGCGTTACCAGGAAGTGGCGGGCGCCGCCAGTGCCAGCTTTGTGGCTATGATGGTCACTGGGCGTCCAAGTGTCACCGCCGCTTTCAGAAAAGCTTCCTTGGTCTTGGCAATGACGGCAAAGATACGCGCAACACTGCCCGTCAAGTCGCTATGGCGGATCGGCCTGCACCGCAGCCCAAGCAGTCCCAGCCTCAGGGGCAAACTCAGTCCTACTCTGTTGATCCATACTAGTACATGGATTCTGGGGCCACTGAGCACCTGACGAGCGAGATGGGTAAACTGCAAACTAAGGAGCCCTATCGGGGCTCCGACAAGGTCCACACCGCCAATGGAGCAGGTATGCATATATCTCATATTGGTCAAGCATCTCTTGTCACTAGTCATGCACATAGGAGTCTCCACCTTCGCAATATTCTTTGAGTTCCATCTGTGACGCGTAATCTTCTTTCAGTTCCTCGCCTAACATATGATAATAATGTGTTTTGTGAATTTCATCCTTTTGATCTTTTCATTAAGGACCGGGAAACGCGGGAGGTTCTGCTTAGTGGGCGCCTTTGCCAAGGCCTCTACCGTTTGGAGCATCCTGGAGTCTCTCGGGTTTTTACTGGAGTTCGCGTCTCGCCGTCACAGTGGCATGCTCGCCTTGGGCATCCAGCCACACCTATTGTTCGCCATGTTTTGCGTCGTCATGAGCTTCCTAGCATTCCTAGCAATAAAGATGTAGCGGTGTGTGATGCTTGTCAGCAGGGGAAGAGTCATCAACTTCCTTTTTCGGAGTCTATTCGTGAGGTGAAACACCCTCTAGAGCTTGTTTTTTCTGATGTATGGGGTCATGCCCAAACCTCTATTAGTGGCCATAATTATTATGTCAGTTTCGTTGATGCCTACAGTCGTTTCACTTGGCTTTATCTCATTAAGCGTAAATCTGATGTGTTTGATATTTTTGTTCAGTTTCAAAAGCATGTTGAGCGCCTTCTCAAGCATAAGATTGTTCATGTTCAGTCGGATTGGGGGGGTGAATATCGCAACCTCAACTCTTTCTTCCAGTCGCTTGGGATTGCACATCGCTTAGCATATCCACATACACATCAGCAAAATGGTTCCGTAGAACGTAAGCATCGTCATGTTGTTGAAACTGGTCTCACTCTTTTGGCTCATGCATCAGTTCCTTTTCGGTTTTGGAGTGATGCTTTCACCACTGCATGTTTTCTCATCAACCGTATCCCCACACGTGTTCTTAATATGAAGACCCCTATTGAGCTCCTGCTTCATGAACAGCCGGACTATACCTTTTTAAGGTGTTTGGTTGTGCTTGCTGGCCTCATCTTCGCCCATACAATAAACGTAAGCTTGAGTTTCGATCCAAAAAGTGTGTCTTTCTTGGCTATAGTTCCTTGCATAAAGGTTACAAATGCCTCCATGTTCCCACTAATCGTGTGTATATATCTCGGGATGTCATGTTTGATGAGCACGTGTTTCCTTTTGCTCAACTCCCTGTGTCTCCCACCGCACCTCCACCTATGCATTCATCCTCTATTGCCTCTGACCAATTTGATGATGTTGCATACTCTCCTGTATTACTGTCTAACCATGGTGCAGGCACTGGACGTGGGGCTCGGTTGGAACTTTTGGAAGATGCAATGGAAACTTCCTCGCCTGTGCACACTGATGTGCACAATGATCGTGATGTGCCTGATGTGCACGTCGATCATGCCGTGCCCTTGCATGGCCTTGGTGCCCGTGCCCATGCAGGGCCGGCCGACCCACCCTCGACGCCTGCTGCGTCTTCGCCCTCCACGGCTGGGCCGTCTGGCTCCCGCCCAGGGTCGCCCGCCACGCCGTCGTCGCCTGTCTCCCCTGGGCCGTCTCTCTCGCCGAGCAGCCCAGGCAGTACGACATCGCCATCGTCGCCTGGTGCGTCGCCTCGCAGCGCGTCGCCCAGCCTCTCGCCGGCTGGGTCGTCGCTGCCTCCTTCGCCCAGCCTCTCGCCGGCTGGGTCGTCGCTGCCTCCTTCGCCCAGTCCCTCGCCGACTGGGCCTTCGATGGCTGCTCCGTCGACCTCGACAGCTCCTGACTTGCGTCCGCATACGCGCAGTCGTAGTGGCATTTTTTGCCCCAAGGAGCGCACTGATGGGACCGTTGCCTGGCATGCGGCATGTATGGCTGCTGCTATCACGGATCCTACCTCTGAGCCTCGCACTCACCAGGCTGCTATGAGTATTCCTCACTGGCGAGAGGCCATGGAACAGGAGTATCAGACTCTTCTTCGTAATGAGACATGGACTCTTGTTCCCTCACCACCGAAGGTCAATATTATTGATTCCAAGTGGGTTTTTAAGGTGAAGAAGCATGTTGATGGCTCTATTGAGCGCTATAAAGCGCGTCTTGTTGCTAGAGGATTTCGGCAGCATTATGGTCTTGATTATGAGGATACCTTTAGTCCAGTGGTCAAGCCTACTACTATCCGGCTTCTTCTCTCTATTGCAGTCACTCGAGGTTGGTCTCTCCATCAGCTTGATGTGCAGAATGCTTTCCTTCATGGAGTGTTGGAGGAGGAGGTCTATATGCGGCAGCCACCTGGCTTTGCAGATCCTGACCGCCCTGATTATATCTGCCGTCTCACCAAAGCACTGTATGGCTTGAAGCAAGCTCCTCGTGCCTGGCATGCCCGTCTTGCGACTGCTCTTCGTGCTCATGGTTTTTCGCCTTCCACAGCTGACTCATCCTTATTTCTTCTGCACAAGCCCACAGTCACTATGTACTTGTTGGTCTATGTAGATGATATTATTTTAGTCAGCTCGTCTCAGGTTGCTGCAGATGCTCTTGTTCGCTCTCTTGGTGCTGATTTTGCTGTCAAAGATCTTGGGAGGCTTCATTACTTTCTTGGTGTGGAGGTTTCCCCTCGGGCTGCCGGGTTGACTATGACACAAAAGAAATACTCATTGGAGCTCTTACAGCGAGCCAGGATGCTGAAGTGCAAGCCAATTGCCACGCCCATGTCTTCCACTGACAAGCTCACTGCTGTTGATGGTATGCTTCTGTCTCCTGCGGATGCGACAGAATACAGGAGCATTGTTGGTGATCTTCAGTACTTGATGATTACGAGACCCGATCTCTCCTTTGCTGTCAACAGAGTTTGTCAGTATTTACAGGCGCTGATGGCGTGTAACTCACACGTTCGTTGGGAACCCCAAGAGGAAGGTATGATGCGCACAGCAGCAAGTTTTCCCTCAGAAAGAAACCAAGGTTTATCGAACCAGGAGGAGCCAAGAAGCACGTTGAAGGTTGATGGTGGCGAAATGTAGTGCGGCGCAACACCGGGATTCCGGCGCCAACGTGGAACCTGCACAACACAACCAAAGTACTTTGCCCCAACGAAACAGTGAGGTTGTCAATCTCACCGGCTTGCTGTAACAAAGGATTAACCGTATTGTGTGGAAGATGATTGTTTGCAAGAAAACAAAAACAATTGCAGTAGATTGTATGCGATGTAAAGAATAGGACCGGGGTCCACAGTTCACTAGAGGTGTCTCTCCCATAAGATAAAAGCATGTTGGGTGAACAAATTACAGTCGGGCAATTGACAAAATAGAGAAGGGCATAACAATGCATATACATGATATGATAAATATAGTGAGATTTAATTGGGCATTACGACAAAGTACATAGACCGCCATCCAACCGCATCTATGCCTAAAAAGTCCACCTTCAGGTTATCATCCGAACCCCATTCGTATTAAGTTGCAAAGCAAGACAATTGCATTAAGTATGGTGCGTAATGTAATCGACAACTACATCCTTAGACATAGAATCAATGTTTTATCCCTAGTGGCAACAACACATCACAACCTTAGAACTTTCTGTCACTGTCCCAGGTGTCAATGAAGGCATGAACCCACTATCGAGCATAAATACTCCCTCTTGGAGTTAAGAGCAAAAACTTGGCCAGAGCCTCTACTAATAACGGAGAGCATGCAAGATCATAAACAACACATAAGTAATAGATTGATAATCACCATAACATAGTATTCTCTATCCATCGGATCCCGACAAACACAACATATAGTATTACAGATAGATGATCTTGATCATGTTAGGCAGCTCACAAGATCCAACAATGAAGCACAATTAGGAGAAGACGACCATCTAGCTACCGCTATGGACCCATAGTCCAGGGGTGAACTACCCACTCATCACTCCGGAGGCGATCATGGTGATGAAGAGTCCTCCGGGAGATGAATCCCCTCTAGGGTGCCGGAGGCGATCTCCTGAATCCCCGAGATGGGATTGGCGGCGGCGTCTCTGGAAGGTTTTCCGTATCGTGGCTCTTGGTACGGGGTTTCGCGACGGAGGCTTTAAGTAGGCGAAAGGGCAGCCCGGAGGGTGTCGGTGGGGCCAGACACTAGGCGGCGCGGCCGGGGCCTGGGCCGCGCCGCCACCATGTGTGGGCCCCACGTGGCCCCTCTCTGGCGGCTCTCGGGTGTTCGGATGCTTCCGGGCAAAATAGGAACCAGGCGTTGATTTCGTCCAATTCCGAGAATATTTCCTTACTAGGATTTCTGAAACCAAAAACAAGAAAACAACAATGGCTCTTTGGCATCTTGTTAATAGGTTAGTTCCGAAAATGCGTAAATACGACATATAATGTGCATAAAACATGTAGGTATCATCAATAATGTAGCATGGAACATAAGAAATTATCGATACGTTGGAGACGTATCAGCATCCCCAAGCTTAGTTCTGCTCGTCCCGAGCAGGTAAAACGATAACAAAGATAATTTCGAAGTGACATGCCATCATAATCTTGATCATACTATTTGTAAACATATGTAATGAATGCAGCGATCAAAACAATGGTAATGACATGAGTAAACAAATGAATCATAAAGCAAAGACTTTTCATGAATAGTACTTCAAGACAAGCATCAATAAGTCTTGCATAAGAGTTAACTCATAAAGCAATAAATCAAAGTAAAGGTATTGAAGCAACACAAAGGAAGATTAAGTTTCAGCGGTTGCTTTCAACTTATAACATGTATATCTCATGGATAGTGTCAATATAAAGTAATATAACAAGTGCAATATGCAAGTATGTAGGAATCAATGCACAGTTCACACAAGTGTTTGCTTCTTGAGGTGGAGAGAGATAGGTAAACTGACTCAACAATAAAAGTAAAAGAAAGGTCCTTCAAAGAGGAAAGCATCGATTGCTGTATTTGTGCTAGAGCTTTTATTTTGAAAACATGAAACAATTTTGTCAACGGTAGTAATAAAGCATATGAGTTATGTAAATTATATCTTACAAGTTGCAAGCCTCATGCATAGTATACTAATAGTGCCCGCAACTTGTCCTACTTAGCTTGGACTACCGGATCTTCGCAATACACATGTTTCAACCAAGTGTCACAAAGGGATACCTCCATGCCGCCTGTACAAAGGTCTAAGGAGAAAGCTCGCATTTTGGATTTCTCGCTTTTGATTATTCTCAACTTAGACATCCATACGGGACAACATGGAGATAATGGACTCCTCTTTAATGCATAAGCATGTGACAACAATTATTATTCTCATATGAGATTGAGGATATATGTCCAAACTGAAACTTCCACCATGATTCATGGCTTTAGTTAGCGGCCCAATGTTCTTCTCTAACAATATGCATGCTCCAACCATTAAGGTGGTAGATCTCTCTTACTTCAGACAAGACGGACATGCATAGCAACTCACATGATATTCAACAAAAGAATAGTTGATGGCGTCCCCGAAGCATGGTTATCGCACAACAAGCAACTTAATAAGAGATAAAATGCATAAGTACATATTCAATACCACAATAGTTTTTAAGGCTATTTTGTCCCATGAGCTATATATTGCAAAGGCGAATGATGGAATTTTAAAGGTAGCACTCAAGCAATTTACTTTGGAATGGCGGAGAAATACCATGTAGTAGGTAGGTATGGTGGACACAAATGGCATAGTGGTTGGCTCAAGGATTTTGGATGCATGAGAAGTATTCCCTCTCGATACAAGGTTTAGGCTAGCAAGGTTATTTGAAGCAAACTCAAGGATGAACCGGTGCAGCAAAACTCACATAAAAGACATATTGTAAACATTATAAGACTCTACACCGTCTTCCTTGTTGTTCAAAACTCAATACTAGAATTATCTAGACCTTAGAGAGACCAAATATGCAAACCAAATTTTAGCAAGCTCTATGTATTTCTTCATTAATGGGTGCAAAGTATATGATGCAAGAGCTTAAACATGAGCACAACAATTGCCAAGTATCACATTATCCAAGACATTTTAGAATTACTACATGTAGCATTTTCCAATTCCAACCATATAACAATTTAACGAAGAAGAAACTTCGCCATGAACATTATGAGTAAAGCCTAAGGACATATTTGTCCATATGCAACAGCGGAGCGTGTCTCTCTCCCACAAAGTGAATGCTAGGATCCATTTTATTCAAACAAAAATAAAAACAAAAACAAACCGACGCTCCAAGCAAAGAACACAAGATGTGACTGAATAAAAATATAGTTTCGGGGAGGAACTGATGATGTTGTCGATGAAGAAGGGGATGCCTTGGGCATCCCCAAGCTTAGACGCTTGGGTCTTCTTAAAATATGCAGGGATGAACCACGGGGCATCCCCAAGCTTAGAGCTTTCACTCCTCTTGATCATAGTATATCATACTCCTCTCTTGACCCTTGAAAACTTCCTTCACACCAAACTTCAAGCAAACTCATTAGAGGGTTAGTGCACAATTCACATATTCAGAGGTGACACAATCATTCTTTACACTTCTGGACATTGCACAAAGCTACTGGACATTAATGGATCAAAGAAATTCATCCGACATAGCAAATATGGCAATGCGAAATAAAAGGCAGAATCTGTCAAAAACAGAACAGTCCGTAAAGACGAATTTAAAATGGCACCAGACTTGCTCAAATGGAAAAACTCAAAACTAATGAAAGTTGCGTACATATCTGAGGATCACGCTCGTAAATTGGCAGATTTTTTCGAATTCTCTACAGAGACTTCGGCCCCAGATTCGTGACAGACATCAATGCTGTTTCTGCGCAGCGATCCCAAATATAACATCAACTTTAACATAAAAACTTTACTTGGCACAAAAACATGATAAGGAGAGGTTGCTACAGTAGTAAACAACTTCCAAGACTCAAATATAAAACAAAGTACTGTAGTAAACACATGGGTTGTCTCCCATAAGCGCTTTTCTTTAACGCCTTTCAGCTAGGCGCAGAAAGTGCAAATCAAGTAACATCAAGAGTAGAAGCATCAACATCATAACTTGTTCTAATAATAGAATCAAAGGCAACTTCATTCTCTTTCTAGGGAAGTGTTCCATACCTTTCTTAAGAGGAAATTGATATTTAATATTACCTTCCCTCATATCAATAACAGCACCAACAATTCGAAGAAAAGGTCTTCCCAACACAATAGGACAAGATGCATTGCATTCAATATCCAAGACAACAAAATCCACGGAGACAAGGTTATTTTTAACCGTAATGCGCACATTATCAATCCTCCCCAAAGGTTTTTTTTAACATTATCGGCTAGATTAACATCCAAATAGCAATTCTTCAATGGTGGCAAGTCAAGCATATCATAAATCTTTTTAGGCATCACAGAAATACTTGCACCAAGATCACATAGAGCATTACATTCAAAGTCATTGAATTTCATTTTAATGATGGGCTCCCAACCATCTTCTAACTTTCTAGAAATAGAAGTTTCAAGTTTTAGTTTCTCTTCTCTAGCTTTTATGAGAGCATTTGTAATATGTTTTGTAAAGGCTAAATTTATAGCACTAGCATTAGGACTTTTAGCAAGTTTTTGTAAGAACTTTATAACTTCAGAGATGTGGCAATCATCAAAGTCTAAATCATTATGAGCTACAGCAATGGGATCATTGTCCCCAAGGTTGGAAAAATTTCAGCAGTTTTATCACAAGCAGTTTCAGCAGTTTTAGCAATTTCAGGCAGTTTTGTACGCTTTGCACTAGGAGTAGAAACATTGCCAACACCAATTATTTTACCATTGATAGTAGGAGGTGCAGCAACATGTGAATCATTATCATTACTAATGGTGGTAATAGTCCAAACTTTAGCTACATTATTCTCTTTAGCTAGTTTTTCATTTTCTTCTCTATCCCACCTAGCACGCAATTCAGCCATTGATCTTATATTCTCATTAATTCTAACTTGGATGGCATTTGCTGTAGTAGTAATCTTATTATCAATATCATTATTAGGCATAACTTTCAATTTTAATAGATTAACGTCAGAGGCAAGTCTATCAACTCTAGAAGCAATAATATCAATTTTATCAAGCTTTTTCTCAACAGATTTGTTAAAAGCAGTTTGTGTACTAATAAATTCTTTAAGCATAGCTTCAAGACCAGAGGGTACACTCCTATTATTGTTGTAAGAATTCCCATAAGAATTACCATAACCATTACCATTAGCAGAAGGATATGGCCTATAGTTATTACCAGAGTTGTTCCTATAAGCATTGTTGTTGAAATTATTATTTTTAATGAAATTCACATCAACATTTTCTTCTTGAGCAACCAATGAAGCTAAAGGAACATTATTTGGATCTACATTAGATCTACCATTCACAAGCATAGACATAATCACATCAATCTTATCACTCAAGGAAGAGGTTTCTTGAATTTACCTTCTTACCTTGTGGAGCTCTTTCCGTGTGCCATTCAGAGTAATTTATCATCATATAATCAAGAAGCTTTGTAGCCCCAAAGTGATGGACATAAAGGTACCTCCAGCCGCTGAATCCAATAAATTCCGCGAAGAAAAATTTAGTCCTTGCAGCGTGTCTTGATCTCCACGGCAACGCGTAAAAGAGCTTGATGGCGTCTAACTCACACGTTCGTTGGGAACCCCAAGAGGAAGGTATGATGCGCACAGCAAGTTTTCCCTCAGAAAGAAACCAAGGTTTATCGAACCAGGAGGAGCCAAGAAGCACGTTGAAGGTTGATGGTGGTGAAATGTAGTGCGGCGCAACACCAGGGATTCCGGCGCCAACGTGGAACTTGCACAACACAACCAAAGTACTTTGCCCCAACGAAACAGTGAGGTTGTCAATCTCACCGGCTTGCTGTAACAAAGGATTAACCGTATTGTGTGGAAGATGATTGTTTGCAAGAAAACAGTAAAACAAGTATGCGATGTAAAGAATAGGACCGGGGTCACAGTTCACTAGAGGTGTCTCTCCCATAAGATAAAAGCATGTTGGGTGAACAAATTACAGTCGGGCAATTGACAAAATAGAGAAGGGCATAACAATGCATATACATGATATGATAAATATAGTGAGATTTAATTGGGCATTACGACAAAGTACATAGACCGCCATCCAACTGCATCTATGCCTAAAAAGTCCACCTTCAGTTATCATCCGAACCCCATTCAGTATTAAGTTGCAAACAACAGACAATTGCATTAAGTATGGTGCGTAATGTAATCGACAACTACATCCTTAGACATAGAATCAATGTTTTATCCCTAGTGGCAACAGCACATCACAACCTTAGAACTTTCTGTCACTGTCCCAGGTGTCAATGAAGGCATGAACCCACTATCGAGCATAAATACTCCCTCTTGGAGTTAAGAGCAAAAACTTGGCCAGAGCCTCTACTAGTAACGGAGAGCATGCAAGATCATATACAACACATAAGTAATAGATTGATAATCACCATAACATAGTATTCTCTATCCATCGG
Source organism: Lolium multiflorum (assembly GCA_030979885.1). Taxonomy (NCBI): domain Eukaryota; kingdom Viridiplantae; phylum Streptophyta; class Magnoliopsida; order Poales; family Poaceae; genus Lolium; species Lolium multiflorum. Next base: position 252,506,352 of record CM061753.1, read on the forward strand.
ATCCCGACAAACACAACATATAGTATTACAGATAGATGATCTTGATCATGTTAGGCAGCTCACAAGATCCAACAATGAAGCACAATTAGGAGAAGACGACCATCTAGCTACTGCTATGGACCCATAGTCCAGGGTGAACTACTCACTCATCACTCCGGAGGCGATCATGGCGATGAAGAGTCCTCCGGGAGATGAATCCCTCCCCTCGCAGGTGCCGGAGGCGATCTCCTGAATCCCCGAGATGGGATGTGGCGGCGGCGTCTCGGAAGGTTTTCCGTGGCTCTCGCTGGGGTTTCGCGACGGAGGCTTTAAGTAGGCAAAGGGCAGCCTCGGAGGGGTCTGGGGCCACACTAGGCGGCGCGGGGCCAGGCTCCGCGCCGCCACCATGTGGGCCTCACGTGGCCCCTCTCGGCGGCTCTCGGGTGTTGGATGCTTCCGGCAAAATAGGAACTGGGCGTTGATTTCGTCCAATTCCGAATATTTCCTTACTAGGATTTCTGAAACCAAAAAGCAGAAAAAAACAAAGCTCTTCGGCATCTTGTTAATAGGTTAGTTCCAAAATGCGTAAATACGACATATAATGTGCATAAAACATGTAGGTATCATCAATAATGTAGCATGGAACATAAGAAATTATCGATACGTTGGGGACGTATCAGGCGCCACGTGACACTCATTGGTCTGTTATTAAGCGCATTTTGCGCTATGTTCGACTCACAGTGTCTCATGGCCTTCATATCCGGCCGCATCCCTCAGGGGTTCTTTCGGCGTTTTCTGATGCGGACTGGGCTGGCAGTCCAGATGACAGGCGATCCACGGGGGGCTATGCTGTGTTCTATGGCTCTAGTTTGATCGCCTGGAGTGCTCGCAAACAGGCGACTGTTTCTCACAGCAGTACTGAAGCTGAGTATAAGGCCATTGGTGATGCTACTGCAGAGATTATTTGGGTACAGTCCTTGCTTCGGGAATTGGGTATGTCCCAAGCGCAACCTCCTATTCTTTGGTGTGATAACATTGGTGCTACATACCTTTCGGCTAATCCGGTATTTCATGCCCGAATGAAGCACATCGAAGTTGACTTTCACTTTGTACGGGAACGTGTGTCACAGAAGCAGCTCCAGATCAAGTTCATCTCTTCTAAAGATCAACTTGCAGACATCTTCACTAAGCCTTTGCCTTTACCACAGTTTGAGGCTTGTAGGCGCAATCTTACCCTTCTAGATTCTTTGAGAAGTGGCTAAGATTGAGGGAGGGTGTTAGACTGTGTATAGCTTCTGTGTATGTGTACGTGTATTGTACCTATTGTAACACACCCATATATATATGTGATAGGCCACCCAGTTTAGGGTTGAGCCGGTTCCCCCAAAATCATTGTCTTACAGGCTGATTTCAATATGATGGAGGAAATGAGGACGAAGGAACAAGCTGAGATTGCTGAGAGGATTGAGGACATGAGGCAGGATAGAATGTATCATTTGTTGCATTGTGAAGGAGATACTGACATTGAAGATCTTTTTGTAAGTGAAGAAATTGAAGTTGAAGCTGCAGCTGTACCTATAGCTTCAACTGCACCTCTACATGCACCTGAACCTCTAGCTACAGTTCTACCTAAGAAGAAGATGAAAGGGAAGGGATGTAAGGGTAATTTACCCTTATCCATTATTTTGGTAACTATGACACCGTGCTAGAGTATTTGGTCTAATACATGTCTACAAGATGATTCCCAGGTATTAGCAAAAGAGGTATAATGGTGTATCAATGGAACAAGAAGGCAATAGGAGACCCCCACTTCGATGAAAAATCAACAAGGAAGTTCTGCCTCGGCCGGTCTGGCCGTGACCGCTCCGTCCGGTCCACAGTCGGCCGGGTGCTGGGCCGGGCGCCCGTCAACCGGCCCTCATGCTTGTGCCAACCGAACGATGTTCCAGTAAGGTTGGAGAAGCCGCCCGGTCAGGATCCGGTCCTAGGCCCGGTTTGGACCGACCGGTCCGGTCCCAGGCCCAGTCGGACCGGTGCAGGACCGGGCGCCCCAGCGCCAACCGCCCCCCACGCCTGTACCAGCCGGACGATGTCCAGTACGCCAAAGGAGTTGCCCGGTCAGGATCCGGTCCCAGGTCCGGTCTGGAACGACTGGTCCGGTCCCAGGCCCGGTCTGACCGGCCCCTGCATCGGCTTGTCCGGCGTCAGCTCCGGTTGACCGGGTGCCTCGAGGAAAACGTTGATGTGGCAAGTCACCAACGGCCATATTTCAAGAGACTATATATATACCACTTCTTCTACCTCTGAAGGGTTAGGCACTACACTACAAGCTGTTCTTGAGCTCTCTCTCTCATACTCCATTGTTAGAAACACCAAAAGCTTCAGATCTCCCTCCTCCACCCAAACTCAAATCCCTCTGGGGAAACGATAGAGGAGGACCCGATCTACTGTTCAAGCCAAATCTCATTCCCCTTGTATTCATCAAGAAGCTTTCTCTCTAGGGTTCCTTGGAAACCCTAGGTGGGCAAGAGTGGTCCGGAAGCATCCGGGCTGTGGATTTGCTCCTGACAAGATTGTGAAGGTTTGGAGGCTACCTCAAAGTCTACCACAAGTGAGTGAGCTATTCCTTCGTGGGATAGGCTCCGGAGAATAGGGTGAGCCTTTGTGGCGCGGGGAATCCTTCGTGGGACCTCCACTCCTCCAAACGTGACGTATCTTCTTGCAAAGGAAGGGAACACGGGAATAAACCCTCGTCTCCGCGTGCTATCGGTTATCTCTAACCGAACTCTTTACTTGTGATTTAACTGCCCGTGAGAGCCTTCGTGCTCGAGTTAGTTGTATCCTCATATAGGTTGTCTCACCTAGTTTGCATTAGGCTCACCTTTATATTCCACAAAGCCTAATATTGCAAAGAAAGAATTAAAATCTGTAGAAACCTATTCACCCCCCTCTAGGTTTACCATCTCTGATCTTTCAAGGGACCAACTGTAAAATCCCATTCATCTCTTCATATTGATGATATTATTGACTGGAAGCCATAATCATATGAGACTTCGATGCTGGTTTTCTTGATGATATGGATGATGATCACTTTGAACCAATGTCTATGGTTCCACCAAAAAGAGGCAGAAAGAGTAGAGCTAAGAAGACGCCACAGAGAAAATGGTAGGATGAAAGGAGGCAGGAGCCACATGAGCAGCTATGTCTGAAGATGCGTTTTAGAGATGTGCATCAATTTGGAAAGGCATTGATTAACTTGCACATTTCACGGAGTAGGAATTATAGTTATCACATAAATTCTAATATGATAATTAGTGTGCAGTGCATAAAGGAGGAGTGCCCTTTCTACATTGTTGCTTCGGATATAAAAGGTGACCAAACATTTGTCATAAGCAAGATGCAACTCATCCATACTTGTGACACAACAACTGACACAACAAGGGTGAGTACAAGATGGTTGGCTAGAAACTATGAAGCTGCATTCAGGTCAGATCCAAATGCCAGGCAACAACATGATGTTGAAGTCCCTAGGATGATGGTCTACAGGGCAAAAAAAACTTGGCTCTTGATGCAATGTTAGGGGGTCATAGGCCACAATATGTCAGGCTGAGGGATTTTGCATAGAATGTGATTGACACTAACCCAGAAAGTATGGTCATTGTGAAAACTGTGACTCCACCACCCTCTGAAGAGAATCGTCATCATGGGCACTCATTCCATGGGTTATTTTTCTGCATTAATGAAGCCAGAGAAAATTTTCTTAAGGGCTGCAGGACATTTATAGGTGAGTCGATGTGTACAAATTTAATTTTTTTCTTTATATGCTTGCTTTTGTGTAACTTAAGATAATGTACAGGGTTGGATGGATGCTTTATAAAGCTATGCACTGGGGCTCAAATATTGGTTGCTACTGGCAGAGATGGCAAAAAAAACATGTATCCAATTGCATTTGTTGTTGTGCCCAAGGAAGACCCAGCTAATTGGTGTTGGTTCTCCACTTAACTGAAGTATGCTCTAGGTGGGGAAGAAGGTCAGTTTGGCAAGTATACTATAATTTCTAATAGAGAGGAGATTTGTAATTATTTACTATAGCAACTAGTGTACTGTACAAGTTATATAGAGCAACAATGGGAGTCGTTAATCTAAACTAGTTGTCGTCGACAAGTCGTCATCGACTGTTTTACATATGCTAGTTAACCTAAACTAGTTGTCATCGAATAGTTTATATATGCTAGTGAACCTAAACTAGTTGTCATCGACTAGTTTACATATGCTAGTTAACGTACACTAGTTGTCGTCAACAAGTTGTCATTGACTAGTTATGAAGTGCTAGTCGATGATGACCTGTCGACGTCGGATAGTCTATAACATCTATATAGGACCTTTAATTTAAGTTTCCTGTATTTAATTTACTAGAATTTCAGTATTATTAATAGCTTCACTCATTTGTTGGTCCAGGACCTTCTTAAAGCAATCGGTATAGTGTTTCCAATTTGCCCCCAAAGATACTGCCTACGGCACATCTATGCAAACTTTCAAGCTGTAGGATTTTGTGGTGAGCATGTGAAGAAATATATGGATGCATCAAGTTATGCTTTTCATAAGGATCAGTATGATGTGCCATGGATAACTTGAAGATAAAGAGTGAGGATGCATGGAAGTGGCTCAGTGGTATCCTTGGGCACACATGGGCTAGACATGCATTTGACATAAATTGCAAAACTAACCTGGTGGTGAACAATCTTAGTGAGGTGTTTAATAAGTACATCTTGGATATGAGGAAGAAGCCCATTAAAACAATGGTTGAAGGGATAAAAAACAAGATGATGACAGGGAACCATGAGAAAATGGTAGGTGGTGGTACTGCAAGGCCAGAAATGACTCCCCACTTCACTGGATTGCTAGAGATGTCCAAGAAATTCTCAAGGTTTTGCACACCAAGGGTTGCAGATGTTGGCTTGTGGCAGGTGAATAATTCTAAGGGCACTGCAACACATGTGGTCAACTTTGAAGCAAGAACTTGTGGTTGCAGACGGTGGATGTCACTGGGATGCCTTGCAACCATGCCTGCAGTGCAATAATTAAAACTAAGATCGTTGAGGCTAGAGGACTTTGTGAACCCTTTCTTCAAGAAGTCAATGTATCTTGAAGCTTTCAAGCCTGTCATCTACCCAGTACCTAGGTAGCATGACTCGACAAAGACAGATACTCTTTACATTGTACCACCTGAGTTCACCATCCATAAAGGCAGGAAGCAAGAGAAGAGGAGGAAGGGCAAGTATGAAGTGCCAAAACCAAAAGATATATCAAGAATGGGCACAATTACATGTTCTAACTACAAGCAGCCAAGTGAAGGTGATCATCATGATGTTCGTACTTCAGCTGCTACTTCTGAAGGTCATGCTGCTCAAGCTCCTTCTCCAAGGGCTCCTACTTCTCAAGCTCCTGCTACAAGAGCTCCTGCTCCAAGAGCTCCTGCTGCTCAAGCTCCTGCTACAAGAGCTCCTTCTGCTTAACCTCCTGCTCCAAGAGATTATGCTTCTCAACCTTCTCCATGCACCACCTTTGTGCCAAGAAGCCAGTTCATTCCTCCCAGACAAGCTGCAACAGATGGACAAGAAACTGGCCAGCTTACAAGAAAACAAAAACCTAGGGATACTTCAACTGTGTGTATGCACCAAATGGTGAAGAAGGTGGTTCTACCTAGGCAATCAAATTTGTTGTACTAGGTAATGATATGATGTAATCCAGTACTTGTCGGTTCTTTTGGTGAATCGCATGTTGCACTACTAATTGGAGTAGTCCACTAGTTGATGTGATGTGACATGCCTGTGAACAAGTACACTACTAGATGGTTCTTTTGATAAATGAACAAGTGCAATAATAGCTGGTTCTTTTGGTGACATGCCTATGAAGAAGTTGCTATATTTCTGTGAATAACTGTCTAGAAATTGTTTGTGATGTTAAATTCACAACTACACTACTGCCCGTAAATTCTTTTGCTAAATGAAGTTTGTGTTGCAATATTGTGATTCCACTATCAGCGAACATTGTTGACCATAAACTGGCGGCGCCGCCGTGCTGGTGCTGCCGACGGTGACCTTATATTGGCGGCGGCGCCGCGCAACTCAATATTTCAGAGAACAATCAAGAGAAGTTGAGACAGCAGTGTAAAAAGACAGCTACATCACACACAACTTTACAATCAGAAGCATATTAATAAAATGAGCACAACATAGCTCATTTAGACAATCTCAAACATATCAATAAGCACCACAACATACTCCAGTACCATACATAGTCTCAGACAACAACAACATCAAGTGGTTCACCTACACATCAAGGAGTTCAACAGGATAGAAACTACTAAATTATTACAAGGCCACATTTCATTCCCCATACATTTCAACTATCTTCTTTATCTTCTCCTTGTGAACATGGTGGAGCTTCAGCAGGTCTGACACATAGTACTCCAACTGCCTCTTCTCTTCCATAAAAGTGAATGCTCTTCCATCTGCCTCCTGCCTCCTTGCCACCTCAACCTCAAGCTTCTTCTTTTCTTCCTTCAAACTTGCAACTAGGAGCTCTGCCTCCTGCTAGTACTCACCTCAAGCTCATGGTTGGTTGCCTCTACAACATACTCAAGAGTGTCACCCAGTTGCTTATGTAGCACCATGTTTCTCTTCTCTAATTCCCCATTATGTAGGACTAGCTGGCAATTTTTAGTAGCATACTCCACATTCCCATGGATTCTTGAGTCCCTCTCCTCCTCATACATAGACCAAACCTTCTACAAAGCTTTCTTCAGTGTCCATGGCCACTCCTGATCTACCCAGTGAACTGTATCACACATCACCTCCTCCTAGACAGTACAAAATTTAGTAGGCAATACCAAAATTATGTAGACACTACCAACAATATAGAAAAGAGATGAATTATATAGGCAGTATCACACTACACAATCAACTATGCAGTACATAAATTATATATGCAGTAGATAAATTAAACAACAATATATAGGCAGGGATGAATTATATATGCAGTAGGTAAATTAAATATAGGAAAATATGAATTATATATGCAGTAGGTAAATTAAATATAGGTAGGGATGAATTATATATGCAGGGATGCATTATATATGCAGTAAAAAATTTAATTACAAGCAATGTGTAGCTAAACCTAATTGTATATGCAGAGATGAATTATATATGCAGTAGAAAAATTAAACTACAAGCAATGTGTAGCTACATTGGTGCTGGTTCTAAATTTATTATAAAATGCTAGAAAAACCTACCTTACATTCACATCCAAGAAATCTCCTCCCAGTATTTGCTCCTTCGAAGCACACATACTTGTACCTCGGCATGTAACGCTTGCAACGCAAAACATAGTCCTCATATCCAGTGTACTCTGCGAATAAAATGTTTTCTAGCATCTAAAACATGGAAGAAGAAGAAAATATTGAACCTCAAAGCGACGAATCTGAGATTGAATCAAAGAAATCCCAAAGCATTGCAAACCCTAACCCTACACATACCGGCAGACGGGGGATAATGTCATGCCCCTGGTCGAACTCCGAGAGGAGGTTGTCATCGCTGCTTTCTCCATCATTCCACAATGGCATTGCAACGGCATGGACGGGGCGGCACTGCACCGCGGCGGCAACGGAGGGGGGAGAGAGTGAGGGACAATGAGGGAGGAGAACTAACTGGTGCGATCGAGCAAGCGACCGAGCCTAACGGCTCGGTCTTAACCAACTCCTGTCCTGCAACTAACGAGAGAAAACGGCCGTTGGCCCTGACAGTGGCCCCGCATGCCTTAAACTTCTCTCAGACTTGTGTTTGCGCTATCTGTTGCGGATTACCTATGAAGTTATAGTTTTTAGCAAAAAAATTCCAAGAATGGCACTAACTTGTTCCCAATACCTCAGTTGTGGTAGATTTATGTAATTTAAATGCCAATAGCTCACGGGAGACGGTTTTACGTCTATTGTTACGAGAACAACATTGTTCGCACAAATATCTCTGGCATGATATTTTACATGGACTAATTATCTCTGGCACGATATTTTACATGGACTAAATACCTCTTCAGTCTCTCGACCCCATGCCTGAGATATCGTGCAATGCCGATGAACAGATGACCTAACTTCCCACACATCACGGCTTCGAAGCAATTGGTGACTACAAGGATGATAATGGCAACTACCTTCGTGAATTTGTGAAATGCGAGAACAAGCCAGAGTCGAGAAGGTAAGATCTGATCTCGACATTTTCTTGATTTTCTCTAACAATTTCTAGTTTTTTTCATCGCATTTGGGATTTGGGATTTGTGGTTCAACTTTCCGATTCCAGACTGTGAAGAAATGCTGGCATTTAGAGTGGATTGATGAGTATATTAAGAGAATTTGACTGGAGGGCACAATTGATTTGAAGGAGGACACATCCGACGGGGAGATCATTTTTACATCGGGTCTGACATTGTTGCTACCATGAGGGATGCGGAACTAAAAAAGAATTGAAGAAGTTGAACAAGAACTTAAGGAAAATTATCGATAGAGAAGCTGGCAAATGTTATGGCTCCAATTTATATGTTTGTGTAATTACCATGGGGTTTGTGTGTTTAATGATCATTAGTCTTTAGACACTGTAAGTACTTGAAAGTGCATGGAACGCCCATGTGTGGTTTTGGTAATTAATGACAATCCCTGTGGACTAATCGTTGCATTGATTTATATTTGTAGAATTTGTCCATAGGCAATGCTTGAACCATATGTTGGCTTCAAGGTTGCAATAAGAATGAGTTTAAGTAACAAGTATGTCTTGAAGAAGAATATTAAGTGATCTCTCATGTGTATCTTCAAGATATCAACATAATGAAGAAAGAAGAAATGAGGTGCAAGTTCAAGATGAGACAACTCGAAGAGACCATATCCTTGAAGCTTTCCATTCATATGGCGTTCATGTATATGTGAAGATGCACCAAACAAGAAGCTCTCACATAGTGGAGTATGGGGGAGTATTCCCAAGATAGGGTTAAGGTTTGCACAATCAAGAAAGGCGCTCCACCTTGTTGCGGACAAGATCGTCATCATCGAGATCAAGTGGGAATATGCAAGGTTAAGTTTTGCGTTTGATAGGGTTTCTTTCTTACCGGTATCGTGGTTTAGTTGGGTGACCGGTTTATAGGACACTTGCCGTACTATCAAGAGGGCTCTCGAGAGAGTAACTTGATCATATTGTTCGGAAAGAGCTCAAACCGTTGCATCCTTGCATCATCTTTCTTGGTTGTTATTTTGTTCTTATCCATGTGGTGTTTTAGATCTTGTCCTTATTCTCATGACAAGCTTTAGTTCATCAAAAACAGATTTCACCTGAAATACTTGTTGCATTTTTGATATTGGAGTTTTTTCCGGTTCTTTGTATTGAGAGGATTCACCTCTAAATTTTTGGAAAAATTTACCTGACTTGTTCGTAATATTTTCACTCTTTATGGGGTAGCTCTTGTCCTTATCTTTACAACAAAATTGGTTTCACCTAAATCTGAGTTTCCTAACTCAAGTTGTTGCATTTTCCATATTCGACGTGTTAACGGTTTGTTTCTTATAGATAGGTTAAAAAAATTCTCTATTTTTTCTATCCTCCCTTATTGTACTATGATATTTTCCTGCATGATATTTTAGAGCTTTTTACTATCTTTAAAACGGGCCCAAGATCATCAAAATCGGAGTATTGATGCTCAAGTTATGCTCATTCTCGTTTTGATGTTTCTGCTAGTTTTCGGCGGGGGCGGATAATCCGGCCCCGGATATAAGTATCCAGCCAAATATCCAGGGCCCTTCCGTGGGCAATTCCCTTAAGTCCTTATTTGTTTTTTGGGGGCCGTATTTTTGCAATAATCCGGCACCGGATAATCCAGCCTAAGAGGACCCAAATAGTCATATTTCAATGGGAGGGGGTATTTAAGACCCCCTTCTTCCACCTTGGGCTGGGGGATCTTTCCTATCTCTCCCCTCCATTGTTGACCTTAAAAGCTTACACTAGTTCTCTGATTTTTGCTCCTTCTTTTCCACAATTGGTCTTCTTTGTGTGGCATATGGCTACAGCCTGCCTTGGGTTTGCTCTAGGGAGGTTGCTGGGATGGCGGGGGTATTACTTGGGGTAGCTTGGTGATGACCCACAAGTATAGGGGATCGCAACAGTCTTCGAGGGAAGTATTACCCAATTTATTGATTCGACACAAGGGGAGACAAAGAATACTTGTAAGCCTTAACAGTTGTCAATTCAGCTGCACTGAAACAGACTTGCTCGCAAGAGTTTATCGAGTAACAGTTTTATAGCAGTAGGAATAGTAAAATAACAGAGCGGTGAAATAAAGACAGAGTAGTGATTATAGTAAATAGTAGGATTAAATACTGTAGGCACAGGGACGGATTAACGGCGTTGCATGGATGAGAGAAACCCATATAACAATCAAAGGGGCATTTGCAGATAATAATAAAACGGTATCCAAGTACTAATCAATCAATAGGCATGTGTTCCATATATAGTCGTACGTGCTCGCAATGAGAAACTTGCACAACATCCTACCAGCCGGTGGCAGCCGGGCCTCTAGGGAAACTACTGGAAATTAAGGTACTCCTTTTAATAGAGTACCGGAGCAAAGCATTAACACTCCGTGAACACATGTGATCCTCACATCACTACCATTCCCTCCGGTTGTCCCGATTTGTCACTTCGGGGCCATTGGTTCCGGACACGACATGTGTATACAACTTGCAGGTAAGATCATAAACAACGAATATCTTCATGAATCAATAACATGTTCAGATCTGAGATCATGGCACTCGGGCCCTAGTGACAAGCATTAAGCATAACAAGTTGCAACAATATCATAAAAGTGACATCTACGGATACTAGGCACTATGCCCTAACAATCTTATGACTATTACATGACCAATCTCATCCAATCCCTACCATCCCCTTCAGCCTACAGCGGGGGAATTACTCACACATGGATGGGGGAAACATGGCTGGTCGATGGAGAGGCGTTGGCGGTGATGGCGGTGAAGATCTCCTCCAATTCCCCGTCCGGAGTGCCGAACGGAGACTTCGGCTCCCGAGACGGAGTTTCGCGATGTGGCGGCTCTCCGGAGGGTTTCGGCAACCGACTCTCCGTGCGTTTTTAGGTCGAGGGCGATAAGTAGTCCGAAGGAGGGCGTCGGGGCCAGCCGAGGGGCCACACACTAGGGCCGCGCGGCCCCCGGGCCCCGCCGGCCTGTGGGGCCCTCGTGCCCCCACCTGGCTTGCCCTTCTGGCTCCGTGAGTCTTGTGGAAAAATAGGGCCTTCTGTATAAATTCCGAGGTTTTTCGAAAGTTGGATTTCGCACAAAACGAGACACCAGAGCAATTCTGCTGAAAACGTTAGTCCGTGTTAGTTGTATCCAAAATTCACAAATTAGAGGCAAAACAATAGCAAAAGTGTTCGGGAAAGTAGATACGTTTTGGACGTATCACTTGGTCGAAGTTCATGGCAGCGACGAAGTCCATCGCAAGCTAGGGCTTGTCGCGACGAAATACGATTTTTGGGGTGGTGGGAGTGGGAGTGGTTTTTGTGCCACTTGCGGGCGAGCCATGTAGGTATAGGAGGCGGACGCGTACGGACTCACTTGTTGTCCGCGACGATGCATTTCGAGCCCAAATTTAGGCCGTAAATGCGTCGGTGCGGAGAAGCCGTTCAGTTTGCGTCGGGCGGTTGGGCTAGGGTTTTACACATTTTATAACCGCCTTGTCCCTTTGCATCGGGCCAGTAGATATGCCCTAAGTAGGTCTTATTATTACTCTCCTTTTATCATCTCTTTTATTTTTTATACTTTATTTTTTTCTCGCTCTTCTTCTTCTTGCCCACCACACCTTCTAGATCGAAGCTGTAGGGGTGGCTCTTCCCATCCCTGTACGCCATTGTTAGCCTGACACCTAACGTACCAGGTCATGTCTGATGCTGGTAGCCTAATTCTCCCCACACCTAGTCCTAGCTAGATGTTTTGGGTACCAGTAATAAAAAATCTTGGAGGGGGCTAGGATTTTCGATAACCACGGTTACGGGAGAATAACCGCTCAAATACCATACGGAATATCAGATAATTCGAATTTGAAACTCTAAAATATCTAAATATTTTGAATACAATGTTTAGAGAGGGAGGAATCAAAATTTTCAGACAAATGAGTTGGGCGTGGGGTTATATTGGAGGGGGAACACGTAAGGTTTAGGTTAGACTAACCAACCATCCTAAATTCATACGAAATTCAGATGGATCGAGTGAGATTTTTTGAACGTTAAACTCATTTACCATAGGAAGCTAGGTTTTCTAGTTACCGGCCGTTAACCGCGCTATTTTATTCGGTAACCAAATCCCTAGCCCTACCATGCTGATACGTCTCCAACGTATCTATAATTTCTGATGTTCCATGCTTGTTTTATGACAATACCTACATGTTTTGTTCACACTTTATGATGTTTTGATGCGTTTTCGGAACTAACCTATTGACGAGATGCCGAAGTGAGTTCCTGTTTTCTCTGTTTTTGGTTTCAGAAATCCTAGTAAGGAAATATTCTCGGAATCGGACAAAATCAACGCCCAGCATCCTATTTTCACGCGAAGCATCCAGAACACCCGAGAGAGGCCAGAGGGGGACCACAGGCCCACCAGACACCACCCTGGCGCGGCCAAGGGGGGCCCGCGCCCCTGTTGTGTCGTCGCCTCGTTGACCTTCTGACGCCGCCTCTTCGCCTATATAAAGGTCCCTGACCTAAAACCCGAGACGAATAAGCCACGGTACGAGAAAAGTTCCAGAGCCGCCGCCATCGCGAAGCCAAGATCTGGGGACAGGAGTCTCTGTTCCCGCACGCCGCCGGACGGGGAAGTGCCGGAAGGCTCCTCCATCGACACCACCGCCATCTTCATCACCGCTGTGTCTCCCATGAGGAGGGAGTAGTTCTCCATCGAGGCTCGGGTTGTACCGGTAGCTATGTGGTTCATCTCTCCTATGTACTTCAATACAATAATCTCATGAGCTGCCTTACATGATTGAGATTCATATGATGATGCTTGTAATCTAGATGTCATTATGCTAGTCAAGTGGGTTTTACTTATGTGATCTCCGGAGACTCCTTGTCCCACGTGTGTAAAGGTGACAGTGTGTGCACCGTGTGGGTCTCTTAGGCTATATTTCACAGAATACTTATTAACTGTTATGAATGGCATAGTGAAGTGCTTATTTATATCCCTTTATGATTGCAATGTGCTTTGTATCGCTACTAGTCTATGTGCTACTCATATGATGTTATTAAAGTAGTCTATTCCTCCTGCATGGTGTAATGTGTGTGCATCGTGTAGTTCTTGTCGTAGATTATGATCATAATCTCTTGTAGGTTATGGAGTTGATTATCGCTATGATAGTATTGATGTGATTTATTCCCCCTTCATAGTGTAAAGGTGACAGTGTGTATGCTATGTTAGTACTCGGTTTATTTTGCAAAGATCTATTATGCTCTAAGGTTACTTAAACATGAATATCGAATGTTGTGGAGCTTGTTAACTCCGGCATTGAGGGTTCGTGTAATCCTACGCAACGAATGGTGTTCATTATCAAACTAGAGTGTATGTAGCACAAATGAGAAGAAGTTATTATTTATTATGCGATCAATGTTGAGAGTGTCCGCTAGTGAAAGTATGATCCTAGGCCTTGTTTCCAATACTGCAAACACCGCTTACTTACTGTTCTGTTGCATATTTACTCACTGCCATATTTTATTCAGATTGCTATTACCACTCATATACATTCATACTACTTGTATTTCACTATCTCTTCACCGAACTAGTGCACCTATACATCTGACAAGTGTATTATGTGTGTTGGGGACACAAGAGACTTCTTGTATCGTGATTGCGGGTTGCTTGAGAGGGATATCTTTGACCTCTTCCTCCCGAGTTCGATAAACCTTGGGTGATCCACTTAAGGGAAAACTTGTGCTGTTCTACAAACCCTGCTCTTGGAGGCCCAACACTGTCTACAAGAATAGAAGCACCCGTAGACATCAAGCTATTTTAGGCGCCGTTGGGAGGAAAGGTAAAAGGTACTCACACTCCGGATCTCGGCTACCAAGCTATTTTCCGGTGCCGTTGTAAGTACTCGAAGCTATTTCCTTTAGATCCTGCAATTGCATCTTTTGATTTCTTGTCTACACTAGTTAGGCATAATGGAAAGTAACAATGAGCTTCTTATTCTATTTCCTGAGTTAAGACATGGATTGTTTGCTGCGAAAATTAAAAAACCTATGGAATCTTATTTGCATGCTAGTAGCAATAATATTAGTATGAACGCTTTGAACACCATTGTTGTTAATGATATGGAAAATTCTAAGCTTGGGGAAGTTGGTTTTGATGAGCATGATATTTTTAGTCCCCCAAGCATTGAGGAGAAAATTTTCTTTGATGATACTTTGCCTCCTATTTATGATGATTATAATGATAGTGGTCTTTTGGTGCCTGCTATGGAGAGTGAATTTTATTATGATTATACTATGCCTCCTACACTTTATGATAATAATAATGATAGCTACTTTGTTGAATTTGCTCCCACTACAACTAATAAAATTGATTATGCTTATGTGGAGAGTAATAATTTTATGCATGTGGCTCATGACAAGAATGTTTCATGTGATACTTATATTGTTGAGTTTGTTCATGATGCTACTGAAAGTTATGAGAGAGGGAAACATGGTTATATGCATCTTAATAATATTAAGTTTCCCCTCTTTATGTTGAGAATCTTGAAATTGCGCTTGTGTTGCTTTTCTATGCTTACCACTTTGTTCTTCATGAATTTATTTGTGTACAAGATTCCTTTTCATAGAAAGTAGGTTAGGCTTAAATGTGTTTTGAATTTGCTTCTTGATGTTCTCTTTTGCTTCAAATCTTATTTCTCGCGAGAGCATCATTAAAATTACTGAGCCCATCTTAATGGCTATAAAGAAAGAACTTCTTGGGAGATAACCCATGTGTTTATTTTACTACAGAACTTTTGTTTTATATTTGAGTCTTGGAAGTTGTTTACTACTGTAGCAACCTCTCCTTATCATGTTTTTGTGCCAAGTAAAGTCTCTATGTTAAAGTTGATGCTAGATTTGGATTACTGCGCAGAAACAGATTTTTGTCTGTCACGAATTCGCGCAGAAGTCTCTGTAGGTAACTCAGAAAAATCTGCAAATTTACGTGTGTGATCCTCATATATGTACGCAACTTTCATTAGTTTTGAGTTTTCCGTTTGAGCAAGTTAAGTGCCCCTGCCAAATTCGTCTTTACGGACTGTTCTGTTTTTGACAGATTCTGCCTTTTATTTCGCATTGCCGCTTTTGCTATGTTGAATGAGTTTCTTTGTTTCATTAACTTTCAGAAGCTTTGTGCAATGTCCAGAAGTGTAAAGAATGATTGTGTCACCTCTGAACATGTGAATTTTGATTATGCACTAACCCTCTAATGAGTTTGCTTGAAGTTTGGTGTGGAGGAAGTTTTCAAGGGTCAATAGAAGAGGATGATATACTATGATCAAGAAGAGTGAAAGGTCTAAGCTTGGGGATGCCCTGGTGTTTCATCCCTGCGTATTTTAAGAAGACTCAAGCATCTAAGATTGGGGATGCCTTGGGCATCCCCTTCTTCATCGACAACATTATCAGGTCACTTCTAGTGAAACTATATTTTTATTCAGTCACATCTTATGTATTTTACTTGGAGCGTCTGTGTGCTTTTATTTTCGTTTTGTTATTTTCATTCTCTGAATAAATTCATGCTCATGTGTGGGAGAGAGACACGCTCTGCTTTGCGTATGAACACATGTGTTCTTAGCTTTACTTTTAATGTTCAAGGGCAAAAGTTGATCGCTTCACTTGTTTCTATTTGGTTGGAATCAGAAAATGCTTCATATGGTCTTGAATAATTTGATACTTGTCAATTGTTTTGAGCTCTCATATATCATGTTTAAGCTCTTGCATCATGTAGTTTAAATTTAGTAGTGGAGAACTACTGTAGAGCTTGTTGAAATTTGGTTTGCATGATTGGTCTCTCTAAGGTCTAGATATTTTCTGGTAAAAGTCTTTGAGCAACAAGGAAGACAGTGTAGAGTCTTATAATGCTTGCAATATGTTCTTATGTAAGTTTTTTGTACCGGTTTATACTTGTGTTTGCTTCAAACAACCTTGCTAGCCTAAGCCTTGTACTGAGAGGGAATACTTCTCGTGCATCCAAACACCTTGAGCCAAAACCCATGCCATTTGTGTCCACCATATCTACCTACTATGTGGTATTTCCTGCCATTCCAAGTAAATACTTCATGTGCTACCTTTAAACAATTCAAAAGCTATTATCTCTTATTTGTGTCGATGTTTTATAGCTCATGAGGAAGTATGTGGTGTTTTATCTTTCAATCTTGTCATTTACTTTACAGACTTTCACAATGGACTAGTGGCTCATCCGCTTATCCAATAATTTTGCAAAAAGAGCTGGCAATGGGGTTCCCAGCCCCAATTAATTAACTTGCATTAATAATTCTCTTCACATGTTTTGCTCTGATCTATCAGTAAGCAACTTAAATTTGCAAATAGACACTCCTCCATGGTATGAGAATATTGGGCACCCGAGGATTCGGTTAGCCATGGCTTGTGTAAGTAAAAGGTTGGGGGTGTCATCTAATAAATAAAACTAAAGTACATGTGTAAACAAAAGAGAAGAGGGATGATCTACCTGCTGGTAGAGATAACGTCCTTCATGGGAGCCGCTCTTGAAAGTCTGGTTGATAAGGTAGTTAGAGTACCCATTACCATTCGTTGACAACAACAAACACCTCTCAAAACTTTACTTTTATGCTCTCTATATGATTTTAAAACTTGAAAAGCTCTAGCACATGATTTAATCCTGCTTCCCTCCGCGAAGGGCCTATCTTTTACTTTATTGTTGAGTCAGTTTACCCATTTCCTTCCATCTTAGAAGCAAACACTTGTGTCAAGTGCATTGATTCTTACATACTTGCTTATTTGCATTCATCATATTACTCTATGTTGACAATTATCCATGAGATATGCATGTTGAAAGTTGAAAGCAAGCTGAAACTTATATCTTCCTTTGTGTTGCTTCGATGCCTTTACTTTGAATTTATTGCTTTATGAGTTAACTCTTATGCAAGACTCTTTGATGCTTGTCTTGAAAGTACTATTCATGAAAAGTTTTGCTATATGATTCATTTGTTTAGTCATTATCTTTTGTTAGCAATCTATTGTTTTGAATCATACCGTTCACTTCATATGCTTTACAATAATGTTGATCAAGATTATGATGGTAGCATGTCACTTCAGAAATTATTTGTGTTATCGTTTACCTACTCGAGGGCGAGTAGGAACTAAGCTTGGGGATGCTGATACGTCTCCAACGTATCTATAATTTCTGATGTTCCATGCATGTTTTATGACAATACCTACATGTTTTGTTCACACTTTATGATGTTTTGATGCGTTTTTAACTAACCTATTGACGAGATGCCGAAGTGCCTCCTTTCTGCTGTTTTTGGTTTCGAAATCCTAGTAAGGAAATATTCTCGAATCGGACGAAATCAACGCCCAAGATCCTATTTTCACGCGAAGCTTCCAACACCCGAGAGGCCGAGGGGGACCACAGCCCACCGGACACCACCTGGCGCGGCCAAGGGGGGACCGCGCCCCTATTGTGTCGTCGCCTCGTTGACCTCCGACGCCGCCTCTTCGCCTATAAAGGTCCTGACCTAAAACCCGAGACGAATAAGCCACGGTACGAGAAAAGTTCCGAGCCGCCACCATCGCGAAGCCAAGATGCGGGGACGGAGTCTCTGCCGGCACGCCGCCGGACGGGGAAGTGCCCCGAAGGCTCCTCCATCGACACCACCGCCATATTCATCACCGCTGTCTCCCATGAGGAGGGAGTAGTTCTCCATCGAGGCTCGGGGCTGTACCGGTAGCTATGTGGTTCATCTCTCTCCTATGTACTTCAATACAATAATCTCATGAGCTGCCTTACATGATTGAGATTCATATGATGATGCTTGTAATCTAGATGTCATTATGCTAGTCAAGTGGGTTTTACTTATGTGATCTCCGGAGACTCCTTGTCCCACGTGTGTAAAGGTGACAGTGTGTGCACCGTGTGGGTCTCTTAGGCTATATTTCACATAATACTTATTCACTGTTATGAATGGCATAGTGAAGTGCTTATTTATATCCCTTTATGATTGGAATGTGCTTTGTATCGCTACTAGTCTATGTGCTACTCATGTGATGTTATTAAAGTAGTCTATTCCTCCTGCATGTAATGGTGACAGTGTGTGCATCGTGTAGTTCTTGTCGTAGATTATGATCATAATCTCTTGTAGGTTATGGAGTTGATTATCGCTATGATAGTATTGATGTGATTTATTCCCCCTTCATAGTGTAAAGGTGACAGTGTATATGCTATGTTAGTACTCGGTTTATTTTGCAAAGATCTATTATGCTCTAAGGTTACTTAAACATGAATATCGAATGTTGTGGAGCTTGTTAACTCCGGCATTGAGGGTTCGTGTAATCCTACGCAACGAATGGTGTGCATTATCAAACAAGAGTGTATGTAGCACAAATGAGAAGAAGTTATTATTTATTATGCGATCAATGTTGAGAGTGTCCACTAGTGAAAGTATGATCCCTAGGCCTTGTTTCCAAACACAAACACCGCTTACTTACTGTTCTGTTGCATGTTTACTCGCTGCCATATTTTATTCAGATTGCTATTACCACTCATATGCATTCATACTACTTGTATTTCACTATCTCTTCGCCGAACTAGTGCACCTATACATCTGACAAGTGTATTAGGTGTGTTGGGGACACAAGAGACTTCTTGTATCGTGATTGCAGGGTTGCTTGAGAGGGATATCTTTGACCTCTTCCTCCCTGAGTTCGATAAACCTTGGGTGATCCACTTAAGGGAAAACTTGCTGCTGTTCTACAAACCTCTGCTCTTGGAGGCCCAACACTGTCTACAAGAATAGAAGCACCCGTAGACATCACATGCCCGTGGCCATCTTGGGCCCTTCCTCCCCCGTCTAGCCATGTGCATCATGTCGAAGTAAGGAGATCACGACGTCTATCAAGGTTGAAGATCTCCCCGTCCCCCATGGCAAACGACACGGTTGGGGATTTGGGAGGTGCGGCGCGCTGCCGTAGTTAGGGGATGCGCGCACGGCAGCACGAGTGTGGGAGGCGGCTGAATTGGTGAGGAGCTCCAAACCGATGAGCTCGATGTCACGATCGATGGGCGCCACGAATTGGCATGCACCATAATTAAACACCAAATTAACGAGCTCGGTGTATTTTGTGATCATGCATAGGGCCGTTAGGACTCTAAGCGCATAATGTTGTAGCAAGTGTACTTTGCCCACAAGAGGTGACTCGGGGTTTAATTCCGAAAAATAGCAGAACCCTTCCCCCTTCCTCGTTATCAACCTACGAAACAAGATGATTTTTCTTGTGTGCCCAACTCGGGGGGCGGATAATCCGGCCCCGGATATAGGTATCCAGCCAAATATCTGGGGCCATTCTGCGAGCAATTCCCTTAAGTCCTTATTTGGTTTTTGGGGGCCGTATTTTTGCAATAATCCGGCCCCGGATAATCCAGCCTAAGAGGACCCAAATAGTCATATTTCAATGGGAGGGGGTATTTAAGACCCCCTTCTTCCACCTTGGGGTGGGGGATCTTTCCTATCTCTCCCCTCCATTATTGACCTTAAAATCTTACCCTAGTTCTCCGATTTTTGCTCCTTATTTTCCACAATTGGTCTTCTTTGTGTGGCATATGGCTGCAGCCTGCCTTGGGTTTGCTCTAGGGAGGTTGTTGGGATGGCGGGGGTGCTACTTTGGGTAGCTTGGTCGAAGTTCATGGCAGCGACAACGTCCATCGCAGGCTAGGGCTTGTCGCGACGAAATACGATTTTTGGGGTGGTGGGAGTGGGAGTGGTTTTGGTGCCACTTGCGGGCAATCCATGTAGGTATAGGAGGCGGACGCGTACGGCCTCACTTGTTGTCCGCGCCGATGCATTTCGAGCCCAAATTTAGGCCATAAATGCGTCGGTGCGGAGAGGCCGTTCAGTTTGCGTCGGGCGGTTGGGCTAGGGTTTTACACATTTTCTAACCGCCTTGTCCCTTTGCATCGGGCCACTAGATATGCCCTAAGTAGGTCTTATTATTACTTTCCTTTTATCATCTCTTTTATTTTTGATACTTTATTTTTTCTCGCTCTTCTTCTTCTTGCCCACCACACCTTCTAGATCGAAGCTGTAGGGGTGGCTCTTCCCATCCCGGTACACCATTGTCAGCATGACACCTACCGTACCAGGTCATGTCTGATGTTGCTAGCCTAATTCTCCCCACACCTAGCCCTAGCTGGACGTTTTGGGTACCAGTAATAAAAAATCTTGGAGGGGGCTAGGATTTTCGATAACCACGGTTGCGGAAGAATAACCGCTCAAATACCATACGGAATATCAGATAATTTGAATTTGAAACTCTAAAATATCTAAATATTTTGAATACAATGTTTAGAGAGGGAGGAAACAAATTTTCCAGATAAATGAGTTGGGGCGTGGGGTTTTATTGGAGGGGGAACACGTACGGTTTAGGTTAGACTAACCAACCATCCTAAATTCATACGAAATTCAGATGGATCGAGTGAGATTTTTTGAACAATAAACTCATTTACCATAGGAAGCTAGGTTTTCTAGTTACCGGCCGGTAACCGCGGTATTTTAGTCGGTAACCAAATCCCTAGCCCTACCATGCCCGTGGCCATCTTGGGCCCTTCCTCCCCCGTCTAGCCATGTGCATCATGTCAAAGTAAGGAGATCACGACGTCTATCAAGGTTGAAGATCTCCCCATCCCCCATGGCAAACGACACGGTTGGGGATTTGGGAGATGCGGCGCGCTGCCGTAGTTAGGGGAGGCGCGTGATACGTCTCCGACGTATCGATAATTTCTTATGTTCCATGCTACTTTATTGATGATACCTACATGTTTTATGCACACTTTATGTCATATTTGTGCATTTTCTGGAACTAACCTATTAACAAGATGCCGAAGTGCCAGTTCCTTTCTGCTTTTGGTTTCAGAAATCCTAGTAACGAAATATTCTCGGAACGAAATCAACGCCCGGTTCCTATTTTGCCGGAAGCATCCAGAACAGAGCCGCCGGAGGAGGGCCCTGTGGGCCCAGATGATAGGTGGCGCGGCCTGCCCCGCCGCGCCCCATGGTGTGGTGGCCCGCCCTCCGAGGCTACCCTTTCGCCTATATAAAGCCCCCGCATCGAAAACCCTTACGGAGAAAGCCACGATACGCGAAACCTTCCAGAGCCGCCACCATCGCGAAGCCAAGATCGGGGACAGGAGTCTCTGTCCGGCACCCCTGCCGGAGCGGGGAAGTGCCCCGGAAGGCTTCTCCATCGACACCGCTGCCATCTCCACCGCCATCTTCATCAACGCTGCTGCTCCCATGAGGAGGGAGTAGTTCTCCATCGAGCCTCGGGGCTGTACCGGTAGCTATGTGGTTCATCTCTCCTATGTAGTTCAATACAATAATCTCATGAGCTGCCTTACATGATTGAGATTCATATGATGATGCTTGTAATCTAGATGTCATTATGCTAGTCAAGTGGGTTTTACTTATGTGATCTCCGGAGACTCCTTGTCCCACGTGTGTAAAGGTGACAGTGTGTGCACCGTGTGGGTCTCTTAGGCTATATTTCAGGAAGTACTTATTCACTGTTGAAGAGCGTAGTGAAGTGCTTATTTATATCTCTTTATGATTGCAATGTGCATCGTATCACAATTTATCTATGTGCTACTCTAGCAAAGTTATTAAAGTAGTTTTATTCCTCCTGCATGTGTGCAAAGGTGACAGTGTGTGCACCGTGTTAGTACTTGGTTTATGCTATGATCATGATCTCTTGTAGATTGAAGTTAACTATTGCTATGATAATATTGATGTGATCTATTCCTCCTACATATGCATGAAGGTGACAGTGTGCATGCTATGCTAGTACTTGGTTTAGTCTTTTGATCTATCTTACACTAAAGGTTACTAAAATATGAGCATTATTGTGGAGCTTGTTAACTCCGGCATTGAGGGTTCGTGTAATCCTACGCAATGTGTTCATCATCCAACAAAAGTGTAGAGTATGCATTTATCTATTCTGTTATGTGATCAATGTTGAGAGTGTCCACTAGTGAAAGTGTAATCCCTAGGCCTTGTTCCTAAATCTGAGTTACTACGCTTGTTTCTTGTTTTCTGTGTTACTACTGTGCAATACTACCACCACCAACTACACGCCAAAGCTATTTTTGCACCTTGCTACTGCTCATATATATTCATACCACTGTATTTCACTATCTCTTCGCCGAACTAGTGCACCTATTTGGTGTGTTGGGACACAAGAGACTTCTTGCTTTGTGGTTGCAGGGTTGCATGAGGGATATCTTTGACCTCTTCCCCCTGAGTTCGATAAACCTTGGGTGATCCACTTAAGGGAAACTTGCTGCTGTTCTACAAACCTCTACTCTTGGAGGCCCAACACTGTCTACAGGAAAGGAGGGGGAACGTAGACATCAGCGCGCACGGCAGCTCGAGTGTGGGAGGCGGCCGAAGTTGGTGAGGAGCTCCAAACCGATGAGCTCGATGTCACGATCGATGGGCACCACGAATTGGCATGCACCATAATTAAACACCAAATTAACGAGCTCGGTGTATTTTGTGATCATGCATAGGGCCGTTAGGACTCTAAGGGCATAATGTTGTAGCAACTGTACTTTGCCCACAAGAGGTGACTCGGGGTTTAATTCCGAAAAATAGCAGAACCCTTCCCCTTCCTCGTTATCAACCTACAAAACAAGATGAATTTTCTTGTGTGCCCAACTCGGGGGGCGGATAATCCGGCCCCAGATATAAGTATCTAGCCAAATATCTGGGGCCCTTCTGCGAGCAATTCCCTTAATTAAGTCCTTATTTGTTTTTTGGGGGCCGTATTTTTGCAATAATCCGGCCCCGGATAATCCAGCCTAAGAGGACCCAAATAGTCACATTTCAATGGGAGGGGTATTTAAGACCCCCTTCTTCCACCTTGGGCTGGGGGATCTTTCCTATCTCTCCCCTCCATTGTTGATCTTAAAAGCTTACCCTAGTTCTCCGATTTTTGCTCCTTCTTTTCCATATTGGTCTTCTTTGTGTGGCATATGGCTGCAGCCTGCCTTGGGTTTGCTCTAGGGAGGTTGCTGGGATGGCGGGGGTGCTACTTGGGGTAGCTTGGTCGAAGTTCATGGCAGCGACAACGTCCATCGCAGGCTAGGGCTTGTCGCGACGAAATACGATTTTTGGGGTGGTGGGAGTGGGAGTGGTTTTTGTGCCACTGGCGGGCGAGCCATGTAGGTATAGGAGGCGGACGCGTACAGACTCACTTGTTGTGCGCGCCGATGCATTTCGAGCCCAAATTTAGGCCGCAAATGCGTCGGTGCGGAGAGGCCGTTCAGTTCGCGTCGGGCCGTTGGGCTAGGGTTTTACACATTTTCAAGCCGCCTTGTCCCTTTGCATCGGGCCACTAGATATGCCCTAAGTAGGTCTTATTATTACTCTCCTTTTATCATCTCTTTTATTTTTTATACTTTATTTTTTCTCGCTCTTCTTCTTCTTTCCCACCAGACCTTCTAGATCGAAGTTGTAGGGGTGGCTCTTCCCATCCCGGTATGCCATTGTCAGCCTGACACCTACCGTACCAGGTCATGTCTGATGCTGCTAGCCTAATTCTCCCCACACCTAGCCCTAGCTGGACGTTTTGGGTACCAGTAATAAAAAATCTTGGAGGGGGCTAGGATTTTCGATAAGGGAGAATAACCGGTCAAATACCATACGAAATATCAGATAATTTGAATTTTGAAATTCTAAAATATCTAAATATTTTGAATACAATGTTTAGAGAGGGAGGAAACAAAATTTTAAAATAAATGAGTTGGGGCGTGGGGTTATATTGGAGGGGGAACACGTACAGTTTAGGTTAGACTAACCAACCATCCTAAATTCATACGAAATTCAGATGGATCGAGTGAGATTTTTTGAACGATAAACTCATTTACCATAGGAAGCTAGGTTTTCTAGTTACCGGCCGGTAACCGCTGTATTTTAGTTGGTAACCAAATCCCTAGCCCTACCATGCCCGTGGCCATCTTGGGCCGTTCCTCCCGCGTCTAGCCATGTGCATCATGCCAAAGTAAGGAGATCACGACGTCTATCAAGGTTGAAGATCTCCCCGCCCCCCATGGCAAACGACACGGTTGGGGATTTGGGAGGTGCGGCGCACTGTCGTAGTTTTGGGAGGTGCGCACGGAAGCCCGAGTGTGGGAGGTGGCCGAAGTTGGTGAGGAGCTCCAAACCGATGAGCTCGATGTCACGATCGATGGGCGCCACGAATTGGCATGCACCATAATTAAACACCAAATTAACGAGCTTGGTGTATTTTGTGATCATGCATAGGGCCGTTAGGACTCTAAGCGCATAATGTTGTAGCAAGTGTACTTTGCCCACAAGAGGTGACTCGGGGTTTAATTCCGAAAAATAACAGAACCCTTCCCCCTTCCTCGTGTACTCCCTCCGTTCCTTTCTATAGTGCCTATAGATTTTTGACATTTGTTTCATAATATAAGGTTGTGACTTTGCTTTTTTTCAATTACCCCCTCCCCGTTCAGCTCCCACACAACATGCGTGAGGAAAAATTCATACAAAATTGGAAACAATTAATTGAGATTCCTAATGCATGGGCCAACGATTTCTTAAAATTAGGCAGCAATGTTTTACTTTCCTTAATTGAACTTGGTTGCACATATATGGAGAATCAACAAGAGAGATTTGTGTGATTGTTATGGTAAGTTAGGAAGATATGGATTTCCCAAATTTTACATTGATCTCAAATCGTTCAGTTAGGGAGGTCTTGCGTAAAAAATAATCTTGCGCTAATTTTCGTGCCAAAAAACTATAGGCACTATAGAATGGAACAGAGGGAGTATCAACCTACGAAACAAGATGATTTTTCTTGTGTGCCTAACTCCGCCGTCTTGGTTGGCAAGCACAAAACATATAGGCGAGATGAAAATAAAACAAAATAAAATAAACCTAAAAGTAAGGCAAATGCTATGGTGTAAAATAGTGTTGTGGTGATTCGAACAATATCTAAACTTCAATGCATGAGAGATAGATGTTTTATGTATTCTTGGAATAAACGAATACAAAAAATAAAAAATTCGTAAAAATTTATGTAAAACATGTTTTTTATGCTTAAAAATGTACCACGGTTTAGGGGTTCACTTGAGTACTCTTTTATAAACATGGTGTACCAATATAGCCTTTCGAGACAAGATAAATTAACGGGAGTGTTGTTTTGGATCATGGGAGCATATGTCCCCTTTAATTTTAAATGCATATTAGACATATTTTGAAATGTCAAAAAAAAACTGAATCTAAAAATTTACACGTCCATTTTCACGTGCTACGCGCTAACAAAGTCGTTTCATGAAAATTCGACTTGTCTTATGGCGTGTGTAAAAAAGAAAAAATTCGCTGCTAAAAATAGGGCCTTTAACAAGAAAAATTTACTCTTTTTTGGAAAGACCATAAGAAATATAGGTTTTCACGAAACTTGACAAACACACATATATTATGGAGATGTATATGTTGAATTTTTGGTAAAAAAGTTTTGAGACTTCGAACTATGTTTTTATGGTAAAGGGAGCATATGCACCCAAGACAGAAACTGAATTTCCGTTAACACAACTCTTTATATAGTATTTGAATCCCATTCAGATGGCCATCACATTTTATATCATTGAGATGATGCAACATATTTTACTAATACCCCTCTAGTTAGAAAAAACTTCGCCCAGTAGATTTAAGATAAATAGAGTATTACCTTAGGTACATTGACATGGTATTGAATAACAAATATGCTACTTCGAACAAACTAGATCATCTTTGCTATCACTAGATAAAATAACACATGCATTCATTTATCCCTAGCGAGATAGCAAGGAAAAGGTAAAAATCATAGTAGGTCCTAGTTTTCCTATCACTATCTTGTTGCTACTACGACTTACTCCATATAACACACGTGTTTCCCTTCACGCATCCTCACATACTTACTCCATATGCCCCAGTATTATGCATCTAAAAATACATGAAACACATACTGAAAATTACAATCTCATACACACATCACATAGTCAAAATATCCACTAAAGGGAAATTGCATATATGACCATAATTACGTAGGGAAGCTCATATGGTTCTTAAACAATCAAGTATATAGAAGGATAAATCAAGCTACTGCCATAAACTCATAGTCCAGGGTGTGCTACTCCCTCTTCCTCATGGAGGAGATGGAGATGATGATGGAGGAGCATTAGGAGCAACCGAGGTCGACTTTTTGGACAACGTTTCCACCTCCGATTTTCACAGGTTTTCTCTCAGTTTCGTGGTTTCTATATTCCATGTTGCCTCCTGTGGAACTCACGGTTTTCAGCATTTATATGGAGGCTTTACGTAAATATGCATATGTGAGGTGAAAGGAGGCAAGAGGTAGTGGGACCCACCCATAGCATACCGGGAATTCTGACCGTGCCATGTGGCCCATTGGGTGCCTCGTTGACTTTTTGGTGCCCTCTTTCGTCCGAAAGTCTTTGCTATCTCAAAAGATACGTGGTCTGCAAGAAAACATAAGTCAATTTCAGTTCGTCCGAAATGCACAAAATAGGATTTTTTTGTCCTGTTCTGCGGAGTTATTATAATTCAAGTAAACAACTATGAATACGATGCAAATATAATGGATTATAACATAATAAACTTCAAAGTTCCTGGATATATTTACATGTATCAGTGTCCCGAACTTAACTTATACTCGTCCTCAACATAAAGGTGATGAACAATCATGAAATTTGGTGTTTATTGTAAACAGATGCAACGTTTCAGTATGATCACCATTGGTACTCAAAGTATAATAAATCATTGAAAAATAAATAGAAACACACAATCATCTTATAAAGTAAATAAAAACCATAATCTCAAATGTATAACACGATAAAATAATACTAGTAAATTAATTTTTCAAGATGCCAATGGATAATATTGCAATCTTGCCCACGTGTAAAGTGCAAGTGTGTAGTCTACATTGTTCTACAATATTTTTTGTAACTACTTTGATGGTTTGACTCAGAAATAAATAGAAAGACCCTATGTGGTAGAACTACATTGTAAAACAGAAATAAAACAAGTTTTGGGAGGTGTATGCTGACCTCAACCGCTTATTTTGCGGAAAACAAAAATTCCGCACTCCAAAGATCCGAGCATCATGAAAATGATAATGTGTTAGATCTAGGTTTACTGAGCTAGTAGCAGAAGGCTCGATGATGAATCTGATCCAGGGGATCCCTGCAGCTAGGCAAATCCTCCCAACCATGAGGATATTTTCTCCTTGCTCCTAAGATTGAAAGCAAAATATCTCCACTGGTATCCACGCCTATAGTCCAGCTATCTGACAGGGTTTTGCCGTCTAGGGCATAACTGCATCGGGGAGAGTAACTCAGCCTTAGGGCTTATGGTGTTGTGGAGAATGATGTGTACGGGTGCTTCTATTCTTGTAGACAGTGTTGGGCCTCCAAGAGCAGAGATTTGTAGAACAGCAGCAAGTTTTCCCTTAAGTGGATCACCCAAGGTTTATCGAACTCAGGGAGGAAGAGGTCAAAGATATCCCTCTCAAGCAACCCTGCAATCACAATGCAAGAAGTCTCTTGTGTCCCCAACACACCTAATACACTTGTCGGATGTATAGGTGCACTAGTTCGGCGAAGAGATAGTAAAACACGGGTGGTATAGATGGTGGTAATATTGCAGAAAGTAAAGATGCAGTAAAACAGTAAACAAGCGGCGCCAGAAAATAGCTTGCTGGCGTAGGAAGCAATTCTTTGTGGTGGAAACAAGGCCTAGGGATCATACTTTCACTAGTGGACACTCTCAACATTGATCGCATAATAAATAATAACTTCTCTCATTTGTGCTACATACACTCTTGTTTGATAATGAACACCATTCGTTGCGTAGGATTACACGAACCCTCAATGCCGGAGTTAACAAGCTCCACAACATTCGATATTCATGTTTAAGTAACCTTAGAGCATAATAGATCATTGCAAAATAAACCAAGAACTAACATAGCGCACACACTGTCCACATTACACTATGAAGGAGGAATAGATCACATCAATACTATCATAATGACAATTAACTCCACAATCTACAAGAGATCATGATCATAGCCTACGACAAGAACCACACGGTGCACACACTAGTCACCTTTACACCATGCAGGATGAATAGACTACTTTAATAACATCACATGAGTAGCACATAACTAGTGGCGATACAAAGCTCATCATATGGATCTCAATCATGTAAGGCAGCTCATGAGATTATTGTATTGAAGTACATAGGAGAGAGATTAACCACATAGCTACCGGCAGAGCCTCTCCCTCCTCATGGGAGCAGCAGCGGTGATGAAGATGGCGGTGGAGATGGCAGCGGTGTCGATGGAGAAGCCTTCGGGGCACTTCCCCGTCCCGGCGGCGTGCCGGAACAGAGATTCCTGTCCCCCAGATCTTGGCTTCACGATGGCGGCGGCTCTGGAACTTTTCTCGTACCGTGGCTTATCCGTATCGAGGTTTAGGTCAGAGACCCTTAAATAGGCGAAGAGGCGGAGTCGGAGGGCTGACGAGGCGGTGACACACTAGGGGGGCGCGGGCCCAGCCCTGGCCGCGCCGCCTATCATCGGGCCCACTGGGGCTCCTGTGGCTCTCTTCTGGAAGCTTCGTGGAAAAATAGGATGCTGGGCATTGATTTCGTCCGATTCGAGAATATTTCCTTACTAGGATTTCTGGAACCAAAAACAGCAAAACAGGAACTGGCACTTCGGCATCTCGTCAATAGGTTAGTTGGAAACGCATCAAAACATCATAAAGTGTGAACAAAACATGTAGGTATTGTCATAAAACAAGCATGGAACATCGAAATTATAGATACGTTTGAGACGTATCAGCATCCCCAAGCTTAGTTCCTACTCGTCCTCGAGTAGGTAAACGATAACACAAATAATTTCTGAGGTGACATGCTACCATCATATTCTTGATCAACATTATTGTAAAGCATATGACATGAATGCAGCGATCAGAAACAATGGTAATGACATGAGTAAACAAATGAATCATAAAGCAAAGACTTTTCATGAATAGTACTTTCAAGACAAGCATCAATAAGTCTTGCATAAGAGTTAACTCATAAAGCAATAAATTCAAAGTAAAGGCATTGAAGCAACACAATGGAAGATTAAGTTTCAGCGGTTGCTTTCAACTTGCTAACATGTATATCTCATGGATAGTTGTCAATGCAAAGTAATATAATAACTGCAATATGCAAGTATGTAGGAATCAATGCACAGTTCACACAAGTGTTTGCTTCTTGAGATAGAGAGAAATAGGTGAACTGACTCAACAATAAAAGTAAAAGAATGGCCCTTCGCAGAGGGAAGCATTGATTGCTATATTCGTGCTAGAGCTTTGGTTTTGAAAACATATAGAGAGCATAAAAAGTAAAATTCTGAGAGGTGTTTGTTATTGTCAACGAATGGTAGTGGGTACTCTAACCCCCTTGCCAGACAAACCTTCAAAGAGCGGCTCCCATTTTATTTTTATTTTTGTGTGGCACTCCTTCCAACCTTTCTTTCACAAACCATGGCTAACCGAATCCTCGGGTGCCGCCAACAATCTCATACCATGAAGGAGTGCCTTTTTATTTTAGTTTTATTATGATGACACTCCTCCCCACCTTTGCTTTCTCAAGCCATGGCTAACCGAATCCTTCGGGTGCCGTCCAACAATCACATACCATGGAGGAGTGTCTATTTTGGTTAATTAATTTGGGACTGGGAATCCCATTGCCAGCTCTTTTTGCAAAATTATTGGATAAGCGGATGAAGCCACTAGTCCATTGGTGAAAGTTGCCCAACAAGATTGAATGATAAACACCACATACTTCCTCATGAGCTATAAAACATTGACACAAATCAGAGGTGATAAATTTTGAATTGTTTAAAGGTAGCACTCAAGCAATTTACTTTGGAATGGCGGAGAAATACCATGTAGTAGGTAGGTATGGTGGACACAAATGGCATAGTGGTTGGCTCAAGGATTTGGATGCATGAGAAGTATTCCCTCTCGATACAAGGTTTAGGCTAGCAAGGTTATTTGAAGCAAACACAAGGATGAACCGGTGCAGCAAAACTCACATAAAAGACATATTGTAAACATTATAAGACTCTACACCGTCTTCCTTGTTGTTCAAACTCTTTACTAGAAATTATCTAGACCTTAGAGAGACCAATCATGCAAACCAAATTTCAACAAGCTCTATGTAATTCTTCATTACTAGATTTAAACTACAAGATGCAAGAGCTTAAACATGAGCACAACAATTGCCAAGTATCAAGTTATTCAAAACCATATGAAGCATTTTCTTATTCCAACCAAATAGCAACAAGTGAAGCGATCAACTTTCGCCCTTGAACATTAAAAATAAGAATGAAGAACACTAGTGTTCATATGAAAAAGCGGAGCGTGTCTCTCTCCCACACAAGGATGAACTTATGAAAATAACAAAACGAAAATAAAAGCACACAGACGCTCCAAGTAAAGAACATAAGGATGTGACGGAATAAAAATATAGTTTCACTAGAAGTGACCTGATAATGTTGTCGATGAAGAAGGGGATGCCTTGGGCATCCCCAAGCTTAGATGCTTGAGTCTTCTTAAAATATGCAGGGATGAACCGGGGCATCCCCAAGCTTAGACCTTTCACTCTTCTTGATCATAGTATATCATCCTCTTCTCTTGACCCTTGAAAACTTCCTTCACACAAACTTCAAGCAAACTCATGAGAGGGTTAGTGCTTAACCACAAATTCATATATTCAGAGGTGACACAATCATTCTTAACACTTCTGGACATTGCACAAAGCTTCTGAAAGTTAATGGAACAAAGAAACTCATTCAACATAGCAAAAGCGGCAATGCGAAATAAAAGACAGAATCTGTCAAAAACAGAACAATCCGTAAACATGCATCTGGACTGGGCACTTAACTTGCTCAAATGAAAAAACTCAAAACTAATGAAAGTTACGTACATATCTGAGGATCACGCTCGTAATTTTGCAGATTTTTTCGAATTTTTACAGAGACTTGTGCCAGAATTCGTGACAGACAGCAATGCTGTTTCTGCGCAGCGATCCCAAATATAACATCAACTTTAACATAGAAACTTTACTTGGCACAAAAACATGATAAGGAGAGGTTGCTACAGTAGTAACAACTTCCAAGACACAAATACAAAATAAAAGTACTGTAGCAAAATAAACACATGGGTTATCTCCCAAGAAGTTCTTTCTTTATAGCCATTAAGATGGGCTCAGCAGTTTTAATGATGCTCTCATGAAAATAGACAATGAAGCAAAAGAGAACATCAAGAAGCAATTTCAAAACACATTTAAGCCTAACCCACTTCCTATGAAAAGGAATCTTGTACACAAATAAATTCATGAAGAACAAAGTGACAAGCATAGAAAAGCAACACAAGCGCAATTTCAAGATTCTCAACATAAAGAGGGGAAACTTAATATTATTAAGATGCATATAACCATATTTCCCTCTCTCATAATAACTTTCAGTAGCATCATGAAAAAATTCAACAATATAACTATCACATGAAACATTCTTGTCATGAGCCATATGCATAAAATTATTACTCTCCACATAAGCATAATCAATTTTATTAGTTGTAGTGGGAGCAAATTCAACAAAGTAGCTATCATTATTATTCTCATCAAGTGTAGGAGGCATAATATAATCATAATAAAATTTACTCTCCATAGTAGGCGGCACCAAAAGACCACTATCATTATAATCATCATAAATAGGAGGCAAAGTATCATCAAAGAAAATTTTCTCCTCAATGCTTGGGGGACTAAAAATATCATGCTCATCAAAACCAGCTTCCCCAAGCTTAGAATTTTCCATATCATTAACAACAATGGTGTTCAAAGCGTTCATACCAATATCATTGCTACTAGCATGCAAATAAGATTCCATAGGTTTTTTAATTTTCGCAGCAAACAATCCATGTCTTAACTCAGGAAATAGAATAAGAAGCTCATTGTTACTTTCCATTATGCCTAACTAGTGTAAACAAGAAACCAAATGTCGCAATTACAGAGTCTAAAGGAAATAGCTTACAACGGCGCCGGAAAATAGCTTAGTAGCCGAGATCCGGAGTGTGAGTACCTTTTACCTTTCCTCCCCGGCAACGGCGCCAGAAAATAGCTTGATGTCTACGGGTGCTTCTATTCTTGTAGACAGTGTTGGGCCTCCAAGAGCAGAGATTTGTAGAACAGCAGCAAGTTTTCCCTTAAGTGGATCACCCAAGGTTTATCGAACTCGGGAGGAAGAGGTCAAAGATATCCCTCTCAAGCAACCCTGCAATCACAATGCAAGAAATCTCTTGTGTCCCCAACACACCTAATACACTTGTCAGATGTATAGGTGCACTAGTTCGCGAAGAGATAGTAAAACACAGGTGGTATAGATGGTGGTAATATTGCAGAAAGTAAAGATGCAGTAAAACAGTAAACAAGCGGCGCCAGAAAATAGCTTGCTGGCGTAGGAAGCAATTCTTTGTGGTGGAAACAAGGCCTAGGGATCATACTTTCACTAGTGGACACTCTCAACATTGATCGCATAATAAATAATAACTTCTCTCATTTGTGCTACATACACTCTTGTTTGATAATGAACACCATTCGTTGCGTAGGATTACACGAACCCTCAATGCCGGAGTTAACAAGCTCCACAACATTCGATATTCATGTTTAAGTAACCTTAGAGCATAATAGATCATTGCAAAATAAACCAAGAACTAACATAGCGCACACACTGCACATTACACTATGAAGGAGGAATAGATCACATCAATACTATCATAATGACAATTAACTCCACAATCTACAAGAGATCATGATCATAGCCTACGACAAGAACCACACGGTGCACACACTAGTCACCTTTACACCATGCAGGAGGAATAGACTACTTTAATAACATCACATGAGTAGCACATAACTAGTGGCGATACAAAGCTCATCATATGGATCTCAATCATGTAAGGCAGCTCATGAGATTATTGTATTGAAGTACATAGGAGAGAGATTAACCACATAGCTACCGGTACAGCCCGAGCCTCGATGGAGAACTACTCCCTCCTCATGGGAGCAGCAGCGGTGATGAAGATGGCGGTGGAGATGGCAGCGGTGTCGATGGAGAAGCCTTCGGGGGCACTTCCCCGTCCGGCGGCGTGCCGGAACAGAGATTCTGTCCCCCGGATCTTGGCTTCGCGATGGCGGCGGCTGGAACTTTTCTCGTACCGTGGCTTATTCGTATCGAGGTTTAGGTCAGAGACCCTTAAATAGGCGAAGAGGCGGAGTCGGAGGGCTGACGAGGCGGTGACACACTAGGGGGGCGCGGGCCCAGCCCTGGCCGCGCCGCCCTATCATCTGGGCCCACCAGGGCTCCCCTCGTGGCTCTCGGGTGTTCAGAAGCTTTGTGGAAAAATAGGATCTGGGCATTGATTTCGTCCGATTAGTTCCTTACTAGGATTTCTGGAACCAAAAACAGGAGAGGCACTTCGGCATCTCGTCAATAGGTTAGTTCCGGAAAACGCATCAAAACATCATAAAGTGTGAACAAAACATGTAGGTATTGTCATAAAACAAGCATGGAACATCAGAAATTATAGATACGTTTGAGACGTATCAGAGAACAACACCGCACATGGGAGGGAGAGAGAGAAGAACCTCAGAGCAAGGTTTCGATACAATGAGAGAGGATCATGGGTTTATATAGGAGTCCAGTCGGGCGTAATTGGTATCTTCTTGATATTAATATATTCCCTTTATCGAAAAAAAAGATTTAGGAGTCCAGCATGCCTCGGGGAAGGGGAAACATAGGTCGCCATCAATATGGCAGGCTTCGCCGCTCTCCCCCCCCCCCCCCCCCCCCAAAAAAAACACTAGCCGACCCCTTCCCTCAGGGAAGGTTAGGCGAGGCTTACCTTAGTCGGCCTCTCCTTCCTTAGTTTGCCTCCCCAAATTGGTGGGATGATTTAGAGAAGGCTTGGCCAGCCCATTAGGACTACCGGGGTCCCATGCAGCCATCCCTTAGGCGTGTCCCCTTCCAAACACCCCTCCGGATAATTCCAAAATTTCTTGTAATTTTCCAAAAATCACTGAAACCATAACTCCTCCATATAACTTCATTGGAACATTTCTAATAAATCCCAAATACATTTATAGTAACCCCGAAACTCTTCCAATGTCACTTCATTCTCATTCTCACTTCTTGGATTAATTCTAATGTACCACTGAAACACTTCCGGTAACACCAGACTGATACTCCACCAAAAATATTTCGATGCCGCCGAAATTATTCAGGACACTTCTTTCAACCACGTACCATATTTAGAAACTCTCGCAACAGATTGATAGACCTTAAGCATGTGACCCAACATGTTCGGTGATAGATCGACATGTATCCTAGACTACTTCCGGACCAATGACGGGACTTGGGCGTTGTTATTAGCTTCTACACATACATGAATAACTTTGTCAAACCGAGTGTTACAACATATGCTAATCTTTATTTGCCTCATGATTTGTAATTAAAAGACAAGAATTAGGTGTCCCCGACTCCCCGTGAATCAAGTCTAGTTCAGTAGTTCACCAAAAATATCTGAAATTACACATATTAGGTGCTATTTACAACTATCATTTATTTCCAAAGGTTTAACAAATCAATTCCAATTAATCATATGTCAACACATACAATATCTTGGCTGTAATTCCTAGTTACTTTTATATTTCTTCGTCATTTACAGATGAAATTAAACTTATTTAACTATTTGTATCTTTCCCTTTCTTTTCATGCATCCCTTTTAACTTTATTTTTATTCTACTAGGTAAAAGATAAAGAATAAGCACATCTACAGGTGGTGGCCTTAATTCTAAATGTTGAGGTGCAGTGACTTTTTTATGGTGCTAAAAAACAAATTCACAAGGTTTGCAAACCGAGATGATGGTGTAGTATGGATGCCTTGACATCCCAAACTTCTTGTTTTAACAATTTTAGGATGACCACGTGATAAGCGTGGTAAGCCACCAAAAATGAAAAAACAATTTTAGGATGACTCTTGGTTTGGTATTCAAAAAATACGATAATATCACTCCTGAAAATTCAAAGTTACAAGTTTCTAAAAAAGAATGAGTATGTGTTCACAAGATGTGTTTCTACAACCTCTAGAGATCTCGGAATGAAATTTGAAATACACATGAAGAAACAAAAAGGACAAACTGATGTGTGAATAGTGTCACTTGTGCTTTTCTATTTTTGTATTTTTGTGACAATGTTCATGTTAGATTTGTCTTTCCCGTTGGTCTATGTGTACTTCAAATTCGTACTGAAAATTTTATGAGTCGTAGAAACACATCTTTTGAACACTCACATATGTTTCTCATTTTTTGTAAACTTTTAGATTTAAATTTTGAGAAATGGTATCATTTGAAGTTTGGAATCATATGACTTGTACATCCACCTCGTGTAAATGTTGCTGGAAACTTCTTTTTGTTCACAATTGTGAAGTTAGTATGCATTTCATCTATGAACATCGCTTTATATCCTGTTTTAACTGAATCCGGGTTAGTGTTGTCCTGGAAGAACAATGTGTGATCGAAATATCCAAACAGTAGGGATCGCGTGTAGTTCTCATATTATCGTGTTAATTTTCTCTGTATTTTTCTGCTACGTATCCACATAAGTTCATGGTGTTCCTCCTGGAGGATTTAAGCTTGGCATCCCCAAACACCTTTTGAAGTTACTACTTTCCCATAAAAAAGTGATGGGTTTTGCCAAAGGGATTTCTATTTTCGTGCCCTCAGGTCCTTAGTTGTACTCAGTTTTCCCCAGCTCCTTAGTTTTTCCTCAGTTTTCCCCAAGCCCTTGTTTGAAACCCGCAGAAGCAGCTCAGACGGCAGGATTCCCGTTTAGTTGACCGTTCTGTCACGTGTGGGGCCACGTCTTGTGGGGCCGCGTCGTGTGGGCCCGCGTCGCGTGGGGCTGGTAGAAAGAGACCGCGTGGGACAGGACGAGAAGCGTTTGGTTGCACGTGAGCAGGAGCTGGGTTCTGTCTCTCGGCCCCAAATTGGCATTATTAAGTGCACCTTTTTCCCCTCTTTCTCTCTGTCCTTTTCACCAAATTAGTATAAAATCTAGAGAAGCTTGCATTTCTGACTTTCTTCAATTATTTGTGCCTTTTGGCCCTCGTTGTTTGCCCAATATGGCAGCAAATCTAGTACTCCCTCTGGTCCATATGTATGTAGTTAAATCTAGAAGCAAATCTCCAGGATAATGTACGATAAATTCACAGTCATAGTAAATCAAGAAAACTAAGTACGGCCAACAAAATATAGTAGACTAGGGATAGATAATCCCTAGATAATATGGATAGATAATAGGGCTGCATACACAGCAGCCAACATAGTAACAGGTTCTTCACAGCACCATCATACTAACATAACAACAAGGGATCCCAACAACAAACTAGGAGGCAGCAGCAGCAGCAGCACACGTCTAGGACTCCGCCTACCCCATCTGGCTCTGCCTCCACTTGTTGCTCTTGCTCCCCTTGGGAGCCTTGGGCTTGAGCGGAGGCATGCGCCGGCGGAGATCTCCACCCGCGCAAGCTGCGGAGGTGCATGCCGAGCGCCCTGTGCTTGGCGCGGAAGGAGTGGACGTTCACCGTCGTGCCGACTTTGGGAAGGTGTTGCTGATGTTCTCAGCATGCGTGACGAGGCAGTTGAAGTCCGTGGCGCCGAGTCTCCTGGTGCAGAAGGGGCACCTGTACACCTCCTTGGCGAAGTAGGAGATGTACGGGCCGACCTGCAGCCTCCGCAGCTGGCGAGTCTTGACGTCCTCCTCCTCTTCGTCGCTGCGACGTCGCTGCAGACATCTGATCCATATCAAACAGAAACTAGTGAATGAGTTGCAACGATGACTAACTTACATGATAACAAAGTTAAGAAAAACAGAGTCAGCCTCAGTTAGAGTGGACATGATTATATATCTACAGGGAAGGTGTTAGCGAACTAAAGCTCATGCACAACAGATTTGTACACAGCAATGGTTCGCTGAACCCTCCCTGTAAAAATTTGTGCCCAACCATTCATCATAGGCAAAGAAACAGATTCTAGATCTGAACTAGATCTGAACTTGAACACATTCGAGATTATTTGCAAAATTAAACGGTTGATATCTTTTGATTAGTGCATAAAATAACTGATTGAGATCCCATGATTACTTGCATAAATTAACTGATTGAGATCCAATATTACTTGCATAAATTAACCGAACAGCCGAACCCCAAATCTTAAACGAAATCAAGAAGTGATCAAAACAAAATGGAATAAAATCGGCGCAAATATTAGCCCAATACTCATCCATCTACAGATCCATCTACACCAGCAAAAATAGGGTTCAAAAAGGAATGGAGAACAAAAAAGGAAGCAAACCGTAGTTACCTCGTTCCATGGGTCCTCCAGGGAGGTGTCGTAGGGGTTCGGGGGCGGGACGTACGGCACGGGGTCGTAGGGGTCCCATCCCGCCGGGATCTGCCACCGGCGGCAGCTCCGATGCGCCGGCGGCGGCGGCGGCGCGTCGTCGTCCGTAGAGGGACGGCGCCGAAGATGGAGGCGTCGCGCTTCGAGCCAACCTCGACGATGGGATTGGCATTCTCCTTGTCCATCTCTCCGGCGGAGGAAGAGGAAGAGGAGAGGGTTTTTGCTTTGGAGAAGATGATGGGATGTGAGAGAGTTGGCGATGCGTGAGCGAGTGAGAGTGACAGAGAGAGTGCGAGGAGGCGTCTATAAAGGCGAGGGGTGGTTAATGCGACCCGCGTCCTACGCGTGCACGGTGCACGTCTGCACGTCTTGGACTTCTGCAACGCGACACGCGTCCACGATTGCACGTCTCGACTTCTCCACCGCGACCCGCGTCTACGCGTCAACAATTGCACGTGTCCTCAAGTCTAACCCTGGAAATTTAGATATACTCAGGTATACCCTCGAGTCTTATACTAGCATTTTTGTGTGCTCAATTTTCCCCTCGAGTGCTAATACTGGCTAGTGCAATATACTCAGTTTTACCCTCAAGTGGCTGGTCAACAGAGAGTCAACAAATGGGATTAACTAGTTAAATGAGTCATTTAATGTGCAAAAAATCCAAAAAAGGGTGGCACTTACTCATGGATTCTTTACCACAAATTGCCACTTCTCAAATCATAGATAAATCATAGATAAATCAAGTTTTACTACAAATTGCCACTTCTCAAATCACCTAGTAGCTATGAAGGTGCATGGTTTTCCACAATAAGCCCTTCCCAAAACAGCTTCCACCAAATCATACTTTGTCTAAATAAGGCCACAATTCTCACACTGATGTATATTGGTATTGCAAATAGTTTGAGGTAGGCCAAGATGGGTTTCATTGTACAAAACACGCATTTTCCATTTTTTAAATCTCATATTTGAATCCCTTAGTCTATTTACTACTCAGGTGCCCTTGGTTTCTTGATAGTACTCAGTTTTGCCCTCTCTCTTCACAAATTCTCGCAGACGTGCATCATCGCCCTGATTGGTCTAGAACATGTCACGCGGATCGTGCCCGACCGTTGATCGTATGATATAGGGAACGGGCAGGATAACCTCTCTCTCTCTCTCTGTTGGCGGTTAATTAGCTTCCACCCTCTAAGTATGCTGAAGGGCGGTTTTCTGTATTATTTTTCACGCTAAAAATTATAAACTCTTTTAGGCGTTATTTTCACGCAAAAAATGATAAACCATCACCGATTTGTTGTTACCATTACTTTTCACGCAAAAAAATGATAAACCATCAGCGATTTGTTGTTGCCATTACTTTTCACGCAAAAAAATGATAAACCATCAACAATTTGTTGTAGCCATTACTTTTCACGCAAAAATGATAAACCATCAACAATTTGTTGTAGCCATTACTTTTGACGCAAAAAAATGATAAACCATCACCGATTTGTTGTTGCCATTACTTTTCACGCAAAAAATGATAAACCATCAACAATTTGTTGTAGCCATTACTTTTCACGCAAAAAATGATAAACCATCAACAATTTGTTGTTGCCATTATTTTTCACGCAAAAATATGATAAACCATGCATCACCGATTTGTTGTTGCCATTACTTTTCACGCAAAAAAATGATAAACCATCAACAATTTATTGTAGCCATTACTTTTCACGCAAAAAATGATAAACCATCTATCTTTGTATAGAATGATAAACCTATCACGTATGATTTTTGAGGTCATTTAGAGAAGGCAGAAAAAACCTAATTTGTTACAAAAGCTGGTTTCAGTGAGACCTAACCAAGTTTGGCATACATGATGGCATACCTATAACAACAAGGAATATCTAAAAGGGAAAGTTTCAGAAAATTTGAAATTTAGGGTGAAAATGATGCCATACATGATGCTGTTTTTCGAGGTTTTGACCTGAAAAACAATTGGGTATTATAAAGGGAAATAAAAAGTTCGAAAAATGTAAAAACGAAACAATCTATCTATCTATGTATAGAAGATCAGCTGTATGAAATTTGAGGTTATTTAGAGAAGGTAGAAAAAATCACCTTGTTAGAAAAGCTGGTTTCAGCGAGACGAAACGGCATGCGCTTAAGCAAAGTGATTTTTTCGAACATCTCCAAATGACCCCAAATTTTCCATCCATGATGCCATACGTGTAACAACAAGGAACCCTATCTAAAAAGTGTCAAAAAGTTTGCCCAACCGTATAGCTCTATCAAAAAGAACCTCACCATGGCGCTAGTATAATTTTGGGATAGTTACAAACTTTCGTTACCTAACCTTCAACATGAAACTTGTTTCAAATTCATTTTGGCCTACAAGAAACAAATCCCAACTTGATTCGAGCACCACAGCCTCCAAACGATGCCGATGCCGATATCGGCATGGTCAGAACGGCTATGCTCGCCGCCACTGCTAGGTCAACGTCGGGATGCACCCTCAATCCCGTCCCCTCATTCGATCACTGACACACCAGAGATACCGCCGAGGCCAATGTTGAACGTACATGCTGATGCCAATGCCGAACATGCATGCACGCCGCTGTGGGCACGGCCACGCCGACCCGCTATGCTGGACGCCACAGACCGCCGCGAGGTCTTTCCCTTCGCCACCACACTCTCCTAGCACCCACCTATACACGCCAGAAAGGAGAGACACTAGTTTTCTCTACATTGCTCGCGTTCGTGTCCGACACGGTCAGTCAAAGTTTTAAGGTGGTTGTCGATGTCGTCGACCACATGGTTAAACGCGTCTAGTTCATATCTATCTAATGCGTCTGGTCTCGCCTCATGCAGTTCTTTGTGGACGTCGATCTCATCTCGGCACCCCGCATGCCACCTCCTCCGTGCCATCGCTGTAGAGCTCCGTTTAAAAATCTAATCCTACCCGTGTATTGCCCCTTGTATCAGCGTCATGGCCCCACTTGTCATTTGATATACCGAAGCCCCACTCGTTCGCGTTTTGGTCAGGGATACAGCGATGCTTACGGTCAAACAAAGATGGATGGTCTGACGTGTCTTTGCAGGCTCTACGTGGCCCCACTAGTCAGAAGATAACGGTCAACCGTCGGGCAATGTGATGGTTTCAGACAAACGTTTGGGTAAAACTGAGGAAAAACTAAGGAGCTGGAGAAAACTAAGCACAACTAAGGACCCGAGGGCACGAAAATAAAAATCCCTTTGCCAAAACATGCTTCCCGTCCGATGAATTAACTCATGCATGAATTATCGAGAAAAAAACTGATACATACTAAATATGGTGCTAATTCTGGACTTGAACAAATTACAGAGAAAAAAATAGTGCTAGCGTACTTCCATGTTAAATCCACTGAAATATGTGCTGGCCTTGAAGAACAATGCAAATTTACATCATCCAGGCATTTCGTGGGACTTGAGAGACATATCATTAGGACTTCGCCGAGTCGCTGGAATTTCACCGGAAATTTGCATACATGTTAGAAAGGTTCAACTTCCAGCAGATTTAGGAAATTTTCCAGGAAAGGAAGAGTTCATCAGGTGCTGCACTTGCACCTGCATGGCATACAACAGGGGGTTCTACAACACTAAACACTCAGGTACTTCCAGGACACTCGCTGACTAAGCTCTCTGAGCACTTCTAGGACACTCTGAACATGAGTACTCTTAGTGGTAAAACGGCATCGAATGATGAGGCGAACTGACCTATCTCCCGTTCTATCCATCCATGGCATGGACGAGGATAGAACACAAGATAGATAGATATACCCCGTCCGTCAGTTGCACGTGCGGTCGCCGACGAGCCGTCCGCTCAGCCGTGGTGGCGGCGGGGGAGGAGGCGGCCGACCACGTGCTCCGCCGTCTTGCGGACGCCGTCCCGCGGCGGCACGAAGCGCACCGGCAGGAACTCCTTCTGGCCGCCGCAGGGGAAGCGCGACCCGGAGAAGTGCGCCACGAGCGAGTCCAGCCCCTGCAGCATGCGATACGAATCCCAACCAAATTAAGCGGCGGCGAGCATTAATGAGCACGAAGGCACAGGATCGACCCGAAGAACGAACCGACGAGGCCGACAGGAATAACTAAGCACATACCTCGACGCGCGCGTGCACCACGTCACACACCTTCTTCGAGCACGCCACCTCCCAGCGGCGGCCATCGAGGTACGCGTGGAGGCGCCGCGCCGCCACCGCCGTCGTCATGTTGACGAAGGCGTAGCCCTTGTTGTACCTCGTCCTGGGCACAAAACAAACGAACACATAAATCAAGCAAGGCGCAGAGCCGCCGACACAACACAAGTCGGACGCGGTAAAAAGATCAGATCGGACGAAAACCAGGAACCCTAGTGGAAACTGAAAAGTAGCATCGATATGGAAACTGGAAAGTGAACTCTCGGGATGGGGAAGGAACAGCAGCCGTACTCGAAGTCGATCGGGACGTAAAGGAAGTCGTACTCCGACTTGACGGCTTCGCTGTCGCCGGCGAGCTTGGCGTTCTCCTCGGCGCAGTGCTGGTCGAGGATAGCCATGAATCCCTTCTTCCTGCAATGTCACAGATAAACTCAATCTTTAAGCAACAAGACAAGAACCAAGATGAATAACATCAACAAAAGACTTGGTGAGATAAAACAAGTACTAGCTCCTGAAAGGGAGAAGGGCAAAGAACTAGCAGTATTACATGAATTTGTTGGGAATATTACGAATCATCAGACTCGTGAAGTTGTCGCTGGGATTGAAGGCGAGGAGCGGCCACCGGCGAGGGCGAGGGAGCACTTTGCGGACGAAAGATGTAGGCGGCGGGGGAAGCACACGTCGCTCTCGCGGTGAGGTGGGCTCCCTGCTCCAAGTTGCAAGAACGGAGCGCGGGGATGGCTCGTCACGCAACTCTACCTTCGGTGCCGCCTCGCCTCCATCTTCAAAGATTTCAGTGATGCGGCACCGACGAGCCGCTGGCTGCAGCGGTGGGGGCGGCGGCGTGCAACAGTACACCGTCACTGGCGGCGGCTGCAGGGGGTGCCCGTATGCTGCCTGCAGCGGGAACGCGGGAACCCCCACCGTGAACCCTCCACAGGGGAACCAGCTGCTGCCGCTGCAAGCAGCAGGCCACCCGTACGCTGGCAGGAGCGGATGTGGAGGCTGTGGGTACAAGAACTGTGAGGCGAAGAAATCGGCACTGGGCATAGAGGCATCAGGGGTAGGAGAGAGGTAGCAGCCCGCCGGAAGGAGTGTCATCGGAAAGAAAGGCGAGGCAACGGGATTGAGGCGGGAGACGGCGGCCATTGCTTTCTTTCTGGGTTGCGGAGTAGTACTATGGAGGAGGCTTATGGAAGAAGCTAGCAGCACGGTGTTTATAAATAGGAGGACCAAGAGAGAAGAGGGTAGAACGAAAGTGGGTATTTAATTTCATATTTTTTGAAATCCAAAAAATATGATTTTTAGAAATTAGGAGCACTGGTGCTCATGTGCCAAATATACTTTTCGGTAGAACGAAGAGGTAGTCTATGATCCGAAGGATAAAAGGGGTAGGAGTGATTCGGGTTTTGTTTTTTGCAAGTAAAGAGCGGTGGCTGCTGTAGAACTGAAAATTGTTTTATGTGTTCAAATTTTATTGCAATAATCGGAAAATTATAAGAATGTAAAAAACTAAGGATGGAAATGTCAAGTTCATAAATAAGTAACAACATCAATCCAGCGATCGACATACCAATATTTCACTAGGTCCAAATTTTTTTGAAGAACGAGAGACAATGTGTTGCATGAGACTTCTTTTTTCCTTTTTATATAAGTATGCAGTGAAATTCGAACGGAACCGTTTGACTACATTTGAGAACGCAATGCATCGAAAGGTAAATTCCTATCCCTTGAATTATAAGAAACCACGTGAAAATCCCTACAGTCCAGAAAAATCCTATGTATATCAAACAAAATACTAGCTATGACACCAATTTGTTGATTTCTAATGATCCAAGTTTTAAGAATTGTATATAATTTATAC
This sequence comes from Lolium multiflorum, assembly GCA_030979885.1. Classification (NCBI taxonomy): domain Eukaryota; kingdom Viridiplantae; phylum Streptophyta; class Magnoliopsida; order Poales; family Poaceae; genus Lolium; species Lolium multiflorum. The sequence goes on from CM061753.1 coordinate 252,550,247, forward strand.
TACATTAATAAAACTTAGAAGTTTATTTAGGATGCCTATAATCTTCCACCAGGCGGCTCATTCACTAAGTTTGGATAAAAAATATAAACATCTACATTACTAAATCTATATTAATAAAGAATCATAGACAATTCAGAATACCTACATGTGATGTCAAGTAAACTAAGGCAGGGACTAAGGGATCGTGTCATTAATTATTACCATAAAAGTAATATAATTTAAATATCATCTAGAGGGGTTGTAAATACATTTGAAAACAATTATGAATTTTGTTAAATCGTGGTGTGGAAATAAACAAGCCGGATTGTTACAATCACACATCGTAAATATCCTAGGCTTATTAAGTGCACCACAATTTATTATTAGCAATTAAACAAACTTACCAAGACACAAGGCATATCAAATAGGGAAAATATGAACTATGCAATGTAAATATGGACTAAAGAGTAAAGACAACCAATCTTATCCCATAGTTTAAATATTCACTGACATTCTACTCTATGTTGCAAAAGTTGTGTCAAACAATACATAAGGTGTGACCTAACCAACCTCATATATAAGATAAAGCAATATAGGTTCAATACTGAAATCATGTCACTCGGGCCCTGGTGAAAGTGCATGGAGCCCCCATGTGTGGTTTTGGTAATTGATGACAATACCTATGAACTAATGTTTGAATTAAGTTATATTTGTAGGAGTTGTCCGTAGGTAATGTTTGAACCATATGTTGGCTTTAAGGTTGTAATAAGGAGAAATTGATGAAGAATATCAAGTGTCAAGTATGTCTTTAAGATGCAGACGAAGTGAGCCCTCGCTTGCAATCCATATGGTGATCATGGATATGTGAATATGCGTCGAATAAGAAGCTCTCCCATGGTGGATTATGGGGGAGCAATCCACAAGACTTCATCATGCAAGCACTATCAAGAAAGGAGTTCCATCTTGTTACGGTCAAGATCGTCATCATCGAGCTCAAGAGGAACACGCAATGTTAAGGTTTGCTCTTGATAGGTTTCTTTCTTACCGGTCTCATGGTGTAGTTGGAGACCGGTTTATAATTTAGTTGCCGTACTATCAAAAGGGCTCTCGAGTGAGTAACTCGATCGTATCCTTTGGAAAGCTCAAACCTTTGCATCATTGCATCATATTTCTTGGTTGTTATTTGAATATTATGCATGTGATGTTTTAGAGATTGTGCTTATACTCATGACAAGCTCTAGTTCATTGAGAATTGTTTTTGGACGGGAAATTTGTTGCATTTTCGAGGTTGGAGGTTTTACCGATTTGTCTTTTATAGATAGGTCAAACCTTTTATTATTTGTTTCTATCCTCCCTTTTTGTACTATGATGTTTCCCTGCGTGATCTTTAGAGGTTGTTACTAGCTTCGAAACGAGCCCAAGATCATCAAAATCGGAGTCCGGATGCTCAAGTTATGGTCTTTCTCGTATTGCTGTTGCTGCCAGTTTTCCCTAGGCCAGATAATCCGGGGCCGGATATTTTGAAAATACCCGGCCCCTGAAAAACGGCTAAGGACTAAGCGTTTGAGCCCCCAGTATACCCCCCGGATATTTGGTTGGATATTTTGCTTGGCACCGGATAATCCGGGGGAGGGGGTGGATATTCCGTCCCTTACTTAGGTCGGATTATCCGGACCCTAGTATTCCCCAACGGTTCGATTTTCTGGGGGGGAGGGGTTATAAATACCCCTTTTCCCTCCTTGGGTTGTTGCTTCTTCTTCCTCTCTCTCAAGCTCTCCTCGCCATTGTTGTTGACTTTTTGTGAGCTTGATCTCTCTCTCTCCCCAACCAAGGTTTCTTGCATCTATTTGAGAAAAAGTTTGAGAGGATCTACATCTACACTTTGACCAAACCAAATCATCTCTTTGTGAGTGAATCTTTGGGATCTAGATCTTGGATAATTTGTGTTCTCCTATTTGTTCTTCCTCTCCTATTCCCCCAATAGCTTTTGTAGCTTTGTTGGACTTTGAGAGAGAAGGATTTAAGAAAAAATTATTATTGGTATATTGCATTACTTCGTCCTGGATATCATGTTATATTTATTGTGTAACTATTTTGTGTGTAAATGTTTCTTTGTGGATAAACATCTTCGTGATTTTGTACACTTCGAGAAACTTATACACATAAGAGATGATACATCTCCATTTGGTATCTTATTTATTTGTTGTGTGTTGATTGGTCACGCTAAGCAATATAATTCATTGAAGACTATGATGATGCTATTTGCTCATCATTGTAATAGTCTTATAATACGTTTTGTCATGCCTTTTACATATGCTATTGGTTGAGCCTTTTATTATGGTGTCTCCTACTTGTTGCTCAACCATTTGTTTGTTGCAAGTGTTAACCTTAATTTTATATCTATGATCTATTACAAATGTTTGTGTTTTAAATGGTAGGTAGTGAGGATTCCATGTTATGCATATTTTATTCAAATGCAACATTTAAATTTATGCATGTACCTTGGGGAGCTTCCTCATTTTATTTAAAGCACTATTTTTGGGGTGATCATTAGAGTTTAATTCACTTGCTATCTTTTGTTTTGAATGATATTATGGGAGTGATGATTCCATGTTTGTGCACTTTATTCTCTAATGCAAATTGTCTAGTTTTGTGCACATAACTTGGGGAGCTTCCTCGTATTATTTACAGCAATATTCTTGATCTTATCAAAATATCTATCTTTCTGTTAGTATCTTCTTTGTGGTTCATTTGGTTGCTTCCTTCATTTGTTGAAGCTTCTTGACTTTGTTATCTTTTTTCAATATTTAATCCTCTCTATAGTGTGATTCCTTCCGAATATTCGTCATTGGCTATGTGCATTTGATTCCACACGAATTATGAGAAATGCACACGGTATGGAGGAACTCTCATTATATTGGCCTTCTAAATTTTTCACCCATTTCGGCAATTGGTGCCAATAGGGGAGAAGTTTGGAGGGTTTAAGGGAATTTGGTTATGTTTTTTCTTTGTGCTTAAGCATGTGCCTTTCTTGCATTGCATCTTGTTGCTTTGCATAGTTTAATATTTAGAGGAAACTCCACTAGGCTTTGAATGCGAATGTATGCAATGAAATTCAAGTTCATTCACACATGCATATATTATGGGGGAGTGTGCTCTATGTGTTCAACTTGTTTGTTACTTAAATTCCTTATATAAACCCTCTCAAACAGATTGTCATCAATTACCAAAATGGGCGAGATTCAAAGTGCATGGAGCCCCCATGTGTGGTTTTGGTAATTGATGACAATACATATGGACTAATGTTTGAATTGAGTTATATTTGTAGCAGTTGTCCATAGGCAATTCTTGAACCATATGTTGGCTTCATGGTTGCAATAAGGAGAAATTGATGAAGAATAATATCAAGTGTCAAGTATGTCTTGAAGATGAAGATGAAGTGAGCCCTCAAGTTTCACTTGAAGACATCAACATGATGAAGAATGAAGAAATGAAGTGCAAGTTCAAGATGAGCCATCTCGAAGACATCATTTACTTAAATCTTTCCATCCATATGTTGATCATGGATATGTGAAGATGCATCGAATAAGAAGCTCCCCCATGGTGGATTATGGGGGAGCGATCCACAAGACTTCATCATGCAAGCACTATCAAGAAAGGCGTTCTATCTTGTTACGGTCAAGATTGTCATCATCGAGCTCAAGAGGAACGAGCAAGGTTAAGGTTTGCTCTTGATTGGGTTTCTTTCTTACCGGTCTCATGGTGTAGTTGGAGACCGGTTTATAGTTTAGTTGACATACTATCAAGAGGGCTCTCGAGTGAGTAACTCGATCGTATCCTTCGGAGAGCTCAAACCTTTACATCCTTGCATCATCTTTATTGGTTTTTATTTAGATCTTATCCATGTGATGTTTTCGAGCTTGTTCTTATTCTCATTACAAGCTCTAGTTCATTGAGTATGGTTTTTGGACGGGAAACTTGTTGCATTTTTTAGGTTGGAGGTTTTACCGGTTTGTCATTTATAGATAGGTCATACGTTTTATCATTTTTTCTATCCTTCCTTGTTGTAATATGATGGTTCCCTAGATGATCTTGTAGAGCTTTTTACTAGCTTCAAAACGAGGCCAAGATCATCAAGATCGGAGTCCGGATGCTCAAGTTATGGTGTCCAGGGTACTCCTCGGCAATGCCCTCCGATTGGGCTTAGGTTTGATGGAATCCTGTAGGCTGACACGAGACATCGGTTACCAGACAAGCGGGGAGAGCAATTTACCCAGGTTCGGGGCCCTCGATGAGGTAAAACCCTTACGTCCTGCCTGTCTGATCTTGATTATGAAAAATATCAGGTTACAATGGGTGCCGAAGTTTTAGGTTGTGTTCTCGTCGAGAAGCTAAGTGCTACGGCGACCTAGCTCTGGACTTGTGGTGGCTAAAGTTGCTAAGATTGATTGTGTCCCTAAACAGCCCCTCTCCTGGCCCTTATATAGGAGCCCAGGTCCCAAGAGATCTGTACGAGTACGACTAGGTTTACAATAGACCTAGCTCTAAACTTTTCTTGTTCGGTTCCTCTCTGGCTTGTTCTTCAAGTAATCTTCTTTGGCACCGTCCTAATGGCCCACCTCGCCATCGGCTGTCTTCATGGGCCTCCAGTTGGGCTGTACAGGATAGGGTAATAACAGTTACCCGAAGGGTAATGCCCACGTCAGTAGTCCCCGAGTGTCTAGCCGAAGATATTTCGGGTAGAGACTAAAGCATGCCTCCGCTGGATGTTCTTCTCTTGATAGTTCTTGTCCATCTTATATCAGCTTCATCTTCTTCTATCGGGTGCGCGTCCAGCGCTCCCGATGGGAGTAGCCCCCGAGTCTAGACACGGATGCTTGCACTCCGTGTGTAGACTCAAGTTGTGCTACTCGAATGTCTTCTTCTGCCGAAGTTTCTTGCAAGTCTTCAGAAACCATCCGATACATGCATATCGAGGCTTGTATTTTCTCAGTAAGATTTAATGCGTAAAGGATATTGAGTAACGTGTCCAGCTTTGCTGGTTAACTGCCGTTGGCAAAACAACGTTACCCTACACAGAATCAAGTCCCGGGCATGATCCTGGAGTGCAAAAAAGTTCTATCGTGCGCTCAGCCTCCCGATGGGAGTAGCCGAGTCTGGCACGGGTGCTTGTGACCGGGTGCAGACTCGAGCTAAACATTCCGATCTTTTCTTCAAATACTTCTTCACGCCCTTCTTTATGGAAAAATCTTCGAGTTCACGCTTATCGGGTGCGCGTCCAGCGCTCCCGATGGGAGTAGCCCCCGAGTCTAGGCGCGGATGCTTGCAATCCGTGCGTAGACTCAAGTTGGTCATCCGACAATTTTAGTTTGCTCCTTCGACTCCTCAACCAAGCTTTATGACGTCACTGATGACTCAACCACCGCTGCAGTCCTGACTTGACAGGACACGTCCTGCTGGGCCCATCCTACTTTTGCGCGGTTCTGTTTTAAGAAATGACCACTACTTGCGCACAGTTACCAAGATGTCTCCTCGATTCCCGCGATTGTTGATGAAAAAGAGACTCTTTCAATAAATTGGGGACACGTGCCCGTTCGATCCTCAGTTTTGCATCTTATAATCTTCTGGAGCAAACTTTCTCCTTTCCATACTCCATCTCTGCATCCTTTTCTCCTCCATTCATCTCCTTCACTCATAACCGCTGCGCCGCCGCCGCCGAATCCAGATCTCCCACGAATCTCAAGATGGTGAAGAAGAAGAACTCCACCCTCGCTACTAGCGCTGCGAGCAGCGGCGCCGCCGCCAAATCTTCTCCAAACCCACCGAAAAGGGGCGCCTCCCACGCTCCTCCTCCAGCTCCGGCGCCGCCAGCGCCATCAAGTTCCGCGGCTGGGTCCATCCCCGGCGATTGGCCGGCGTCCACCACCACGAAGCGTGATGAGAAGAAGGCTAGGAGCCTCGGATATATTTCTTCTGATGAGGGGAATGTCATTCTCCCAGGTGCGATTTCACGGCCCAATCCCCCCGTTGGTTTTACCATGATGTTCTTATCTTTTTTGCATTGAGGTCTTTCGCTTCCTGCTCACAAATTCCTTCGCCATCTCCTTCGAGTTTACGAGATCCAACTGTGGCAGTTAACTCCCAATTCGATCCTTCATCTTGGTAACTTTATTACTCTCTGCGAAGCGTTTCTAGGCATTGAGCCACACTTTGGTTTGTGGAAGAAAATCTTCTTCGTGAAAAGGTACAACAGCAGTGGCGGGTCCTTTGTTATCGGTTGATACGTCCAATTTGCATCACTATTTTGTATCATAATTTGCTGTTATTCATTGATATATTTCATATTGGGACACAATACTTATGTTATTTCACCTATTTTGCATGTTTCATCATTATTGGAGGATCAAACACCGGAGCCAGGATTCTGGAAAAAGCACCGTCAGAACGCAATATTTCGGAAGATCAGCTGTGGAAGGAAATTTCACGTAAATTCCTATTTTTCCAGATGACGGAGGGAGCCGGAAGGGGAGCAGAGAGGAGCCAAGGTGGGCCGGACCATAGGGTGGCGCGGCCCATGGCCGGCCGCGCCACCATGTGGTGGGGGCCCCCTCCGCCTCCTTTTCTTCGCGTACTCCTTCGTCCGAAAACCTAAGCCACGAGAGGACCTCACGAAGGTTACAGCCGCCTCTGCGGGGCGGAGAACACCTGAGAGAAAAGAGCTCTCCGGCGGGCAGGAATCCGCCGGGAAATTCCCCCCGGAGGAAATCGACGCCATCGCCATCATCATCGAGCGGGACATCATCTCCATCATCATCATCATCATCTCCACCATCTACACCGCCATCACCACCGCTGCACCTCGTCACCGCTGTAACAATTCGGGTTAAATCTTGATTGTATGATAGGGGAAACTCTCCCGGCATTATTCTCTACTTGTTATAGATGCTATTGAGTGAAACCATTGAACCAAGGTTTATGTTCAGATTGTTATTCATCATCATATCACCTCTGATTGTATTCCATATGATGTCTCGTGAGTAGTTCGTTTAGTTCTTGAGGACATGGGTGAAGTCTAAATGCTAGTAGTGAATTATGGTTGAGTAATATTCAATGTTATGATATTTAAGTTGTGGTGTCATTCTTCTAGTGGTGTCGTGTGAACGTCGACTACACGACACTTCACCATTTATGGGCCTAGGGGAGTGCATCTTGTATTCGGTTGCTAATTGCGGGGTTGCCGGAGTGACAGAAACCTAAGCCCTCGTTAGTATATCGATGCAGGAGGGATCGCAGGATCTCAGAGTTTAAGGCTGTGGTTAGATTTATCTTAATTACTTTCTTGTAGTTGCGGATGCTTGCAAGGGGTATAATCACAAGTATGTATTAGTCCTAGGAAGGGCGGTGCATTAGCATAGGTTCACCCACACAACACTTATCAAAACAATGAAGATTATTAAGCCACATGAAGCGAAAGTACTAGACTAAATTCCCGTGTGTCCTCAAGAACGTTTGGTCATTATAAGTAAACAAACCGGCTTGTCCTTTGTGCTAAAAGGATTGGGCCACTCGCTGCAATTATTTCTCTCGCATTTTATTTACTTGTACTTTATTTATCTGCAATATCAAAACCCCGAATACTTGTCTGTGAGCATTTACAGTGAATCCTTCATCGAAACTGCTGTCAACACCCTGCTCCTCGTTGGGTTCGACACTCTTATTTATCGAAAGTACTACGATACACCCCCTATACTTGTGGGTCATCAAGACTATTTTCTGGCGCCGTTGCCGGGGAGTGAAGCGCTATTGGTAAGCGGAATTGGTAAGGAAAACTTTACTGTTTGTGCTGATTTTATTTCTGCCTGCTGCTATAAATCATTATGGAGAGATCTTCTCTTCAATTTCTATTTGGGAAATCTACTACTACTGCAACGGTAGTGGATGAAGCGCCAGGTGAAGAAGTAGTACCATATAAAATACCTATGAAAATTATTGAACGTGTTATGGATAACCGCTATGAAGGGGATGGAACTGTCCATCCTGGTGATCATTTATTATTTTTGCATGAATTATGCGGGTTATTCAAATGTGCAGGTATTTCTATGAATGAAGTTAGGAAGAAACTATTCACTATATCGCTGTCTGGTAAAGCGGCGCATTGGTATAAATTGCTGAAGAATGGTGATTCTATTGATTGGGAGGACATTGTGCCTTTATTTTATTCCAAATTTTATCCTCCAAGTGAAATTCACAAAGATCGGAACCGCATATATAATTTCTGGCCTCATGATGGAGAGAGTATTGCCCAAGCTTGGGGGAGATTGAAGTCTTTAATGCTCAAATGCCCCATTCATGAGCTTCCTGGTAATGTTATTATTGATAATTTCTATGCAAGACTTTCTTTTCAAGACAAGACCTTGCTGGATACTTCTTGTTCTGGATCATTTACACGCAACAAAGAAGAGTTTAAAAGGGACCTTCTTGATCGGATCCAAGAAAATACTGAAGGATGGGAGAACGACAAAGATAGAGAATCAGGTATAATTTATGATTATAAATGCATTGAAGCTTTTATGGATACTGATAAATTTCGTAATATGAGTGCTACATATGGTCTTGATTCCCAAGTTGTTGCAAATCTTTATAAAGCTTTTGCCTCTCATTATGAACTGCCTAAGAAGAATTTTGATAAGTATCATGAACCGTATAAAGATAAAGTTGATTCATGTAAACAAATGTGTAGTGATTGAAGCTGTTGATAATGTTATTCCGAAGCTTATATTGAAAAAACTCCTTTCCCTGCTAAAATGAAGGAGTACTCTGTCATATCTAGTGCGGTTAATAAAAGTGAAAAGAAACCTAAAGAACCTGAAGAACAAATTAAAATTGAACCTGCTGTTGCAATAGTTAAAGATCTTGTGACTGAAAATGTGGAGGATGGTCATATTATTTTGTGAAGATGCTTCTAATATTGTTTCACATCCTAATAAACCCAAACAAGTTAGTGTTCCTATGCTATCTGTTAGAATTGGTGATCATTGCTATTATGGTTTATGTGATATTGGTGCAAGTGTTAGTGCTATTCCTTATGAGCTTTACACGGAGATTATGCACGAAATTGGTTCTTGTGAACTTGAAGATATTGATGTGGTTATTCATCTGGCTAATAGAGAAACTATTTCTCCAATTGGTATTGTTCGAGATGTGGAAGTTCTATGTGGTAAGATTAAATATCCTGCTGACTTTTTGGTACTTGGTTCTGCTGCTAGTGATCATTGTCCTATCATTTTTGGTAGACCTTTTCTAAATACTTGTGGAGCTATTATAGATTGTAAGAAAGAGAAAATTTTGACTAGATTTGCTGGTGAACCTTATGAATTTAACTTTTCTAAATTTACCAAAACTCCTTATAAAGTTGACTTGCCTAGTAATGATTTTAAAATGGAGCAGTGTGCATCTATTGTTCTTGTTCCTAATAATCCTTTGCAGCAACATTTGGAGAATAGTGAAAGTGAAGCTTTTAGGAAAGAAAGAGATGAGCTTGAGGAAATTTTTCTTCGCCAACCTATTCTCAAGCATGATTTAACGGTGGAAGATTTGGGTACAACACCGCCACCAAAGGAAGATCCTGTTTTTGATTTAAAGCCTTTACTGATAATCTTAAATATGCTCATATTGATGATAAGAAAATATATCCTGTTATTATTAGTTCTAAGCTTTCATAGATTGAGGAAGAAAGGTTATTGGAAATATTGAAGAAACACCGAGGAGCTATTGGCTATACTCTTGATGATTTGAAAGGGATTTCTCCTTCTATTTGCCAACATGCTATTAATATGGAAGAAGATGCAAAGCCTGTTGTTGAACATCAACGTCGTCTAATTCCGAAGATGAAAGAGGTGGTAAGGAAAGAGGTATTAAAACTTCTTGAAGCTGGTATTATATATCCTATTGCTGATAGTAGATGGGTTAGTCCTGTGCATTGTGTTCCTAAGAAAGGAGGAATGACTGTTGTGCCTAATGATAATGATGAGCTTATTCCTCAAAGAATAGTTGTAGGGTATAGAATGTGCATTGATTTTCGAAAAGTTAATAAAGTTACTAAGAAAGATCATTACCCTTTACCCTTTATTGATCAAATGCTAGAAAGGTTATCTAAAAATACTCATTTTTGCTTTCTTGATGGTTATTCTGGGTTTTCACAAATTGCTGTTAAAGCTAAAGATCAAGAGAAAACCACGTTCACTTGTCCTTATGGAACTTATGCTTATAGGCGTATGCCTTTTGGTTTATGTAATGCTCCCTACTTTTCAAAGATGCATGTCTGCTATTTTTCATGGTTTTTGCGAAAGTATTATAGAGGTGTTCATGGATGATTTTTCTGTCTATGGGAATTCTTTTGATAATTGCTTGCGAAACCTCGATAAAGTTTTGCAGAGATGTGAAGAAACTAACCTTGTTCTTAATTGGGAGAAATGCCACTTTATGGTTAATGAAGGAATTGTATTGGGACATAAAATTTCCGAGAGAGGTATTGAAGTTGATAGAGCTAAAGTTGAAGCAATTGAGAAGATGCCCTATCCGAGGGATGTTAAAGGTATTCGTAGTGTTCTTGGTCATGCTGGGTTTTATAGGAGATTTATTAAAGATTTCTCTAAAATTTCAAAGCCTCTTACTAATCTTCTTCAAAAAGATGTACCTTTTGTTTTTGATGATGATTGTAAGGAAGCTTTTGAAACTCTAAAGAAAGCCTTAACAACTGCTCCTGTAGTCGAACCTCCTGATTGGAATTTGCCTTTTGAAATTATGTGTGATGCTAGTGATTTTGCTGTAGGCGCTGTTCTTGGACAGCGGGTAGATAAAAAATTAAATGTTATTCATTATGCTAGTAAGACTCTTGATGCTGCTCAAAGAAATTATGCTACAACTGAAAAGGAATTGTTAGCTGTAGTCTTTGCTTGTGACAAGTTTAGACCCTATATTGGTGATTCGAAAGTTACAATTCATACTGATCATGCTGCAATTAGATACCTTATGACAAAGAAAGATGCTAAGCCAAGGCTTATTAGATGGGTACTTCTGTTGCAAGAATTTGATTTACATATTATAGATAGGAAAGGTGCTGATAATCCTATTGCTGATAATTTGTCTAGATTGGAAAATATTGCTTATGATCCTGTTCCTGTTAATGATAGTTTTCCAAATGAACAATTGGCTGTAATAAAGGTGAGCTCGCGAGAGAGCCCTTGGTATGCAGATTATGCTAACTTTATTGTTTCGAAGTATTTGCCTCCAACCTTTTCAGCTCAGCAAAGGAGGAAATTCTTTTATGACTTGAGGCATTATTTTTGGGATGACCCACACTTATATAAAGAAGGAGTGGATGGTATTATGCGAAGATGTGTTCCTGAATATGAACAACAGGAGATATTGAATAAATGTCATGGTAGTGTTTATGGAGGACATCATGCTGGAGATAGAACCGCGCAAAAGGTTCTACAATCAGGTTTTTATTGGCCAACACTCTTCAAAGATGCAAGGAAATTTATTTTATCTTGTGATGAATGTCAAAGAGTTGGTAATATCTCCAGACGCAATGAAATGCCTATGAATTATACTCTTGTTATTGAACCATTCGATTGTTGGGGATTCGACTTCATGGGTCCTTTCCCTTCTTCAGACGGTAACACTCATATACTTGTCGCTGTTGATTATGTTACTAAATGGGTAGAAGCTATACCTACAAAAAGTGCTGATGGTGAGACCTCTATAAAAATGCTTGTAGATGTTATATTTCCTAGATTTGGAATACCTAGATATATTATGACTGATGGAGGTTCTCATTTTATTCATGGAGGTTTTAGAAAAACTCTTGCTAAGTATGGTATTAATCATAGAATTGCTTCAGCTTATCACCCTCAAACTAGTGGTCAAGTAGAATTATCAAATAGAGAGATTAAAGCTATTTTGGGAAAGACTGTTAATAAATCTAGAAAGAATTGGGCTAGCAAATTGAAAGAAGCATTATGGGCTTATAGAACTGCTTATAAAAATCCTATGGGAATGTCACCTTATAAAATGGTTTATGGAAAAGCTTGTCATTTACCTCTAGAACTAGAGCACAAAGCTTATTGGGCTATTAGAGAACTAAATAAAGATCCTAAATTAGCCGGTAATAAGAGGTTGTTGCAATTAAGTTCTCTAGATGAATGGAGAAGTGAAGCTTATGAAAATGCTAAACTCTTTAAAGAAAAAGTTAAGAAGTGGCATGATAGAAGGATCATCAAAAGAGAGTTTAATATTGGGGATAAAGTCCTATTGTATCGGTCTCGTCTCAGATTCTTTGCAGGGAAATTACTCTCGAAGTGGGAAGGACCATATGTTGTTGAGGAGGTGTATCGTTCAGGAGCAATTAAAATTAGCTCTCTCCAAGGCAATGCCACACAAGTGGTGAATGGACAAAGACTCAAGCATTATATCTCGGGTGATTCTTATAATGTTGATGTTGATATTATTCAAGTGGAAACACCGGAGGCCTTTATCAAAGGACAAATTGACAGTCACAGAACTCGACTTTGAATAGGTAACAGTACAGGTAATAAAAAGTCCGCGTTTACCTTTCCGAACATTATTTCTGCTGTTTTTAGAAAATATGAAAAATTACGGAATCGAAACGGAGTGGAAAAGACGCGCGAGGGCCCGTCACCACAGGCCGCGCGGGCCCCACCCGGCCGCGCCGGCCTATGGTGGCACCTCGGCGTCCCGTTTCCACTCGTTTTCGGCCTGGAACCTTCCTTTTGTCGTAAAAATATTTGCTATATAATCCCCGGACCCCTGGAGGTCCGTAATATCGTTTTCTCGTCGTGTTTTGTTTCGAGCTGTTTTCTGATTTGTTTTGATCTAGAAGCACCATGGTCTCCAACAACAAGGACAAGGGACCTTTGAAGGAAGATATTCAAGACCCGGAACTGAAGGAAGAAGACGCAAGAGAGGATGAGGAAGAAGTGGAGGAAGCTCCGCAGGAACACCAGCAAGCCACCGTTGCAAGTATTGGCGTGATATCAAATCCATCCAACATCAAGAGGAGTGCACGAATCGCTACCGGAGGAGCGGTTCCACGTCATTACTTGGCTCCAAGGACATCTTCTCCGAGCAATTACAACCCTTACCGCAATCTAATCTACGATCGTCAAACTGAAAGGACCCCAAGGTAGTGTTGCCAAGTAATTGGGATATAGATCGTTCTGACATTGCAGGAGAGATGAAATCTGAAGCTGAAGGATGGGGAAACAACTCTAAGAGTTGGAATTCACCACCCGACATGATTATGAGCCGCGTTGAGCACAACTCGGAGATGATTCGCAACCTCACCTATGAGATTGAAGATTTAAAGGAGCTGGTTAAGAAGCTTGTCGAGAGGAATCCATCGCCATCATCACCGAAGGAGTAATTCATCATCGGTATTGGCATCCCCTTGGTTTGTTCCAAGCTTGGGGGAGTGCCGCGGTATCACATCATCATTACCTTTATCTTTTACTATCAAGTAGTGTCATATCATGAGTAGGGAAGTTATCATATGGAATAGTATGCAATGTGGAAGTATCTCTCTTAGTTAGTTATCTATGTATCCGTTGGTGTGAGTTATCGTTATGGAATATTAATGAGAAGTCTTATCATTTACTTTTTGCACACCTTATTTTAGTTTGCAATCTCCATTATATGATTACTCTTGACATGAGTATTGATATCACTTTGGGAGCATTAAGTAAATCTATTTGGTTTTGGCAAACTTAGCATTGGTCAATAACAACAACATCTTGATGTTTAATAGAAGAGATAAATACACTTAGATATATTACTCTATTATCTCTATGCTTAGTATTCTAAAGTTAAAATTGCTTGTGCTTATGAGAAAGATGCATGATTGTTTCTATCATATGTATATTTGTTTGTTTCCCTCAACCTTTATGCTTGCTATCAAACCTTGCTAGCCAAAGACCTGTATCGAGAGGGAATGCTTCTCATACATCCATAACCTTAGACCAAACCTATGCCATTTGTGTCCACCATATCTACCTACTACATGGTATTTTCTGCCATTCCAAGTAAATACTTCATGTGCTACCTTTAAATTATTCAAACTACTACTCCTTATTTGTGTCAATGTTTTATAGCTCATGAGGAAGTATGTGGTGTTTTATCTTTCAATCTTGTTGGGCGGACTTTCACCAATGGACTAGTGGCACATCCGCTTATCCAATAATTTTGCAATAAGAGCTGGCAACGGGGTTCCCAGCCCCAATTAATAACTTTCATTAATAATTCTCTTCACATGTTTTGCTCTGATTTATCAGTAAGCAACTTAATTTTGCAATAGACACTCCTCCATGGTATGTGAATGTTGGAAGGCACCCGAGGATTCGGTTAGCCATGGATTGAGAAAGCCAAGGTTGGGGGAGTGTCATCCTTAATAAAACTAAAATACATGTGTAAACAAAGAGAGAGGGGGATGATCTACCTTGCTGGTAGAGATGCCGTCCCTCATGGGAGCCGCTCTTGGAAGGTTCGTTTGGCAAGGGGGTTAGAGTGCCCGCTACCATTCGTTGACAACAACAAACACCGCTCAAAATCTTACTTTTATGCTCTTTATATGATTTCAAAACTTGAAAAGCTCTAGCACATGATTTAATCCCTGCTTCCCTCTGCGAAGGGCCTATCTTTTACTTTTATGTTGAGTCAGTAAACCTATTTCCCTCTATCTCAAGCAAGCAATTGAGTTGATGTGAACCAATCATTTATGCTATGATTCAGTTAATCATGTCTTTTATACTTTCTTGTTTAGTACCAATTTTATCTGAATGAATATGACTTTGAAATTATCAATGATTATGAGGAGATTGTTATGCTTGAATATGAAGGCCCAGCTATAAATTCTAATATGAAAGATTTGCTTAGGAGTACAATCCGTTAGTAGTTCTCTGACCAAGAACAAAGTTTGCCATCACCAACTATGATTTCTTGTGCACCTTTACCTGTGATTTCTCTTTACTTATTTCGAGAAGAGTTATATGAGGAAGTTGTCTACTAGAATGTCTTGTGTGAATAAATATGATGCTTCTTGTCCGTATTTTATTTATCGACTCTTCACTCCATAAACATGTGGTCTTGTTTATCGAGCTCGTTTCGCTTGGGGACAAGCGAGGTCTAAGCTTGGGGGGAGTTGATACGTCCAATTTGCATCACTATTTTGTATCATAATTTGCTGTTATTCATTGATATATTTCATATTGGGACACAATACTTATGTTATTTCACCTATTTTGCATGTTTCATCATTATTGGAGGATCAAACACCGGAGCCAGGATTCTGCTGGAAAAAGCACCGTCAGAACGCAATATTTCGGAAGATCAACTGTGGAAGGAAATTTCACGTAAATTCCTATTTTTCCAGATGACGGAGGGAGCCGGAAGGGGGGCAGAGAGGAGCCAAGGTGGGCCCAGACCATAGGGTGGCGCGGCCCATGGCCGGCCGCGCCACCATGGTCTGGGGGCCCCACAACCCCTTTCGCCTCCTTTTCTTCGCGTACTCCTTCGTCCCGAAAACCTAAGCCACAGAGAGGACCTCACGAAGGGTTACAGCCGCCTCTGCGGGGCGGAGAACACCAGAGAGAAAAGAGCTCTCCGTGGGCAGGAATCCGGGGAAATTCCCTCCCGGAGGGGGAAATCGACGCCATCGCCATCATCATTGAGCGGGACATCATCTCCATCATCATCATCATCATCTCCACCATCTACACCGCCATCACCACCGCTGCACCTCGTCACCGCTGTAACAATTCGGGTTAAATCTTGATTGTATGATAGGGGAAACTCTCCCGGCATTATTCTCTACTTGTTATAGATGCTATTGAGTGAAACCATTGAACCAAGGTTTATGTTCAGATTGTTATTCATCATCATATCACCTCTGATTGTATTCCATATGATGTCTCGTGAGTAGTTCGTTTAGTTCTTGAGGACATGGGTGAAGTCTAAATGCTAGTAGTGAATTATGGTTGAGTAATATTCAATGTTATGATATTTAAGTTGTGGTGTCATTCTTCTAGTGGTGTCGTGTGAACGTCGACTACACGACACTTCACCATTTATGGGCCTAGGGGAGTGCATCTTGTATTCGGTTGCTAATTGCGGGGTTGCCGGAGTGACAGAAACCTAAGCCCTCGTTAGTATATCGATGCAGGAGGGATCGCAGGATCTCAGAGTTTAAGGCTGTGGTTAGATTTATCTTAATTACTTTCTTGTAGTTGCGGATGCTTGCAAGGGGTATAATCACAAGTATGTATTAGTCCTAGGAAGGGTGGTGCATTAGCATAGGTTCACCCACACAACACTTATCAAAACAATGAAGATTATTAAGCCACATGAAGCGAAAGTACTAGACTAAATTCCCGTGTGTCCTCAAGAACGTTTGGTCATTATAAGTAAACAAACCGGCTTGTCCTTTGTGCTAAAAAGGATTGGGCCACTCGCTGCAATTATTTCTCTCGCATTTTATTTACTTGTACTTTATTTATCGCAATATCAAAACCCCCTGAATACTTGTCTGTGAGCATTTACAGTGAATCCTTCATCGAAACTGCTTGTCAACACCTTCTGCTCCTCGTTGGGTTCGACACTCTTATTTATCGAAAGTACTACGATACACCCCCTATACTTGTGGGTCATCATCGGTGGAGTTGGTTTCGTTGCCCGTAAAGAAGTTAATTACTTCAACTTCCCGATGAGGGAGT
This sequence comes from Lolium multiflorum, assembly GCA_030979885.1. NCBI lineage: Eukaryota > Viridiplantae > Streptophyta > Magnoliopsida > Poales > Poaceae > Lolium > Lolium multiflorum. The sequence goes on from CM061753.1 coordinate 252,567,013, forward strand.
CTGTGCAAGGATGGAGGCTGAAGTGGTTCTATATTAGAGACTCTTCAACAGCCGAATTCCAACTTCCTCGCTTTTCCGATGTTCTTGAAGCCAAGCCTAAGCAATCTTGGAAAAATACCCTTTCTCCCGATGAAAAGCCAGCAGTCGATAGGTTATTTGACAGATTCCTTCGGATCAAGGAAGCCGATGGTCAGACCATGACAGGCACAGAGGTAGCCGCTGTGTTCTTGAAGCGTCGAGTTCAGCCGATCATGGTTAGAGCTCATCCGATGTGGTTGTATTCGGGTCCCAAGGACGAGACTAGGATAAATGCTGCCGAACTATCCGAAAAGGAACTGCTTGACAAAGTCCGATGTCTTACTCATTTCAATCCCTCTGACATCTTCCCATCTACCATTTGATGTCGATCACCCGCCAACCGAGGTAATTTCCTTCTTTCATATTCTCATTGTGCTGTTTCTCTTTATTAATGTGACTGCCATTGTCCTTACTTGCTTTACTTTTGACAGAACCCCATAGATCTTGATTATTTGCAAGACCTGCCGAATGATATTTCTGAGAGAGGAGATTCCTCAGTCCCCGTAGGGTCTCATACTGAGGAAAATGCAAGCCCGGAAGCCGAACATCCTGACCCAATAAACCCTGAGGCCATCCTTATTGATCCCCAATCTGCAGCCAATGATATTAGCGACACAGCAGGATCAATGCATGATGACGACGCTGATCATGCTGCCTTTGTTGATGCAGCTGCGAAGGAGGCCGAAGCACTGCCTTCGAAGAGGTCATCCGGCGGCTTTGCCGACGAAGATGATCTTTACGATCTGTAAGTCCTTGCCTTTTCTTCAGAACTTGCGTTCTGCTTTTGCTATTCGCATCCTCTGTTTGACTCTGCCAATCGTTTACTTTTGTAGTGATGAAGATTTCATCGAGCCTCCGCCCAAGAAATCCAAAACTAGCGCTGCTTGCCGGATCCTGCAGCTTCCGAGGCTTCGGCCCCTACCACAGTCCCCGCGGCCCAAATATCGACTGCTTCTTCCCTTTCCAAAGGGAAGAATATTCTTTCGACTGCCGCTGCTGCAACTCCTCGTTCAGGGAAACTTGTAAGTCTTTTCCTGTTTGAATGCAACCTCTCTTGAATAGATCTTGAATACTTCACCCGATAAAACTTTTCCCTTATTTTTAAGGACGTGCGAGCTGTTATATCATCTCTAGAATCTTTCGCCTCCCAATACACTTCTTTGGAGGTCGACAAGGCCCAGCTGCAAAAGGAGGTCGAGTCCTCCTCCTCAAAATTGGAAGGCGCAATTAAGATTGCTGCCGAAGCTCGTCAAGAAATTGACTCTTTGAAGGAGGAACTCGAGGGGCTGAAGAGGAGGCTGAAGGACGAGGAGGCAGCCAGGCTTACTGCTGAAGCCCGTGCGATGGAGAAGGATGATCTTCTTCGCCAGTCCTCCTTGGCTTTGCTCAGTAATCCTCTTTTTGTTTCCTCGTTGATTATTGCTTTTGCAAACACCAATTCTTTTGTTAATGTCTTCCTCTTATTTCATTCTTCTCAGAGGCTGCTGATATCCCTGTTGAGGCTCTGGACAAGGTCCCAAGCAATTCTCCATCAAATGCTCTATCGATGACGCTTGCGTCTCATCAACTTGCTCAGGATCTTCTTCAAAAGGGCAAGGGAGCCATGGCGCGGATCCACTCGATGATTTTCCCCAAGATCAGTCAAGACAAGACTTTGGGACAGCTGATCGACGCTTTTGCCGTCAACACAAGGGAGGTTATCGAGGTATTCAAACGTACTTCGCGTACCTATGGCGCCCTCCTAGCCTTCCAACTTATGATGGGTCACGGCTTCAAAGCTAACATTGAAGAGATGTCCAAAGAGCTTCCGAAGGGGCACGATGGAAAATTCGTTGATCTGGGTGCCTTTAAAACTTCGGCTCTTACATGTGCTCGCCAGCTCCATGAGCTGGTCGAAGCAAAGAAATCATCAGCCGGTCCCAGCTTATCAAACCAGACCCAAGCCCCCTGATTCTTGTAATTTTGCTTGATTTAAACAATGTCATGTCCTGAAACTCATATGGTTGTAACGAATTTTATGCTGGCAATGTTGCCAGTATATCCTTGCTATAACATTTGTACTTGCACGCTCCCGATGGGAGTAATTTCCAATGCTGACTCCATATAATCCATCGCGCCTTTTAACAATGTTTTGCAGGTTTTTCCTGTGCCTGCCTTTGTCGATGATTCTTCGGGTGCTATCCCTGAAAGTGATCGACTCCAGCGCATGAAGGACCGGATCGCGCAGATGGAGAAGAATATGCGCAGCACTTACGCCTTAGCTATCATTATCAACAAGAAAAATGAGCTTGCGGCTGACGCCGAGCGTTATGCGCTTACTGAATTGCACAAAGCCACCGAAAGTTTGAACTGTAAGTGCCCTGGCCTTCTTGCTTTTTGCTTTTCCATGAAATGCACTTTCTTATCTTCTTTTGGTTCTTCTGCTAGTCATAGCTCTGAACAAGGCAGAGGAAAACAAGCGTATACATGAACGTGTAAACGCATTGACCCAACTATCATCAGCAGACGAAGTTTTCTGGAGGGAACAGTCGAAGGCTTCGACTGTCGCAAAGTTCCAAGACCGGGTCCAACAAGTACACCGTTTCTTCGACAAGTGTTACAAAGGACTGAGGGTAATCTGGAAGACGATGTTCCCTCTGAACGCGGTTCCTCCCACGCTGTTGACTTTGATGTCGGAATTTAGTAACGCCAAGAAGATCCGAAGTTTAGTTCGGGCACAGCTTCTTGCCGGAGCTAGAGCTACACTTGCCTGCGTCCTCACGCGTTATCCTTCGGCAGACCTTATGTCAATTGCCAATGTGCCGAGTTATATGGAGCCGCTTACCCCGAAGGTGGGCCTGCCTGCCGCCATTATTGTTGATAGAATTGACGAACCCTCCACAGCATCCACAGGAAAGGAGACTTCACAAGGGTAGTTCGAAGCCGTATCCATATTTTAGATAGAAGACTTGTTGACTCTTTATATCCGAATGTTCGGATGATTAAGGTTGAATTGTTTTCGTAGGCAGGGGTATGTATATGTACCTCCACCGTGTTAATGTCGTTGGCAAAATTTTGAAGGAGTAAATCTTAATTACTTGATTTTACATCTGTATTAAGATGCATACGTATGTTTGTCGGTAGCAAATTATTTGAGTGATCAGCTCGTGTTGCAGGTCTTGCTAAAACCCGTTGTATGCGCAACTTTGTTTTCAACCGATGCATGTCTTGACAGCAGCTCCCAGCTCTGCCGATGACTCCGTCGCTCTTTGGTACTTCCATAAGTAAAGTGCCGAACGTGGGTCGTTAGTATATGTGCTTCATGTTCCCTGCTATTTACGGCACTCTTTGAGGCATCTATAGCGAAAGGGTAGGGGCCTTGTCGATTTTGCCTCATAGCACTCGTAATTTCAGAGGCTTTATTAGAGTGCAATCTCTAGACGTGTTTTTTCATCGCACCACTGTTCGCCAAAATATGCAAAACAAGGTTCACGATGATGTGGTTCGGGTAACCCGAATTACTGCAATGCTTCAGAGAAACGAAACTTAAGTTTTCATTAATAAAGTAAGCAAATAACTAAGGGACGAAAAAGCACCCTGCCTAAAAAAGGAAAAACGAAATACTATCCATCCTCTTAAACAAGAGGAGGGTTCTTCTTGTCTTCAAGCTTGTCCACCGCGTCCGCGGTTTTGGAAGCATCACTGATTTCACCAGGGGTCCGGGCGGTGATTGCCAGGGTTTTGTTTTCTTCTGTGACTGCAGTGCCGTCAGCTGCCGAAGTTTTCACTGTAGGAACCTCTATAGCAAGATCGGCTGGCTTCTTCTTCATCTTCTGACGCGTTCATCTTCCTTATTATCGTGTGCCGACGATTTTGAAGGGAGATCGACAGCTTCCTGCCTGAGCCCAAATTTTGCAGCAATCTTCTGAAACACGATCACAATTGCGAGCGTGAGAAACTTCCATAGACTTTGATGTTTGTCCCATTGTTCCCAGGCATTTTCAGCTTGAGGTATGCGTAGTGCGGCACATCCATGAACTTGGCATAAGCTGATCTTCCGAGTATAGCGTGTGTAATATCCCAGGTATTGGGGTTACAAAAATAGAGGAAACAGATGTGTGCATTGCATTCATGCATAGAAAATCCGGGGAATTTTCGCGCTTTAAAGTAAAACAGTCACAGTAACTGAAGTTTCACTTGATCTTGGTGGAATTGAAGTAGCTCATCAAGTCAAGCGTTATAAACCTCAATGTGACCTTTGTTAAAACCTTGTTTTGGGTCGAGATAATTTGATCTAAGGGGTTAGATCAAATGGTATTAAAATCAACACAAGAACTTATTAATCATGGATCAACTATTTGATCCTATTAAAGATCACAACATGATATTCCTTGACATAACATAGGAACATCCATTTAATTGGAAATCAAGTAACAATAAATGAAGAAACCATTCTTCACTTATCTTTTCCATGTCTTAAAACTAATCCATGATCCTACCATGAAACCTCATGGTATTCATTCCACTTCAACATTGGAATTATAACAAGGAGATCCACTCAAGAAGTATATGTTCTTCTACATTCCAAATTATTATATATCAAACCCAGAGAGGTGAGAGTTATATATTAATTATTAAAGAAGCAATAACAAACCTTGAGCTAAACCTTGGATATGCATCCATGTATTCAAATAATCATCTTTAAGAGAAACCCTTGGATGTTATTCAAGACCATCCCTAGAGAGAGAACCCATTTATGTTAAAAATAGATATTGGTGACTACATCATTATCTTTGGAGAATAACCTTAGGTTAGAATTGAAGTCCTTCCCAAATGAGAGAGACCATTTATTCTAAACCTAGCTTTACCTATTAGTGAACAAAGGACAACCTTTGATCTAAAGTATTAGGTTATAAACCATTTCCCTTGGAGTGGTGAGATAACCTAATATCACATGGAATAATACCATATCCATGAATTGATAAGGTAAGGAAGAGATTAACTCAATCAAGATAGCCAAGTGGAGTTTCAGACTTAATACCTACTGAGAGATTGTAAGTACACCATAAACCTTAGAATAATCATTCCTTTAAAAGAGAGCCCAAGCTATGGTGTTACATTCAAGTAGTTGAGGCAACACTAGAATGTGAGGGAGAGAACTATCTATATACCAGATGATTATATCATCATTGATTAAGTAGAACCCTAACATAATATCTCAGGCATTCTCCTGGGATATAAACTTAAGAGGCAACCATAGTAGTCCCATTCAAGAAGATAAATTAGAAGTGCTATACTTAGTTGATCAAGACAATACTTAATCTTGGGAGTGAGAAACCTAATTCTTGAGAGATAACTTAGGAAGCCAAACCTTGATCATTATAAATTGAGTGATGATCATAAACCCTGAGAACTTGAGGTAAAGATATCAAGAACAAGTGGATCATGCCTAATCCATGACCATGCTTTGGAGAAATAGGAGAATAATCCAAATACTAACACTTATATGATTAGAGATATCATCACCACATGAAATCATAGAGAGGTAACTAGTAAGCAACCCTAGGCTTATATCCCAACCTTAACTTGTGGTTCACTTGGTGATCATAAGTACAATTCTACCACATCTACATTCCACTTATTCTTCACTTATGAACCACAAGAAAATCTTTAGAGTAAAACTCCATACTTAATATGGTGAGAAACCATCCATTCATATGACCAAAGTTAACTATAAAAAGAACTAAAACAACTTTAGTTACTTTAACAAGAGATTAAGTTATAATAGAAATCTACTAGTATAAGATAAAACCAATTCTTAAGTTCTTAGTAATTAAAGGAGCACATGAACAAATAAGCAAGTAATCATATTACCTTGATTAGGGGAGATATGATGGCATCTCAACTCTACAAACTAGGGGTATATCTCAACCTTAGTTTTTGTATCACTATGGTGATCATAATATAAAGATAGGCACTAATTGAGATTCAAACCAATTGCCATTAGGAGAATGTGATGAGAACTCTAGAATTGCTCACTAGTTAAAGCTTATGCTTAAATATAGAACTTAAGAATACCAGTGCTAACCTTAAAATAGTATTATAGTAAGTCTTACAAAACCTTAATAAAGGAGTGTTCCCATAAAATCATATGCAAGGATCAAATTATCAAATATGAGGACAAGTCCTCATGATTCTTTCTAGGGATTTCTATTTTCGTGCCCTCAGGTCCTTAGTTGTACTCAGTTTTCCCCAGCTCCTTAGTTTTTCCTCAGTTTTACCCAAACGTTTGTCTGAAACCCGCGAGCAGCTCGACGGCAGGATTCCGTTTAGTTGACCGCTCGTCACGTGTGGGGCCGCGTCGTGTGGGGCCGCGTCGTGTGGGCCCGCGTCGCGTGGGGCTGGTAGAAAGGGACCGCGTGGGACAGACGAGAAGCGTTTGGTTGCACGTGAGCAGGAGCCTGTCTCTCTCGGCCCAAAATTGGCATTATTAAGTGCACCTTTTTCCCCTCTTTCTCTGTCATTTTCACCAAATTAGTATAAAATCTAGAGAAGCTTGCATTTCTGACTTTCTTCAATTATTTGTGCCTTTTGGCCCTCGTTGTTTGCCCAATATGGCAGCAAATCTAGTACTCCCTCTGGTCCATATGTATGTAGTTAAATCTAGAAGCAAATCTCCAGGATAATGTACGATAAATTCACAATCATAGTAAATCAAGAAAACTAAGTACGGCCAACAAAATATAGTAGACTAGGGATAGATAATCCCTAGATAATATGGATAGATAATAGGCTGCATACACAGCAGCCAACATAGTAACAGGTTCTTCACAGCACCATCATACTAACATAACAACAAGGGATCCCTAGCTAACAACAAAGGGATCCCAACAACAAACTAGGAGGCAGCAGCAGCAGCACACGTCCAGGACTCCGCCTACCCCATCTGGCTCTGCCTCCACTTGTTGCTCTTGCTCCCCTTGGGAGCCTTGGGCTTGAGCGGAGGCATGCGCCCGGCGGAGATCTCCACCCGCTGCAAGCTGCGGAGGTGCATGCCGAGCGCCCTGTGCTTGGCGCGGAAGGAGTGGACGTTCACCGTCGTGCCGACTTTGGGGAAGGTGTTGCGATGTTCTCGCATGCGTGACGAGGCAGTTGAAGTCCGTGGCGCCGAGTCTCCGGTGCAGAAGGGGCACCTGTACACCTCCTTGGCGAAGTAGGAGATGTACTGGCCGACCTGCCTCCGCAGCACTTGGCGAGTCTTGACGTCCTCCTCCTCTTCGTCGCTGCCGACGTCGCTGCCGACATCTGATCCATATCAAACCAGACGTCACACCGCGGCGCGGCTGGTCAACACCGTAGAGCCGGGAACAACTAGGGCTGCGGCTGGCCGTCCCTCGAGTGACGGCCGCAAAGCCTCCTCGGTCGCGCGGATGCAAATTGCAGGCGTGCCACGACCTATACCGGTCGGAAGGTGTGGATGATGCCTCGCTTAGTTTCCCGCAGGGCACACACGTACACGTTAAATGCGAGCCTCGATCGGCTCTCGGGTTATCCCGTGAATCGGCTCATGGAGCCGATTCACCCATGATTCGTCCAAGGTGGCCGAATATATGGTGGTCCTGCTTGATCAAGATAAAGCATATGAGATCCACGACGATTTAGGGTTCTCACCGCATAATCGGATCATCCTACTCACGATTGGGCCTCGCGCTCGCGCACGGTGATCGTAAGCCGATCCTAGACAAGGCCTAAAAACCAACACGAGGTTGATCCTCGGAACATCCTGTCTAGGGCCAGCAAACTACACCCTACGTGCCGCTGGATCCTCCAACCCTTTGTAAGGCCTAACTATTGCAGATGTTAAACTAATCCTTGATGAATCAAGGAGCAACCGTAACGGATCAGATCTACTAAATAATGATCAAGCGGGGTGCCGCCCCTGCACCCATGATGAGGTACAAGGACGGCTAGATGCGCAAGGGTTGCACTACGACAGCATATGATACTAAGAACAATGCTAACCCTAACACATCTATGATAACTACGTTGCTCGCCATCAAAAGGCTTCAGCACGAGCAACGCATGAACAACGTGGGCAGGCTCGTGCTGCCTAGATCGCAAGATGCGATCTAGGCAGCATGGTGCTTACCGGAGAAACCCTCGAGACGAAGGGGTTGGCGATGCGCCGAGATTGGTTTGTGTTGAACGTTGGTTGTTTTTTATTCCATAAACCCTAGATACATATTTATAGTCCAGGGGACTTTCTAATGTGGGCGTGCACCAAACCGTGCACGAGATAAACTCTAACTACTACGTAGCCTACTATAAAGATACACGGGCTAACTAGCCCAAACTTGATATACAAGGCCGATTCACATATCTCTCCCACGCATATATCGTCAAGTCCACCTTGATCGCGGCCCACCTCTGACTTGGTCAAATTCTGGTGATAACACATGCCCCCCTGGTTTTGGAAATGACATTTCCAAAATCATTACGCTTTTCCTTCGTCGGGTCATGTCGTGGCAGAGCAGAACCGTTGCAGTATCCTTCATCATGATGCCTGCCTTCTCAACTTCTCCGCGTGACCTGGCAGTTTTTTTTTCTTTTAGGCACCACTTCCTCGGAAACTGCTGTGGCATTGAATTTCCACTATATCCCCTTTTATTTAACCGCTACGAACAGCTCTCCTCTGCATCTCCTTCGCATTAGCACTCCAAAAGCCCTCCCGCCACAATGTCTTCTTCCTCCTCTGCTCCATCGGATCTTTCCAGCCAGTCCTCCACATCCCGTGAGCCGACGCCGGAGCACAACCCGGCGGAGGTCCACGCGGCCAACATCCGCCGCGCCATTGCGGCCGGGAGGAGTCAGAACATGACTTCTCCAACTGGTCCGAGGACGACCAGCCCTCGACGGACGGGGAGAGCGACCTCCGCTTCCTCGCCAACGGGGAATCGGAGGAGGAGAGCGATGACGATCGCTTCTCCTGGGATGACTTCACCTCCTCCGAGGGGGTGAAGGAGGAGGAAGAGGAGGAGGAGGACGACGACGACAGCTCCTCCGACGAGCCGCCGGCCAAGCGGTTCTGCCCTTGGCCGGGCACCTGGCGACTTCACAGCGACGAGGACGCGACGAAGAAGATGAAGACAACGAGGGCCGGTCGGCCATTGGAGCGCGACGAGCCCACCGGGGCAGCGCCGATGGCAGCGACGACGACGGCGACGAGGGCAGTGACGGCCCGTAGATAGGACCTCTAGAATAGGGCCAGCAGTAGTAGATGGGGCAATGTACCCCCTAGTATTTCCTTTTGAGAGTAATTAGCTCTTCATGTAAGAAATCTCGCCTATTAATGAAGAACTTTTCCCCAATTTGATTTTGCCGATTTTTGAGTTTAATTGAGCCGATTCCCTCTTCTACTGACCTTGCCGATTCGTCCCCTTTGCCAATGCGTAATGAGCCGATAGCACCGCATCGGTCCTTTAAAATTCGCCCTTCCCTTCTTCAACTGATGATTTTCTAAATCTGGCAGAAAATGCAGGATCTTCAGGAAAACCTTTGAACTTTCCAACCAAACCCAATAATCTTCTTTAGTACTCATCATTTGTGAAGAAGGTTGCAATGAAGGACCAGCCGATGGTATCCCAATCGGCTCTTTAAACGGAGTAAAACAGAGTATCCACCAGGCCTGCTGCCCCCCGAGCCCTACTCGAGGCGAGAATGTTGGAGAGAATGTGCCAAAGCCGATCCCCTTTCTTCCTCAGACAGCCGATGACTTTCCGTTTCAGCTGAACTAGCCCCAAAGATTGGAAATCCTCGACAAAAGGGTTCAGGAACCTAGATCGGCTCGAAGCAGCTGAAGAAATTTCCATTGTTTTATTCCCTCGAAGCAACAGAAGGCACCACCGCTGGCCTGAATTTGGTGGAGACTCGATAAACATCGCATAATTCCACTAGAGTCGATGGCTGCGCATCGGCTACTTCTCAATTCTAAAGTCGATGCTTTTGCATCGGCTGTAAAATTTTTTACTGGCCGATTTTCTCCTATCGGCCCCCAGTACTTGATAGTATTATCTCATATCCTCGTGTTTAATCCACCTAGGTGCCCCCCGAGCCGATTCTGTCAAGAGAATTGATGGTATCGGCTCTTCGGTAGTCCCTGTTGGGTCAAACGTTGATCCCGGCAAAATAGATGGTGAGGATAATCTTGGCGATTGCTAGAATCGGCCTCCACGTTGCTTGCTCATTTCGAAGGCGCTCGCCATGTTTTATTGACGTAGTCTTTACTCGTCTAGGCCGGTGGATAAAACCAGCCAATCTGACTTTATACTTGGTGCGCTTGCTCGGTGTGTCCAACGGTTGGTGCGCTTGCTGTTGTACCTCGTGGATCTAATACACTTCGCCGGACGAACGAGCACCATGTTTGTGCCAGCCGATGTTTCATCATCGGCTTTCCTTTGCTTGGGGCGCCACTCTTTTCTTTGCGGCAGTCCTCCTCATCCAGGGTCCTCTGGACTTTCGCAGCCAGATCGGGTCGTGCCTTCCTCAGCGTATGCAATAAATCTTCGGCTTCCTCCTGCCGCGCAATCGCTGAACCCTGCGCTTTTGTGAATGGCTGAGACCATCAGGGCACCACCTTGGACGGTGGTACATGTCTTCTTCGTCTTCCCCCTCGTCTTCCGAATCCTCGAGATCTTCCAACCGAGGAGTCTCAGCACGTCTGCTTTGTGGTGGGAGAGGCCCTAATCGCTCGAACACAGACACGTTGGCTGCCTCCTTCTTTCCGGTTGCATTCGCGCTGCCGATTGTTGGTAATCGGCTCATTCCTGAATCCCAGCTCTGAAGAAGGGGCAGTCCCAATGCCTGTCCGTGTCGTCTTGCTCCTGGCGTGGCGCTCCTGTCGCTCCTCATCGTGATTATGCCGACGATGCCTTCTATCGTTTCTGGCCAGACGATCTCTTTTATCATCGTCGCCGTGTCGCCGGCGTTGGTCATACCGACTCACGTACTTGTTGAGGAGGTGATCGAGAGGGGTCGTTGATATCTTATGTTCTTCACTTCTCCCTCTGTGACGTAGCGCTTGCCATCTTGACGGAGCCGATCGCATGGAGCGGCCTCCTCTGTGTCTTTGCTATGAGAGCAACTCCTCCCCGCCCTTCTCAGAGTGGTGTCCAAGCTCTACCATGTTGATGTTGGCTGAGAAATCTGGCTGGCACCCTCCGAGGTGGGTAAACTCCACCATGTTGACGGCGGGGAAGGGGTGTGTGTCGACCTTCATGGCTGGTTGAAAATTAGTCGCCCATTTTCTATTGCCATTTGGATCTGCTGACGCCACACCCTGCAGTCGTTAGTGGTGTGGGTGAACGTGTTATGCCACTTGCAGTATGGCTTTCCGTTCAGCTCTTGCACCGTAGGGACCTTGTGGCCTTCGGGTATCTTTATATGCTTCTCCGCGAGTAAGAGATCGAAAATCTGCTCGGTTTTCGTCACGTCGTCGAACCCTCTTGGAGGCCCCGGTGGCTTCACCCATTTGCAGGCTGGGCCTCGCCGCTCGTCCACTCAGTTGTTCTCCCGTAGCACCTTCATCTTCGCCTGCGTCAACCATGGTAACCACGCGCTTGAACTTGTCCTGGTAGACATCTGGGTGGCGCTGTTCATACGCTGACAGCTTCTGCACCATGTGTGCTAATGAAGGGTAGTCCGCTTGGGAGGCCACGTCCTTGATCGATGATGATAGACCCACCACCGCCAACTCGACTTCTTTTTCGCTTACGTGAACCGAATAGCATCGGTTCCTAACGGTCCTGAAGCGCTGGATGTACTCCGACACTGTTTCCGCGCTTCGTCGTACTTGTGCCAAATCGGCAATGCCAGCATCGGAAGCCTCTCGAGTGATATTGCTCATGGAACCGCTCTTCCAACCGCTTCCAAGTCTGGACCGAGTTCGGCGTGATGTGTACCAACCGAAAGCCGATCCTGTGAGGGACTGCGAGAAGAACCTCACGCGTAGCTCGTCTGACGCTGAGATCATGCCTAGCTGTGCCAAATATCGGCTCACATGCTCGATGGAGCTGGAACCATCTGATCCGCTAAACTTTGTGAAGTCCGGGAGCCGATATTTGGGTGGTAGCGGGATCAATTCGTACTCGTTGGGGTACGGCTTGGTATAGCCGACCGTCTTCCTTTTCGGCATCATGCCGAACTGATCTTTCAGAATCGTACAAATCTGATCCGCGGTGATGGCTGAAGGTGTCGAACCTGAAGATTCGCCGGGGTGGCATACTTAACCAGCCATGCTTGTTTTTCCGGTTCTGAGCCAACTGCAGGAGCTGGGCTCTGGAGTTTCGTCGGGGTGACGTATTTAGCTAGCCATGTCTGCTTCTCGGGGTCTGCCTCCGACGTTCCTCCCGTTGTTCCAGAAGTCCCCGCTGTTGCAACCTGGTTCGAGAGTGCCCAGGTGTGCAGTCTGGCACGTATGCGCATGCGTATCCGTGCGGGATCTCCTTGGGCGCGTCTGTAGGAATTGGTAGTCACCGGGGTCACCACCAATCTTGTAGACGACGTAGGCCGATGAGTTCGGCGCTTCGGGCGCTGCCAACGCGAACGGCAGCGGTGGACGGGACTGGAGTGGCAATTCTCCTTGGTGAGTCCCTAGAGCTGGTCCTGACGGAGAGTACTGACGGCTCATGATCTCTTGGATCACGCGCAGAGCGACGCGCTCCAACGTATTCACCAGGCTCTCAGAATGGCGGTGCAGCGAATGAGCCACCATGAAGTTGATCTCCGACGCAGCGACCTGGTGCGTTCTTCTCGACGGGGTGGATAGGTCCACTCCATCAAGCGCGCCTTCAGGTGAGAACCCCTTCCATCTGATGCCATGGGAGCGGGTCCTGTGGAAAGAGCCGATGAGGTCGGCTTCGAGGAAGGCCTTGATCTCGTCATACTTCTTCTTGAGCTCGCCGTTCAGGTCCTCGTAAGTGACCGGAGTCTCTTCCGCCATCTCGTATGTAGATGGCGATGTGGTGGATGTCGAAGATGTAGATGCTGTCCCACCGGGCGTGCCAGAATGTGTTGACGTCAGAAACCCACCGGCGGGCAGCGACTGGTCAACACCGTAGAGCCGGAACAACTAGGGCTGCGGCTGGCCTGGCCCCTCGAGCGACGGCCCGCAAAGCCTCCTGGTCGCGCGCCGATGCAAATTGCAGGGCGTGCCACCTGACCTATACCTGGTCAGGAAGGTGTGGATGATGCCTCGCTTAGTTTCCTGCAGGGCACACACGTACACGTTAAATGCGAGCCTCGATCGGCTCTCAGGTATCCGTGAATCGGCTCATGGAGCCGATTCACCCATGATTCGTCCAAGGTGGCCGAATATATGGTGGTCCCGCTTGATCAAGATAAAGCATATGAGATCCACGACGATTTAGGGTTCTCACCGCATAATCGGATCATCCTACTCACGATTGGGCCTCGCGCCACGGTGATCGTAAGCCGATCCTAGACAAGGCCTAAAAACCAACACGAGGTTGATCCTCGGAACATGTCTAGGGCCAGCAAACTACACCCTACGCGCCGCTGGATCCTCCAACCCTTTGTAAGGCCTAACTATTGCAGATGTTAAACTAATCCTTGATGAATCAAGGAGCAACCGTAACGGATCAGATCTACTAAATAATGATCAAGCGGGGTGCCGCCCCGCACCCATGATGAGGTACAAGGACGGCTAGATGCGCAAGGGTTGCACTAAGACAGCATATGATACTAAGAACAATGCTAACCCTAACACATCTATGATAACTACGTTGCTCGCCATCAAAAGGCTTCAGCACGAGCAACGCATGAACAACGTGGGCAGGCTCCTGCCTAGATCGCAAGATGCGATCTAGGCAGCATGGTGCTTACCGGAGAAACCCTCGAGACGAAGGGGTTGGCGATGCGCCGAGATTGGTTTGTGTTGAACGTTGGTTGTTTTTTATTCCATAAACCCTAGATACATATTTATAGTCCAGGGGACTTTCTAATGGGCGTGCACCAAACCGTGCACGAGATAAACTCTAACTACTACGTAGCCTACTATAAAGATACACGGGCTAACTAGCCCAAACTTGATATACAAGGCCGATTCACATATCTCTCCCACGCATATATCGTCAAGTCCACCTTGATCGCGGCCCACCGTCGCTTGCCAGACATCTGATCCATATCAAACAGAAACTAGTGAATGAGTTGCAACGATGACTAACGTACATGATAACAAAGTTAAGAAAAACAGAGTCAGCCTCAGTTAGAGTGGACATGATTATATATCTACAGGGAAGGAGTTAGCGAACTAAAGCTCATGCACAACAGATTTGTACACAGCAATGGTTCGCTGAACCCTCCCTGTAAAAATTTGTGCCCAACCATTCATCATAGGCAAAGAAACAGATTCTAGATCTGAACTTGAACACATTCGAGATTATTTGCAAAATTAAACGGTTGATATCTTTTGATTAGTGCATAAAATAACTGATTGAGATCCCATGATTACTTGCATAAATTAACCGATTGAGATCCAATATTACTTGCATAAAAACCGAACAGCCGAACCCCAAATCTTAAACGAAATCAAGAAGTGATCAAAACAAAATGGAATAAAATCGGCGCAAATATTAGCCCAATACTCATCCATCTACAGATCCATCTACACCAGCAAAAATAGGGTTCAAAAAGGAATGGGGAACAAAAAAGGAAGCAAACCGTAGTTACCTCGTTCCATGGGTCCTCCAGGGAGGTGTCGTAGGGGTTCGGGGGCGGGACGTATGGCACGGGGTCGTAGGGCTCCCATCCCGCCGGGATCTGACTGCCACCGGCGGCAGCAGCCTCCGATGCACCGGCGACGGCGGCGGCGGCGCGTCGTCCGTAGAGGGGACGGCGCCGAAGATGGAGGCGTCGCGCTTCGAGCCAACCTCGACGATGGGATTGGCATTCTCCTTGTCCATCTCTCCGGCGGAGGAAGAGGAAGAGGGAGAGGGAGAGGGTTTTTTGCTTTGGAGAAGATGATGGGACGTGAGAGAGTTGGCGATGCGTGAGCGAGTGAGAGTGACAGAGAGAGTGCGAGGAGGCGTCTATAAAGGCGAGGGGTGGTTAATGCGACCCGCGTCCTACGCGTGCACAGGTGCACGTCTGCACGTCTTGGACTTCTGCAACGCGACACGCGTCCACGATTGCACGTCTCGACTTCTCCACCGCGACCCGCGTCTACGCGTCAACAATTGCACGTGTCCTCGAGTCTAACCCTGGAAATTTAGATATACTCAGGTATACCCTCGAGTCTTATACTAGCATTTTTTGTGTGCTCAATTTTCCCTCGAGTGCTAATACTCGCTAGTGCAATATACTCAGTTTTACCCTCAAGTGGCTGGTCAACAGAGAGTCAACAAATGGGATTAACTAGTTAAATGAGTCATTTAATGTGCAAAAAATCTGAAAAAGAGTGGCACTTACTCATGGAGTCTTTACCACAAATTGCCACTTCTCAAATCATAGATAAATCAAGTTTTACCACAAATTGCCACTTCTCAAATCACCTAGTAGCTATGAAGGTGCATGGTTTTCCACAATAAGCCCTTCCCAAAACAGCTTCCCCCAAATCATACTTTGTCTAAATGAGGCCACAATTCTCACACTGATGTATATTGGTATTGCAAATAGTTTGAGGTAGGCCAAGATGGGTTTCATTGTACAAAACACGCATTTTCCATTTTTTAAATCTCATATTTGAATCCCTTAGTCTATTTACTACTCAGGTGCCCTTGGTTTCTTGATAGTACTCAGTTTTGCCCTCTCTCTTCACAAATTCTCGCAGACGTGCATCATCGCCCTGATTGGTCTAGCCCATGTCACGCGGATCGTGCCCGCCGACCGTTGATCGTATGATATAGGGAACGGGCAGGATAACCCCTCTCTCTCTCTGTTGGCGGTTAATTAGCTTCCACCCTCTAAGTATGCTGAAGGGCGGTTTTCTGTATTATTTTTCACGCGCTAAAAATTATAAACTATTTTAGGCGTTACTTTTCACGCAAAAAAATGATAAACCATCAACAATTTGTTGTAGCCATTACTTTTCACGCAAAAAAAATGATAAACCATCACCGATTCGTTGTTGCCATTACTTTTCACGCAAAAAAATGATAAACCATCAACAATTTGTTGTAGCCATTACTTTTCACGCAAAAAAATGATAAACCATCACCGATTTGTTGTTGCCGCAAAAAATGATAAACCATCAACAATTTGTTGTAGCCATTACTTTTCACGCAAAAGAAAATGATAAACCATCACCGATTTGTTGTTGCCATTACTTTTCACGCAAAAATGATAAACCATCAACAATTTGTTGTAGCCATTACTTTTCACGCAAAAAATATGATAAACCATAACCGATTTGTTGTAGCCATTACTTTTCACGCAAAAAAAAAAAAACCATCACCTAATTTGTTACAAAAGCTGGTTTCAGTGAGACCTAACCAAGTTTGGCATACATGATGGCATACCTATAACAACAAGGAATATCTAAAAGGGAAAGTTTCAGAAAATTTGAAATTTAGGGTGAAAATGATGCCATACATGATGCTGTTTTTCGAGGTTTTGACCTGAAAATCAATTGGGTATTATAAAGGAAAATAAAAAGTTCGAAAAATGTAAAAACGAAACAATCTATCTATCTATGTATAGAAGATCAGCTGTATGAAATTTGAGGTTATTTAGAGAAGGTAGAAAAAATCACCTTGTTAGAAAAGCTGGTTTCAGCGAGACGAAACGGCATGCGCTTAAGCAAAGTGATTTTTTCGAACATCTCCAAATGACCCCAAATTTTCCATACATGATGCCATACGTGTAACAACAAGGAACCCTATCTAAAAAGTGTCAAAAAAGTTTGCCCAACCGTATAGCTCTATCAAAAAGAACCTCACCATGGCGCTAGTATAATTTTGGGATAGTTACAAACTTTCGTTACCTAACCTTCAACATGAAACTTGTTTCAAATTCATTTTGGCCTACGAGAAACAAATCCCAACTTGATTCGAGCACCACAGCCTCCAAACGATGCCGATGCCGATATCGGCATGGTCAGAACGGCTATGCTCGCCGCCACTGCTAGGTCAACGTCGGGATGCACCCTCAATCCCGTCCCCTCATTCGATCACTGACACACCAGAGATACCGCCGAGGCCAATGCCGAACGTACATGCTGATGCCAATGCCGAACATGCATGCACGCCGCTGTGGGCACGGCCACGCCGACCCGCTATGCTGGACGCCACAGACCGCCGCGAGGTCTTTCCCTTCGCCACCACACTCTCCTAGCACCCACCTATACACGCCAGAAAGGAGAGACACTAGTTTTCTCTACATTGCTCGCGTTCGTGTCCGACACGGTCAGTCAAAGTTTTGAGGTGGTCGTCGATGTCGTCGACCATTTCTTCTCTTCTTTGCATGGTTAAACGCGTCTAGTTCATATCTATCTAATGCGTCTGGTCTCGCCTCATGCAGTTCTTTGTGGACGTCGATCTCATCTCGGCACCCCGCATGCCACCTCCTCCGTGCCATCGCTGTAGAGCTCCGTTTAAAAATCTAATCCTACCCGTGTATTGCCCCTTGTATCAGCATCATGGCCCCACTTGTCATTTGATATACCGAAGCCCCACTCGTTCGCGTTTTGGTCAGGGATACAGCGATGCTTACGGTCAAACAAAGATGGATGGTCTGACGTGTCTTTGCAGGCTCTACGTGGCCCCACTAGTCAGAAGATAACGGTCAACCGTCGGGCAACCGGCCGTTACATCACGTGTGATGGTTTCAGACAAACGTTTGTAAAACGAGAAGGAGCTGGGGAAAACCGAGCACAACTAAGGACCGAGGGCACGAAAATAGAAGGGATTTCTATTTTCGTGCCCTCCGTTAGTTGTACTCAGTTTTCCGCTCCTAGTTTTCCTCGTTTTACCCAAACGTTTGTCTGAACCGCAGAAGGAGCTCGGACGGAAGGAATCCGTTAAGTTGACCGTTCCGTGCTGACGAGTGGGGTCGTGTCGTTTGTGGGGTCGCGTCGTGTGGGACCGCGTCGTGTGGGGCTGGTAGGAAGGGACCGCGTGGGACAGGACGAGGCCGTGTTTGTGGGGCCGTAGCGTGTGGGGCCGTAGCGTGTGGAGCCGTGTGGGTCCGGGACGGGGGCACAAGTGGTTTCTGTCTCTTTCGCCCAGATTAGCAGTTTTCAATGTACCTTTTTCCTCTCTATCGCTCGATCTCATTCATATTTGATAGCCCAAATTGGTAGCAAATCTAGAGAAGCTTCTCCTTCTGTTTTTTAACGCCATTCATTTCTTTATGCCTTCGTTTTTACCCAATCAGGTAGGAAATCTAGGGCACAAATCCAGAGAAAATATAGGATAAGCTGCATACAGCAACCAACATAGCATAGATATATTCAGGACAGATCCAAATGTAGTACCGATAGATCCAACATAAGCTACATTTTACATGAATTTAAGCTGCTCTACAGATAGAGCAGTCACATACAGAGAGTGCAGTAGGCACGTTCAACGCCTCCAGGTGGCGCGTGTGACTCGCTTGGAGGTTGCGCAGGTGAATCCCAAGTGCTTTGTGTTTGGCCATGTACGCATGCACGTTCACGGTACTTCCAACTCTAGCGCCATATCTGCCAATGGATTCAACATGGTTCAGCAGGGTGTTGAAGTTGGTGTCGAAGAGCCTCCTGTTGCAGAAGGGGCACTTGTAAATGCCTCGAGCAAAGGGGCGACCGTATTGGCCGGACTGCAGCCTCCTGAGGACGTGACGAGTCTTGGTGTGGAAGGACTCGTCGTCGCTGACGTCGCTGCTCTCCACCTGTCACGTAGCACCAAAGATCATGCAAAAAACACGGAGTCAATTGCAACGATGATTGAACAGAGAGTGAACAAAAAATCATGCATGATAATATGGGCTCGAAAAAAAGAGGTAGCCTCAGTTACATTGGACACACTTATATCCAGGATTTGAGTCAGTAAACCAAAGATCATGCACAACAAATTTGTACACACCAATTGTTTACTGACCAAACCCTGAATCAATTTAGGGATGCCCAAATATTCATCATCATCGGCACAAATCTGAAACAAAAGCAAATCACAAACACTAATAACGCAAGATCTAACACAAAAGGATCGAACTAGGAACAGACGAACAGTAATAACGCAAGATCTAACACAAAAGGATTGAACTAGGAACAGACGAACAGTAATAACGCAAGATCTAACAAAAAGGATTGAACTAGGAAGAGACGAACAGTAATAACGCAAGATCTAACACAAAAGGATTGAACTAGGAACAGACGAACCGTAATAACGCTAGATCTAACACAAAATGATTGAAATGAGATAAGAACAAGGGAACAAAGGGTTACCTCCGGCTCGTAGTCGACGATGGTGGTGTCGTAGGGGTTCTCCGGCGCGTCGTACGCACTGGTTCGTACGGTCCCAATCGACGGGGACTGGACGGGGGCGGGCCGATGCGCCGGCTGCTACATTGGAAGCGCCGACTGGGGCCTGGACGGGCGGCGGCCGATGCGCCGCTGCTACGTTGGAAGCAGCGACAGGGCCTGGACGGGGGCGGCGCCGATGCGCCGGCTGCTACGTTGGAAGCAGCGACAGGGGCCTGGAACGGGGCGGGCCGATGCGCCGACAATGGGCATCTCATTCTTCTCCATCGCCGGCGGTTTTCGGGGTTTTTTCTTCGGTTGTGGAGAAGATGATGGGACAGGAGAGGCGGTTGCAGTGAGCCAGTGAGAACGTGCGTCGAGGGAGAGAAAGAGGGGCTCTATAAAGACGAAGGTGGCGTGTACCGCAACACGCGTCCGCTATGCACGGCTGCAGCGTGCACCGCTACACGAGTCTAACCCTGGGACGTTTGGTGTACTCAGTTATAACCTCGGCCTTATACAGAAATTTTATCTGTACTCAGTTTTCCCCTCGAGGACTTAGACCGGCAAGTGCAATATACTCAGTTTTACCCTCAAGTAGCTGGTCAACAGAGAGTCAACAAATGAGATTAACATAGCTAATTGAGTCATTTCATGCGCAAAAAAATCCAAAAAAATAAAAACATAGTGGCAACTACTCATGGAGTCTTCCTACGCAACCTGCCACCTAGAAAACCTTAACAAACATATATAAATCAAGTTTTACCACAAATTGCCACTTCTCAGAATCACTAGTGTAGCTATGAAGATGCATGGTTTTCCACCCAAACCCCTTTGCAAAACATCTTTCCCAAAACATAGTTTGTCTAAATGATGCCATAATTGTCACACTCATGTATATTTGAATTGCAAATAATTTGATGTAGCCCAATATGAATTATATTGTACAAAACACACATTTTTCATTTTGTAATTCTTTTGTTTGAATCCCTTAGTCTATTTACTATTTATGTGCCCTTGGATTCTTAGTACTACTCAGTTTTGCCCTCAAGTACTGTCACAAATGCTCTGAGAAGCCCAAACTTATCCTGATTGGTTGAGCCGTTGTCACACGGATCGACTCCACGAACCGTTGATCCACTGATCTAACGGGCAGTATACCCCTATCCGTCTCTTCGTGGCAACCTCTCTCTCTCTCTCTCTCTCTCTCTCTCTCTCTTCGTGGCCACCCATCTCTCTCTCTCTCTGTCGGTGGAGAATGCAATAACGAGTATGCCACTTAATATAGTTTGGGATATAGTATTGGTATAAACATGAGGCATACATATTTGCGGATTTCGGTGATTGCATTATTTGTCACCCCTCTAACAATTATCAACTATCTTTAGCTGTCCTTTTCTTTTAGGGAATATAGTTTGGGATATAGTATTGGTATTTTGAAACGGCCTAAAAGTGGTATAATTTTGCTATAAACATGAGGCATACATTTTTGCGAATTTCGGCGATTGCATTATTTGTCACCCCTCTAACAATTATCAACTATCTTTAGCTGTCCTTTTCTTTTAGGGAATATAGTTTGGGATATGGTATTGGTATTTTGGAAAGGCCTAAAAGTGGTATAATTTTGGTATAAACATGAGGCATACATATTTGCGGATTTCGGGGATTGCATTATTTGTCACCCTCTAACAGTTATCAACTATCTTGAGCTGTCCTTTTCTTTTAGGGAATATAGTTTGGGATATAGTATTGGTATTTTGAAACGGTCTAAAAGTGGTATAATTTTGCTATAAACATGAGGCATACATTTTTGCGAATTTCGGCGACTGCATTATTTGTCACCCTCTAACAATTATCAACTATCTTTAGCTGTCCTTTTCTTTTAGGGAATATAGTTTGGGATATGGTATTGGTATTTTGGAAAGGCCTAAAAGTGGTATAATTTTGGTATAAACATGAGGCATACATATTTGCGGATTTCGGTGATTGCATTATTTGTCACCCCTCTAACAATTATCAACTATCTTTAGCTTTCCTTTTCTTTTAGGGAATATAGTTGGTAATTTCGGTGAATGCACACACTAACTTTGAAAACAACTACAAGTACATGTAACTGAATAATGGATTTGTAACAAGGTATCCCTTGTAACAACTTCTAGCGCCTGGTGAGCAATGATAAGAATCCGATCGTAATTATACAACAAAAATAACCAGCCATCAGATTAGCTTGCTTCTTCAACTCGATCAGCTGCCTTAACTGCTTGTTCATTTTCTTCAGTTCTCCCTTCACTTCCACCAGTTCTGCATTGGGAGCATTAGGCATAATCGGAAGGTCCCTAATCGGAACGGCTCCTCTCTCCGCCGCATTCTCTACAGCAAGTCCCCCTCCCAAATTGCGCCCCCAATAGCGCCAATTGATTCCTGCAACTGAAGCCTCTGAACGTACACATCGATCCACTCGAAATGCCTGCATTTCTTCAAGATCTGAAAACAACAACGTGAACCCTAAATCCCAAATTCGAGGGAATAACAAGAAAATCGAGAGAAAACAGAGAAATTGGAGCGAGATCTAACCTTATCCCCCTCTCTATATGGCAAGCTCTCGCATGCAACGAACTCACGTCCACGGTTGCCGTTCTCGTCCGTCTTACAGATCGACCGCTTCAGAGGCTCCTGGCGTGGGCAGTCAGGGCATCTTGTCAAAGGCACGGGTCCATACTGCGGCCATGAAGAACGGGAGGTCGAAGAGAAACTAGACATCACCCGCGTGCCGGAGAAGGGCTGCCGCTGGCGGAGAAGAAGAACAATGGGGCGCGGAGAAAGAAAGGGGAAGCAATGGCATGGGCACGGGCGCGGGGCTAGCTCGGGCTCCCATTTTGCAACGGTCACCTGGGTAAGCTGTGGGTCCGGCGCGCTAACGTGGACAAGTTGTGGGTCCCACGATGATCTGGATAAGTGGAGACGTGTCCACTGCGGGGCACCAACAGCGGCCCCACTTGCCAGCACCAACCAACGTCAACTAAACGGGATTCCTTCCGTCCGAGCTCTTTCTGCGGGTTATAGAAAAGGGGTTGGGGAAAACTGAGGAAAAACTAAGGATCTGGGGAAAACTGAGTACAACTAAGGAGCCGAGGGCACGAAAATAGAAATCCCAAAATAGAAATCCCTTCTTTCTAATACATTGGGAAGAGAAATTTTCAACTCCTATAAATCAAAATAGAATTATTTACACAAGAAAAAGGAAAATTAAAATGAATACATAAACTCATGCCTAATTGAAATTTGGAATAAAGCTCCCAAACATACAAATAGAACCATATAATTGTGTTAAACAATCCAGTGACATAGTGGTTATTCTAAATAAACTTAATGGGATTCAAGTAACCAGATACCTGCAAATTCATGTTGAATTTAAATCAACAAAACATGAAATGAAATTTGAAAACAGAAAAGAAAAAGAGAGAAACACCTTACCTGGATCACTTGACCGTCACAGCCCACCTCGGTAGCCCAGCAGCAGCCCATAACCAGCCCACCTAGTAGCCCACCATACCTCTTCATGAAATATCAACGAGAGGGGCTTCGTCTTCATCCGTTCATCACGCATGAGCGACAGCACGAAGCCGTGCTCAAACTCTCCTCGCTGCTGTCGACTTCTCCTCGTCTGAGTGCATGACGAGGCACATCCTCGAGCCCTATAAGTACCCTGAACGAAGACCTAGCATCGTTTCCCCCTCTCTGCTCCAAAAGTTCTCCTCAGACGAAACCCTAGCCGCCCGGCCGATTACCGTCGCCGTCGTCTGGAGCACCCCTGAGCCTCGCCGTGGACACCATCGACATCGTCGTGCTCTACTTGCCCCTCCTGCGCGAGGAATCGAGCTGGGGCATTCCAGAGCGTCGCCGACGAGTCCGTCTTCCCCGACGCCGGGAGCGACGAATTCCGGCGATGCCGACCACCTCGACCTCGCCTTCAAGCCCGGTGTAACCCTGGTGAGCTCCTGAGTCTCGTCGCGTGCTCGCCCGACTCGATTGCGTCCCGTAGTACCGCCGCACCGTGTCTCTGCCTCCGCCGCCGCGGCACCTCGCCGCCGGTCACTCTCCGGTGACCTATTCGGGGCGGCGCCGCCACCGAACTGCTCACCGTGTCGCCCCGAGTCGAACCCGCCTGGTCCCCCGTCCGCGCGAGTCCGGGATCGACAGCGATCGCCGACTCCCGCCGGCCACCGTGAGCTCCTGGACATGGTCTCGATTTTGACCAGTCCACGCTCACGTGGCAGTCCACGTGGACCACTGGCCCACTGGCCAGTGGCAGTAGGTAGCTCTGTCTGGGTAGCTTTAGCATTTCTTTTTGTTTAATTTCAAATTCATCAATTGCTGCAACTTCAAATAAATCTAGGAAATTCATTATAACTCAGAAAAATACAAATGTAATATCAAAATAAAATCTATCCAATAAAAATATAATATGAAATTTTTATTTTTAATAAAAATTTAATTGTTTAATACTTGCTTTTTAAGCCTTTAATTTTAATTCTAAATTCAAATTAAAATTCAATAATAAGGAAAAAGGTATAAAATAAATAAAAACCAGTAAAGCAAATATTGAAAACATTAAAACAAATTTTCTTTATCTGGAACTTATTAAATCTTTACTATTGGAATTTTAAACCCTGATTAATAATTATCTTAATTATTAATTCTTTAAAAGTAATAAAATGCCAAATCCAATATAATATTTATTTCAAAGTTCTTAATAACTTCAATATTATAGTAAAGTTATTAACCTAAGTACTACATGGTAATTAAGAGACCCTAGTTCCAAAATGAATAAAATTATAACCTCATAATTTTATGTGGTATCCTAAAACCCTAATGCCATTAGGAACCCTAGCTATATTAATTCATATGAACCCTAAATTGCTTCCAAACCTAAACCCTAGGTTATAACATGTGATCATAATACTTTCTTTCCATTCATAGAACCCTAGTAGTTATTAAATACTTATCATGTCCACATAAAATTTAGAAGTCCTATCAATAATAATTTAGTATTCCATGTATGCATGCCATCAAACCTAGATGAACAAATAGGGTCAACCATGTGTAAACCCTAGTTTCTATTCTTAGAGATCTCAACCTTAGTTATCCTTATTTAGCATCACACCTTGTGATGAACCCTAATAGCAACTATATCCAATAATCCGCATTACATACCATTCTCCACTAAACCCTACTAGTGTGAGATACTTATGAACCATCCCCATATAGGAACCAACTATTCCTTACTTAGTAGATCCAATAGCAAAACCTAGACAACCTAAGCCTTAATTGAAATACTTCTTATTATTTAAGAAGCATGTTCTTCAAAAGTTATTCTTTTGAAGAAAATAAAGAGTAGTCATCAACCTTGCCTAATAGGACCTATAAACCCTAGCTAGCCATCACCAACAAGGTATACCAACCTTGATAGCACCTATGTATAATTAGTTGCTTAAGGATACCTATGCTTAACTCAACCTTACAAGCCCTAGGTGATGATGAATTCCATCTTGTTGTGATTCCTCTAGTTCTTAAACTAATTGGAACCCTAGCAAACCATAGAACCCCACATGTCTAATTACCATACTTTTCTTTATGGCCTCCAAGTGCAGAGGTTTGTAGAACAGCAGCAAGTTTTCCCTTAAGTGGATCACCCAAGGTTTATCGAACTCGGGGAGGAAGAGGTCAAAGATATCCCTCTCATGCAACCCGCAACCACAAAGCAAGAAGTCTCTTGTGTCCCCAACACACCAAATAGGTGCACTAGTTCGGCGAAGAGATAGTGAAATACAGGTGGTATGAATATATATGAGCAGTAGCAACGGTGCCAGAAAATAGCTTGCTGGCGTGTAGTTGATGGTGGTAGTATTGCAGCAGTAGTAACACAGTAAAACAAAGAAACGCAGTAGTAACTCAGCAGTATTTAGGAACAAGGCCTAGGGATTACACTTTCACTAGTGGACACTCTCAACATTGATCACATAACAGAATAGATAAATGCATACTCTACACTTTTGTTGGATGATGAACACATTGCGTAGGATTACACGAACCCTCAATGCCGGAGTTAACAAGCTCCACAATAATGCTCATGTTTAAGTAACCTTATAGTGTAAGATAGATCAAAACGACTAAACCAAGTACTAGCATAGCATGCACACTGTCACCTTCATGCATATGTAGGAGGAATAGATCACATCAATATTATCATAGCAATAGTTAACTTCGCAATCTACAAGAGATCATGATCATAGCATAAACCAAGTACTAACACGGTGCACGCACTGTCACCTTTGCACACATGCAGGAGGAATAAAACTACTTTAATAACACATCACTAGAGTAGCACATAGATAAATTGTGATACAAACACATTGCAATCATCAAGAGATATAAATAAGCACTTCACTACGCTCTTCAACAATGAATAAGTACTTCGTGAAATATAGCCTAAGAGACCCACACGGTGCACACACTGTCACCTTTACACACGTGGGACAAGGAGTCTCCGGAGATCACATAAGTAAAACCCACTTGACTAGCATAACGACATCTAGATTACAAGCATCATCATATGAATCTCAATCATGTAAGGCAGCTCATGAGATTATTGTATTGAAGTACATAGGAGAGAGATGAACCACATAGCTACCGGTACAGCCCCGAGCCTCGATGGAGAACTACTCCTCCTCATGGGAGCAGCAGGTGATGAAGATGGCGGTGGAGATGGCAGCGGTGTCGATGGAGAAGCCTTCCGGGGGCACTTCCCCGTCCGGCAGGGTGCCGGAACAGAGACTCCTGTCCCCCAGATCTTGGCTTCGCGATGACGGCGGCTCTGGAACTTTTCTCGTATCGTGGCTTTTCTCGTAAGGGTTTCGATGCAGGGGCTTTATATAGGCGAAGAGGCGGCGCAGAGGGTCAAAGGGCGACCACACCATAGGTGGCGCGCCAGGCCCGGGCCGCGCCACCATGTCATCTGGGCCCACCAGCCCCCCTCCGGTGGCTCTCGGGTGTTCTGGAAGCTTCGTGGAAAAATAGGAACTGGGCGTTGATTTCGTCCAATTCCGAGAATATTTCGTTACTAGGATTTCGAAACCAAAAAGCAGAAAAGAGGAACTGGCACTCCGGCATCTTGTTAATAGGTTAGTTCCAGAAAATGCATAAATATGACATATAATGTATAAAACATGTAGGTATCATCAATAAAGTAGCATGGAACATAAGAAATTATCGATACGTTGGAGACGTATCAGCATCCCTAAGCTTAGTTCTGCTCGTCCCGAGCAGGTAAAACGATAACAAAGATAATTTCTTAATGCCATCATAATCTTGATCATACTATTTGTAAACATATGTAATGAATGCAGCGATCAAAGCAAAGGTAATGACATGAGTAAACAACTGAATCATATAGCAAAGACTTTTCATGAATAGTACTTCAAGACAAGCATCAATAAGTCTTGCATAAGAGTTAACTCATAAAGCAATAAATCAAAGTAAAGGTGTTGAAGCAACACATAGGAAGATTAAGTTTCAGCGGTTGCTTTCAACTTATAACATGTATATCTCATGGATATTGTCAACATAAAGTAATATAACAAGTGCAATATGCAAGTATGTAGGAATCAATGCACAGTTCACACAAGTGTTTGCTTCTTAGGTGGAGGAGATAGGTAAACTGACTCAACAATAAAAGTAAAAGAATGGTCCTTCAAAAGGAAAGCATCGATTGCTGTATTTGTGCTAGAGCTTTTATTTTGAAAACATGAAACAATTTTGTCAACGGTAGTAATAAAGCATATGAGTTATGTAAATTATATCTTACAAGTTGCAAGCCTCATGCATAGTATACTAATAGTGCCCGCACCTCGTCCTACTTAGCTTGGACTACCGGATCTTCGCATGCCATGTTTCAACCAAGTGTCACAAAGGGGTACCTCCATGCCGCCTGTACAAAGGTCTAAGGAGAATGCTCGCATTTTGGATTTCTCGCTTTTGATTATTCTCAACTTAGACATCCATACCGGGACAACATGGACAACAGATAATGGACTCCTCTTAAATGCATAAGCATGTAGCAATGATTATTGTTCTCATATGAGATTGAGGATATATGTCCAAAACTGAAACTTCCACCATGGTTCATGGCTTTAGTTAGCGGCCCAATGTTCTTCTCTAACAATTTTGCATGCTCCAACCACTAAAATGATAGATCCTTCAGACAAGACGGACATGCATAGCAACTCACATGATATTCAACAATAGTTGATGGCGTTCCCCAGAAGCATGGTTATCGCACAACAAGCAACTTAATAAAAGATAAAGTGCATAAGTACATATTCAATACTACGATAGTTTTTAAGGCTATTTTGTCCCATGAGCTATATATTGCAAAGGTAAATGATGGAATTTTAAAGGTAGCACTCAAGCAATTTACTTTGGAATGGCGGAGAAATACCATGTAGTAGGTAGGTATGGTGGACACAAATGGCATAGTAGTTGGCTCAAGGATTTTGGATGCATGAGAAGTATTCCCTCTCGATACAAGGTTTAGGCTAGCAAGGTTATTTGAAGCAAACTCAAGGATGAACAAGTGCAGCAAAACTCACATAAAAGACATATTGTAAACATTATAAGACTCTACACCGTCTTCCTTGTTGTTCAAAACTCAATACTAGATATTATCTAGACCTTAGAGAAACCAAATATGCAAATCAAATTTTAGCAAGCTCTATGTATTTCTTCATTAATGGGTGCAAAGCATATGATGCAAGAGCTTAAACATGAGCATAACAATTGCCAAGTATCACATTATCCAAGACATTTTAGAATTACTACATGTAGCATTTTCCAATTCCAACCATATAACAATTTAACGAAGAAGAAACTTCGCCTTGAACATTATGAGTAAAGCCTAAGGACACATGTGTCCATATGCAACACCGAGCGTGTCTCTCTCCCACAAAGTGAATGCTAGGATCCATCTTATTCAAAAACAAAAACGAAAACAAACCGACGCTCCAAGCAAAGAATACAAGATGTGACCGAATAAAAATATAGTTTCAGGGGAGGAACCCGATGATGTTGTCGATGAAGAAGGGGATGCCTTGGGCATCCCCAAGCTTAGACGCTTGAGTCTTCTTAAAATATGCAGGGGTGAACCACCGGGGCATCCCCAAGCTTAGAGCTTTCACTCCTCTTGATCATAGTATATCATTCTCCTCTCTTGACCCTTGAAAACTTCCTTCACACCAAACTTCAAGCAAACTCATTAGAGGGTTAGTGCACAATTAATAATTCACACATTCAGAGGTGACACAATCATTATTTTCACTTCTGGACATTGCATAATGCTACTGGACATTAGTAGATCAAAGAAATAAATCCAACATAGCAAAAGAGGCAATGCGAAATAAAAGGCAGAATCTGTCAAAAACAGAACAGTCCGTAAAGACGAATTTATAAATGGCACCAGACTTGCTCAAATGGAAAAACTCAAAACTAATGAAAGTTGCGTACATATCTGAGGATCACGCTCGTAAATTGGCAGATTTTTTCGAATTTTCTACAGAGAATGTGCCCAGATTCGTGACAGACAGCAATGCTGTTTCTGCGCAGCGATCCCAAATATAACATCAACTTTGACATAGAAACTTTACTTGGCACAACAAAACACAAAACTAAGATAAGGAGAGGTTGATACAGTAGTAAACAACTTCCAAGACACAAATATAAAACAAAGTACTGTAGCAAAATAACACATGGGTTATCTCCCAAGAAGTTCTTTTCTTTATAGCCATTAAGATGGGCTCAGTTTTAATGATGCACTCGCAAGAAATAGTAGTTGAAGCAAAGAGAGCATCAAGAGGCAAATTCAAAACACATTTAAGTCTAACATGCTTCCTATGAAAAGGAATCTTGTAAACAAACAAGTTCATGAAGAGCAAAGTAACAAGCATAGGAAGATAAAACAAGTGTAGCTTCAAAAATTTCAGCACATAGAGAGGCATTTTAGTAACATGAAAATTTCTACAACCATATTTTCCTCTCTCATAATAACTTTCAGTAGCATCATGAGCAAACTCAACAATATAACTATCACTTAAAGCATTCTTATCATGAGTCTCATGCATAAAATAATTACTACTCCCAACATAAGCATAATCAATTTTATTAGTTGTAGTGGGAGCAAATTCAACAAAGTAGCTATCAAATATAGGAGGTATATTGTAATCATAATCAAATTTATCCTCCATAACAGGTGGTAACAAAAGACTACTATCATTATAATCATCATAAATAGGAGGCAAAGTATCATCAAAGTAAATTTTCTCCTCAATGCTTGGGGGACTAAAAATATCATGCTCATCAAAGCCAGCTTCCCCAAGCTTAGAATTTTCCATAACATTAGCAACAATGGTGTTCAAAGCATTCATAGTAATAACATTCCCATTAGCATGCATATAAAGTTCCATGGGTTTCTTAATTCTTTCTTCAAACACATCATGTCCTAATTCAAGATAAAGTTCATAAAGATCTCTCATATTTTTGTTGTTTTCCATTATGCCTAACTAGTGTAAACAAGAAACCAAATGTCGCAATTGCAGAGTCTAAAGGAAATAGCTTCGAGTACTTACAACGGCACGGAAAATAGCTTAGTAGCCGAGATCCTGAGTGTGAGTACCTTTTACCTTTCCTCCCCGGCAACGGCGCCATAAAATAGCTTGATGTCTACGTTCCCTCCTTTTCCTGTAGACAGTGTTGGGCCTCCAAGCGAGGTTTGTAGAACAGCAGCAAGTTTTCCTTAAGTGGATCACCCAAGGTTTATCGAACTCGTGGAGGAAGAGGTCAAAGATATCCTCTCATGCAACCCCGCAACCACAAAGCAAGAAGTCTCTTGTGTCCCCAACACACCAAATAGGTGCACTAGTTCGGCGAAGAGATAGTGAAATGTGGTATGAATATATATGAGCAATAGCAACGGTGCCAAAATAGCTTGCTGGCGTGTAGTTGATGGTGGTAGTATTGCAGCAGTAGTAACAAGAAACAGTAAACAATAGTAACTCAGCAATATTTAGGAACAAGGCCTAGGGATTACACTTTCACTAGTGGACACTCTCAACATTGATCACATAACGAAATAGATAAATGCATACTCTACACTTTTGTTGGATGATGAACACATTGCGTAGGATTACACGAACCCTCAATGCCGGAGTTAACAAGCTCCACAATAATGCTCATGTTTAAGTAACCTTATAGTGTAAGATAGATCAAAACGACTAAACCAAGTACTAGCATAGCATGCACACTGTCACCTTCATGCATATGTAGGAGGAATAGATCACATCAATATTATCATAGCAATAGTTAACTTCGCAATCTACAAGAGATCATGATCATAGCATAAACCAAGTACTAACACGGATGCACACACTGTCACCTTTGCACACATGCAGGAGGAATAAAACTACTTTAATAACACATCACTAGAGTAGCACATAGATAAATTGTGATACAAACACATTGCAATCATCAAGAGATATAAATAAGCACTTCACTACGCTCTTCAACAATGAATAAGTACTTCGTGAAATATAGCCTAAGAGACCCACACGGTGCACACACTGTCACCTTTACACACGTGGGACAAGGAGTCTCCGGAGATCACATAAGTAAAACCCACTTGACTAGCATAACGACATCTAGATTACAAGCATCATCATATGAATCTCAATCATGTAAGGCAGCTCATGAGATTATTGTATTGAAGTACATAGGAGAGAGATGAACCACATAGCTACGGTACCCCCCGAGCCTCGATGGAGAACTACTCCCTCCTCATGGGAGCAGCAGCGGTGATGAAGATGGCGGTGGAGATGGCAGCGGTGTCGATGGAGAAGCCTTCCGGGGCACTTCCCCGCTCCGGCAGGGTGCCGGAACAGAGACTCCTGTCCCCCGATCTTGGCTTCGCGATGACGGCGGCTCGGAACTTTTCTCGTATCGTGGCTTTCTCTGTAAGGGTTTTCGATGCAGGGGCTTTATAGGCGAAGAGGCGCAGAGGGTCAAAGGGGCGACCACACCATAGGGTGGCGCGGCCAGGGCCTGGGCCGCGCCACCATGTCATCTGGGCCCACCAGCCCCCTCTGGCGGCTCGTGTTCTGAAGCTTCGGAAAATAGGAACCTCGGGCGTTGATTTCGCCCAATTCCGAGAATATTTCGTTACTAGGATTTCTGAAACCAAAAACAGCAGAAAAGGAACTGGCACTTCGGCATCTTGTTAATAGGTTAGTTCCAAAATGCATAAATATGACATATAATGTGTATAAAACATGTAGGTATCATCAATAAAGTAGCATGGAACATAAGAAATTATCGATACGTTGGAGACGTATCAAACCCCACAAACCTAATCATCATACTTATTCTTTATCAAGGAACATGTTCTTCAAAAGTTATTCTTTTGAAGTATATGACAAATAATCATCAACCATGCACTATAGGACTTAAAATTGACAACTGCTCTTTACTTATTATACAACTACTAATCTTTGATATGTATGATTGATTACTATGCTTTATTTTGTAACTTGTACATAATACCAAGTAATCACACCTGAATAAGAACCTTGTTTGTGAATCACTCTAAAAGTGCAACACACCCTGAACCAATCATTACAACCCACTGATCCTAAATCATCGGGGTTAGGTCACGCTTAGAGCGATTGCATCTCATACTTATGCATTATTGCATCCTTGCCAATCTTTTAAACATCGTCCCGGACGATGATGCTATTTCAGAATTTGGAGTTATTGCGTATCGAAGACCTTGTCTGCATAATCTTTGTCAAGAAAGGCAAGTTCATCGCTTGCTCATGTCATTTGAGTATTTTTACCAAATTACTTGCAAAGTACTATGTTTATCACTCTTGCATAAAAAGCAAAACCACTATTTTCATAACTATGAATATGACTATGTGGTGGGCAATGGAACCATGGATTGTGTTGATATGGTGGAGGTTCCATTGCAAGGGTTTATATCCATCTAGGATTAAACAACAAATGTCGTCCAGTGATTCTTGTGCCGTAATACCCGTGTTAACCATAAGATCTGGAATGGGATGGAGTAGTCAAAAGTGTTTCCACCTCTCGTTCATCAACGGATGCTCATTACCGGGTGCACATGATCTCGAGAGACATGATGCAGGGGTGGGAACCCGTAGAAGTCCCAACGGGAATGAGGTCTATGATGGGTTGCAACTGCCCGCGTAGGAATGTATGGTAGAGCCCTGCATTGTCGTCGTGGTCGGGGCCCAGCCTTAATTGGCGTAAGTAACCGGCGTGGACCCAGGGTCGGAGATTGCAACAAAGGGTGGGTGTTCGAGGTAGCGGAGGAACATGATTGACTAGGACCTTAGGCCTCACACCAAAGGAAGTGTGGACGGGAAACTCGAGCCCGGTTGGCACCAAGGTTAAGATCTCTTATGGGTAAAGCAACACACCTCTGCAGTGTAACGAATCAGAACCAGTCACTCCCTGTTCCGGGATATGGAACTGCGAACGCCGAAAGGAACTCCATGAAGTTCTAGTCAACCGGTGAAGGCTGACGGACATAGTTCTTCCGAATAAAAGCAACCTTTTGAAGAAATGATTATGAAAACCTGCATTGGTATTAGACTTTCTGGTCTAATGCCGTAGCTAGTGCATTAAACACCTCTTTCCTATAATGAACTTGTTGAGTACGCTCGTACTCATCCCACTCTTAAATCCCCTGCTTAGATATGAAGGCATCGAAGGAGGATCTACAGTGCAACTCGAAGGTCGAGGAGTCAACAATTACTTCAAGGGACAGGACCATGTCAGAAGAGTCTGATACCACATTCAACAAGGAGAAAACCTAGATTAGCAATAGAAAGGAACTAGTTTCCTAAACCTAGCTCCTATTTAGCCAGAATCTATTCTTAGCCTCTGTAGCTAGTTAAATACTCTACAAATAGAGTTCGTGTTAGGATTATACTACGAGTCGTTCTTATGGAGTTTATTTGCAGTTTTACCTCATTGTAAAGTAGGAGGCTGTGATGATCTTATGTAACAGAGTCTGTGTGTAATTCTATAGACATGCCTTGGACCCGCATATGTTTCGTTGTACCACTCTGAGCGATATAATACTAGTGGAACTGTTTCATTGGTGTTATATCGACTTGCATACTACACCATGCAAGGTATGTCAGTTAGCGTGGTACTGTGATTCCCAATTCACTACTTCGAACTCGATCTTTTCCTTCCTGTTGTCGGGTTTACCAAAGACAACGTTCAGGTAAACCTTGCCAATAGAGTACGCCGGTGAGGTGGGGAGGATCCCATGAAAACAGGTATCTGTCTCTTCTAGCATCCTCATCGTAATTCACATAGTTTTAATCGTGTCAAGGAATATCAGGTTTAGTCCGCTTCCACCGTCCATGAAAACTTTGCTCATCTTAAATCCTCCAATTTGCGCCTCGACCACTAGCGTAGCATGTCCTGGCTTTGGGATTGTCATCGGGTGATCTGCCCTGCTGAACGTGATACTCGAGATGACCAGTCGATATACTCAGGGATATTAGCCATGATGCTTTCCGCGATTGATTTCTTGGGTGAGCTTCTTCATCTCCTCCTTGAAACACCACCCGTGAATCATGCTCATCTGCCGCGGTGGTGAAAAGGACTCGTTAGGGTTGTGAGGCTGAACTTGCTGGACCTGGTGCCGAGGTGGAGGTGGTGGTGGTGGCTGCTGCTGCTGCTGCTAAATGAGCTTCTTCATCTCGATGAACTGTCGACAATCTCTCGAGCAAGTGGCTTGACTTCTTATTGTCTTTAGAGTCGATGTATGCGTGCAGATAGCAAGGTGCGTTTATCTGCTCGGCAAAGGGTAACTCGGGGGTCTTCTGAGGTCGTGGCTTGTAGTTGCTACGGTTCCCAGAGTTGCTCCGATTGCCGTCCTGTCGATCATCTCGCCTATCGTCATACCGATCATCTTGCCGATCGGAATATCCAGCAGCTACCAAGTTGTTGTCATCGTAACTGCGGTCTTTCCTCTTCTTGCGACGATCCCTGCACCCACCCGAATCGTTCTTCGGCTGATCGTCGTCTTCATCGTCACTACGCTATCGCGGTCTTTGTACATTGTCTTCGCCATCAGCCCAGCTGTTGGCAATTTCCATTAACTTGGTTATAGTTTCTGGCTTCTTGCGTCCAAGTTCTTCTATGTAGGTTTCTCGTCGGATGCCATCACTGAAAGCATCGATTGCTCTATCAACGGAAACATCTTCGGCAACGTTCAGGAGTTTAGTGAATCTCCCGATGTATGCACGCATTGACTCTTTCGGCTTCTGCTGGCAATGACATAACTCTTCGATCCCAACAGGTCTCTTGTATGTTGCTTCGAAGTTAGCGACAAAAGCGTCCACCAGGTCGTCCCATGATTTGATAGATCCCTTCGGCAGGCCCCACAACCAGGCTCGTGCCGAATCCTTCAGGTAAAGCTGCAAGCACTGCATTGTCGCTATCTGGTTTCCTTTGTGTAGGATCATAGTCTGTAGGTAATCGTCTATCCACGATCTTGGCTCCTGCTGTCCATCATACTTAGCGGCGTCGATAGGGGTAGGTTTAAACTTCTTGGGTGGCATTGTCTCACGGATCTTGTAGCTCAGCGATCAGCCCCCCTCAGCCTCGCTCCTCGCTTTCCTCCGAGGCGTCGCTGTCATATTCCCCTCGCAGCTCGCCGTCGTCTGGCTTTGTCGATTCTGCTCTAGGTAATCTCGTCTCGGGCGTCCCTTGAGCGGTGCTTTGAACCTCCGGCTTGGGGCGAGGCTTTTTCTTTTCGTGGAACCAGTTTGTCTTCCAGGATTGCGAGACTTTCCAGAGCGCCCCGATGGGCTTGAACCATAGAACCTTCGGGTCGTTGGTTAACAAGGTACGCCGCGAGGTTGGCAGTTGCTCCCTCGATGGTTTTTGGCCTCCGCATTCATGCGGTATCCGTGGTCATGAACGACCTGGATAAGTTCGATGTTATTTCCCTAGCATCGTCTTCCGATAGTCTGGATAATCTTGATCGGTGCTTCCCCGCGCCTTGACTGCTTCAGAGCACCCTCGCGAGCCCCTTCTCGTTCGCTAGATTGTTCTGCCGCAAGCAGGCGTTTCTCGAGGGTGGCTTGCTCAATCGACAATCGCTCCCGATTCTTATCCAATATTTCGCGATAGGCATTGAGGGTTCCGACCGAAGTTCCAGCGGGGAGCGGTGTGTTATTAAGCACGGCTGCCCTGGAAGCTGCCCATTCTTCCTCCGCGATGGTGTAATCGCTGCTATGGTTACTAGCACTGTTTTCAAAGCTTCGTCGTCTGCTGGAGCGAGGAGTGTGCTCTCCACCTCCCCCGTTCCTTGCGTTTCATGTGTTGTTGGCAGCGTAGACTTGGTGGCGCGCCGTTCTCCAGGTGCCTTCCTTGACAATGCTGTCGACGCTGTCCTCTCCCGATGAATACTGGGCACTGCAGATGAACGGTGTGTCACTCGATCCCAGCCCGTGCCTGGTGTCGCAGTTCAAACAGTAGTACGAGGTCATCTCTGATGGTACGGGGTTATCGGATCTGACCGACATCGAAGACGTCGATCGAGGAGTCGATGGAGCGGACGAATTAGTCGAGTCTGTCAGCCCAGCCGAAAGATCGATCGATGATGACATGATCAACCCTGCGGCTGATGGGGGTGACTTCCTTGCTGATCTGGGGGCGTACGGCTCTAGCAGTCGAAGGATTCCTTCCGCGTTGACGTTGTAGTGGACGCTTCCGAACGTCATCTCCATGCTTCCTTGCAGATCTGAAAAAGTCAAGCGAGAAGGGTCGCTGTGCGGGGTGAACTAATAGGAGCCGAATCAGATCGGGCTTCCCATGATTGGCGATGATGATGATGGCATCGACGAAGCTGCCGACGACATGGTTGGATCTGCCGATGACGGATCTTGTGCCAACAGGGTTACCACAGATGGCGACAATTGTCGAGGGTACTCCTCGGCAATGCCCTCCGATTGGGGCTTAGGGTTGATGGAATCCTAGGGTGACACGAGACATCTTAAGCAAGCGGGGAGAGCAATTTACCCAGGTTCGGGGCCCTCGATGAGGTAAAACCCTTACGTCCTGCCTGTCTGATCTTGATTATGAAAAATATCGGGTTACAATGGGGTGCCGAAGGTTTCGGCTGTGTTCTCGTTGAGAAGATAAGTGCTACGGCAACCTAGCTCTGGACTTGTGGTGGCTAAAGTTGCTAAGATTGATTGTGTCCCTCGACAGCCCCTCTCCTGGCCCTTATATAGGAGGCCAGGTCCCAAGAGATCTGTACGAGTACGACTAGGTTTAAAATAGACCTAGCTCTAAACTTTCCTTGTTCGGTTCCTCTCTGGCTTGTTCTTCAAGGAATCTTCTTTGGCACCGTCCTAATGGCCCACCTCGCCATCGGCTGTCTTCATGGGCCTTCAGTTGGGCTGTACATGATAGGGCAATAACAGTTACCCGAAGGGTAATGCCCACGTCATATGGTCTTTCTCATATTATTGTTGCTGCAAGTTTTCCCCAGGCCGGATAATCCGGGGCCAGATATTTTGCAAATATCCGGCCCGTGAAAAATGGATAAGGACTAAGCGTCCGAGCCCCCAGTATACCCTCCCCCGCGGATATTTGGCCTGATATTTTGCTTGGCACCGGATAATC
Organism: Lolium multiflorum; assembly: GCA_030979885.1. Classification (NCBI taxonomy): domain Eukaryota; kingdom Viridiplantae; phylum Streptophyta; class Magnoliopsida; order Poales; family Poaceae; genus Lolium; species Lolium multiflorum. The sequence goes on from CM061753.1 coordinate 252,604,301, forward strand.
TGGGGGGGGAGTAGACCGGATTATCCGCCCCCTGGTATTCCCCAACTGCTCGATTTCCTGGGGGGGGGGGTATAAATACCCCCCTTCTTCCTCCTTGGGTTGTTGCTTCTTCTTCCTCTCTCTCTCAAGCTCTCCTCTCCATTGTTGTTGACTTTTTGTGAACTTGATCTCTCTCCCCCAAACCAATGTTTCTTGCATCTATTTGAGAGAAAGTTTGATGGGATCTAGATCTACACTTTGACCAAACCAAATCATCTCTTTGTGAGTGAATCTTTGGGATCTAGATCTTGGAGAATTTTGTGTTCTCCTATTTCTTCTTTCTCTCCTATTTTCCTAATAGCTTTTGTAGCTTTGTTGGAATTTGAGAGAGAAGGATTTGAGCATCTTTATGGTGTTCTTGCCATTGCATTTGGTGCATCGGTTTGACTTCTCCGCGGTGATACGTGGAGGTGAAAGTTCGTGAGATTCTCTTCGGAAGCTTGTTCCCGGAGCTTGTTCCACTTGGGTGTTTGGAACCTAGATGGCTTAGTGGTCTTTGTGGAGTTCTTGGGGTCTCCAATTAAGTTGTGGAGATTGCCTCAAGTTTGTAGCTTTGTGGCCTAGTGGTGTTCTTGGGGCCTCCAATTGAGTTGTAGAGATTCCTGAAGTGCAAGACCTTTGTGGCGGAATATTGGGAGCCTCCAATTAAGTTGTGGAGTTAGCCCCAAGCTTTGTGCGGGTTCGGTAACCACCCTCAAGGTTCCATCGTGAACCGAGGATATCCCTTTTGGTGGGAATTCTCGAGGAGAATACGGTGAGGTGTTCGTGCCGTTTGGAGTGACTTGTCCTCCACACCGCTCCAACAGAGAGTAGCACTCGCAAGAGTGTGAACTTCGGGATACATCGTTGTCTTCGCGTCACCTCAATTATTCCTATACCCGAGCTCTTTGTGATAGCCTTCGTGCTTGCAGTTATATATCTTGCTATCACATATTGCTTGTATTGCTTAGCATAAGTTGTTGGTGCACATAGGTGAACCATAGTTATATATGTTTTGTGCTTGACAAATTAAACGCTAGTTTTATTTCGAATTTGTTAAACCATATTCATAAAAGTTTTTAACTGCCTATTCACCCCTCCTCTAGACGGCATCCGTGTCCTTTTACCTACTAACAAGCTTTAAACATAGCAAATGTGTACCAACACTCATACATGAATATCCTCAAGTCAAACACCTCAAATCTCGATACATATGGATGATTACATGATCAATCTCATCCAAATCCCATCCACCTCTTAGGCCTATAAAGAACTACTCACTCATGGTGATGGTGAGTGAGCCCATGGTTGTTGGTTATGATGTTGGTGGCGGTGATGATGAAGACGCCCTCGAAATCCCTCTCTCCAGGGTGAAGAGCAGGATCATTTTGACCCCTAAAACGAAGATCGTGGTCTCGGCAGTGCTCTGTTTGGTGAAACTCTCCGTGCCTCTTGCGAGGTAGATTTTTAGGGTATATAAGGCATCACGCGAAGGGGAGACGAGACGATGATCGAGGGCCAAAAGGGCCTTGGTGGCGTGCCCAGGCCAAGGGGCGCACCACCGATACTCTTTTGGGCCTCGTGGCTCCTCTCGTCCGGTCCATAGCTCCAGATCCCTTTTTTGGTGAAAAACTTTCGTGGAATTTTCCCGATTTTATTTCCTGCAATAACAGATAGAAAGAAAATATTTGATAAAAATAGCATCATATCCAACAGTATTATAAAAGTATGATGAGGTTCCAAAGCAAATGTTTAAGCAAAGTGTTTAAAACAGTAGATACATAGTGTAAGTTATTTTCGAACGAATGAGAGAGGCCAATAACAAACGGTAAAACACAAGTCACATTCACCATATTAGCCTACTCCCTTCATCCACCAAAGAGTGGACATGGCTTTCAAGACATGACAAGGAATTACATTAGAAGGTTCCACATATTCTCTCTTATCTTTAATTTTCCACGGTGAACGAGGTACATTTAGAAAACAACAAAACCATATGTTTGATGTTATTAGCAAGATTCCCGTGTGACAAGAGAGAAGTACATTTTTATTTATTTTAAAGTGCATTTGAGTTCAATGCTTGAAACTCCCTCCATACCGTGCTTCGCTTCGAGAGAAACTTTTACCATTCATTTAATTATTAAAATATAAGATTTATATCGCAAAAATTATACTTGCCCTCGGTACAGGAATAATAGACTCAGCTTTGTGTACAAACATGTGTGAATCCAATTGTAATAATTTATGTGTAATATATCGGAAATTCAATTCGGCTCCCGGGTGCATATGCTCCCTCTATCAAGAAGTTATATTTTGAAATGTCGAAAAATTTTGACAAAAAATTCTACATGTACATCTCCACAATATACGTACGTTCGTCAAGTTTCGCGAGGAACCAATATGTTTTGTGGTCTGTGTAAAAAAGAGAAAATTTATCTCCTGAAAAGACTTATTTTCAGCATTGAATTTTGTCTTTTTACACACGTCACACGACAAGTCGGATTTTTATGAAACAACTTTGTGAGCGTCTAGCACGTGAAGATGTACGTTCAAATTTTTCGTTTCAATTTTTTGAAATTTCAAAATGTATGTAACATGCATTTTAAAATAAAGGGAGCATATGCTCCCATGTGCCAAAACAACATTCCCGTAATATATCTAATACTTTGTTGACCGAACTAATATAATTTTTTTCTTGAATTGTGTATTACCCTAAGACTGCTCAAAGTGGGAAGTAACATAGCTTATTGTCGTGCATACGGTACTAGTCTTTGTTATTATCTTCATAACGAAAAGTGATATAGTAGTGATATCATGTACGGTTTTACTTCCTCCGTATTAGGGTGCAGAGTTACTTTATCTTATGGTGTGTGATTTTATGGTAATATAGATAGTCCTTACAAATATTTCTCCTCGTTTAACCACGTGTCATATCATCAAAATGACTGGTTGATATTGTATGTGGATGCGTGTTACCATCAAATAAATCGGTACGGAGGCGACTACATCATTTAAGCAAATTTCGAATCAAAACGTCAAATAATTCGTGGAAGGAGGGACTAGCTATTGATCCGTCAATTGTCATTTCACTGTAGTAGCCTAGCTAGGCCATGCAGATCTAGGGCCATGGTACGCATAGGGAATGATTAGGAGCATCCAGTTCATTAAATGCATTGGATTTGATTTGAAATTTTGAATGTATACTTCGCACTAGGCTACGCATGCATACGGGTGCAGGCGTGCAGCCTGCCATGACAGTGCCTGAGCATTCTATCGGGTGCGCTGCTCTAGCTCTGTCTTCTGGTCCTCATTTTTTACTAATTTTCTTTCAGCACTGCTGATCCGTAGAAAGGCAATCCAGCCTATTGTCAGCACCGTTGCTTGTAGTTGTGGCATTATTTTATTAAATTGTTTTTCTCCGCTATACTGTGATTCTTGTTCTAGTTTTTTTTAACACTATCTATTGCTATTTTAACCTCTTGTGTAATGATTAGGCAAATTTTTTACTCCGCCTTTCCATACTACTTGCGTATAAAGTTTGGTCAAAGTTATGCTTTATTATATTTGACTGAGTATATATATACAAATATAATGTCAACATATATGATATCAAATATACCTCCTCTAATATAAAAAAGTATCGAGAACCTAGTACAAAAGTTATACTCTTTCCGTTACTAAATATAAGATGTATAGTTTGACGTGAAAATTAAAGAACATACATGGAGAAAAAATTATACAAGGTTGTAGCAGGATTACCCGTCATTAAATGACATGAAAAAATAGATACATTTCCAAAAGATAAGGAAACACAATTAAATTCCTAAAAAATGTCCAAAAAAGTTATGCAACGCAATAGCTCTTATATAATAGTAGAATTTTTCTCAAAAAAATTATACATCATATATCTAGGAATGGAGGAAGTACTAATTTAGTACAAAATTTCTGACAATTATTATGAACCGGAGTGAGTATATAATATGAAAGCATACTTTATTACAATTCTAAAAATATTAATCTAATATTATAGATGTTAATACATTTTCTGTATAATTAGTTTAACTTCACAGCATTTTACTTTCACCAAATATTGCACAGTATATTATAAAAAGTAAGATGAAACAGATGAGGTATAAGGGTTGCATAGTTTCACGTTATTATACCTCGCGACGACTTAAAACTTACAAACTATTGAGACAATGACCGACACGGATATTACTGATTGGTGGAGCCAAACTGCACATGCTCGCAAGTTAATCCTGTTGGCGCCGGCCTAACAGATCAAAAGCACTAGTGCTGAAAAAACGATAAGGACGATCAGTGTAAAAAAATCTTTGGATTAAAAGGGTTTTATTGATTTTTTTTATAGGATTCCAATCCATAGAATAATATAAAGAGAACTCTTTTGATTATATGATATGTAACATGTATTATTAGGATGTGATGTCTTTTTCATTTTATGGAAAGAGAAATTCTCTTTAATTCTAGTGAAGTAACTTTTAACAAGGTCTCACCTAATGCTATTTTCTTCGGAATATACACTGCACAACCGTTATGGTATTACTTTCTGTGGTATACGATCCCACCAATCAAACAGCTTCAACACTTTCTGATATCATATTTTCAATACATAATAATTTTTTTTGCAAAATTAACAAAACTATCTAACTACGGACTTGTGACCAGTGACAAAATATTACTATTACAACTTCACAAGATGCATAAACGAGAATTGATGAGGATGAAAAGGCAGTCACTTACATGTGAGAAGGCGACGTGGCAGGGTTCGGTGGCAGAAAAGAGAGGAGACGAGCATGAAGATGACGATCTCGACAGAGAACACGCTACCCTTAGAGTACCATGACGTGAGATCGAGTTGTTGACTTAGAAGTCTTGATACCATCATGGGGTGATGCGGTCCAATCGTTCTGTCGGGATGTAGATCACCCCACGCACCAGCAATGAATTTTAGACGACCGCAACGTAGTAGTTTGCGAAGACATCGCTTTATGTCACGTTCCCTAGCGTTAGGGTTTTACGAGACAAGGTGGGAATGCGAGCGCATGAGGAGGCTCTCTGCGCATGCGCAGCCTGCTTGTGCATGCTCGAGGGGCAAACATACGGGAGGGATTTAATGTCTCCTATTGTGTACCTTTTAGTATAAAAAAGGTTGTCGAACCCAGGAGAAGCTAAAGGTATTAGTTAGCAAGTTTAAGAAGTAAAACAATAAAAGATGCAAGATTTTTGTATTTGTAGGTTTATAATGTGCATAAAAGTAAATTATTGTAAAGTAAATTGCAAGAAGGTAAATGTTCTTTTTAGTGAAATCCCAATCCACTATGTAGCAAGAGGATAAGCTCAAATATGCACTTATATGTGGCAAACGTTTTTGAGGACATCATGAGTTTACTTAGCATAAAGAATTCTAAAACAGGATTATATGCACTTGTTAACTTTTATTCTTGTTGGAGAAATCCTAAAATAGACGCATACATATAAATGTGCAAGTGCGCCCTTAATGAATGAACCTAAGGCCATTTTCATGTGTAAACAGAAAACTGCTAATAGGCACATCTGACCCACATATCAGTGGGTTGTATTTTTTTCTCTCTCTTTTCTCCCTTTTCTCTTTTGCTCTTTCTCCACTGCCCCAATGGTTGCAGGACATGGCAACAATTGTACCGGTCGGCCGCGGGAGGGTGCAGAGGCGGGCAAGGCGTCTGTGGGAGGGGTGAGAGGTAGCCGCGGAGGCAGGATGACGTAGGTTGTGTAATGACGCGTGAGCTCGTTGTAGTATCTGATGAAGCATCCGCGTTAGCTTTTGGTGGTGGCATGGGCCGTCGGTGTGCTCCGGCACACACATAGGCATGGGGGCATGGGCGGCGCAGCGGAGGACAACCGATAACACTTGGGGCCATGCGGAGATTCTCCCACAATGATGATGGCCTCCAACGGGGTCTATGGCGAGATAGAGCCTCGCGGAGCTTGATTGGGTGGCATGGAAGTTAACGCCAGAGGGGAGATGAGGGGTGGGGCAGAGGGGAAGCTCGGGGAACACGAGGGAGGCGGAGCCAAAGCAAACGACGATGAGGGTGGCGACGGGGCCGTGGCTAGCGAGGCTACTCGCGCGGTGAATACTCAGCGTCATGGTGGTTGGTCTCTCCCGTGTGGTTTTGGGAGATATATGAAGTGGCTCTTGGCTTTACAAATATTCCAAGTGGGGGGTTTAATAGCTTGTTAAATTTTTTGGTGGAGGGGAGGGGGGCAGTTATACAAAGGCTGCTGGAGCAACAATTTAGAACCAAATTGTTGTATTTTCAGTTTATTTCATTCCAAATCAAATACACCCACCGTCGGATGAAACTTGTCGAAGGTTTGCCAAATTTTAGATGTATTTAGATACTATTTAGTGTCTAGATATATTTGACTTTAGATAAATTCCATAGATATTTGATGGGACGAAGGGAGTATATAAAGGCTACTGAAGATGATGTTGTTAAGGAAAAGTATTTTTGCCATGACAAACAATCACACACGCTGAAGTACCTATTCTTTATACTAGTAGGAAAAAGACCAAAACAAACCTTGAATTTGTAAAAAAAAAGCTAAATAGAAGCCCCAACTCCCAATTCCTGAAATCGGTACTCTAAACTTACTGATCCCGATCTATTTTGAACCCTGGAGGTGTTTGGCACACCGGGAAAACAATAATGACGGCCAGGATTATGGTCTTCTCACACTAATCATGGGACCCACATGGCGTATGCATTTTTTCTCTTTTCCCCCAACATATTGTAGATTTTCTACCGGTCAAACACAACACAGAGGAGTGGCTAGGAGAGTTCGTGTCGGCGGCGAAGCAATCCGACTGGGCACATCGGTGTAGAGGAGCAGGGAGAGGGTCTATGGCCCCAGAAGCTGACGCAGTGGGCGAAAACGGGATGGGGAGGTCGGGGTTCGGTGGTGGGGGAGACCGACGCAAGACGGTGCCAGACTGGAGACGAGGAAGAAGCTCATGGAGCCGGCAATTGGGGGGCTTTAGGGTCGATTCCTTCTAACAAGAGACACGAGAGGATGAGGCCATGACGATTTACCGACCGAATGGACTTGGGGACGCTGCAACAACCCACGAGAGAAAGCGTGTCATTTAGGGCGCGTTTGGTAGCCTGCATCCCCCTTGGCTCGCATGGGTGGAGGAATTTTCGGCCCGTTTGGATGCCTGGGCCAGGCCGCGTTGTCGCATGAACCGATTCTCAAAGCAGTGTCGGGCCAGGCCCTGGAGGAACGCCCGGTTCGGCAGTTTCCAGCGGTGCAGGCAAATCTCCACGCCCGCTGATGCAAAAGGGAATTTTCGGCGCACGGGTGGAGACGAGAATGGAGATGGCGGGAGCTGCGGCGCGCATCGGCGAAAGCGAAAAGGGGGGCGGGAAGGATTCCGTCACCTCCCGCCGCGCCCCATGGCCTATTTCTACCCCCTCCTCCACTGTCCCCCCAAATTTCAAGCTCCTCCTCCCGTCGGCAAGCAGGTAAGAGGCGCACGCATCTCCGGTCGGGGACGGTTGCAGCAGCGGCGGAGGCGGAGGCGTCGAGTACATCTGGGCTACCTCCTGGTGCAGCGCATCTTCACCTCCGGCCATGACTGTAAGTCATCCTTCATCCCCGTAGCACGGCAATGTTTAGATCTAGGTTAGGAGTAGTCAGACCTTGTCTAGGGTTTGGTCTTGTGGTGAGCTATCATGATCTTGCTAGGATTCCCTAATGATCTGCTTGTGTGATTTATGATGAACTTGTCATGTTGCTACCATTGCCATGACCTGCTTGGTTGATTTAGGATGAACTTGTCTTGTTGCTACCGTTGCCATGACCTGCTTGGTTGATTTAGGATGAACTTGTCATGTTGCTACCGTTGCCATGACCTCCTTGGTTGATTTAGGATGAACTTGTCTTGTTCCTACCGTTGCCATGACCTGCTTGGTTGATTTTGGATGAACTTGTCCGGATGCTAACGTTGCCATGAACTGCATGTCTGATTTAGGATGTACATTGATGTGTGTAGGACTCCTTCTGCGATGACTTTAACCAGGCGCTTGTCTACGTTGGGGATTCACAGATCCCTTCCCAAGTTCCCGATTCGCAGCCCACGTACGAGTCCAAGATCACCCCTCTGCCCGTGTCTGACCTTGTGGTAAGAAGAACAAGAACCGGGGGGAAGTGGAGAAGGACCTGAAGTCCGGGCAGGAAATGAATGCCACCATGAAATGGCTTCCTTTCATGTCCAGCTTCGTGCTGCAGAAGATGTGTGGGTTGATCCAGAGCGGGGTGCGTACTGCCAAAGGCTTCAAAGAAGTCGATCTGAATGTCGTGGCTAAGGGCCTTGCTAACCACTGTGGTGTCACCGTCTGCTCCACTCAAGTGTACAACCACCTGAGGAAGTGGAGGCAGAGGTGGCTCACCATTAGCATGCTCCGCGATCTAAGCGGTGCTCAGTGGTGCGAGGACACCAAATCCATCGTCCTTGAGGGTGAGTACTACTGCGGGCACGTCGCGGTGAACACCTCAATAAGTCAGTCCTCCTCACTAACTTTTGTGATCAGCCACGAGCACAACTAACATCCACTACTAGGAAAATGCCTATAGCTGGTAGGATTACTGCCAGCGCACCAAATATATTGTACGTCGGTGGTATTTACCGCCGGCGCACCAAATATGTGCAGCGCTGATGGTATCCTAACATGGCCGGCGAGCCTACAGTTTCTTGCGCCGGTGATATTAGTGGTTCTGCCAGCTGCTCAGGTTGGTACGGCAGGTTGCAGTGCCGGCGACTTAAAAAATTCGTGCGCCCGCGATATTTGAGGCCAGCCATTAAGCGCGAATTTATTGCCCTCGACAAAAGCAAGTGTGCGCCAGCGCCAGCGCCCGTCGACCTAGTCCTGCCCACGTCCCTCACGTATACGTCTCCTTCTCTCGCACTACTCACACACAACACCCAGCCAAGTCCTCGCACAACACCTAACCCTCTCACAGCCACACCTACCGCCGCCGGCCTCGCGCCCTCGCCACCCTCCCGGCGTGATCTGGAAGCGGAGCCCCCCCCCCAGGCAAAGGAGGACGTGGCTCCCGCTCGAGATCCGCCGCATCGAGCTCGGTCGCATCCCGCTCGAGCTCCGCAGAATCGAGCTCGGCCGCAGCGAGGCGAGCCCGAGGCCGAGATCTGGCGAGCGGTGGCCAAGGGCGGTGCGCTGCGTGTGGGGCAGGGATGGTGGCCGCCGGATCCGCGACTGCCGCGACCGCGCATCAAACCGCCTGACTTGCACTTCTTCTCGATGGCCACGGCGGCGAGCGGCGGCAAGGGGTGAGCGGCGAGGGCCACGGCGGCGAGCTCCGCAGCATCGAGCTCCTACCGCCGCCAGGCAAGGCGGTCCTCCTCCACACCGGCGTGCTGCGCTGGGTCGCTGGGGTACCCACTTCCCTCAAGACGACGGAGGTGCGCGCGGCGCGTTCCTGATGCTCCCGCTGGCGGACGCTGCGGAGGTGCCCGTCTCCATCGACGGGCCGACGAGGTGCGTCTCGCCAATGGCCGCGACGGCTCGCTGCTCCGCTCGTGGCCGCTTCGGCTGCAGGTCGAGTTTGCCCCCTTACTGCTAGTTGGGACACCCCGCGCCAGGTGCTCTTCTTCTTCGTCTAGGACGGCCATGGCGGCAAGGGCTGCGAGCGCCGACGGGACAAGGGCGGGGAACAGAGCTCCCGACGACTTGTGGAGGAACAGTGTGACACCTGATTGCTTTTTTCTTTTCTTTCTAAGGTGTTATCTGTAAATTTCATTTCCTTGCTAGCTGTAACTGCTCTGTACCACGTGGAGGGCCTGCAGCCATGTGCAGAGATGTGGAGGGCCTGCTCTGTATTGACCAGTTTTTTTTTTGGTTTCCACCGAAACACAGCATCGACGCACCTAGTTTGATGCGCCCGTAGTAGTACATGTATCGCAGGCGACTAAAACTGTTCGCCGGCGGTAAATAAGTATCACCGGCCTGTTCCTGCTGGCGGGCGTATGTGCGCCGGCAATAGCTAATTTTGCTTCGCCAGCAGTAGGCTATTTCCTTGTAGTGATCATTGTCCCTTCGTATCGTAGGATCACCCAAAGGACGCTGAGTTCCTCAATGTGCCCATCGCCAACTACGACGAGATGCACACCATCTTCTCCTTTAGCCTCGCCACCGGAAAGTACGCCATGGGATCCAGTGAGCACCTGGGCTCTGCTGCCCCTGCACCTGAGGATGCTGACACCCAGTAGTCCGACACGGTGAACCTCGATGCTGACAAGCCCACCGACGCGCCTGAGAAGCCGACCGCCGGCAAGAGGAAGATATGTGCCTTCGCGGACGACGAGCTGGTCGCCTTCACCAACATGATTGTTGCTGTGAAGGAGGCCGCACAGGCCATCAGGGCGAACAAGCCAACGGACATGCACCCTGACCTCTACAATGCGGTCATGGACATGATTGGCTTCACCGAGGATGATCTGATGGTCGCCCTCAGCCACCTCGTCGACCCCAAGGCCTAGGGTTCCAGCTTCGTCGGCATGGTGGAGCCACACCTCGTCCTCTGGCTGAGGAACTACCTTGGAAAGTACCACGGCAAGGAGTAGTGGTGCCCTTAACGGGGTGGTTCAGGGAGGCATGCATGGTGGTGGCTGCGGCGATGATGATGATGATGTATATTCTGGCAGTAGCTAGGATGAAAACATTTGGTCCCTTTTTGTAAGTATGATGAGGTGGTATATACTAACCCCTCAGGTCATGGTGAACTTTGCGGTGTTCTGTTGAGACACCCATAGTGGAGGATAAACTTCTGATTGACTTTTAGAATGATATGCATGCCCCTGTTAGTTTCAGATTTGCTGTCAACACTTGTCTTGTTCTATTGCTCATTTCTGCATTGCTTCATTGTTGTGATTGCTAACTTCTTCTTGTGCCATGCTAGTGGTCTGTAGTGTTCCGCGAGCGGGTTCCAGGAATCTACAGCTCATCGAGAGTCTGTCAAGATCAGGTCAATGGCTACTCCAACAACTACTACCGAGGATATGCAACATTGGAGGAGGCACATCAAGAGTACCTCACCTACCTGCAAGAGGAGCTCCTGGAAGACCAAGTCATCCATGATGATGTGCCATTAGCACAGCTGCCGCCGGTGGAAGTACAAGCTCTACAAGGAGCACCACCGGAGGTACGTTCTAGCCGGGTCAAAGACTACATCATCGCCTTCCTCATTGTGGTGATCGTGAGGATTGTGTTCTTCTAACTGGTCTATGATCGTATGTAATATGCCATGCCATGGTAATCTCACCCTATTTGAATTATGGTAAGGATATGGAACTGTGATTTGAGCAACCAAACAACAGATTTCTGTTTTCATCCGTGCAAGATGAGCTGGAAACGGGCAACCAAACGATGGGGCCTGGGTTCCTTCTTCGGCGCAAAAGGGCTCATAGGCTACCAAACGACCGGCAAAAAGTGGCTCATGGCCCATTCTCAATACCAAAGGCCTCCCATCTTACTAGGGTAGTCATACAAAAAGTCGGCCCAGACAACCAAACGTATCCGCCCTTAGAGCAATTCCAATAGTGTAGCCAGTTGCTAGCTATAAGCCAAGTGCCATGTCATCTATAGCTAACTTGGAGCCAACACATACAATAGTGAGCTATAAAAGTGTAGTACTTTTACAATACATGGCCCACCTTTTAGTCTCACATAGTGCCTAGGAGCGTGGAGCTGGCAAAGATAAGAGCCCACTCCTCTTCTCTCTCCTAATCTCTCTCCTCCAACTAAGCAAATTTATAATATTTTATCTCTTATAGCTAGCTGAATGTACCTTATTGTACTTGCTCTTAGGGCGCCGCCATGATCTGCATCTAGGCGAGCTGGTGTGCGAAGAGTTGGGCCTGGTCGGAACTACCCCGCTCCCCTAACTCCTCTTCGAGCTCGTGTGGACATCACGGTTGCCGAGCTGCCGGGAGCGTCTCCTGCAGTCTCACTCGGCGACAAGCGAGCAGGGACGGGCAGAGGGCCTGGCGGAACGCTACCAGGGGCGGGCGGGCAAACGAAGATGGCGACACGCGAGCAGGGGCGGGCGGACAAGCAGCGGCGCTCCGACATGAGCTCGGGCATGGCGCTGTGAGGGAAAAGAGAAAGAAAAAAGAAAGGAAAACAAAGCAGTGGAGTCAACCATCCACTTGCCACGTCGGTGAATCCCAACTGAAACGTCCTCGAGGTTCAAAATAGACAGGGATATAAAAGTTTAATGTGCTGAGATCTCGAGGATTAGAGGTTCAGGTTTCATTTAGCTTTCATCTACCAATTTAGGGTTTGTTTTGGAGTTTCCTTTATACTACAGGGCAAAGGCAGCATTGGAGCTAGCCAATATTGTACCAAGTTGATCTCATCCTCATGCACGGAAGGAGGAGGTGGTACGTTGCCCCCTGTTGATGGCCTAGCTCGCCTCCGCGGCGTGATGTGATCTTACTGAAGAATGTCGTCAAATCTGACGCAAAATGTTTCCACGAAAGAAGAGACGTCCAGCCTATCTCTTGTATAGCCCTGCTAGATAAAAGACAGATGCACCGTTTTGACAAGGCATGATCAAGGTTGCTTCGACTAGAAGATTTCCAGGATTGGAATTCTGCAAGCTGCAAGACAGCATGTCAGCATGTTGCTGCAGCAAGCAAACCTTTGGTAGCATACTGTCGGACTCGGACGGGGCCAAGCAAGAACCGCCGAATCGAGCTAGCATGCAGGACGGGGGTTTTCCTCCTCCTCCTCCCTGCAGCGCAGGGGCTTCATTAACTATCTGCCAATGCCATGATTATCCCAGCTCCATTTTTACGGCTGCAGACCGAGCGATCCTCCCACGACAAAAGCTCTGGTCTGGTTCATGGCAAGTTGCGTCAAGTTGATCGAGTTTTCATTTCCGAGGCGCTGTAAATAGATAAAATGGGATGCCCTTCTGCCACACTACCTTTGGACGATCTCTGGCACGCTTTTTGTTTAGGGTTTTCATCACATTGTGATTTACCCTAAGCGCATCTCCAGCGGTGAGCGTCCGTTTGTGTCCGCCGTGACCGAAAATGCGTCGTGCACCACCTCCAGCGCGACGCAGTGGGTCGAGACGCAAACGTGGCCCAAATATGCGCCAGGTTTGCGTCTCGGCGGACGCTGCGCGAACGCGCAAAGTGTCCGCTCGGTCCTCGCACGGCCCGCCCCACGGCACAAACGTCTTCGGGCATTACTTCCGGGCGGCGCGCTGCAGCCTTCAGGGCCGCGTTAATGGCGTGCCTCGGCTTCGCGAGCGTGCGCAGCCAGTAGACGTTGCACTGGCAGGCCATTGAAGGCGATATGGCGTCGGAGCCTTTTAAATGGACGCTGCCGGCCCATTTCGACGACCAAACCATTGCCAAATCCCACAGTATCCACCCCACCGACGCCATGGGAAAGAAATGCTAGCCGTTCCGCAAGACGAAGAACGACCAGGAGGCAAGCGGCTCGCGTTCCGGCAAGAAGGCAAGGGTCGGCCGGTACGTCCGCGTTGAGCTCGCGCGACAGCTATGGGAGGAAAACGGCTGTGCCATGGCCGGACGCGAACTTGCCGGGAGGGGGCTGGTACCTCAACTCGCGGCGCGTGCCGCCCCCCGTGCCGCGAGGGCCGAGAGCGGCGGGACGAGGTGCGCCGCCGTCGAGCGATCTTGCCGCCGGATCTGCGGGAGGATGAGGCGTACGCGCTGAACTCCTACAACTGGATTTCATTCGGGACGTGGGAGTTCGACGCGCGCCGCCGCGCTGGCTACCTCGGCGACGTGGACTTCTTCGACCGAGATATCGCCGCAGAAGAAGAAGAGAACGACGAGGAGGACGCGGACGACGAGGAGGACGCGGACGAGGACGTCGACATGGTCGACTACGACCACGACGACGGCGGGCCGGCGTGGGATCCCCCCCGCCGGACCTTTCCGAGGATGAGGCCATTGCCATGGCACTGGCCAACGCGCGCAGGACGAGCTCGCTTTGTGGGAGGGGCTCGCAATCCAGCTGCGGAGTCAGCGCTCGCGCGGGGAGGCCGGCGACTCCTCCGGCTACGCCGACGCGTTCCAACGACCGCGCTCCGCTGCTGCTCCGGCGTGGGATCCCTGGCCACAGCCTCATGCATGCGGACCTCCTCCACCGCCGGCGTACGAGCTTCCATGGCCGACGCCGGAGTTCATTAACCTCGTCAGTGACGACGACCAGTAGGCAACACCAACTTTTAGCACGCCTTTATGGCTTTTTTATGAACGTAAATTATGAATGAAAAAAAATTTATGCGTCGCGCCGCTGGAGCCACCCCCGACGCAAACGGACGCCCGGACGATTTCGACTATTTCGGCCGACGCAAACGGACATGACGCGTCCGTTTCGACGTCCGAAATGCGTCGCGCCGCTGGAGATGCCCTAACCCGAACCCTCCGTTCCAAATACAAGAGCAGGTTAAATAGTATAGCCGGTGGTTCTAATAAGCAAAATGCAATGTTATCTATAGATAGTCAATATGTATAATAGTTAGATGTAAAAATATATTAGTTTACTAATACATTGTTTATCTTTTATTTTTACAAAGTATCTAGGAGCACATGCTAAAGCGGTCTTTTGCATTAGATATCACTTACCTTCTTTCTCCTTTTCTCTTTCATCCAACTAAGTATAAGTATACTATTTAAATTCTTATAATCCGCTAACTAGGCTATAGTATATTTGCTCTAATTCAAACTCCCTCCATTTTCAGTAAATAAGGCGTTCTCGTTTTCCATTTTTTTATCTTTGATTAAGAATTACCTTGAATATATAAAAGTTGTTGCTATGAAATTGGAACAATTAGAAAGTGTTTTTCAATGTTAATTCAATAATATCAATTATCTATAATATCATCAAAATTTCTTGCACAATTTTTAGGGTTAATGTATGTCTTAAAATACATGTATGCCTTATTTATCGAAACGAAGTAGTATAAATTTAGCTAGAACTTAGCATTTTTTAAAGTTTGATCAAGTTTATATAAAAATGTAAACATCTGAAATATTTGATTAATATTAATAGGTTCATAATAAAGTACTCCCTCCGATTCATATTAATTGACTTCAATATGGATGTATCTAGAACTAAAATGTGTCTAAATACATCCATATTAGAGTCAATTAATATGAACCGGAGGGAGTATATTTTCTCAGTATTTCTATTCAGTATTATAGATGCTGATTTTTTTGTAAATATATTTAATCAAACTTAGTAGTAACACAATTTATACCCCATAAAGTAATAAGAACATCTAGTAGAGTTTAACTTTTAACTAAAAATATATGAACTTTTAGGGTTGCAGCGTGCACGATTCTGCTTTACAGTTTCGGATCCGCATTGTCTGCAGAAGTATCTCCTTTATCCAGCCACGAGGCACCTGCCCTGGCAAGCTATGCATGCAGATGCAGCGCACGTATAGCACAAAGCGTGTGCAGTGACTGGTCCGAGGCGTCGGCCCTCTACCGGAAAACCTGAAGCACGCGCGTGGAAGGGGGCACGCGTGCGTGATCGAGGCCTACAGTCCTAGTAAAAACAGGTCTGGTTCGCCTGAATTCCACACGCGCGCATGCATCAACAACATCAGATGCGTGGTGCCACTCACGCGGACAAAACGGAGCTGCACGTCCAGGCGTGTTTCCAGTTGTAGCCTATTTAGCTCGCACGTGGAAAGATGAAATTAGCTACTACGTATTTTAGATGCTCCGAAGATCTTCGCGCTATGGCTAGACCGATTCTCAAAACAACATTGGACCAGCACCGGAGGAACGGCAGAATCGGCCGTTTTGAACATTGTGATGCTTTTGTACGACTTGTTTAACGCTTATATGGTTAATAACCTTCTTCTTCTTCTGCTACGCTAGTCGCTAGTCGTATGTGCCCTTCAAAGGGAGGCTTTCAGAAATCTATAATTCCGGAGAATCTGCAAAAGCAAGCCACTGATTTCTAGAACAACCGCTACAAAGGGTATGAAACTTTCAGGTCCAGAAGAACGAGAGGAGGACCAGAGCATGCAGCCAGTGCATTTTGGCTTATCAGGCTATGGCTCATCTGCCAATACCTCATTCGCCAATTCATCATCAGCCTATGCATCATCTGAAAATGCCTCTTTTAGATAGAGGCTTTTTACGGTAGGGACTAGAAAATATTAGCCATTCAATCAGCAGATCCGATGGTCCAGTTTACTCAATACTAGTCGCTTTGAAGAGTAGTATTTTCCCACCTAAGAGCTAATTTGGCAGGCGCACATCTAACAAAAAAAGCTTTCCTTTGCTTAGCATTTCTTGTAATAGATTTTCTTTTTAGGGAAGCTTATGATATCTTCTTTATTTTATTCCTTTACAAACAATCCGTGCATGTGTTAGAGAATTTGAATCTCATTACATTTCATATAGAGAAAAATATATATCGCCAACGGGAATAGAGAAAGTAGAAATAGAGTGCCAAAATATCGATCGAGAACTTGATCAATTTTAAAAAATTATATGAAATTTCCTCGAATTTTCAAAGCAGGTATGCTTAATAATTCAGTTGCAGCCTAGTGAAAACATTTTCACTGTACTAGTTAATTCATTCGTGAAAAAAAATCCAACGTCGGACTAAGGGCATCTCCAACGGGATAACGCAAAATGGACGTCTAAATTATCCGTGCGCGTCCGTTTGCGTCGGCCGAAATGATCGAAAATGACCGCGTGTCAGTTTGCATAGGGGGCTGCCTCCATCGGCATGACGCAAATTCTTTTCCGGCTCTCATTGTTTAAACATAATTTACATAATGATAAAAAGGAAATATAAAATATAAAAACTAAAAGCCCTAGCCTACCCCTCCTCGTTGTCGTCGAGCACGACGAAGTCCGGTACCTGCCACAACCTGTTGGCAAATGGCGGAACGTACGCCGGTGTCTCCGGTGGTGGAGGTGGAGGTGGAGGTGGAGGAGCCCACGGGTTGAATGGCGGAGGTGGAGATGGCGGCGGGTGCAGGGCTGAGTACTGCAGCGCCTGTTGTAGGGCATGTTCCTCCGTGAGGCCAGGCGGCATGATGTCGGTGGCATACCGTGGCAGCGGCGGCTACACCGGTTGGTCTACCTACGAGATGAGGACGCCGAGCCTCTCGATCTCCTCATCGGTCATGGTTGACGGGAAGTCAAACTTACAACCCTCCGCCATGGCCGCCTACCAGTCGTGGAAGACGCAGGCAATGAAGCCATCATTGTCGTCCTTCGTCTCCTCGTTCTGGTGGCCAACACGTACGCGTCGTCGTTGTCGTCGTCCTATGGAGGCGCAGATGGGTGTCGTGTTCGACGACGAGGCGGCGGCGGGTGCGCGAACGGGAAGTCTAGGTACGGTGACAGGTGTGCCATTGATTTGAGCTGACGGCAAAGGCTGGATCATCATGGAGGTCCGGCGGCAGGTAAGCCCGCCTGCGCAGGATCTCGGCGCTCCTTTCCAGCTCGCGACGAGGCATCGGCGGGACAGGCACCCGGCAGTAGCTTAGCCGCCAGCCGCCGCCAGGAAGGTGCACGTCCCTCCAGCGATCACACGTCACCCAGTTGAAAGGATCGTATGCCGCACCTAGAGGGGGGGGGGGTGAATAGGTGCTAACCAATTTTTAGTTCTTTTTCAATTTAGGTTTGACACAAAGGTAAATTCTCTAGATATGCAACTAAGTGAATTCACCTATATGACAAGGTTATCAACTAAGCAAGATATAGCTACGCAATATATAGGAGATAGAGTGGGATAGAGGTAACCGAGAGTGTAGCACGCGTTGACACGGAGATGATTCCCGTAGTTCCCTTCCTTTGCAAGAAGGTACTCTACGTTTGGAGGAGTGTGGTTGCTACGCAAGCCAAACCAACAGCCACGAAGGCTTCACTCAGATCTCCCGTGAGCAACGCCACGAAGGCCTAGCCCACTTCCACTAAGGGATTTCCTCGAGGCGGAAACCGGGCCTTTACAAGGTTCTTGGGGCACACATCCACAACTGAATTGGAGGCTCCCAAATCTGTAACAATACAACAATCAACAACAACACATCATCAACAAATCAACTAGGGAACCAAATAGGAACACTAGCATGAGATCCCTCGAACAAGTGAGGGGGAAATGAAGAACGCTTCGGTGAGGATGTAGATCGGTGGCTTCTCCTTCGAATCCCCAAAGATCAAGAGCTTTGGTTGGGGGAGGAAGGAGATCTTGCAAATCTTGACTTTCTTGAGGTGGCTCTAATGGAGGTGGCTTGGCAGAATTCTTGTGTAATGATTGAGCAAGCAACCAAGGTAGAAGAAGAGGGGTATTTATACCCCCTCCCAAAATAGAGCCCGTGGGGCCGGATAATCCGGTCCAAGTAGGGACCGGATAATCCGCCCCCACCGGATAATCCGGCCTTAGGTACAAAACCGTGACATTGTCCGGCCAAATATCCGGCCCTATGCCAGAGCCACATTTCTTCCAGTCCTTAGCCAAAATTGGGGGGGCCGGACATTTCCAAAATATCCGGCCCGGATATTCCGGCCCTGGTAATACCGGGACAATATCCGGGCAAATGTCCGGCCCCCATACA
The DNA here is from genome assembly GCA_030979885.1 of Lolium multiflorum. NCBI lineage: Eukaryota > Viridiplantae > Streptophyta > Magnoliopsida > Poales > Poaceae > Lolium > Lolium multiflorum. Next base: position 252,622,976 of record CM061753.1, read on the forward strand.
GAGCAGCTTTTCCTCGAAGACTTAGCCGAAAACAGGGGGCCGGATATTTCAACAATATCCGGCCCGGATTATCCGGCCTGGCCAAACTTTTCCTGTTGCCTTTTGACAGATCGACCAAATCCAACACACGCAAATATGAAACTATGTAATCCCTGTACCACTTAATCAAACATTAGTGTATCACATATATTGACATCAAACATACAAAACATAATGTGAGAGATGTTCTTTCAATCTCCCCCTTTTTGGTGTTTGATGACAATATACGGATTTGCAAAGGAATCACTATAGAGACAAGCATGATGGCAAAACATAGAGGCACTCCCCCTACATGTGTGCATATAAGTAGTTTGCATTTGAATACAAATACACAACACATAGGAGTATGGTGCCTCAACACAAGAGATATCCAACATGAGCTCTAACAAAAACATTGACACATATGAAGTTGAGATAGGATGCAAGAAGTCATACCCATGTGTAGATATAAGATACGGAGATATAACATCACACATAATATATCATCCTTGATCTCAACATATAGAATTCCGAAAACCATAACAATGTCTCACACTTAACAATGTTTCATACCACATAGCACATAGTTTTAAACGACACAACCAAAGCAAATAGTGCAAATACGAGGGAGCACAAGCAATAAAGGAATGGTAAACGCAAATGCTTGTGCCCAAACCATGCAAATCCCCGAGATAGTTCCTAATAGAACACTTCTCCCCCTTTGGCATCGAAACGCCAAAAAGGGACAAGCGCGATGCTACTCGTCCCATGGGAATCACTCGGAGGCATAATCATCATCGGACTCGTCTGCCGCTACTTCTTCATCCTCATCAGTGTCAGGTGCATCCGGGGAGCGGCGAGAGATGTTGGACCTTTGAAGGCAGTCATCAAGTTCACTCCATGGAACCTGTTCGAGTGCCATCTATCTGTAACCCCGTGAGCCGGAGGCTGAGGCGGGGGTCCTTGATCACCGAGCTTGTGAAGAATAACCGAGTGTGCTTAATCTCGAACGCTCTCGGCTAGCAGCATAGTTTTCCTTGTGTATCTCAATGTTCATGCACAAGATGTGACGCTGAAACCAACTAAGCCGACTCACTTGCTTCCTCATGGCCGGGACATCAGGGTGACGTGAGGAGCAAAGCCACTGGAGCGAGCATCACGCATGAAAGTGTCAGGAGCAGGTACGGCTGAGGAGACTGGCTTGAGCTTGTAGGGCTTCTTGACATGGTGCTTCACCAAAGGGTACCCACTAATGTCTTCACCAACCTTAGCAACACAGTTGTTGATGAGAAGCTGAATGTAGGGAGCATAGGGTATGGTGGTCCGGGAGACCATGGCATCATGGATCTCATGGAAGATAAAGTCCATTATATCAAGAGTGTAGTCATGATCTTCATTCTCATCACGAGCACACTTATAGCTGAGGTGCATAAGGTCCACAAGGGTTCCCCGAAGAGCATCATTGTTGCCACCACTTGGGCAAATGGTGGCCCGAAAGAACCGAAGCAACTGACTGTATATGGAAAGCAGCCCCTTAGCTTGACCAATCTTTCCCGCTGAGGTGTAGAGATGCACAAGAGCATTCTTATCTGTCTGTTGTGGTCCATGAAGTCGACGACCCCCATCAACAAAACTCCAAGAACACCAGCAAACTGACGCAGAGTGGCACTGCAGTGAGTGGAGCCAGTCATCCATTCCATGGTGTGTTCCTCATCTTTCCTGATTGCCAAAGTGGCAAAGAACTGCTTCACCAAAGCTGGACTAAAGTCACACTGAATCTTCATGATATCATGCAGGCCCAACTTTCCAGCTACCCAGATAGCATCTTCAAAGTGATCGTTGACTGCCAGAATGTCAACATCGATAGCTTGCATGGGTCTCAGATTCTTCATGGGCTCATAGATGTCCATGAAGATGAACTCCTGCTCAGCACACCAATATCTCCTGCCCGCTATGTCTTCATCTCTTGGGACATCATCATACCAGTTCTTCTGACGGATAGCGGAGTAAGAAACTGGGTCCATGGTCTTGTAGTTCTCCCTCACTTCCTTGTTCTTCCGCCTTGAGGTGACGGACTTGCGAGGTGCATTGGTGGCAAACTCATCACTAGAGCGATCATGCCTTTGGCGTCTCCGACCACCCCGAGAAGCACCACCTGTGAGAAGCAAAGGCGGGTAGCAAAGGAAAGGTAATGCTCATAAGTCATGTAAGATACAGTAATATACTCGAGAAACATGCAAACAAGTCGGTACACATCTAGACATGATAGATTGAAGCAAACTGCAGCGGCGATGAAGCTCCAGGCCGGATAATCCGGGGTCCCCTGGGCGGATAATCCGGCCGGCTCGAGGGGCGGAAAATCCGGCCCTTCGAGATGTGCAGTTTTCCAATCAAAAACATGTCTAAAACTAGATCGGCCTCATAGCATGCAAGAGGAGTACACTACACAAGATTTGGAACAACTAGACACCAATTCCACCAAGAAAATAGCACATATAAAACACAACATCTAGGGTTAGAGATTGTGAATCATACCCACATCCATTGTGGAAACCGCTTGGAGGGAAAGGTAGCTAGGGAGGAGATCCACCCGATCCACCCAAGAACTCCGAGAGGGGCGGACGGAGCGGCTCCGGCGAGGAGGAGGACTCCGGCGGCTTGAGGAGGAAGAAGGGGGCGCGTGGGGGAACTGATTGGGGAGCCAACCGTTCACCCCGCGGCCTGCCTTAGTCCTCCCGCAAAACGCCCAGGCCGGATAATCCGGCCCAAAGTGAGGGCGGATAATCCGGCCCGGCCGGATAATCCGGGCGCCAGGGGGCGGATTATCCGGTGTTCCAGAATACCGTAAATCCAGCTTATCTTTAGTTGGATATTTGCGAACCCATATGTGATGCAATATACTTATCACGTCATATATGAGATGCATATTTACCAATAAGATGGGGCAACCTAGATCATCCGACCGAGAAACCTCAAACTCCAAGTTTTTACCAAACATGACAAATGAGCAAGATGGAAGTGGTTTGTTGGAGAGGTAGGCTTAGGTTTAGAGAGTTCAAACTGTTAATGGTACATGATCACTTAAGTTTGCAAGATATGAGCAAATAAAGCCAAACTTGAGTGATTTCCCATAAGAACATGGAGTTGTCTAATAAGAGGCAATAAGATCCAAATAACTCCAACTCTTCACAAAGAAGAGTGTGGTGGCCTAGGCCACCATATATGAGTGTTATGGCATGGCACCGCGAAGATGTATCTTGGGCCCAAAACCACTACTCATCATTGAAGCTCACATATCATTATATGATATAAAGAGAATGATTTCTTTTAATGTTGGCATTATGGGGGGAGGGATAGCTCAATAGTTTAAACCGCACTCCCCTATTTCCATGCCCACATCTAAACCAAATAAAGTTTTGAGACAAAGGTGTGTTTGCAAGATGGTCAAGCTATACTCCTTGAATCAATGATATTTAGCTCATTCCTCAAATAAGAGAACCTTGCTTCATCAAGAGGCTTCGTGAATATATCGGCAAGTTGATCTTTGGTAGGAACATAGATGAGCTCAATATCACCACGGGCAACATGATCCCTAATGAAATGATTCCGGATCTCAATATGCTTCGTTCTTGAATGTTGCACCGGATTATAGGCAATCTTGATGGCACTTTCATTGTCACATAATAGAGGCACTTTGTCACAAATGACACCGTATTCCTTTAAAGTTTGCCTCATCCATAACAATTGAGTGCATCCACTTGCGGCGGCAACATATTCGGCGGTGGAGAGAGATATGCAATTTACTTCTTAGAAGACCAACACACCAAGGACCTACCAAGGAATTGGCAAGCCCCGGAAGTTGATTTCCTATCATCCTTGTCACCCGCCCAATCCGCATCGGTATAACCATTGAGAATAAAACTTGAGCCCTTGGGGTACCAAATACCATATCTTGGGGTATCAACCAAATATCGAAAGATTCTTTTGAGAGCCATCATGTGGCTCTCCTTAGGAGAAGCTTGATACCTTGCACACACACCAACACTCAACACTATGTCCGGTCTAGATGCACAAAGGTAAAGCAAGGATCCAATCATGGAGCGGTATACCTTTTGATCCACCTCTTTACCATTGGGATCAAGTGCAAGATGACATTTGGTGACCATAGGAGTGGCCACACCCTTCAACTCGGTCATCTTGAACCTCTTGAGCATGTCTTGGAGATATTTTGCTTGATTGATGAAGGTTCCCTCTCTCAATTGCTTGATCTCAAAACCAAGGAAGAACTTCATCTCTCCCATCATAGACATCTCAAACCTATCGGTCATAAGCTTTGAAAATTCATCATTAAAAGCTTTGTTAGTAGAGCCAAAGATGATATCATCAACATATAATTGGCAAACGAAAAGCTCCCCATTAACCCTCTTAGTAAAAAGAGTGGGATCGATTAGCCCAACATCAAACCCACGGTCTACCAACAATTCTTTAAGGTGCTCGTACCAAGCTCTAGGAGCTTGTTTGAGACCATAAAGTGCTTTATCAAGCTTGTAGACATGGTTAGGAAAGTTGAGATCCTCAAACCCCGGGGGTTGCTTAACATAAACCTCTTCATGCAAAGGACCATTAAGAAATGCACTTTTAACATCCATTTGTTGTAACTTAAAGTTATGATGCGATGCATAAGCAAGAAGGATACGGATGGACTCAAGACGAGCCACGGGAGCATAGGTCTCTCCAAAGTCAATCCCTTCAACTTGAGAGAAACCTTGAGCCACCAATCTTGCCTTGTTCCTCACAATATTCCCAAACTCATCTTGCTTGTTCTTGAATATCCACTTAGTGCCTATAACATTGCGGCACTCCTTTGGCTTCTCTACTAAGGTCCACACTTTGTTGCGCTTGAAGTTGTTGAGTTCCTCATGCATGGCATCCACCCAATCCGAATCTTCAAGGGCTTCAAATACTTTCTTGGGTTCCACAACGGAGATATAAGCATGATGATTGCTAAAGTTAGCCAATTGCCTTCTTGTGGAGACCTTTGCTCGAACATCACCAAGGACCTTGTCATGAGTGTGTCCACGAATTTCAAGGATCCTATCTCTTCTTGCTAGACGACGGGCCTCGATCTCCTCCTTGGTCTTTCTAGGCCTTGGAGGTGTCACTTGATCAACTTGATCATTTGGGTCCCCGTCTTGACCTTCAATTTGAGCTTCCTCAATTTCTTGAGAATGCTCAACCTCATGTGCTTGATCTTGGACAATGTTTGGTGAAGTGCAAATATCAAATGGTTGATCTTGAATGCTTGGTTGATCTTGTCCTTGATCTTGTACATGAGAGGGAGGGTTTTCTTCTTGTTCTTGGGTTGGTGCATCATTAGCTTCACTTGATGGGGTTTGTTGATGTTGAGAGGATGAGGGCTCCACCGTGGTAGAGCATAGTCCTTCCCGAGACGCCACACCGTGTCCCTCAATGGGGCGGAAAAATCCCACACCCATTCTTACTATGGCATCTTGAGGTATTTCATCACCTGCACATACATCAACTTGCCCCACTTGGGAGCCATCATTTTCTTCGAACTTCACACTACAAGATTCAATGATAATCCCGGAGGATACATCAAAGACTCTATAAGTGTGAGATTCGGCACCGTAACCAACAAATATACCCTCCAAAGCTTTAGGAGCAAATTTAGACAAACGAACTCCTTTGATTTGGTAGAAACACTTACAACCGAACACCTTGAAGTATGAGATGTTAGGCTTGTTGCCGGTGAGTATTTCATATGGAGTCTTGTTCAATCCCTTGCGGAGATAGAGCCGGTTAGAAGAATGGCAAGCGGTGGAGATGGCTTCGGCCCAAAAGTTATAGCGGGATTTATACTCCGCCATCATAGACCTTGCCATATCCATAAGAGTCCGGTTCTTCCTCTCCGCAACACCATTTTGTTGAGGGGTGTAAGCAGCGGAATATTGATGACGAATCCCCTCATCACTAAGAAAATCATTGAGTGTGTAGTTCTTGAACTCGGAGCCGTTGTCACTTCTTATTGCCTTAATGAGGAGGTTGTGTTGGCGTTGCACCTCGGTGGCAAAGTCAATGAATATTTGTTGAGTCTCATCTTTCGTCTTGAGAAAGTAGACCCAAGTGTATCTTGAGTAATCATCAACAATCACCAAGCAATGTTTCTTCGCACCAAGACTTGCATGAGTAACGGGACCAAAGAGATCCACATGAAGGAGCTCCAAGATCCTCTTGGAAGAGATGATAGTCTTGCTTGGATGCGGAGAGTCATGCATTTTGCCTTCAACACAAGCCCTACAAACACGATCTTTGGCAAAAGAAACACTTTCCATTAGTCCCACAATATGGTTCCCCTTGTGAAGACTTTGCAAAGTTCTCATGTTGACATGGGCTAGGCGGCGATGCCACAACCAACCCACATCCGCCTTTCCGAATAGGCACATCGCACTTGAAGTGGTGGTCCCCGAAAAGTCCACCACATACAAGTTATGTTCGCGATACCCAACGAAAGCGACTTTTAGAGTCTTGCTCCACAAGAGGACCACAATATCATTATCAATAAAGACGGCGAAACCCATCTTGCCAAGGGCGGAAACGGAAAGTAAATTGTAACCAAGGGTTTTGACAAGCATGACATCCACAAGTGTTATGTTGTGTGCAACCACAACCTTGCCAAAACCCAATACCTCGGATGTAGAATTATCGCCAAAGGAGACGGTGATATTGTTTATGTTGGGCCTCAACTCCTTGACGAGGTTCTTGCCGCCGGTCATATGACTTGTACATCCACTATCAAGTACCCATTTTGAACCTCCGGCGGCATAGTCCTACATGAGATCAATTCTTGGATTTAGGTACCCATTTCACAATGGGTCCTCTTTTGTTAGCAACAAGGGTCTTTGGGACCCAAATAGACCAAGCAACATAACCATCATATGGGCCAACATATTTAGCATAAACATCACCATAATAATCTTTAAATAAAACATAGTGAGGGTTAGCATTTCCCGCATTATCATCATTAGTGGTGTTGCCCTTAGGGGCTTCACCATTGGTGATATCTTTCTTCTTCTCTTGTGCGGGCTTGGCCTTTTGCTTGTTTGACTTCTTCGCCTTGGCATTGTAACCAAGGCCCTCCTTCCCATTGTTTGATCTTTGCTTACTCAAAAGATCATCCAAAGAAAGTTTACTTTGGGGAGAGGAGGCCTTAGCAAGTTCATCCTTCAACCTAGCATTTTCCTCAACAATATTTGCATGATCACAAGAAGGAGTAGAGGAACTAGGCACATCATATGAAGCAAGCCTAATTTGAAGTTGCTCATTTGACTTGGATAGGAGAGAGTATTCACTCTTCAAAGCTTTGTGAGCTTTGTCTAGTTCATCTAGATCCTTCACAAGTTTCTCATGATCAACACCAAATTGGGCCTTTTCCCTTTTAAGCAATTTAGTCTTAGCCCTAGCATGATCTCTAGCTTTAGTGAGCTTGTTAATTTCATCTTGAGGCTCTTCAAGATTTTCTAGCCTCTCCTCAAGAGAGGCTATAGTTTCTTGACTTTCCTCAAGGGCATTTTTAAGAGCATGGATTTCAAGAGAGTCTTCTCTCTCTATTTGACCCTTTTTCTCAAGCATATCAGTTTGTTGAGCTAAACGAGACATGAGATTTGAAACATGCTTTTTGTTGATACCTTGTAGGTTAAGCAAGAATTCATCAAATTCTAGCAATTCTTGTTTTACTTTTAGACTAGCATCATCAACCCCTAGATCACTTGATATGTTAGGCATAGAGGGGCTAGGAGATGATACCTCGGAGGATTTAGCCATGAGGCAACTTTCTTCCTCCACATGAATGACTTCATTGGGGGATTCACTTGGTGATGAAGAGTTAGTGGAGAGGGAGGCAAGAGCGACCAATCCATTAGAGGTTGCATCTTCTTCATCATCAACATCATCATCTCCGGAGGTATACTCTTCTTGAGTTGATAGCACAATAGATGTGTCCAAGGAGGACCTTGCCATGAAGCAATGTGCATTCTTGTTATGGGGATTCTCATTGGGAGAGTCAAAGAGAGATGAAGAGGGAATGTTGGTGGTGACGATGGCGGCCAATTCCTTTGAGCTTTCTTCACTTTCCTCACTACAAGAACTTCCAACTTCATCGGAAGAATATTCTTCCCTAGTCACTAGCATAACTTTTGGATGCCTCTTGCCCTTCTTGGTCTTGTTGTTGTAGAATTTCTTGTTGGGGGCTTTTGAATATTTGCCCTTTGATTCTTTGCTCTTGTCCTTGGGGATGAGCCTTCCATTATGAAGCTCTCTATTCTCATAGGGGCATTCGGCAATGAAGTGGCGCTTGTCATCACAATTGTAGCAAGATCTTGTTTTTGGACCAAAGCTAGTGAACCCACTCTTGTGGTTTCTCTTGATGTTGTCTTCCTTGGCCTTGGAGGGATCAACCCAAAAAGACTTAGCATGAAAGGCCATGTGATCATGGTAGTGGCATTGCAAATCTTCCGGATAGGACATACTCCAAGATGCCCTATATTGCTCTTGAGGGTGCACTTCATCTAAGGGGTTGACCACCAAGGCAAGATTGTTCCCTTTTGACATACCAATGGCACGATTGAGAGAATCATGAGAGTTTTGCTCGAGCACCTTGAGGGCTTGCATCTCGTGCACGGCATCTTGAGAAGAGAGAGAGGAATAGCATTCTCTCCCAACAAGGGTCTTGACATCAATGGGTACATATGGCATCATGCATTCAATGTACTTCTCCTTGATCCAAGAGTCATTGATGTGGGTGGCACCAATAAGACGGAAGTCATCGGCAACAATGAGGAGTCTTGAATACATGTCTTGATGATCTTCATCCGGTAGCCTCATGAATCCTTCGGCTTTATTCTTAAGAGCATTATACTTGTTCCTTCTCGTGCTCTCACTTCCAATGCAACTAGCGGCCAAACCATCCCAAGCTTCCTTGGCGGTGGTGTAGTTCCGAACACGAGGCAAATCCTTTGTCCCCACACTAGTTTGAATCATGTGCAAGGCGGTGTTGTTGAGTTGACTATCAACCGCTTCTCTTCTAGTCAACTTGTCGGGGTTGTAAGGTTTGAAGCCTTCTTGGATGATTCTCCAAAGTTCATTGGAGGCACTGCAAACATGAGAGCGGAACTCAAATCGCCAAGTATTGTAATTTTCAATGGAAAACTTAGGTGGGTCGCCCCGAATGTTCAAATGAGGATGGGGAACCGGTATATCGGGAGATTGAAAGGGTGGAGCTACTCGATTGTAGCTCTCACCTCCACTAGTATCCCTAGGAGATGCAATGGGAGATTTGTTAGTGTTTAAGTTATCACCTTCCACGGGTTTAGTAGAGGTGGTGCCGAAGCACCTCCCTCTACCGACACACCCGCGTCCTTTACCTCTATACTAGGAGCCATGGGACGGGCCGGAGCCAGAAGCTCGGCAATCATCTTTTTCATGCTTTCCATTTGGGCTTCCATTTTGGTTTCCATGAAGGACTTCAACGAATTGAATTCTTCCATGGAGACCGTATTGGCGGCCCCATCCGAGGGCTCCTCGTTTGGCATACTCTTAGGCGGTTAAGCCCGAAATAAGAGCCGAGGCTCGATACCAATTGAAAGGATCGTATGCCGCACCTAGAGGGGGGTGAATAGGTGCTAACCAATTTTTAGTTCTTTTTCAATTTAGGTTTGACACAAAGGTAAATTCTCTAGATATGCAACTAAGTGAATTCACCTATATGACAAGGTTATCAACTAAGCAAGATATAGCTACGCAATATATAGGAGATAGAGTGGGATAGAGGTAACCGAGAGTGTAGCACGCGTTGACACGGAGATGATTCCCGTAGTTCCCTTCCTTTGCAAGAAGGTACTCTACGTTTGGAGGAGTGTGGTTGCTACGCAAGCCAAACCAACAGCCACGAAGGCTTCACTCAGATCTCCGTGAGCAACGCCACGAAGGCCTAGCCCACTTCCACTAAGGGATTTCCCCGGGCGGAAACCGGGCCTTTACAAGGTTCTTGGGGCACACATCCACAACTGAATTGGAGGCTCCCAAATCTGTAACAATACAACAATCAACAACAACACATCATCAACAAATCAACTAGGGAACCAAATAGGAACACTAGCATGAGATCCCTCAAACAAGTGAGGGGGAAATGAAGAACGTCGGTGAGGATGTAGATCGGTGGCTTCTTCGAATCCCCAAAGATCAAGAGCTTTGGTTGGGGAGGAAGGAGATCTTGCAAATCTTGACTTTCTTGAGGTGGCTCTAATGGAGGTGGCTTGGCAGAATTCTTGTGTAATGATTGAGCAAGCAACCAAGGTAGAAGAAGAGGGGGTATTTATACCCCCTCCCAAAATAGAGCCGTTGCTGCTTCCGGGGGGCCGGATAATCCGGTCCAAGTAGGGACCGGATAATCCGCCCCCGGATAATCCGGCCTTAGGTACAAAACCGTGACATTGTCCGGCCAAATATCCGGCCCTATGCCAGCCACATTTCTTCCGTCCTTAGCCAAAATTGGGGGCGGACATTTCAAAATATCCGGCCCGGATATTCCGCCCTGGTACAATACCGGACAATATCCGGCAAATGTCCGGCCCCATACCGAGCTGTTTTCCTCGACGACTTAGCCAAATCGGGGGCCGGATATTTCAACAATATCCGCCCGATTATCCGGCCTGGCCAAACTTTTCCTGTTGCCTTTGACAGATCGACCAAATCCAACACACGCAAATATGAAACTATGTAATCCCTGTACCACTTAATCAAACATTAGTGTATCACATATATTGACATCAAACATACAAAACATAATGTGAGAGATGTTCTTTCACCAGTTGGCGTGCAGCGCCCGCGCCATATCGACGAGGAGCGGCATCCTGTTTGCCTGTGCGTCCTTCTTGGTGCCGCTGCCGGACGACTTGGAGTCGTGCTTTTTCTTTGGATGTGGTAGCGCGTTGTGGTGAGCGAACATGTCGGTGGTATGGGCAATGGCAGGGACGACGCCCCTTGCATTTTAAAGGACGGTTGCGCGAGGGAGACGATGCTATTGATGGCGGCGCAGAAGCCCAACCACCGCCCGCCAGTCCTGGTGCAGAAGAGGAAGCGCCGCTATTGATGGCGAAGGCTGCGCTGCAGACGTTGAAGCAACGACCGCCAAAGCAACGACTGCGGAAGCGATGCGCTATAGGTCGCTTCCAAGCGGGCCCGTGGGAAAAGCACGCGAACACTCGGCGCGACTGCGCAACGTCCACGGAGACGCATCCAAGACGCATATATGCGCCATGTTTGCGTCTCCGCGAACGGTCCAGTCACTATGTGTCGAGCCGCTGGGCCTGGTCCCAGACGCATTTTTTGACCGTACGGTCGCAAACGGTCCGTTTGCGTCGCCTTCACCTAAAATATGGTTATCGTGTCACCTGTGTGCGTGGGAGGTAGCATCGGCATATCAAATTATGACGTGGCATAATTGCACTTAGATGGTAACAAATGCACCCAAATCTGTGCCATGATTTTCTTACCATGTAAATTAACCAAAATACTACTAGTCCATAGGACTAGTAAATTGTACCGTAAAAGATCTCTTTAGATATGCTCACGATATTGTACCACTCTTCCTCCTTGCAATAGAGCAAGGGAAAAGCTGACGATCCCCCGGAGGATCGAACCGTTCCATCGTCCGCCTAGCTGGCCACGCGTCCCTACTGTTATGAGAAACAGACCACCACAGTAAAGGGGACCCACCCACGTTCTGTCGTGCACATCCATTCCCCATTTTATTCTCTTCGCTCCCGCACCGCGTCCATGGCGACTCGACGGATCTCGCACCCTGCCCGCCTCCCCGTGCGCCCGCTCCTGCTTCCCTCTCTCCACCCCATGCGGCAACCTCGCCCAGCTCGCGCATCCCTGCTCCAGGGATCTTCCTCGACGAGACCTCACCTTGTCCTCGCCTCGACGCCGGCGCCACGGGCGTATTTAGGGAACCGCTATCTGGTGGTGATGGCCTGATGGGCCTCTCTCCGACGAAGAAGGCGACCACCACGACAAGCTCGGCCCTCCCTTGAGAGCGAGGACGCCGCGACCGCGCTCGCCACGGGCTTCAAGTTCCGCACGGGCTTGCTGCAAAGGGTCGCCGCCGTCGCTACACGCGGCCGCCGCTGTTGCTACATCAGGCCACCTTCGTTGGCCGGCGACGATGCTACATGCGGCCGCGGCCGCGGCCGTTGCTACATACGGCCGCCATCGATGCTCCAACAGGATGCCGCCGTTGCTACAAGGGCCAAAGCGGTGGCGCCGATGCTACGTGCGGCCGCCGCCATTGCTACAAGGCCTATCGGGATGGCGCCGATGCTACATGCGGCCGCCGCCATTGCTACAAGGGCCACCGCAGCGGCGCCGATGCTACATGCGGCGGCCGCCATTGCTACATACGTCTGCTGCCGTTGCTACAAGGGCCACCGCTGTGATGCCGATGCTACATGTGGCCGCGACGGCCATTTATGCAGGAAACCATGGCGAGAGCTAAGGCCCTCGACAACATGTTACTGCTGCGAACGTCGGAGAGCTGTGTCGTCGTTGTAAGCTGCCGCCGTGCTTCCAGGGTCTCCGGCGATACTACGAGGCAGGGGCGGTTGTGCAGCCGGCGAGGGCGGCGGGGTGGTGCTGTGGGCGCATGCGAATGGGTGTCTTCTGTGGCGAGATCGATCCTCTTTTCCTCTTTTTTTTTTGTTCGCTGGCAGCGTTGACCAGTGTGAACGGTTTTGATCATGAGATCGTAGGGCTCTCGACCCGGGGGATCGGGAATTTGATCCCCCGGGGGACGCTCAGCATCGTCCTTCTAAGTAGCGCGAGGTTTGCTTTGGTACATACGGTCATACACGAGAGGGAACTGCTTGCGGCAACGCATGTGCGCCTACGTCTCACCCGAGCGGCGCATCCGGCCCCGCCGGCCGCCGACATGGTGTCGCGCGCGACGGCGCAGCACGGAACTGTCGCGCGCTGACCCTGAGCAACGACGGCATGCAGGAGCAAAGCTCCCTTGCCTCGCCGGCCGGCCGGACTGGACCAGCAAACGCCAAGGGGACAGCAAAGTACGTGCCGGATGTGATCTCGCATGGCATGGGCCCGGACGTGCGACGCGGTGTCTCCGGCCGCCGCCTCCGCTCCACCGATCCTCGGCACAGCTGCGAGCGATTTTTTATTTAAATAATACACTTTTTTTTTGTTTATTTCAGAAATAATACTCGGTTTGGAGATATTCCAGGAATAATACACTGTCGGGTTCAGAAAACCCGAAATTTAAAACTCGGGGTAAAGGAACCCGAAATTTCAAAATCGGGGTAGAGGAACCCGACTAATCCTGTTTCCGCGCGTTGGAAAAAGAAAAAGAAGGAATTGGGGTAGAGGAACCCGAAATTTCAGAATTAGGATAGAGGAACCCGAAATTTCAAAATCGGGGTAGAGTAACCCGAAATATGCGGGAATCTCGGGGTCGCCTAACCCGATAAACTAATATCGGGTTTCTAAAACCCGATTCTTTCTTGAGAGTGGATTTTGTACACCCACGTATGGGTACGTGAGCTATCATGTCCGCTTCTTACGGTTTGAGATTCGTGCCACCATTTTCAGATTTCACATATTTGAGTACTAGAAAAGTAGGTCCCATCATACTGTGCCCTGAAATCCCGTTGGAAGCAGCCTTTTTGACATACCACTGTACCATGTTCGTAGGCCATAGCCAGCACGGGACTAGCCCAGGGGAAACATGCGGTAGCCACGGGTGCGCGCTAGCAAGGTGGAGGTCGAGCGAGGCGCAGCTCCGGCACCACACGCTCGTCGTCGTCCTGCTGCTGCTCAAGCACGCGGTCCTCGCCAGCTCCGGCAGGTCGAGATGCGGCGGCACCTGCTCCTTCCAGCCTGTCGCGGTGGAGGCAGAGTGCGTGATCAGCAGCAGTCTTGTCAGCCCGCCCTTCGGCGCAGCCTACAGTGGCCTCCAGGACGCGTACGGCCTGGTAAGTGGAGCCGCCATCCGCGACCGGCACGCCTATGGCTGAGGAGGCCGCACCTAGACGGGCTATCTCGAGCGCGCATGATGGTCGCCTTGCCGAGCCACGCGGTGTGCCCAGCCTTCTACCTCACCAAGTACCGCGAGCTCGGAACAAGGGTGAGGCGGCGAGCGTGAGAGTGCGAGCAGCTCATGGTTCCGCTGTCCCGACGCGGCCGCAGCTGCCGCTGTGGCCTCCCCAGAAGGTGTTGCCGTTATGACCTGTAAAACGGCGCCGCCAGCCATCCCGCACCGCCACCAGCGAGTGACCAGCCAGCCCGCACCATCGCCGCCTCCCTGGAAGGTTCTGCCACCATGAGTCCATGACCTCCAAAAAGGTGCCGCCGGATTGGTGCAAGGTCCATCAATGCCGCCGCTGGGCCTGCCTCCGGCGCCGCCTTGCGCCAAAATGTCTTGCAAGACGGGGTGCCTCCAGTTGGTCGTGGTCTCCTCCAGTTCCGGCCAGCGGCGACGCCACCAACCCGTCTGGATCTCCGGGGCGCCAGAGCGGGACGAGGACGAGAGCCCCAGCCGGGAGACAATCGGGCATTCGTCGCTCCGGCATAACACCGACGTGAACGAGGCCGGGCTCCCTGATCCGGATCCGCTCTGCTTGCTTCCCTGCGGGTGAGAGCCATGGGGATGGGGGAAGGCTGGGAAGGCTGGGAAGGGACGAAGGAGTGGGGGAGATGCAGGTGCCGGAGTGGGTGCCGATGGAGGGGTCGGACGCCGGGAACGGAGTGGCCGTCGGCGTTACTCGGGACCAGGGCGCTCAGGAGCAGAGCATAAATACATAGTTACCTACCTTCGCCGGAGTAGCTGAAAAGAAAGAGAAGACATCGGAGAGAGAGCTGTTGCGATGGAGAGCGGAGAGAGAGAGTGCCTACATGTAGCTGCACAGATTCTCTTTCGTGCGAAAATTCAGCGCATGTTTGCTACCTTTCAGAATCACCACGCAACGACTAGCTTGGATAGCTCGGGTACCCATCCATGCGTGTACAAATGCATTTCCGTTCTTTCTTTTCCTTTTCTTTCTCCTTTTTCGCCTCTCGCCAAAAAAATAAGTCGGGGATACCTGCCCCGATTTTAAATACTCGGGTTCTGCTACCCCGATATTTAAAAATCGGGTTCAACGAACCCGACGGTGTATTATTCGTGAAAAAAAACCTAAAAATGAGTATTATTTCTAAACTAAACAAAAAAGTGTATTATTTTAAAAAAAAATCGCCAGCTGCGAGAGCGGCCGGCGGCGTGGCTTTCTCCCCTTTACCGCAGGCGTACCACGGTGGCACGGTGGTACCAGCCCAGCCTACGGATCGAATTATTCTAGTGACGCTGCCAACTCGTGTACAGTTGCACGCTACCTGCACTGCATTTTTATTTTCCTCCCAGTCTCTAGAGCTATTTTTGTTGCTCTTTTCTACCCCTTCCAAACTTCACACTAAGCCACTGACAGAACTTCCTGATGCATTTATAAATTCTCAGGCGTCCTATTCTGATATGTGTGTTTCTAGGTACCCTTGCCGTTTCATAATTCTTATCGTCTTCAAAGACCGGACCAAAACCAACAGCAGGGAAATGGCT
Source organism: Lolium multiflorum (assembly GCA_030979885.1). NCBI lineage: Eukaryota > Viridiplantae > Streptophyta > Magnoliopsida > Poales > Poaceae > Lolium > Lolium multiflorum. The sequence goes on from CM061753.1 coordinate 252,638,670, forward strand.
CTCGCGGCCGCGTTCTAGTCGTGTGAGCATGTTTACTTTGCCAATTTTGCTTGTTCCTTCTTTTTTTTCTCTTCCGTGCAGCTATATGGGCAAGGGCTTCTTATAGATTTGTTATGATAGTGTTTTCTTTTAGTTTATTTTGAAACAAAGGTAAAATCTTTGTCTTATCTATTAATTAAGAGGGATATGCTCGGTTAAATAGTGGAAAACTAGCAAAAACCGATACATTACATCTAAACATAATTAAGCTAAGCTAAACTACATTGGGGGTCTGTCCAGCATCGGCGTAGCTAACCTGCCCCTCGCTCCCTTGGCGCTTGCTGGCCGACGTGCCAGCAGCCTCGTCGCCGAAGCTTCCTTGGCCATCGTCACCCTTGGATGCCACGGGCGCATGGCTTGGTTGGCCTTTCCTTTACAATGGGTTTGTCCTGGTAGGGCTTTTCTAATGTTTATACTTTTGTTTGTTTTCATTCTCTTTGTTTTTTTCTCATTGCATAGGACTATAGGAGCAAAGTATTTACAAGACAACCCTGATGGAGAAGAAAGCGAAAAAAGATCAATCTCTAATCAATCGCTCGGGTTTCCTGATCATCCGAGTATTTTCTACTCCGTATATATTTTTCATTGTTCTTCGGTTTAATGTACGGTCTTCCTTGTTATTGTCTCACTTTTCTCGTGGATGCACTTTTTGATCTGAGTTGCAGATTGTTGATTTGTGCAACCAGCCATATTCAATGTGTGTAGTTTCCAGATTGTTGATTTGTGCAACCAACCAAGATACCCTACCACTAAGTACTCTAGATTGTTCAAACAACAACGCGAGCTAAAAAAAAGCATAAACATTGCCTGGCATTGGGATACATCCTATACTGCCCATGCCTCAGAATCGTACAACCATCACTATTTACATATGTACCTATCATGGCCGACTGACTCGCTCAGTGTGTTCAGCAGATAATTAGCACTTATCACCATTGATCCCAAATCTTAGAACTTCAATCGAACGGCCGGAATCCTCTCAGGGTTTGTTCGGTTTAGAGAGGGTTGAAAGGGATCAAAAGAAATTGGCGTGAATTGGATCCCCTGCAAGTCAAAATTTCCTCAAATCCCGTTCAATCCACTCTAATGATCTAATCCCCTTGGGGAGAGGAATAACCAAACAGGCCCTTACGGCAGCTCGGTTTTTTCAACTGACTGTATCTAAAATATGGAACTTTTTTGGAGACGGGATTTGGTGCACATGAGCAACAATGCTTTCTTCATTTTCAGATTTTTAATTTTTTTAAAACCCCACACTTCTATGTCTCTAAAATTATGGTTTTAAATATATAGACAAATATGCATAGGAGGAGTGTAGGCAACAAATTCCCGTTAAAAAGTACTTAAAGTTTTGGGAAATACAAAAAAAAAATTTAATGAGACTTTTTTTGCATCCACTTATGTATATCCCTCTCTATATATTTAGGCGTTATAATTTTTAAAGACATAAAAACGTGAGGTTTTAAAATTTTCAAAAATCTAAAAGTGAAGCGAACATTGGTGCCCATGTGTCAAACATTCTAAACTTGTTTGTTGCTATCTTCTTTTATATAGTTATTATTACACATATCCCAAATAGGATACAGATTGATATTACATGTTATTCCATGCTCTTATTTTATTTTGATTTTCACAACAGACGGCCTAGAGAGATGTGGCTGGCCTAACACGGAACAAGGACAAAATTCGTAATGTTTCCTATTTGGCTAAACATCCATCAGTGAATGGTGGACCATGCACAACATAAGAGGGCACTACTTGGTCTGGGAAGCAGTCTATTTAGGGTGAAGGAAATTAAGCAAGATGACTAGAACAAGTCACATGCAACGGCCCGAGGCCCTATTCCTGAGGACTCTACCACAATAGATGAAAGATTTAACGTGAGATGCAAGACAAAATCGAAAATAGAGTACGAACAAACTTTTATTTCCAAGTCATGTTGTGCGCAAGAAGTCTAATGAAAATTCCCTAGTAGGTCAACATACAAACAATACTATGTTGCTAGGTTCATGATCAGGTACCCATTCAAAGAAAATGGAAGTAACTAAGTAAATCACTACTACTATTCACCATGGCTGACTTTCCACTCATCATCGTCAAGAATTCTCGAGAATAAGTTCCATATCTCAACGGGCTGCCAGGGTCAATCCAGGTCCAGATCAGGAGTCAACTTTCTTCACAAGCTTTGTGTAGATAATGCGACCATCCCTTGCAGAATTGCTCTCAGCAAGAGCAATTTGAACCATGTCCTGCACACAGCATACAACACACCAGCGTTCAGACACCCATGAGAAATATCCAACCAATGAGCATATGCCATCACAACAGGAATAGTTGGTGATTTTTTCAATAGGTGAAAACTATATCGTCTATGCAACAATACAGCCGCAACAAGTATTTCACCAGAAGCTCATGTCTTACAAATGAAGCACTAAATGTTAGCTCACGGTGCTTTTATGCAAAATGTGCAGGCATACTGAATTGACAAATACACCTTCCCTTTATTCCCATTCTAATCTCGTTATTAGTAACCTATAACAAGCCGAGGGTGTGGCCGTGGAATATCAAGCTAAGCTTGCCTACCTCCAGCGGGCAAACCAAATTTAAAGAGTATCCACATTGAGCCGAGAATAGGACTGGTAGATGGTATATGAACCTTTGTATCTTTAAGGACATCCATGCAATTCATATGGGCAAGAGGTGGCAGATTTAATGGTGGAACTTCAAAAGACCAGTTCGGAATAGATAAATAACAAGCTCCAGAAGATATGATTACAACAAATAGTATGTAATTCAGTTGACAAAATGAAGCAACTGACCTTCACATCCCTATTGGATAAAAATTTCCCCAAGTTGTGAAGGATGCACCTTAAATCATCCACCTGCGTTTGTAAAAGATTAAGAATAATGCAACCTCATGTACATAATTGAGGAATCACAAAAGAACAATGGTGTTGCTTGTTACACTACCTTTATATAACCAACTCTGTTTTGGTCAAAGTACCTAAAAGCCTAAAGACAAAGAAAAGATCATATGTTAGCAATAAACGTATGCATGTAACAGACAGAGTTCTAACTCATTTAACCACTTATATACAGCAGCAAAAATACCTGCAACAGGTCCTTATCAACCACCTCATGTTTTGCTGAATCTCCCTTTTGTGATACAGACGTCTTTCCCTCCTTCCCAAGTGACTTTTCTCCAACTTCTTTCGAATCTCCTTTCTCTGCTACAGACTGTTTGTCCTCTCCTAAAGCAGATTTTTCATCCACATTTTCCAACTTAAGATTCTCTGTTGTCATGTTTCCATCATCTTTTGGACTTGCTTCTTCTGGCTTGGTTTCTCTTTCATTCGACTTATCCTCATTCTGCAGAAAAGGAAAATTAAGTGCCACAATAAGCAGAGTTTGCATATAATTAGTTTCACATCACATAAATCATGAAATAAAACTGAAAGTTGCATGTGAAAACAAGGGAAAACTTTTCATCCCACTAGTACACCCTGTCACAAATAGGTCCTGTTTTGGACATGTGCAGCTTCCAACATACGGATACAACTTTAATCATAAGACATTAGTAAAATGATACAAAATTATAATATTAGAAAATACTTTTCATGAAAACTCGTGTGGTACTACTTTCACTTGACAAATCCAATACTTAAATATGTTAGGGGCATAGTTAGAGAAGTTTGTTCACGTTTTCCCATTACCCATTTACTTCTGTTGAAACTAACTGGATATGAACGACGCGTACAAAGCTATACTTCCATATTTGAAAATATAATTGTTTGAAAACTAGTGGTTCTAAGCCTAAGTAAATTTTGCGTGAGATGGAAGATGGACAACGAACCGACAAGCATTCCTACTGTTATGAAGGAAATTATGCATGGTGAAAAGCGTATAGAATATAACCTGTGCTTCTACCAGCCCTTCAGCACTAGCTTCATCCATGTCCTCATCGCCTTCATACATTTCTACTTCTTCAGGGTCTTCTTCATAGTCAGGATCCTCATCCTCCATTTTCACATCAGCTTCAGGTTCATCACAGGCAGCTGCTGAATGGTCTGTGCCAGTCTTTTCCTCGCCCTCTTTTATTAATTCGTCATGGGCAGCCTCTGGGTGATCTGTACTCATCTTCTTGTCACCCTCTTTTATCTGTCCCTCATGGGCAGCTACTGCATTGTCTGTAATTACCTTTTCACCACCCTCCTTTGTTATTTCATCATTTTTACCTGGATTCACTGATGTACTCCCAGTTAGGTTATCATCAGTTGTCTTGAGTCGCTTCTCTGCAGATTCCTTCTTTAAATCTTCCTCTCTTTCGCGCTTACGTTGGTTCCTCTTCATAACATACTGCCTGTAAAGTTTCTGTGAAGACAAAACAAAGTAAATGAGAAAAGTGAAAACAGATCGCTGACAAAACCTCTGGATGTGGCTGCTTTCCTCGTGAAGCAACCAATTCTACTCTTTACACACTCCACTAAAACAAGGGAAAGACAGAATTACCATGACCTATCGAGCTACAATTTCCAATTAAAATTTGGACCATTACCAGTGAACAATTGTCCTAAGTTTGCAAGAAAATCAGCATAATAAAGTTAGATTCTCAGTTTATGACCATTACTGCAAATTTTCTTGCAAGCATACTCTGATACCAAATTTCAAAGTTAGATGGAAGTTGACTTACTTTTGGGAACCAGTGGTAGAGGGGTTAAAGGATATACTAGACTACCAACTCAAAGGAGTATACATTTGAATGAGAAAATCAACAAAAGTGGTGTCAGAAGATAGTTCCAAATGAGAAAAGCAGAAATAAAAACACTCTAAGCTAACAACGCATAGATACAGCTCAAGGAGTTTACCTCAAGAAAAGACAATATCACACAACCCATTCTGTATTGAAGCATTTCACTGAATGATTCAGCAAACAAAGAAAGCTGAAAAGGAAAAAAAAGAATAACAGATCAATCATCAGTGTCAGATGAACACTACCTTGAAAGCAATGAATTCATTAAGAATTCTTTGAAAAGTGTTATGGTCCCAATATAGGTGTAATTGGTTGTAAAACAACTTATATATTACAAGACGGAAGGAGTAGTAATGAAAACTACAAAAGCACAGAGGTAGCAATCCTTTGTAACGATAATTAGCAAATGATGATTACAAAAGCCAGAGCAGAATATGGACCTCAAATACCGACTCCTCTGTATCATTGGCGGTGTAGTCCAGGAGGCCATCCAATGAAAGGGATGTTGAACGGAGCTGCAAATAAAAATCATTCAATAAGATCTCATCGGCAACTAATATGACCATGTTTGAGTTATAGCGCAGTAAGCATACTTTATATTCTTTGCTCTTTTTTGCCTGAAGAATAAATCCTGGATGCTTCGGAGGTTCGTCGGACTTCTTCTTTTCTTTAATGTCATTGGGTGACTTTTTCTTTGAGTCCACCTTCTGGTCTGTATCCTTTTTTTCATTATCATCCTTTTTCTTGTCATTCTTTCCATTTTTTTCATCAACTTTTGCATCTTTTTTGTCCACAGCTTCCTGCTGGTTGACCGTATCTACATTTGACTTTTGATCATCAGTCAATATGTGTCCCTTCACCTCCAGCTCCTGTTCTTTCTTCTGATTTGAGGTATCTTCAACAGGAGTTTTCAATCCTTCTTCTTTCTTCTGATTTGAGATATCTTCAGCAGGAGTTTTCAATCCCTCTTCCAGCTTAGTCTGTGAATTCCCAGCATCAGTGAGGTCTTCATCATTCTTCTCCGGTTGAACTTCTATTTCTTGTTTACTTGTTTCAGCAGGTGCAGCAAGGGCAGTTGACTCGGATGCTGAAGCAGGTACTTTTCTTTTAATAACCCTTCGAATTACCTTCTTCTTACCAGATTTCTTGGCCTCAGGCTGCTGACTGATGCCAGACCCGGCCTGCTCTTTTCCAACATCCTCAATCTTCGGTTCAATGTGTTTTTCAGCGGTTTCACCCGGAGTTTCTGCTACAGCATCCTTGCCAACCTGAGGCGATTTATCCACCGAAGTCTCACCAGCTGGCTTTTTTCGAACAACTTTCACAACTTTTTTTATTATTTTCTTTTTCATAGGCTTTTTATCCTCAGTAACATGGTCAACAGAAGCGTCGCCAGAAGTGTTTCCTTCAACAACCCCCACCATCTTCTCAACTTGCTCCCCAACTTTATCAAGATTCTCCCCATCATTACCAGCAAGATTGGTATCTCCATCTTTGCCCTGCTGTTCCATATCAGCATCAACTTTCTCAATTTTGGCAGCAATATCACCATCCTTCAATTGATCGTCATTTGAACTTTTAGCCTCGCTTGGCTCCCCTAATATTATTGAGAAATAAATAAGAATCAATTTAATTGTGCATCATCATACAAGGAGAAGGTAGTAAAATGATAAGTGAGCATCATTCACACCTTGCTTCTGCTCCTTTGGATCATCTGGGTTCTGAAGAGCAACAGGACGTCAGAACTTCTAGTGCTGCTGATTAAGCAGAAAACAATGTATGTTGTATGTAATAGTAACCACAAATTTACCTTTTCTTTCTTCATAGTCAGCTGCTCCCTTTCTGTCTTTGATTTTCGGTATGCAATCCAATTGTTCTTCCATATATCCACTGAAGGCACGCATTCCGACAGGTTTGGCACAAACAGTACAGTAATTTCTTTGTGACTGAACAGTCCATCATTGCCATATCTGTTGTAATGGACCTGCAGTATTAATACATGTCTTACATTATGATGATGACTACATCAAAAATAACATTATGATGATGACTTCAGCAATAATATTTCAGAGAACATGTATTGTCAAGCGAATGGGCTTTATTATTGGGGTAAATGCTATCATCTTATCCGACAGAAGAGCCAACACGACAGATATTGATATCGCACATGCAACTGGTCAGTACCACCAGTCACAAAGTCCGATATTCGCCAGTTAGCAAACATACCCTTTATGACATGGGATCAGAGGGGGACTTTAAAGCACAAATAGCTTAGAAAAATCAAAGAAATTAAGAAGCCAAATTATCGAAAAATAGCAAACCCCACAACCAGGAGGGTCTAGTTCTTTTATCACCGGCGCTTTCTCCTGGGCATTATGGACTCCAAACATTGTTTCGGATTTAAAATATCAGATCCAGAACACCAATTTGGCAAGACCACAACCAAGTAAATAGGAATAGATGTGTTTTGCACTTTTCCTTTCCAGAAATACATCCAGTAATGATCACTTAATTAAAAGGAACCTGATGAAAGGATGCTGTTTTCCTTCAAAAGAATTTCAACAAATACAGTTCCTAGCAAGTGTTGAGAGATAGATTCGGATGTTACCTCGAGAAAACGATTCCAACTGGTACAATTAGATAAATCAACTTGAACCAGTTCCTTCACATGTCTGTCCAAGAAGTAGAGTTAATAGAGTTGCAAGTTATCCATGGTACGTTACTTAATGATTAATGCAGACCTGATGGCGGTTTGAATCAAGCAAGAACAATCAACCAATGGATCTCCACCATCAAGTGCTGCATTCCAAGGGCCACCGATAGCAAGAAGTGAACGGTCCTTCTTGAATACAGCAAATTTTAAGATATTGTTCAAGTGCACCACTCTTTCCTCGGTACTTCTCATCGACGTTATGTCAGCAAAGGCACCATTGCTCATACCACTCATCAGAAGTACCTGCACATAAGTACATGACCATATATGTAAACACACAGCTCAAAATCATTTCAAAATGTTGAGAGTTGCTCCCTCTGACCCATAATATAAGATGTTATGATTACAAGCAATTTATATTGTAATTGATTGTAACATCTTATATTACAGGAGGTACAGACAGCATAACTGAAGTGCTTCTATGTCCAACCAACTTAAGATGGCCTTTTTCTTTGTAATGTTTTTTGAATTACTTAAAAGTGTACAACACAAAAATCATGTCAATGTCTATCCAATGAAGACTTGTGATCTTTCACAATGTTGGATAAGCAAAATACTCAACCATGGCATCAATATCAGGTAACTTTTATCCACAGTTACCAACAAAGAAGTGTTCATATGTAAAAGGTGTTGCAAAGATTAGCGGTTGGTACTATGATCCTGGCACAGCATCAGACTACATGCAGACATATAAATCATGGTAATGCAACACTTTCTACATATGCATAAATTTGATCTTCTGGAATGTCTCGGTGTCGCAATGCAATGCAAACATTTTTTCCACACGATGGAACATATTTTCCACGCAATTCAAACTTATCCAACCAAAATATTTTACTCAAGTGGCAAGCATGACCCAGGGGAAGACCATCAGAGCACCCTTGGATAGCACAGGACAGCAGAAAAGATTGCATTTTATATACTTGCAAGCAAAACTTTCAACAAACATGAGTACTAATGCCTAAAACAATATACCACATTTCTAAGGAGATTGACAACCATGTATAATGACACAAGTCACTCAAATTAACACTCTCAACTACTCGAAACAGCTACAACTTAATATAATACATGGCATAATTCATACAACATGTGCAACTCAATAAACTACGCAACAACACGAGTCAATCAAACTGTCACTCTCTAAACTTATCACCAGAGCTCATACTCGATCAACTTCATTACTCATAATAATACTTAAAATAAACACAACTCTAGAAAAACACCTTTGCATTCCAAATGGTTTCGGAGGTCTTTGTGATTGATGTTTCCACAGAAGATACCAATGCGCTTTCATCAGTCTTATCATCCTCTTCACAGATGGCATGCTCTAGACTGTTTTGTAGCATCAACATAGTAAAATCATAGCATTAATAGGAAGCACAGGAACATATTAGCAAGAAAACTATAACACTACATAAATCTACTTATGTAATCCCAATAACAAGTACCTCACTGGTGTGTGCAGAGACAGATTTAGGCTTTCTTTAGCCCAATTTAGTACAATCTACAAAACAAGTAAGCCACAAATAAGGCAATGAAATGAACAAGAACAATCTATAATGCCCACTGTTCCATTGATTTTGAACTTTTGACCAGCAACAGCCATGAATAGAATATCAACCTTAGAAAAATCTGGAATAACTGATAGCCTAGGATATCTTTTTGTCAAAGATAAACAGTCTCTCTCGTCATCCACCAAACGAAATGGCAAAACCTGCAAAAGACGATCCAATTAGCATAGAGTTCCTATTGCGCATCAAACTAAAACTACTGCATATCTAGCATGATATAATGAGATCTGCATATAAAGGGGGTAGAGAGGTGCGAATGGTCTTCAAGCTTTCATATCAGAATAATAAGGCACCAGAGACCTCCAGGCAAGTGCTAAAAGAAGAGAGAATGGCTAGAAAGGCAAAAACAAGGATTGGTGTAGATGGATGAACAAGTGGAACGCATAAGTTCTCTGATATACTAGCACCGAGTTTGGACATATAAGTTTGCAAAGAGCACGGATAGACAAGAGTCAAGGAAGACCAGAGTGTAGTTTGGGCATATAAGTTTGCAAAGAGCACGGATAGACAAGAGTCAAGGAAGACCAGAGTGTATCGGGTAGGCATGTAAAGGATTTATATTATCATCAATTGATTTTGCAAGAACACTGTGACAAACACAACCGTTCGTTTACCTTGCATATATATTCTCTCTTTATTTCTTTAATAGGTGAACGATGCCTTCAGGACAACAAACCAAAGCGTTAGTTTAAAAGGCTGCAAAGACGAAGCAGCATCCTATTGTATCCACAAAGCTATAGAGAACATAGAGACACCTATGCACAGCATCACGCCGAGGTGAAGGTCGCCGCAAAGGCTTCTCAGACCTAACAGAAGAAGAACGCCGTCGATCGCCAGAGGTTCTAGGTGGAGTGCGCTCTCGCCTTGAATCAGCTACATGCTTCTTGTTCCGCTCCCTCTCCTTCTCGCGGCGTTCACGAAGACGTTCTCTTTCGCGTTCCCTTTCACGCTCCCGCTCCCTTTCTCTTTCACGTTCCCTTATTCTTTCACGGTCCCTTTCCCTTTCACGCTCTCTTTCTCTTTCACGGTCTCTTTCTCTTTCACGGTCTCGAAGGTCTCGCAAGTCCCGTTCGCGTTCCCGTTCAAGCTCCTTTTCCCTTTCCAGCAAGAGATCCCTTCGACGTTCCTCATCTCTTAGCTCCAGCTCACGACGATAACCAACCCGGTCAATTGCACGTTCATCGACCATGGATATGCCTGGACGTCCACGGGGTAAGATGCTGTCGCGGTAATCAGAATCTGAAGATGGATGGAGAAGGCCTTTCCCCGAGGCATAGTCACGCCCAGGGGGCAGACTCATCCCATACCCACTGCCTGATGATCCTTGTCCATAGCCAAGGCTATCAATGTTTGTCCTAGGGGCTCCTGCCAACAATGAAGATGTCTGTTGTCCTCCATATGGAACATTCCCAAGAATGGACAGGTTGCGATGATCAGCTTCAGCCCTTCCGTATGAACCAAGTTCCTGAGATTCTTGATGGATTGTAGCGGACCTTCCTGCAAAGTAATCGGCTTGTCTGCCAGAAATGCATACTTTACTCAGTGCATGTGCTATGTTTTGTTGCAGTGATAAACGCGCAAAGGATCACTACTGACCTAGCTTTCTAGAAGTACCAGTGGAATACAAAAGTAATTAACAAAACTTAAGTCATAAGAAGAGATGCTTGGAACATGCACATAGTCGTTCATTAGATGCGCTTTTTAAAGTGAGAATAATTATGGCCTACCATATATGGACCAAAAATCTGAACAAATTAAACTATATGAGCAGACTGTGAGCTAACATACCTCATATCAGAAACAGGTAGCTGCGCTTTCATGAGTGGCGGATGGCGCATAGTTGAACCCTAAAAAATTAACAGCATCGATAAGCTATCACAGAGGGCATTATAATGGGACAGAATGTAGTTTTGTAAGAAGAAAAGAAACTCTACCTGCTCCACACGGTCATGAATCTGTGGTAAAAGAAGTTGGTCATACAAATGAGTTTGTCAAATAAATAAAGAGAAAAGGGGCAAAAAAAAGTGAGCATATGTGATATACCTGATGGCCTGCAGGTATATGATCAGGATATCTTCTATCCAAATCAGTAATGCCATCTCTCCTGCCGAGATTAGTTGAGTGTTCACCATACATTCTTCTCTCTGATGTGTAATCAGTACCATACTGGTCTAACTTATGTGCATATCCGCGCACAGCCATATAGTCATCGTTTGGTCTTGCCAGGTTGGACCCTGCAGGTCCAGATGAGAACTTGGAAGTCTGAGAGAGTGAAGTTGGATGAGCTGGCAGGCTAGGATGACTAGAAGAATCCGGACCTTTGCCACCAAGTCCACCAACCTGTAAAAAATATTAAATGGATATTTAGTCAAGATATCGTGCAAAAATCTAAGCAGCCACCGCACTTGGAAACTAAAAAGAAGGTGCAAAGGAAGCTCCAAGCGTAGAAAAAAGTAATAAACATACAAGACAGCTGAAACAAAGACTTGAGCTGACATTGAGATGAGGCCTAAAAAATATATGAATGGTTCACCGCAATTACTTCCTACCGTCTTCATGGTATGAACTACAAACTGCTGCTGAAAAGGCTTAATGTGTTAAATCTGAAAAATCACAAATAATACATGAAATAAAATATATTTACTTTCAGACAACACAAGATCAATCAGCCCAAAGGAAAAGCTTCTTTAAACTACTTGGCAAGACCAAACGTGACCAAGAGCAGCTAGTTTCAGAGAAATATTATGGCGTGGATCAAGAGATTATGGTGGGCGATAGCATCATTCACTCGAAATTGGCATATGCGCTAACCGTTGGGCGATAGACATAGGAACTGTGATTCTGCAGCTTAATATTTTTCTCTCCAAAAGTGCAGCTTCTCTAGAGTGTACAGTCTGATTTTCATTTTTTTACAACTGTCCCACGGGGGCATTATCGATTCCTAGATTTTATTTAGACTTCCATTTAGTTCACTCTACAGAACCTGTGACCTTCTGAACCTTCCATAAAAATGTAGGCACGCATTCCAGAAAGCCATGATACCAAGGGCCCTTCATGGGAACAAAAATTTTTAAGGACCAGGAGGATTCCTTAGTTTTACTTGGGTTTAGAGAGCAAATCTATTTGAGCTGTAACCAATAATCCTGCCCAGCCTCCTCATCACCGTGAAACCTAGTGATTTCTTCCATCTCAGATGTCCTGGATAACTCAGATTTCTGATGGCACAAAGCTGCTGCATGCACAGTTATACTAACATGCTGCATTCCGAAGGCATTGAGCTGTGCTGGCAGCTAATAACCTTCATTCATCTACATACATCGCATAAACGATAACTAACAGAGCAACTTCAGTACTTAACACAGGTAACAGTAATGAACTGCATTAGGAGGCCAATACAATTGCAGGACCAGTTTCGAAAAATGTTGACGAATTATAGTTAGCTAACCACCTGCTGTGTGCCATACACCGACGCGTAAGGCCCTCCATACTGCCCAGCAGCCCCCTGCCCGGCCCGGGCACCTCCCGTTGCCGCCGAGGCCCCAAATCCACTGCTACCACCAGGCTGCGCACAAAAATACATGATGAGAACCTGCCACACATCTGAACACGGTAGCTAGGCACCAGGCAGACACCAGATCAGAGGACATACAATTTGGCCGCCGTAGGATTGCTGCCCGCCGTAGGGCGGCTGCTGGCCGTAGGGATTAGGCCCCTTGGGCGGAAACATGGCGGACGAGCCCGCCTAGGGCTTGCCGCGCGCGGGAGTCGCCGGAACCGGCTGGAATCTTCCGAACCCCAGCCCCTGCGAGACAAAGACTAGAGATCACGGGACTGGACCAATCCAGGCGAGACGTGGATGCGGAGCTTGAGTCACGAGATTTGTGCCCGCGGCATGTGCTAGGGCTTACCTGTGGGGTTGGAGATGGGGGAGGGGAGGATGCGGCGAGCTCCCGGTCGGAGAATTCGGGAGCGGGGAAGCTCGGTGGGACTCCGGTGGGAGGTGAGCGGCGGCTGGCGGCGGCGGCGGCGAGGTAGGACTCCGTAGGAGCGGGTTGCGTTGCGTTGGGTCGCCTATTTATCTAGGGGTTCCGACTGAACGAGAAGTGTCCATTTCGGGGGACTCGTTCCCACAGGTATATCAGTTCGTCAGTGGATGAGCTATTGCGGCTATAGGCCTATAGCCTAGGCATACGATTTCGATGAAATAAACGGAAATTACCTTGTCTCGAAAAGAAACTCCCTAAAATAAACCTTACCTTGAAATTTTAGCTTAGAATAAAAATCAATTTATAAAACATCATATTTTCATGGCGCCGCATATCACAGCACCAAGCTATAGAGCATGGCCCCGTGATGTTAGACGCCATGAAAACAAGTTATCTTGTGAACTCCTGAAATGGTTACCAAACAAGCTTTGTAAATAGATTTTTGTCACTATCATCTATGATTTTAGAAGAAAACAGGTCACACATTTTTTCAGGCATTCATTCATGTTCAGAATAGAATAGAAAATGCGTTCATCCGATATTTTAAATGATTTTGCTCGGGTATGACTGAATGTCTTGCAATTTTCACTCATGTTGTTCAAAATCTTTCGTTATTCTAATTCATGGCTTAACTTCTTAAAAAGAATCTCAGATGTGGTAATGGAAAAAAAATCAACCCCATTATTTGTGGATATTAACAAATATTGTATGATTCGTTCAAAAATAAGTTATTGGAGTGTTTCTTCTGCAGGAGGCATTGTGAACGTGTAGATATCATAATGTGCATGGGTTCATTGGGGGATGTTGCTTCCGATGGTGGCGACGGCTTACAAAGGATGGCGTCCCCGGCTTTGATTTGGAGTGTTACAAGGCGGATATATACATTTTCGTTGAATTTGTTTACTGGAGGGGAGGGGCTCATGGGAGTGGACCGGGTCGACGCACCACATCAATATCTGTTATGTCATCCACTGACAGTGCTTTCTTTGGTTCAAAAAGCAAAGATGACTGATACGTCTCCAACGTATCTATAATTTCTTATGTTCCATGCTAGTTTTATGACAATACCTACATGTTTTATTCACACTTTATAATGTTTTATGCATTTTCTGGGACTAACTATTAACAAGATGAAGTGTCATTCGTTTTCTGTTTTTGGTTTCAATTCTACACAAAATATTCTTAATTGGACCCCACGAAGACAGAAGTCAATATTTTACCGAGACGGACCCAGAGAGCCAGAGAAGGGCCAGCCCCACACCATAGGGGGCGTGGCCCACCCCTGGCCACGTCAACAGGTGGGGAGGGCACCCTGGGGCCCCTCCGAGGCCGCCCTTCCGCCTATATATTCTCCCAGATGCAAAAACCCTAAGGATATCGGTCTTCCTCCATGAAAAGTTACGTAGCCGCCGCCATCGCGCCAAGTTCGGGACAGTCTCTGTTCGCACGCCACGGACGGGAAGTGCCCCCGAATCCATCTCCATCGACTCCATCGCCATCTTCATCGCCGTTGCTGCCTCCCATGATGAGGAGGAGTAGTTCTCCCGAGGAGGGCTCTCACCGTAGCTATGTGGTTCATCTCTCTCCCATGGTGTGTGATCTTTATGTGATCATGAGCTTTGTAATCTAGTTGAATATGTAGATGTTACTCTTGTCTATTATGCACTTTAGAGGTTACTTTAATATGAACTCCGGAGTTACTCTCCACGGTGTGATGGTGACAGTGTGCGCATGTGTGATTCTTTTATGACGTTGTGGAGCTTGTTTACTTCGGCTTGAGGTGTGCTTTGTAGCCCTACACAATGAATGGTGTTTGTTATCCAACAGAGAGTGTTCGAGAGTAGCATCTATTTATTCAATTATGTGATCATTGTTGAGAGTGTCCACTAGTGAAAGTATGATCCCTAGGCCTTGTTTCTAAGCATTGAAACACCGTTTCCAACAAGTTCGCTACATGTTCGCTTGCTGCCATTTTTATTTCAGATTGCAATTACTACTTATAATCATCCATACTACTTGTATTTCACTATCTCTTCGTCGAACTAGTGCACCTATACATCGACAAGTGTATTAGGTGTGTTGGGGACACAAGAGACTTCTTGTATCGTGATTGGGGTTGCTTGAGAGGGATATCTTTGACCTCTTCCTCCCCGAGTTCGATAAATCTTGGGTGATCCACTTAAGAAACTTGCTGCTGTTCTACAAACCTCTGCTCTTGGAGGCCCAACACTGTCTACAAGAATAGAAGCACCGTAGACATCAAGCACTTTTCTGGCGCCGTTGCCGGGAGGTAAGGTAAAAGGCACTCATACTCCGGTCCTAGGTAACTAAGTACTTTTCTGTTGCCGTTGTGAGTGCTCGAAGCTATTTCCTTTAGATCCTGCAATTGCATCTTTTTGTTTCTTGTTAAACACTAGTAAGGCATAATGGAAAACATCTGTGAGCTTTTTAAACTATTTCCTGAGTCAAGACATGAATGGTTTAATGCGAAAATTAGAAAACCTATGGAACCTTATTTGCATGCTAGTAGTAATATTAGTATGAACACTTTGAACACCATTGTTGATAATGATATAGAAAATTCTAAGCTTGGGGAGGTCGGTTTTGATGAAAATGATCTCTTTAGCCCTCCGGGTATTGAGGAGAAAGTTTATGTTGATTATGATATGCCTCCCATATATGATGATTATAATGATAGTGGTCTTTTGGTGCCGCCTACTATGGAGAGTAAATTTTATTATGATTATACTATGCCTCCTACACTTGATGAGAATAACAATGATAGCTACTTTGTTGAATTTGCTCCCACTACAACTAATAAAATTGATTATGCTTATGTGGAGAGTAATGATACTTTTATGCATGTGAATAAGAATGCTTTATGTGATACTTATATTGTTGAGTTTGTTCATGATGCCACTGAAAGTTATTATGATAGAGGGAAACATGGTTATATGCATCTTAATAATGTTAAGTTTCCCCTCTTTATGTTGAGAATTGTGAAGTTACACTTGTTTTATCTTTCTATGCTTGTTGCATTATGCTTCATGAATTTATTTGTGTACAAGATTCCTTTTCATAGGAAGTGGGTTAGGCTTAAATGTGTTTTGAATTTTCTTCTTGATGCTCTCTTTTTGCTTCAACTCTTATTTCTTGCGCGAGCATCATTAAAATTACTGAGCCCATCTTAATGGTTATAAAGAAAGAACTTCTTAGGAGATAACCCATGCGTTTATTTTACTACTGTTTTTTTGTGTCTTGGAAGTTGTTTACTACTGTAGCAACCTCTCCTTATCTTTATTTTATTTGCATTGTTGTGCCAAGTAAAGTCTTTGATAGCAAGGTTCATACTAGATTTGGATTACTGCGCAGAAACAGATTTCTGTCTGTCACGAATTTGGGCAGGGTTCTCTGTAGGTAACTCAGAAAAATCTGCCAATTTACGTGCGTGATCCTCAGATATGTACGCAACTTTCATTCAATTTGAGCATTTTCATCTGAGCAAGTCCAGTGCCTCTAAAATTCGTTTTTACGGACTGTTCTGTTTTGACAGATTCTGCCTTTTATTTCGCATTGCCTCTTTGCCGTGTTGGATGGATTTCTTTGTTCCATTGACTTCCAGTAGCTTTGGGCAATGTCCAGAAGTGTTAAGAATGATTGTGTCACCTCTGAACATGTGAATTTTTGATTATGCACTAACCTCTAATGAGTTTGTTTTAAGTTTGTGTGGAGGAAGTTTTCAAGGGTCAAGAGGAGGATGATATACTATGATCAAGAAGAGTGAAAAGTCTAAGCTTGGGGATGCCCCGTGGTTCATCCCTGCATATTTCAAGAAGACTCAAGCATCTAAGCTTGGGGATGCCTTGGGCATCCCCTTCTTCATCGACAACTTATTAGGTTTCTTTTCTTGAAACTATATTTTTATTCGGTCACATCTTATGTACTTTACTTGGAGCGTCTGTGTGCTTTTATTTTTGTTTTGTTATTTTCATTCTCTGAATAAATTCATGCTTGTGTGAGAGAGACACGCTCCTTTGTTCATATGAACACTAGTGTTCTTAGCTTTACTTTTAATGTTCATGGCGGAGTTGAAAACCGCTTCGTTGATTGTTATATGGTTGGAAACAAAATGCGCATGTGGTAATTGGTATAATGTCTTGAATAATTTGATACTTGGCAATTGTTGTGCTCATATAGATCATGTTTAAGCTCTTGCATCATGTACTTTGTACCCATTAATGAAGAACTGCATAGAGCTTGTTAAAATTTGGTTTGCATGATTAGTTTCTCTAGAGTCTAGATATTTTTCTGGTTAAGGTGTTTGAACAACAAGGAGACGATGTAAAGTCTTATAATGCTTACAATATGTTCATATGTGAGTCTTGTGCACTTTTATACTTGAGTTTGCTTCAAACAACCTTGCTAGCCTAGCCTTGTATTGAGAGGAATTATTCTCGTGCATCCAAATCCTTGAGCCAAAAACTATGCCATTTGTGTCCACCATTGACAAGGTATTAACTTGTCAATGCCTACAGATTGTAGACTAGGGTTTCGTTAGATGTAGAGGGCAAGTAGATCTCGAAGGTTTCAGCCGAAAAGTACTCGACGACGTAAAAACTAGGGTTTGAGAGACAATGATTCGATCCTTTCTTCGTCCCTCGACTCCCCTTATATAGGAGGTGGAGCGAGGGTTTCGTATTGCACAAGTTAGTCCGGTAGGTTTCTAACTCCTCCGCAAGATTACAAATAATGCTTCCTATTACAACTCTAGTTTTCTTAACAATGTCTTGGTCTTCCGAGTCTTCTTATTCTTCTGTAGTGGGCCTTCAAGAACCCCCGGCACCATCGTGTGCCCATTGGGGATGCCTATGTCAGTAGCCCCCGAGATTTTGCTTTAATCGTAGAATCAGGGAAAATCTCCACTGTTTATTCTTATTTGACAATTCAATATCTTTCTATATTTCTTCACATAAATTTCTATATTGTACAGGGATAATGGTAGTTGGGGCTAGTTCATCGACTGAGGTACTAGTTAACACTCTAGTGGCAATCCGCAAACCCTACTTCAAAATCACGTCCATGGACATGATCTCGGGATACGGTGTAAACTTCGACAAAGCCGCTTAAGGTCTTACCATTCTGTCGAGTCCCAGTTATATTTATCGGGTACCTAACTGTTATCACCAGAATTTGACCGAGTCAGAGGTGGGCCGCGATCAAGATGGACTTGAAGATATATATATATGAAAGAAATACGTGAATCGGCCTTTTATACCAAGTTGGGCTAAACTGCCCGTGTATCTGTAACATATTAGATCGCATCTTAGTTTAGAAGATAGAGTTTTACCCGTGCACGGTTTAGTGCACACCCACATTAGAAAGTCCCCTGGACTATAAATATGTATCTAGGTTTATGGAATAAACAACAACCAACGTTCAACCCCAAACAAATCTCGGCGCATCGCCAACTCCTTCGTCTCGAGGGTTTCTACCGGTAAGCACCATGCTGCCTAGATCGCATCTTGCGATCTAGGCAGCGTAATGCCTATCCCCGTTGTTCATGCGTTGCTCGTCTGAAGCCTTTTGATGGCGAGCAACGTAGTTATCTTAGACATGTTAGGGTTAGCATTGTTCTTCGTATAATATGCTATCGTAGTGCGACCCAGATGTCCGCCTTACACCTATCTCAGTGTAGCTGCACCGCTTGATCATTATTTAGTAGATTCGATCCGTTACGGTTGCTCTTGATTCTTCAAGGATTAGTTTAATATCTTAATAGTTAGGCCTTACAAAGGGTTGGAGGATCCAGCGGCGTGTAGGGTGTAGTTTGCTAGCCCTAGACGGGATGTTCCGAGGATCAACCTCGTGTTGGTTTTTAGGCCCTCTAGGATCGGCTTACGATCACCGTATGCGAGCGCGAGGCCCAATCGTGAGTAGGATGATCCGATTATGCGGTGAAAACCCTAAATCGTCGTAGATCTTATTAGCTTTTCTTGATCAAGCAGACCACCATATATTCTGGACACCTTGTCTGAATCATAGTGGATCGGCCTTTGAGCCGATTCACAGATAACTGAGAGCCGATCGAGGCTCTATTTAACGTTTACGTGTGTGCCTGGGAAACTAAGCGAGGCATCATCCACACCTTCCGACCGGTATAGGGTGGCACGCCTGCGATCGGCACGTGTATGACCGGGAGGCTTGCGGGCCGTCGCTCAGGCGGGGCCAGCCGCAGCCCTAGTTGTTCCCGGCTCTCCTGTGTTCGTCGCTGCCCGCTTTGGGTTTCGACGACAACACATTTCACGCCCGGTGGGACAAACTTCTACATCCACCGCATCGCCATCTACATCTGAGATGGCGGAAGGCACTCCGGTCAAGTACGAGGATCTGACTGACGAGCTCAAGAAGAAGCATGACGAGACCAAGACAGTCCTCGAGGCCGAACTCATCGGCTCCTTTGGAAAGACCCGTTCACACGATGTCAAGCTCCATGGGAACGCGCGTCCATGGCCTGGCGTCAACATGGTGGATCTCAACCACTCCATGAGGAAGCCAGAGTGCTCCTCTGGTATCAACATGGCAGGGCTTGCAAGCCGCCATGGCGAAGACGAAGCAGAAAGCAGCCACTCCCGTGGCAAGGATAAAGAGGAGGCCGATCCACGCGACCGGCCCCAAGATGACGATAGACTACCAACCGAGGAAGAAGTGGGAAGCATGCGGTATCAACGTCCACTCTCCGTACTTCAAGGAACATGAGCAGTATGACCACGTCGACGCTACGACGATGATGGGAGGTATCGCTGTTTGACGAGAGACGAGGGTATCGTCAAAGATGATAAGAACGACGGTGTGCACAATCGTCATGCTAGAGGGAGGTCAGGGAGCAGGATGACGTGGATAGACTGGGACGCCCCTTCTTAGACACCGCCGGGATTCGGAATGAGCCGATTGCCCACAATCGGCAACGCTAATGCAAACAAAAGAAGAGGGATGCAGCTAACGTGTCCGTGTTCGAACGCTAGGACCTCTCCCGCCTAACGCACAGTTGAGCCTGAGGTAGAAGATCTCGAGGAACTTGAGGACGATGATGAAGAAGAAGACAAGTATCATCGCCAAGGTGGTGTCCGACTGCTCACCGGTCCCAAAAGCGAAGGGTTCGGCGACTACGTGGATTAGAGGAAGGCGAAAGGCTATACCTACACACGCTAAGGCGGCCTGACTTGGCCGCTAAAATTCAGCGAACCCTGGACGAAGAAGGTCGACAAAGAAAAGAGCCCCAAGCAAAGGGAAGCCGATGATGAAACATCGGCGGCACAACATGGTGTTCATCCTTCCAATGAGTTTAGTGCTCCAGATTTGACACACTGTGGCACAACTCGATCTGCCCACGGCGGTCATCTTGAGAAGCCACGAAAGAAGCACAGCATCGAAGGCCCTATACTTGCAGGTTACATCAATGGGCGACCGTCGCCAAAATATTGGTGGACACGGAGCAGCTAACATCATGCCATACTCCATGCTACGTCGGTTAGGACGCTCCAGCTCGGATCTGATCAAGACCAACGTGACACGAGCGATTTCAACGGACAAGCATCGCGCACAAGGTGTTCTAAGTGTGGATCTGACCGTAGGAAGGAAACTGTCCCTACGACGTTCTTCATCGTCGACAAGAGTACCTATGTTGTCCCGCTAGGAGAGATTGGATCCACGCTAATTGCATCCCATCCACGATGCACCAATGCTAACAAGGATGGAGATGAAGTAGAAGTCGTCCACGCAGATGATTCTACGAAATTTCAACCAGGCATGAATGTTTGGGAGACATCAGGCCAAGAACCACTCTCGGGCATCAATTTGGACGATGCGAGCGCATCGACGTGACAAAGAACGGTTAGGCTGGTTTTATCCACCGGCCTGACCGTGTAACAAGAGCAACGTCGACGAACAAATGTGGCGATACCGATCCAAACGATCGGCCCCAGGGATCCATGAAGGAACATCACACAAAACCCTCATGGAGTAATTCAACATGAAGGCCGGTTCCAGCAATCGGCCAACAAATATCCTCACCCTCCATTCTACCTGAATTCAGCATCGATATGATAAGCGGTGGATTTACGTCGGCTCACGAGTTGGAGGAAGCCCACACTGGTTTTATCAGAGCCGACGTGCTTTGGCTAACCATACAGCCGATATCTGCAGTCACCTGCCAGAATCGACTCGGGGGGCACATAGACGGATAGAACACGAGGATACGAAGTTGGAAGTGGCTGTCAAATGCCCGGCAGCTCAAGATATATTCTTTGATGATGATGGGTATGGAAGCATGGGGGCCGATACATGAGTAAATCGGCCGTAAAAATTGAAATTTTAAGCACAGCCGATGCGCAGACATCGACTTAAGGATAAAAAGCCGATGCATGGCCATCGACTTAAGGGGAACAAACTGTTGTAAGCAGAAGCCCAATGGAGCAGTTATCGAGTTACGTGGAGAGGCTCTAATGAATGAACTCCTCAAGGGAGCTGTTGGTGACTCGAATCCTCTTTCCAAGGACTCCTAACTCCCATTGGCAAAATCTTCAAGTTCAGCGGTGCTAGCGCAGAGCTACCTTTGGCTCATTTAAAGCCGCTGATATTTGTCTGCTAGATTAAGGACCAGTACCCTGACTAACGACAAGAGCAGCATAAACATGCCAGCATAAACATGCAAGTCAGGTTAAGGAGGAGCCCAACGAAGGGAGCATATCTCTTCTAGGACCATGAGGACGGCCGATGAGGAAGCAATCGGCTGTGGCATTTCTGCCTGGAGGCCTGGCCAAGGTGGCGTTTTGGTAGCTGTCACTTTCAGAGGTTGTTACTTCCAGAGTTTTGGAGGGCATCAGGAATTCAAAACATCCTCACCGGAAGTTGCATCAGCCTGCCAAAGATGATGAGCCGATCTGACCAGCAAGGCGCAGGAGTTGATCTAAAGAAACTCGGGGGGCAGCTCACCCTGAAGGTTCTCTGCTCTTGAGAGCCGATTTTGTTGGAAATCGGTTGACTATGCGCTACAGCTTGGAAGCCAATGATGGTCGATTTGGTCAGACCAACTCTGTTTCTCGCCTTGATTGAGGCTCGGGGGGCAGCTCGCCCTGAAAGATCTTTGCCCTAGGGAGCCGATTTTGTTGGAATCGGCTGGCTCTGCATCACCACTATTTTGGAAGATGGTGAATTATTGCAGAAGGAAACCACCAGAGTTGGTGAGAGGAGTTTGAAAAGGGAGCCATTATCATTGATCGGCTCTGGGCCAGATGATTGCTGCATAAAAACAGAGCAGGATTATAAACATCATATCACAAGGGGATTTGTGGACAAGTGATGCCTGTTCTGCAGAGCGGCAGCTTCGACATTCGAGTCGGTTCAGCAATCGTCCTAAGGCTTCCCTGAAGGCAGAGAGGATCTGAAAGAGGGAGATTCGACAGAAAAGAATGTCTGAAACTTAAAGTTGATGATGAGTCCAGACATTATTTCAGGAGTTTTGCCGTTAAGTCCAATACCCCGTTCAGTGATTTGGGGCGGCTAAGGATTACTGTCAGGCCAGAGACCGCGAGCTGGATGATCCCGCTATGGGGTTGGCTATGAAAATTGGATCCGCGTTTCCAAGATCTAGTGATTGCGATCTGGTCCTGTTCGACTGGAATGTGGGGAGCTGAACTGATCTATCTCGAATTTATTATAAGGACCAATGTGTTGCCATCGGCTCATTTGAACATTGGTTAAGTGGATAATCGGCAGTCAGATAAGGGGGAATCGGCTAACGGATGAAGGAAATCGGCAAAAATCAACTTGGGGAAATTCTTCATTGATAAGCGATATTTCTTACATAAAGAGCTGATTGCTCTCAAAAGGAAGTACTAAGGGGATACATTGCCCCGTCTACTGCTATGGCCCTATGCTAAGATCTCTTCCAGTCGCCGCTGCCGTCGTCATCGTCGCCGTCGTCGCCGCTCCCTCCCGCCGTCGTCGTCGCCGTAGCGACCGCCGGCAGACCCTCGTTGTCCTCATCCTCCTCGCCGCATCGCTCGCCGCCCGACGCCGCCGAGGTTCCCGGCGAGGTGTGGCGCTTGGCCGGTGGCTCGTCGGAGGAGATGTCGTCCTCCTCCTCCTCCTCCTCCTTCGCCTCCTGGGAGGTGACCCCGTCCCAGGAAAGAGATCGTCGCCGCTTTCCTCCTCCGATTCCCATTGGCGAGGAAGCGGAGGTCGCCTCTCCCCGTCGGGGGACTTGTCGTCCTCCACCGATGGAGAAGTCATGGCTAGACTCCTCCCGGCCTCAATGGCGGCGGGTGTTGGCTGCGTGGTCCTCCGCCGGGTTCGCTCCGGCTCGGCTCGCGGGACGAAGGACCGGGTGGAAAGATCCGATGAAGCGAGAGGAAGAGGACATGGTGGCGTAGGAGGGCTTTTGGAGTGCTAATGCGAAGAGGATGCGGGAATAAACTGTGAGGTTAAATAAAAGGGATATAGTGGAAATTCAATACCACAGCTCGAGGAAGTGGTCTAAAAGAAAAAAAACTGCCAGGTCATGCGGAGAAGTTGAGAAGGCAAGGCATCATCATGAAGGATACTGCAACAGTTCTGCCACGACATGACCCAACGAAGGAATAGCAGAGTGATTTTGGAATTATCAATTCCAAAACCAGGGGGGCATGTGTTATCACCAGAATTTGACCGAGTCAGAGGTGGGCCGCGATCAAGATGGACTTGAAGATATATATATATGAAAGAAATACGTGAATCGGCCTTTTATACCAAGTTGGGCTAAACTGCCGTGTATAACATATTAGATCGCATCTTAGTTTAGAAGATAGAGTTTTACCCGTGCACGGTTTAGTGCACACCCAATTAGAAAGTCCCTGGACTATAAATATGTATCTAGGGTTTATGGAATAAACAACAACCAACGTTCAACCCCAAACAAATCTCGGCGCATCGTCAACTCCTTCGTCTCGAGGGTTTTCTACGGTAAGCACCATGTCGCCTAGATCTATCTTGCGATCTAGGCAAGCAATGCCTATCCCCGTTGTTCATGCGTTGCTCGTGTCGAAGCCTTTGATGGCGAGCAACGTAGTTATCTTAGACATGTTAGGGTTAGCATTGTTCTTCGTATAATATGCTATCGTAGTGCGACCCTTATGTCTTACACCTATCTTAGTGTAGGGGCGGCACCCCGCTGATCATTATTTAGTAGATTCGATCCACGGTTGCTCCTTGATTCTTCAAGGATTAGTTTAATATCTGCAATAGTTAGGCCTTACAAAGGGTTGGAGGATCCACGGCGTGTAGGGTGTAGTTTGCTAGCCCTAGACAGATGTTCAGGATCAACCTCGTGTTGGTTTTAGGCCTGTCTAGGATCGGCTTACGATCACCGTATGCGAGCGCGAGGCCCACCGTGAGTAGGATGATCCGATTATGCGGTGAAAACCCTAAATCGTCAGAGATCTTATTAGCTTTATCTTGATCAAGCAGACCACCATATATTCGGACACCTTATCCAATCATGGGTGGATCGGCTCTTTGAGCCGATTCACAGGATAACCTGAGAGCCGATCGAGGCTCTATTTAACGTTTACGTGTGCCCCGCAGGAAACTAAGCGAGGCATCATCCACACCTTCCCGACTGTATAGGTCGTGGCACGCCTGCGATCAGCACCGGTGTGTGACCGAGGCTTTGCGGGCCGTCGCTCGAGGGACGGCCACCCGCAGCCCTAGTTGTTCCCGGCTCTCGTGCTGCCCGTGCTGCCCGCCGGTGGGTTTTGACGACAACACTAACGCGTCCGTTAGGATTTTCTTCTATCTGTTGATACGGATAAAAGTAGCAAACCGACGTCGAGACGGCGCACGCTTGAACGGATCGGGTCTTACCTTCGCAAATGTTTGCGGCATTCAGAAATTAATCGCAACTTTGGCGTTCTGAGAATGTATTGTCGAGTGCTTATTCGGCTGTTTGAATGGCACATTTTATTGAGTCAAAGATGACTTATATTGCTCTCCCGACGGAGTATATGCAGAGTTACTTGTAACTCGAAATATACTTTGTTGCTTTTTGTCTTTCTTCTTTGCATAATTTCATCGAGCACGCGAACAACGTTCCCGATGGGAGTAGCCCCCGAGGCTACAGCCAAGGACTTGTGCTTGGTTGTAGGCTCCACGCGCTTATGCCGCTATATTCTCTTTCTCTCCCGGTTTTATAATTTCTCGGGTGCGCGAACAGCTCCCGATGGGAGTAGCCCCGAGGCTATGAACAAATATTTGTATTCGATCATAGGCTCATGTCATTACTATTTTGACTTTCTTGATCTTTTTATTTTTTCAAAGTAGCCCCCGAGCATTTGATCAAAAGCTTGTATTTGATCAAAGGCTCTCTCATATTTTTTTCATGTCGCCGTTTTATGCCGCTGTTGAGTCGATTTTTTCTCTCTGACAAGGTGACGTTATTGCTGACGATAGCCACGATTGCGACTCTGAAAATGGCGAGAAGTTTTCTCTCACTGCCTTGCGGGCCCAAATTACCCATTGTCCTGACACGTCGTGTAAGTGGGGGACACACGTCCTCCTCTTTTCCTGGCTTACGTGCCGTAACTTCTCCAATATCAAAATACTTTTTACCCTTGTGTCCACGTGGTTATCATCTGTCACACATTTTTTCCATCCTACGGTCCGCCGCTTCGTCGCACCTCTATATAAGATCTTCTTCTTCTTCCTCGAGCACTTCCACTCGCGCCGCTCTCCTGCTCTCCTTCACAAAACCTTCTCCTGCGCCCCACGGCTTCCTACGCCCATCCTCTTCAAACTGTACTCCTGCGCCATTGTTGATGCCACCGCGTCGATCGACCAGGCACAGTACTCCTGAATCGTCAATGGCTGCCATGGATCTGGGAACGGCGGAGTGGGAAAGGTCCAAGATTTCCACTCAGGACCTCAATCTTTTGAAGAAACTAGGGATTAGCAAGAAGCCTAAGGCGCTGTGCTTCCCTAGTGAAGAAAGCTACCCAACCCCTCCAATGGGGTATCGGGTAAGTTTTGTCGACCATCTTATCCGCGGTCTTTCCGCCCCCATTCATCCTTTTCTCCGTGGATTGCTTTTTGTTTATGGTCTTCAACTCCACCACCTCACGCCAAATTCTATCCTCCATATTTCCATTTTCATCACTCTCTGTGAAGCCTTCCTTGGCGTCTCAGCCTAACTGGGCGCTATGGAAGCGCATTTTCTTTTGTCGCGCAATGGCTCTCCCAATGTCGCCTATAATATAGGCGGCGTTGTTATTTCTGCGCCACTGTCGATTACTTCGACGTCAAACTCCCGACTCGTTCAAGGGTGGCGCAAGAAGTGGTTGTACATTCGGGAGGAAAACCATGGATGTCAGAAGACAACATCCCTCCGTTTGATGGTGCCGAGAAAATCCTTCGTCGCCGTTCTTGGGATGCAGAAGCTACCGAAGAAAAAAAAACTTCGAGGCCTTGATGACTCGCATCCATGAGTTGCAAAATACGGCGAAGAATTGTCAGTATCCAAGTCACACGTATTTCCTTAGAATCGAGCGCCTTTTCGTGCTCGCAAAAATCCTCTCTGAAGTATGTCTGACGAGGATGCGACGGTTGTCGGTGGATTTGGAGGTCAAGGATTTAGAAAACTTGTCCGAAAAATCTCCTCTCTCAACAAAAAGATTCTGTCCCTTCTTCTTGTCGTAAAAACAGCTAACAATGCGCTCCCAAGGTAAATTTTGTCGATTGATTTGTTATTGTGTTGCTATCTTTTTATATCTCCTTTGTTGACATCTTCCCTTGTTTTTATATAGAATCATCCAAATCTTGTCTTGCTTCCTCCCCTTCCTGAGGGTGGAGATGTCGAAGAAAGGGCCATTGTTACTGACGACAACCAAGATGCCCCCTCTTTTGCGAATGAACCCGCAGATTCTCGAAAATCTGCGGGATCTATTGAAAGGAGGCTGCCTTCCAAGGTACCGCACGGCACACCTCCTCCTCTGCTATTTCTCCAAAGAACAAAAGGAAAAGGAATGATGTCGAAGATTCAGGCACCTCCAAACCGAAGAACGTTCCTTCATCGAAGGCAGCTTATGATCCATACCTGAGAGCCTCATCGGTCGTGAGTTCCCTTTTTTTTTTTTCTTTTTATTTTTGTACTCGAAGATTTTTGTCTATCTTGCTTTTATGCTACCAACATTTTATCGTAGTGATGATGAGGAAGAAGTACAGCTCTTGATGTGACTGCTCGAACGGCATGTGCATCGATGTCTACTGAGCTTCTATTCTTGTGAGTGCTGGGCCTCCAAGAGCAAGAGGTTTGTAGAAACAAAGAAGTTTCCCTTAAGTGGATCACCCAAGGTTTATCGAACTCAGGGAGGAAGAGGTCAAAGATATCCCTCTCATGCAACCCCGCAACCACAAAGCAAGAAGTCTCTTGTGTCCCCAACACACCTAATAGGTGCACTAGTTCGGCGAAGAGATAGTGAACAATAAGTATGAGCAGTAGTAACGCAGTAAGACAGTAAACAAGCAGCGATAGCAGTATTTAGGAACAAGGCCTAGGGATTACACTTTCACTAGTGGACACTCTCAACATTGATCGCATAATAAATAACTCTTTCTCATATGTGCTACTACACTCTTTTGTTGGATGATGAACACATTGCGTAGGATTACACGAACCCTCAATGCCGGAGTTAACAAGCTCCACAATTCAATGTTCATATTTAAATAACCTTAGAGCATAATAGATCATTGCAAAATAAACCAAGAACTAACATAGTGCACACATGTCCACATTACACTATGAAGGAGGAATAGATCACATCAATACTATCATAATGATAATTAACTCCACAATCTACAAGAGATCATGATCATAGCCTACGACAAGAACCACACGGCACACACTAGTCACCTTTACACCATGAGGAGGAATAGACTACTTTAATAACATCACATGAGTAGCACACAACTAGTAGCGATACAAAGCTCATCATATGGATCTCAATCATGTAAAGCAGCTCATGAGATCATTGTATTGAAGTACATAGGAGAGATTAACCACATACCAGGTACAGCCCGAGCCTCGATGGAGAACTACTCCCTCCTCATGGGAGACAGCGTTGATGGAGATGGCGGTGGTGTTGATGGAGAAGCCTTAGGGGCACTTCCCCGTCGACGGCGTGCAACAGAGACTCCTGTCCCCAGATCTTGGCTTCGCGATGGCGGCGGGCCTGGGGGCTTTCTCGTACCGTGGTTTTTCCTCGAGGTTTTAGGTCCTGGGACCTTTATATAGGCGAAGAGGAGCGCCGATGGTCGGGCGGGCGACGACACCATAGGGCCGCGCGGCCGGTGGGCCGCACCGCCTATCATCCTGGGCCCGTGTGGCCTGCCTCGGCGACTCTGTGTTCGGATGCTTCCGGCAAAATAGGAACCAGGGCGTTGATTTCGTCCAACCCGAGAATATTTCGTTACTAGGATTTCGAAACCAAAATAGCAAAACAAGGAACTGGCACTTGGCATCTTGTTAATAGGTTAGTTCCTAAAATGCACGAATATGACATAAAGTGTGCATAAAACATGTAGATATATCAATAATGTGGCATGGAACATAAGAAATTATCGATACGTCGGAGACGTATCGCATCCCCAAGCTTACTGCTCGTCCCGATAGGTAAACGATAAACAAAGATAATTTCAGAGTGACATGCCATCATAAACTTGATCATATTGTAAACATATGTAATGAATGCAGCGATCAAAACAATGGTAATGACATGAGTAAACAAATGAATCATAAAGCAAAGACTTTTCATGAATAGTACTTTCGAGACAAGCATCAATAAGTCTTGCATAAGAGTTAACTCATAAAGCAATAAATTCATAGTAAAGGTATTGAAGCAACACAAAGGAAGATTAAGTTTCAGCGGTTGCTTTCAACTTATAACATGTATATCTCATGGATATTGTCAATGCAAAGTAATATAACAAATGCAATATGCAAGTATGTAGGAATCAATGCACAGTTCACACAAGTGTTTGCTTCTTGAGGTGGAGAGAGATAGGTGAACTGACTCAACATAAAAGTAAAAGAATGGTCCTTCAAAGAGGAAAGCATCGATTGCTATATTTGTGCTAGAGCTTTGGTTTTGAAAACATGAAACAATTTTGTCAACGGTAGTAATAAAGCATATGAGTTATGTAAATTATATCTTACAAGTTGCAAGCCTCATGCATAGTATACTAATAGTGCCCGCACCTTGTCCTAATTAGCTTGAATTAACACAGATTATCATCAGAAAGTGTCATAAGTGTTTCACAACTAAGTGACATAAAGGTCCTCTTTTAATGCTCAAGCATTCAACATATAAGGTCATAAGAGGAAACCCAATGTTCTTCTCTAACGGTATGCATACTCAAACCATTTGATTGTAAAAACCGCCCTTACTTCGACAAGACGAACATGCATAGCAACTCACATGATATTCAACAAAGAGTAGATGGCGTCCCCAGGAACATGGTTATCGCACAACAAGCAACTTAATAAGAGATAAAGTGCATAAGTACATATTCAATACCACAATAGTTTTTAAGCCTATTTTGTCCCATGAGCTATATATTGCAAAGGCGAATGATGGAAATTTAAAGGTAGCACTCAAGCAATTTACTTTGGAATGGAGAAATACCATGTAGTAGGTATGTATGGTGGACACAAATGGCATAGTGGTTGGCTCAAGGATTTTGGATGCATGAGAAGTATTCCTCTCGATACAAGGTTTAGGCTAGCAAGGTTATTTGAAACAAACACAAGGATGAACGGTGCAGCAAAACTCACATAAAAGACATATTGTAAACATTATAAGACTCTACACCGTCCTCCTTGTTGTTCAAACTCTTTACTAGAAATTATCTAGACCTTAGAGAGACCAAATATGCAAACCAAATTTTAGCAAGCTCTATGTATTTCTTCATTAATAGGTGCAAAGTATATGATGCAAGAGCTTAAACATGAGCACAACAATTGCCAAGTATCAAATTATTCAAGACATTTTAGAATTACTACATGTAGCATTTCCCGATTCCAACCATATAACAATGAACGGAGTTTCAACCTTCGTCATGAACATTAAAAGCTAAGAACACATGTGTTCATACGAACCAGGAGCGTGTTCTCTCCCACACAAGCATGTATTTATTCAAACACAAACAAAAACAAAAACAAACCGACGCTCCAAGCAAAGTACATAAGATGTGACCGAATAAAAATATAGTTTCAAGAGAAGGAACCTGATAATTTATCGATGAAGAAGGGGATGCCTTGGGCATCCCCAAGCTTAGATGCTTGAGTCTTCTTGAAATATGCAGGGATGAACCACCGGGGCATCCCCAAGCTTAGAGCTTTCACTCTTCTTGATCATAGTATATCATCCTCCTCTCTTGACCCTTGAAAACTTCCTCCACACCAAACTCGATTAGAGGGTTAGTGCATAATCAAAAATTCACATGTTCAGAGGTGAGACAATCATTCTTAACACTGGACATTGCACAAAGCTACCGGAAGTTAATGGAACAAAGAAATCCACCCAACACACCGAAAGAAGCAATGCGAAATAAAAGGCAGAATCTGTCAAAACAGAACAGTCCGTAAAGACGAATTTTAAAATGGCACCAGACTTGCTCAGATGAAAATGCTCAAATTGAATGAAAGTTGCGTACATATCTGAGGATCACTCACGTAAATTGGCTTAATTTTCTGAGTTACCTACAGAGAATTAGACCCAGATTCGTGACAGCAAAGAAATCTGTTTCTGCGCAGTAATCCAAATCTAGTATTCACTTTACTATCAAAGACTTTACTTGGCACAACAAAACACAAAACTAAGATAAGGAGAGGTTGCTACAGTATTAACAACTTCCAAGACTCAAATATAAAATAAAAGTACTGTAGCAAAATAAACACATGGGTTATCTCCCAAGAAGTTCTTTCTTTATAGCCATTAAGATGGGCTCAGCATTTTAATGATGCACTCGCAAGAAATAGTAGTTGAAACAAAAGAGAGCATCAAAAGGCAAATTCAAAACAAATTTAAGCCTAACATGCTTCCTATGCATAGGAATCTTGTAAATAAACAAATTCATGAAGCATGATGCAACAAGCATAGAAAGATAAACAAGTGCAGCTTCAAGATTTTCAGCAAAAAGAGAGGTGTTTTAGTAACATGAAAATTTCTACAACCATATTTTCCTCTCTCATAATAACTTTCAGTGGCATCATGAACAAACTCAACAATATAACTATCACATAAAGCATTCTTATCATGAGTCTCATGCATAAAATTATTACTCTCCACATAGGCATAATCAATTTTATTAGTTGTAGTGGGAGCAAATTCAACAAAGTAGCTATCATTATTATTCTCATCAAGTGTAGGAGGCATATTGTAATCATAATCAAATTTATCCTCCATAACAGGTGGTACTAAAAGACCAATATCATTATAATCATCATAAATAGGAGGCAAAGTATCATCAAAGTAAATTTTCTCCTCAATGCTTGGGGGACTAAAAATATCATGCTCATCAAAGCCAGCTTCCCCAAGCTTAGAATTTTCCATATCATTATCAACAATGGTGTTCAAAGCGTTCATACTAATATTACTACCAGCATGCAAATAAGGTTCCATAGGTTTTTTAATTTTCGCATCAAACCATCCATGTCTTAAATCAGGAAATAGAATAAGAAGCTCATTGTTGTTCATTATGCCAAACTAGTGTAAACAAGAAACAAAAAGATGCAATTGCAGGATCTAAAGGAAATAGCTTCGAGTACTTACAACGGCGAAAATAGCTTAGTAGCCGAGATCCGGAGTGAGTACCTTTTACCTTTCCTCCCCGCACGCCAGAAAATAGCTTGATGTCTACGGAGCTTCTATTCTTGTAGACAGTGTTGGGCCTCCAAGAGCAGAGGTTTGTAGAACAGCGCAAGTTTCCCTTAAGTGGATCACCCAAGGTTTATCGAACTCAGGAGGAAGAGGTCAAAGATATCCCTCTCATGCAACCCCGCAACCACAAAGCAAGAAGTCTCTTGTGTCCCCAACACACCTAATAGGTGCACTAGTTCGATAGAACAGATAAATAAGTAAGATGAAAAGCCAGCAGTAACGCAAAATCGGTAGACAAGCAACGATAGCGTATTTAGGAACAAGGCCTAGGGATTACACTTTCACTAGTGGACACTCTCAACATTGATCGCATAATAAATAACTCTTCTCATATGTGCTACATACACTCTTTTGTTGGATGATGAACACATTGCGTAGGATTACACGAACCCTCAATGCCGGAGTTAACAAGCTCCACAATTCAATGTTCATATTTAAATAACCTTAGAGCATAATAGATCATTGCAAAATAAACCAAGAACTAACATAGTGCACACACTGTCCACATTACACTATGAAGGAGGAATAGATCACATCAATACTATCATAATGATAATTAACTCCACAATCTACAAGAGATCATGATCATAGCCTACGACAAGAACCACACGGTGCACACACTAGTCACCTTTACACCATGCGGGAGGAATAAACTACTTTAATAACATCACATGAGTAGCACACAACTAGTAGCGATACAAAGCTCATCATATGGATCTCAATCATGTAAAGCAGCTCATGAGATCATTGTATTGAAGTACATAGGAGAGAGATTAACCACATAGCTACCGGCAGCCCCGAGCCTCGATGGAGAACTACTCCCTCCTCATGGGAGACAGCAGCGTTGATGGAGATGGCGGTGGTGTTGATGGAGAAGCCTCTGGGGGCACTTCCCCGTCCCGGCGGCGTGCGGGCAGAGACTCCTGTCCCCCGAGATCTTGGCTTCGCGATGGCGGCGGCTCTGGAAGGTTTCTCGTACCGTGGTTTTTCCGTCTCGAGGTTTAGGTGGGACCTTTATATAGGCGGCGGCGTCGGAAGGTTGAAGGGGCGACGACACCATAGGGCCGCGCGGCCAGGGGGTGGGCCGCGCCGCCTATCATGGGGCTGTGTGGCCCCCTCGCGACTCTCGGGTGTTCGGATGCTTCCAGGGCAAAATAGGAACACGGGCGTTGATTTCGTCCAATTCCGAGAATATTTCGTTACTAGGATTTCGAAACAAAAACAGCGAAAACGGGAACGGCACTTCGGCATCTTGTTAATAGGTTAGTTTCAGAAAATGCACGAATATGACATAAAGTGTGCATAAAACATGTAGATATCATCAATAATGTGGCATGGAACATAAGAAATTATCGATACGTCGGAGACGTATCAGTCACATACTCTAGTTGTTTCGGAGCCGCCATTTGAAGGAGAAGAATCCTCGCCTCCTCCACATAACGTCGGCGCTTCTACTCCTCCTTCAAGCCCCCTTGTCCCTTCACCAAAAAGGGCAAGGACTGAAACAATCCCGGAGCCTACTCTCCAATTGAGTAGCTCCTCTAACCCTCTCTTGGATGATGTAAGTTCTTAATATTCTTGTCACTGTTTATACTTCCTCTGTTTGCTTCTGTGTGCCATTATATTTTTCTCATACCGACATTTTCTTTCTTTGTCCCTTTCTTTTTTAAACAGCCTATGATCAAAGAGCTTATTCGTATCGGTGCTCAATTCATTGGGTACCGTGAATATGCCAGTAAAGCTGAAGGTAAGGCCTTGCTGCTTCTTTTTGTACCTGCCTTTTTACTCCTTTGCTGTCAATGTTTTTAACTAAATTTTAACTTTCTTGGCAGAAAATCTGGCGAAGGTCAACGAGCGTGCCAATACACTTGCTCAGAAATTAGAGCAAAGTGAAGAGGCTCGTAAGAAGGCCGAATCAGATGCTATTCAAGCTAGAGCAGAGGCTGACAAGGCCAAGGAAGGCTGCTGGTGTCGAAGATCTTAGGAAGAGACTTCATGATAAATACTGAGCGAGCATATAGCTGCAATCTGCTCGCGAAGAAGCGGTCCTTAAGCGTATAAGGACGCAAAGTCGTCGCTTTGTCAGTAAGTATCTGAACCACTTCATATCCTTTGGACTTTCTTTCTTTTGCTTGTTTTTTGATTATTTAATTTTTTATCTTGACAGATAGAACATCTCAAGAATTTGAACTTGAAGACCCCGACAATGATCCTCTTCTTGACGCCATTTCGTTCCTTGAATTTCATGGAACAGAAGCACGCGAGGGCATTAATCAAGCTAGAGCAGGGTTGTCGCGACTCTTCCCCTATTTCTTCCCGAAGAAAGAGGAACCCGCAACTTTCCTTGCTTTAGCTAAGTGCTTTAATCCGCCAGAAGATCTTGGGCTGAAGATGCGTCATGAAAATATGAAGGTCGCTGTTGAAAACACTGTTGCTTTGGTTGCTGATAGCCAACAAACTATCGACTGGGCGAAAGTAGGCGACACGGAGCAGATAGAACAGCAAAAATGGATCGTTGATCAAAGCAGCAAAGCCCAACACGAAGAAAATCATGTCCTATCTCGGGATCAAGCCATCTTCGACTCCTAGCTCATCAAAGCCGGAGGTCTAGTTGAATGCCCCTTTGCTTTTTCCTTTTTAGCTTATTTCCTTCTTTTGGCACTTTTGCCATGGTGTTCTTGGCGATGACTGCTTTAGTAGGTCTCTAGAGGTCCTTCTTTTGTAATAGACATGTATATATTATGGGAATGAATGGAAATCTATCTTTGCTCAATGATTGATGTCGAAATATCTCTCTTTTTCCAGTTAATTTTTGACAACTATACGTCAACTCCTGGTCCCTCCGAGGTTTTTCCTTCGCCTCCTTCGAAGAAAACCCCTGGCGCTGTTAATTTTGTCGACAATTCTGCAAGTAATACTTCGGCAGAAGATTTGGAAGAACTTCAACAACAACTCCAGTCCGTGAAGAAGCAATAACTTATGCTTATGGAACAGTCTCGGAAATCCTCCGAGAGGGAAAAAGTAGCACTCCAACACGCTCAAGATGCTGTAATCGAGAAGGATGCCGCCATTGCTGAAGCTGCTGCAGCTATGTCTCGAGAAAATTTCATGCTTCAACTAACAGATGCTAGCCTGGATATGGCAGGTGTGCCTCGGTATCTTTGTCCCACTTTATCTTTCTTTTTTCCTTGTCTTCTTGTTGCTCGCTAATTTTGTCAAAATAGGTCCCTTTTTGAATGCTGCTACAGAAGATGAACGTGTTGAAGCTCGTTCCAATGCTCTTCTGAGGCTTGCACGTGATCATGGTTCAGATTTTTGGGGCACACCTGAACGGACTCGCCAAATCGTCAGATTTCAAGATCGTGCGCTGCAGGTCCGCGATTTTCTCGACTTTTGTACGAGGACCTTGTCTTTAGTTTACGGGACCATGTTTCCACGTACTAAGATGCCAGAGACGCTTCCCGCTCTGATGGAACAATTTCGAGATGCTCCTCGAATCCATGGGTTTGTGCGAGGCCAATTGGCTGCTGGCGCAAGGTTTGCCATGATCATGATAAAAATCTGCTACCCAAAGTTAGATATGAGTCAAATTATTCCAAAGTGTCTGGCGAAGATGGCGAAGAGGAAAAGGAACTTCGGCAAATATGATGACGTTGTGACTCCTGTTGCCGAAGATATGATGGATGAACTTCTTCGGCTAGACGCTGAATTCTTCGTGAAAGGCAGTTATGCGGAACATAGCACTCGCGCTATAAATAATGAACGGCTGACGATAGATAATATATTGGGTAGCTCTTGAAGTTTTGTTGCTCCAAGGATTGTATCTTGTGTGCAGGAAACATAATCTATATTGTAAAGTTACTATATTTCTTTTCAATGCCAAGCCCCCGGGCGTTGTGATGGCGATATTTTTCTCTTTTTGCGATGCGAGGTTTGTCCCAAGGCAAGATAAATTATATTTGTACACCATTTTTGCGGGTGCGAACCCTGAGCTTTTTCTGTTGATTGCTATTTTGCGACGTATTTTTATTTTGGCGAGGTACTTTATACCAAAGCGTGATATATATATTGTATCTTCTGGGGAAGAGCCCCCGAGCTTGTCGAAAAGATATATAATTCCACTATCTTTATTATATTGCAGCACCGCGAGCCCGCCTCATTAAAAACCTTTCCCGGCCCCACTTGCCCCGAAAAAGGAAAAGAGTGCGTCGAAAACTCGCGGGCGTTTCACATTGTATGTTTTAGAGGAGACTATATTTTGGCATCTAAGCGTAGAAACGCCTGAGCTGTGCTACGTTCCAAGGATTTGGCTCAGCAATCCCTGTCTTCTTGTCCTTGAGTCTGTATGCTCCTCCTTCGATTACCTCTGTGATAATGTAGGGTCCAAGCCATGGTGACTCGAGTTTTTCGTGACTATTTTGATTTAGTCGCAAAACCAAATCGCCAACTTGGAAGGACCTCGGTCGCAGTCGTCGACTATGGTAGTTTTTCAGGTCCTGTTGATATTTGGCAACTCGTGACAGGACTTCGTCTCGAGCTTCATCAAGTGCGTCGACATCATCTTCTAAAGCTTTTCTCGAAGTTTCTTCATCGTATTCTGTAACTCTTGGAGCATCATGTTCTATTTCTATCGGCAATAC
Source organism: Lolium multiflorum (assembly GCA_030979885.1). NCBI lineage: Eukaryota > Viridiplantae > Streptophyta > Magnoliopsida > Poales > Poaceae > Lolium > Lolium multiflorum. The sequence continues at coordinate 252,675,337 of CM061753.1, forward strand.
CGCTTCACTCCATGGACCAGGAAAAACGGCGTCTCTGCGTCGCCGTGTTTGGTGTTGTTCGAATACTCCACAAAGACACTTGGCAACTCCTCGGCCAAGTATGCCGAGCTTTTTCCAATGGTCCCAACAAGCGCTTCTTGATACCATTGCAGATAATGCCATTGGCTTTCTCGACTTGACCATTGGTCTGTGGATGTGCGGCAGAGACGCAAAACTCAGTTTGATGCCTACTTCTGCACAATATGCTTTGAACTCCTTGGAAGTAAAGTTACTGCCGTTGTCTGTGACGATGCTATGAGGTACCCCAAATCGAAAGACGATGCTTTTCACAAACTTGATTGCCGACGCGCCGTCCGGTGAATTTATCGGCTTTGCTTCTATCCATTTAGTAAATTTGTCGACAGCAACGAGCATATACTCATATCCACCTGGCGAAGCTTTGTGTAGTTTCCCACCATATCGAGACCCCACTGAGCAAAGGGCCAAGACAATGGGATTGGCATTAGTTCTGCTGCCGGAGAATGAGGTTTGGCGGCGAATCTTTGACACGCGTCGCAAGTTCGCACTATTTCCTTCGCGTCCTCAATTGCAGTTAACCAATAAAATCCCGCTCTGAAGACTTTAGCCGCGATAGCGCGGCTGCGTGATGCCCGCATATTCCTTCGTGAACATCTTTCAGGATTATCCGTCCTTCTTCGGGTGTGACACATCTCTGTAGCACGCCCGAGATACTGCGTTTGTACAACTCCCCTTTTACCACCGTGAAAGCTTTGGATCGCCTAATAACTCTCCTTGCTTCAACTGGATCGTCAGGTATTGTTTTCCTTAGGATGTATGATATGTATGCCTGCATCCATGGAATTTGTACCATCATGACTAGCTCCTGTTCCTCTTCTTCTTCTTCTAGTGATTTTTTTGTGACATCCGAAGGTTTCTCTTCCTTTTCCTTCTTCTTTGTTTTCATTGGCTTTGTTGATCTCTCATTTATTTCTTCCCAAAACACGCCTGAAGGGATCGCGAGACATTGTGATCCGATGTTTGCAAGGACATCGGCTTCATCATTGCTCAATCTGCTGATGTGGTTGACCTCGCATCCATCAAACATTTTTTCCAGCTCATTATACATTTCCTTGTATGCTATCATGCTCTCATTGACTGCATCACATTGGTTCATAACTTGCCTGTGCCACCAACTGTGAGTCGCTAAAAATTTTCATCGGGTTGCACCGCAAGCCTTTGCCATCTTCATCCCATGTATGAGAGCTTCATATTTTGCTTCATTGTTAGACGCGTTTGGGAACGTCATCCGCAAGACATACTTCACTTGTCGCCTTCGTGATACCAATATCACGGCTCCACGCCTTCTAACCTTTTGGACCCGTCGAAATTCATAGTCCAGGTTCTCGATAAATCTGGGGGTCCCGTATTTTGTAGCTCCATCCATTCTGCAATAAAATCCGGTAGGACCTGCGATTTTATTGCCTTTCTTTTTCATACGTGATGTCCCGAGAAGAAAGTTCTATTCCCCAAGGGAGACACGACCCGTAGCTTCTGGATTGTTCAATATAGTTGACAGAGGAGCTTCATTGACCACTATTATCGGGTGCAGAAAATAGTGTCGCAATTTTCTTGCTGTTGTAAATACTCCATACGCCGGTTTAGTGCGAGGATGCTGTTTTGAAGGTGATACTTCACCGATGAAATATACGGCCTCCGAACTCCATGGAGCTTTCCTTCTTCCTCTCTTTCGACTACCAAAACCGTACTAACCACTTGGGGTGTGGCTGCAATGTATAGAAGGAGGTTCTTTCTCTTTGGCGCTACCAAAATTGGTGGTGTCGAAATTGTGCGCTTGAGGTTTTCGAAGGCCCTATCCGCTTCCTCGTTCCATTGAAATTTCTCCCCTTGTTTGATCAATGCGTAGAACGGCAGCGCTCTTTTCCTAGCAAGCGACGATCGCAAAGCTGCGACTCGCCCGTCACCGTTGTATTTCTTTCAACTTGTTGGCTTCCTCATAGTTACGATGGCCTGTATTTTTCGATTAGCTTCGATCCCTCTTGCTGATACTAAGAACCCAAGAAGTTCTCCCGAGGCAAGGAGCACTTTGTCGGGTTCAACTTGAGGCAAAACTTGTCAAGATTGTCGAAGGTTTCCTTCAAATCTTCGATCAGTGTGGACCCCTTCTTTGATGTTATCACGACATCGTCGATGTAGACTTGTACATTTTTCCCAATCTGTGTTGCAAGGCACTTCTGCATCATCCGCTGATATGTTGCTCCCGCGTTTTCAAACCAAAGGGCATTGTTTTGTAACAAAACACGCCGTAAGGTGTTATGAACGCTGTTTTGGCATCATCATCTTCTTTTAGTCTGATCTGGTTATAACCAGAGTATGCATCCAAGAAGGAAAGACGTTCACATCCTGCCGTGGAGTCGATGATTTGATCGATCCTTGGGAGGAAAGTGATCCTTAGGACAATGTTTATTGAGACACGTAAAGTCGACGCACATGCGAAGGACTTTCGTGTGTTTCTTCGACACCATCACTGGGTTAGCTACCCATGTGGCTTCTAGATATCTCTTTGATAAAACCAGCATCCTTAAGTCGATCTATTTCGATAGCATAGCTTTGCGGTTTGGTTCCGGCCGCAAGGGTTGTTTGATTGGTCTCGCGAGAGGATCCAAGTTGAGGTGGTGCTCGGCAAGTTCCCTGGTACTCCTGGCATGTCACCTGGACACCATGCGAAGATTTTCCAGTGCTCACGGAGGAACTTGACGAGCGCGCTTTCCTATGCGAGGTCCATATTTGTTGCAATGGACGTCGTTTTCTTCGGTCCGTCGGGTGGATTTGCACTTCTTTTGAGTCTTTCGCTGTGTTAAAGGTTGGTTCCCTGAGCGGCCTCCTGTGTTTGGCAAAACATCATAATCAGTTTGCCTTGGCGCCATATATTCTGCTTGCATCCCGAAGGTTTTGATAGTTGATGAAAATCTGTCGCATTTGTCGCTAACGCAAAGCTTCCTTTGATTGTGATTGGTCCTTTGGGTCCAGGTAACCTCCATAGTAAGTACGTATAATGAGGTACCGCCATAAACCTAGCATACGCCGGTCGTCCCAACAAAGCATGATATTGCGGTGGAAATCCACAACTTCAAACTCCAATTTCTCTATCCTGTAATTTCTCGGGTTCCAAACGAACGTCGAGATTAATCTTGCTTGGGTAACTTGGTTTTTCTGGCGTGATCCCGAAAACGTGTGTCGTTGGTGCTAGATTTGCTAGGGATATGTTCATCTTCCTTAGTGTATCTGCGTACATAAGGTTTAAGCTGTTGCCGCCATCTATGAAAACTCTCGACACGTCGAAGCCAGCATTACTGCGGGTAAAATAAGTGCGGATTGCCCAGGTCGAGGAACCTGTTGGGTGGTCCGCAATTGTGAAGCCGATATCTGTCCCGACCAATTTAGGTAGTATGTTGGTGGAGGCATCTTTTCGCCATGAATACTTGCCGCGAAATTACTTTCCCGTTAGATGGCAGCTTTCGAATCATCAAGACTGCGCCATTAGAATTAGGATCAACATACGGAGGTGGTTGTGGTGCCGCCGCTATTCTTAGCTGGTGCCGATTCTCGTCTGTAATCGCGGGAGGAGGTGGGAGATGTATCTCGCTCCTTGGTCCCTGGTGATTTCTATTCATTGCTTGGGCATTTGCAATTCCTGCGGCTCGCAACATTGCCTGAAAGTTGCGGCAGTCTTTTTGGAGATGTCCTGTCTCTTTCCGTTGCTATCGAGAAAAAAGTGCATCTGACACGGTCCGTTCATCATCTCCTCGGGGGACACATAGGGTCTTTGAAACCTTGGTCCACTATTTTGCCTGTGACCGCGAGAATCACCTCTATTGTCGCCTTGTTGTTCATTACTTCTTTGGTAATCTTCTCGACTATTTTCTCCAGGATTTCCTCGGAAGCCAGCCGATATGTGGCCGGGAGCGTCGTTGTTGTAGAACTGGCGGGAAAATCGCCTTCTATTTTGAAAATTTCGACCGCGGTCCTCTTCTGGCGACCTGTGTCGCTTGTTATATATTGCGTCTTCTCCATCTGCCCACTTGTTGGCTATCTCCATCAGTGCTGATATTGTCTTGGGGTTGGTTCTTCCTAAGTCCTCGACGAAATCTCCCCGTCGGATTCCTGCCACGAACGCGTCTATTGCTCTCTCGTCGGATATATCTTGCCGAGTTTTTAATAATGTTCCATCTCTGTATATATTTTCTCATCGACTCGTCGTGTTTTTGTCGACACGCCCTCAACTCCTCCAAGGACGCAGGTTTCTTGCGGTGGATCTAAGTTTCTCACGAAAATATCTTCAAAACTATCCCACTGTCGATGGAACCGGGGAAGTTTCTTTATCCAAGATCTCGCGGCACCACTCAGGTGGACTTGGATACTTTGCATGGCTGTTGCTCTGGTTCCTCCTACCAGCTTCACCATCTCGAGATAATCAACGAGCCAATCCTCGGGATCCTGCAAACCGTCGAATTTTTTGAAATTCTCGGGTAACTTAAACCCTTTTGGTACCCGAGTTTTTCGAACTCGTCTCGTAAAGCACGGAAGCCCGCACAGATCTTCATCAGCAACTTCTGGTGAATGCCGATGTTCTCTTCTTTCTTGCCGTGCTCTGTCTACCCTTGTTTGAGCCGCCGTATCTCTTGCCCCACTTGTTCTTGGTGGATCTTGCCCTGCAGCAGTAGGTCGTGGACTATTTTGCCTTGTAGTTCCTTCGGGAGGTGTAGCTGTGAATGATGTTCCCATGACTCCAACTCCAGCCATTGCCATATTGAACAATGCTTCTCTCGGGTCTCCGGGGGTGGTCTGACGCAAGGATGTAAGCTTGCGTTGCCATGTATCCCGCTTCTGGCGTTTCGGGATGATATTTCCCCTTGTATCAATCGACATGAAGGACATGTCGAGATTTTGAATTATGTTGCCTCTCTCTGCTTCGGTATATTTTGCAGCCGAGATATTGCCCTCCTCCGAGCTTCTGTGACTATCTCCCGAAGTTCTGATTGTCGGCGAGGTGCTCGGCGCCGCTTGACGCGGATGTCGCTCTTTTCTTCTATTCGTGGATGCTGTCGTTTTTCCAACTCTCTACTCATACGAGCAAGTCTATATTGATAGGCTTGTAATTCCTCGGCAGTAGCGGTGGTGGTCATTGGTTCTGAACCATCCATGGCTCTTGCAGCCCTATCCCACGCTGCTTGCGGAAGTTGGACTTTTTCGCGAGGTGAAGTCCCGACATATTTGGTACCTAAGCCTCTTCTGAGATCAGCGGGATCGACGTATGGGTTTCCCAAATCATCGAAAGCCTCTGACGTCTCTGGTTCTGCTCGGCTTGCCTCTTCAATTGCATATACTTGATGATATTTTGAGTATTGATCTTTGTCGGGATTGGTGACACCATCGTAAAGATTGGTGAAGACCTTTCTGATGGCGCAGATTTGTCGATCGACGCTGTCGGAGTCGCTGCTTATAAAGGAGTCTCGCAGTCGACCCGAAGGATGTGTCGTGAAGATCTTGACGAACTTTTCGCTTGCCTTGGTGTCGATGAAACATGGCGACGAAAACTCTTCATCACTTGTCGAAAAGTCAGAATCGATCGCTGAAAATTTCGACGAGATCGGAACTTCGAGACGATAAGATCCTTCCTTGTTGACGCTAAATCGGAATTCTCCGAACTTCATAACGATGGGCTCCTCCAGATACGCACATGCATCCAAACGGGAGGGCGGGTGAGGAATAAAATCGACTAGATCTTTTTTCGTTTACCTCGATCCATCGCATTGCTTGCTACCGACGAAGTCGACGATTCGGACGTGCCATCGAGATCAGCTCCTTGCAACCTCTAGATCCCACAGACGGCGCCAATTGACAAGGTATTAACTTGTCAATGCCTACAGATTGTAGACTAGGGTTTCGTTAGATGTAGAGGGCAAGTAGATCTCGAAGGTTTCAGCCGAAAAGTACTCGACGACGTAAAAACTAGGGTTTGAGAGACAATGATTCGATCCCTTTCTCCCTCGACTCCCCTTATATAGGAGGTGGAGCCGAGGGTTTCGTAAGTACAAGTTACAGAGTCCGGGTAGGTTTCTAACTCCTCCCGCAAGATTACAAATAATGCTTCCTATTACAACTCTAGTTTTCCTTAACAATGTCTTGGTCTTCCGAGTCTTCTTATTCTTCGGGTAGTGGGCCTTCAGTAAACCCCGGGCACCATCGTTGGCAGGCCCATTGGGGATGCCTATGTCAACCATACCTACCTACTACATGGTATTTCTCTGCCATTCCAAGCAAATACTTCATATGCTACCTTTAAACAATTCAAAAGCTATTATCTCTTATTTGTGTCAATGTTTTATAGCTCATGAGGAAGTATGTGGTGTTTATCTTTCGATCTTGTCATTTACTTCGGACAGACTTTCACCAATGGACTAGTGGCATATCCGCTTATCCAATAATTTTGCAAAAAGTGGCAATGGGGTGCCCAGCCCAATTAATTAACTTTCATTAATAATTCTCTTCACATGTTTTGCTCTGATTCAGAAGCAACTTAATTTTGCAAATAGACACTCCTTCATGGTATGTGATTGTTGGAAGGCACCCGAGGATTCGGTTAGCCATGGCTTGTGTAAGCAAAAGGTTGGGAGGAGTGTCATCCATAAATAAAAAAACTAAACTAAAGTACATGTGTAAACAAAAGAGAAGAGGGATGATCTACCTTGTTGGTAGAGATAACGTCCTTCATGGGAGCCGCTCTTGAAAGTCTTGTTGATAAGGTAGTTAGAGTACCCATTACCATTCGTTGACAACAACAAACACCTCTCAAAACTTTACTTTTATGCTCTCTATATGATTTCAAAACTTAAAAAGCTCTAGCACATGATTTAATCCCTGCTTCCCTCTGCGAAGGGCCTTTCTTTTACTTTATGTTGAGTCAGTTTACCTACTTCCTTCTATCTTAGAAGCAAACACTTGTGTCAACTGTGTGCATTGATTCTTACATGTTTACCTATTGCACTTGTTATATTGCTTTATGTTGACAACTATCCATGAGATATACATGTTACAAGTTGAAAGCAATTGCTGAAACTTAATTATCCTTTGTGTTGCTTCAATGCTTTTACTTTGAATCTATTGCTTTATGAGTTAACTCTTATGCAAGACTTATTGATGCTTGTCTTGAAAGTACTATTCATGAAAAGTCTTTGTTATATGGTTCAATTGTTTACTCATTGTCTTTACCATTGCTTCGAATCGCTGCATTCATCTCATATGCTTTACAATAGTATTGATCAAGATTATGTTGGTAGCATGTCACTTAAGAAATTATCATTGTTATCGTTTACCTACTCGAGGGCGAGTAGGAACTAAGCTTGGGGATGCTTGATACGTCTCAAACGTATCTATAATTTCTTATGTTCCATGCTACTTTTATGATGATACTCACATGTTTTATACACATTATATGTCATATTTATGCGTTTTCCGGAACTAACCTATTGACGAGATGCCGAAGGGCCGCTGTTTTTGCTGTTTTGGTTTCAGAAATCCTAGTAAGGAAATATTCTGGAATCGGACGAAATCAATGCCCAAAGATCCTATTTTTCCATGAAGCTTCCAACACCCGAGAGCCACCGAGGGGGCCACAGGCCACAGATGATAGGCGGCGCGCCGGGGCCTGGGCCGCGCCCTATTGTGTCACCGCCTCGTCGGCCTTCCGACTCCGCCTCTTCGCCTATTTAAGCCTCCTTGACCTAAAACCTCGACACGGAAAAGCCACGGTACGAGAAATCATCCAGAGCCGCCGCCATCGCGAAGCCAAGATCTGGGGGACGGGAGTCTCTGTTCCGGCACGGACGGGGAAGTGCCCCGGAAGGCTCCTCCATCGACACCACCGCCATCTTCATCAACGCTGCTGTCTCCCATGAGGAGGAGTAGTTCTCCCTCGAGGCTAAGGGCTGTACCGGTAGCTATGTGGTTAATCTCTCTCCTATGTACTTCAATACAATGATCTCATGAGCTGCCTTACATGATTGAGATTCATATGAGTTTTGTATCACTATTAGTCTATGTGCTACTCTTGTAATGTTATTAAAGTAGTCTATTCCTCCTTCACGGTGTAATGGTGACAGTGTGTGCATCGTGTAGTACTTGGCGTAGGTTATGATCATAATCTCTTGTAGGTTATGGAGTTAATTATTACTATGGTAGTATTGATGTGATTTATTCCCCCTTTATAGTGTAAAGGTGACAGTGTGTATGCTATGTTAGTACTCGGTTTAAATTGCAAATATCTATTATGCTCTAAAGGTTACTTAAATATGAATGCCGAATGTTGTGGAGCTTGTTAACTCCGGCATTGAGGTGCTCTTGTAGCCCTACACAACGAATGGTGTTCATTATCAAACAAGAGTATATGTAGCACAAAGGAAGATAACTTATTTATTTATGTGATCAATGTTGAGAGTGTCCACTAGTGAAAGTATGATCACTAGGCCTTGTTTCCAAATGCAATCATCGCTTGTTTACTTTTTCTTGCATCTTTACTTCCGCAATATTACTACCATCAATCAACGCCAGCAAGCACTTTTGCTATTACTCTCATATACATCCATACTACTTGTATTTCACTATCTCTTCGCCGAACTAGTGCACCTATACATCCGACAAGTGTATTAGGTGTGTTGGGGACACAAGAGACTTCTTGTATCGTGATTGGGGTTGCTTGAGAGGGATATCTTTGACCTCTTCCTCCCCGAGTTCGATAAACCTTGGGTGATCCACTTAAGGGAAACTTGTGTGTTCTACAAACCTCTGCTCTTGGAGGCCCAACACTGTCTACAAGAATAGAAGCACCCGTAGACATCAAACAACAAGGAAGACAGTGTAGAGTCTTATAATGCTTGCAATATGTTCTTATGTAAGTTTTGCTGTACTGGTTTATACTTGTGTTTGCTTCAAACAACCTTTCTAGCCAAAGCCTTGTACTGAGAGGGAATGCTTCTCGTGCATCCAAAATCTTGAGCCAAAACTTATGCCATTTGTGTCCACCATAACTACCTACTATGTAGTATTTTTCTGCCATTCCAAATAAATACTTCATGTGCTACCTTTAAACAATTCAAAAGTTATTATCTCGTGTTTGTGTCAATGTTTTATTGCTCATGAGGAAGTATGTGGTGTTTATCTTTCAATCTTGTTGGGCAGACTTTCACCAATGGACTAGTGGCACATCCACTTATCCAATAGTTTTGCAAAAAGAGCTGGCAACCCAGCCCCAATTAATTAACTTTCATTAATAATTCTCTTCACATGTTTTGCCCCTGATTTATCGTAAGCAACTTAATTTTGCAAATAGACACTCCTCCATGGTATGAAATGTTGGAAGGCACCCGAGGATTCGGTTAGCCATGGCTTGTGAAAGAAAAAGGTTGGGAGGAGTGTCATCTATAAATAAAACTAAAATACATGTGTAAACAAAAGAGAAGAAGGATGATCTACCTTGCTGGTAGAGATAACGTCCTTCATGGGAGCCGCTCTTTGAAAGTCTGTTTGACAAGGGGGTTAGAGTGCCCACTACCATTCGTTGACAACAACAAACACCTCTCAAAACTTTATTTTTATGCTCTCTATATGATTTCAAAACTTAAAAAGCTCTAGCACATGATTTAATCCCTGCTTCCCTCTGCGAAGGGCCTTTCTTTTACTTTATGTTGAGTCAGTTTACCTACTTCTTTCTATCTTATAAGCAAACACTTGTGTCAACTGTGTGCATTGATTCTTACATGCTTACTTATTGCACTTATTATATTACTTTGTGTTGACAATTATCCATGAGATATACATGTTGAAAGTTGAAAGCAATTGCTGAAACTTCAATATTCCTTTGTGTTGCTTCAAAATCTTTTATTAAGAATCTATTGCTTTATGAGTTAACTCATATGCAAGACTTTTTGATGCTTGTCTTGAAAGTACTATTCATGAAAAGTTTTTGCTATATGATTCAGTTGTTTAGTCATTATCTTCTTGTTAGCAAACTATAGACCATTGCTTTGAGTCACTTCATTCATATCATATGCTTTACAATAGTATTGATCAAGATTATGTTGGTAGCATGTCACTTAAGAAATTATTCTTTTTATCGTTTACCTACTCGAGGCGAGTAGGAACTAAGCTTGGGGATGCTTGATACGTCTGCAATGTATCTATAATTTCTTATGTTACATGCTAGTTTTATGACAATACCTACATGTTTTATTCACACTTTATTATGTTTTTATGCATTTTCTAGGACTAACCTATTAACAAGATGTCAAAGTGTCAGTTCCTGTTTTCTGTTATTTTTGGTTTCAGAAATTCTACACAGGAAATATTCTAATTGGACCCCACGAAGACAGTCAATATTTTACCGAGACGGACCCAGAGAGCTAGAGAAGGGCGGAGGGGGGCCAGGGGCCCCCACACCATAGGGCGCGGGCCCACCCTTGGCCGCGCCACGGGTGAGAGGCACCCAGGGCCCCTCCGAGGCCGCCCTTCCGCCTATATTCTCCCAGATGCGAAAACCCTAAGGATATCGGTCTTCCTCCACGAAAAGTTACGTAGCCGCCGCCATCGCAAAGCCAAGTTCGGGGGACAAAGTCTCTCCGTTCCGCCACGGGACGGAAGTGCCCCCGAATCCATCTCCATCGACTCCAACGCCATCTTCATCGCCGTTTCTGCCTCCCATGATGAGGAGGGAGTAGTTCTCCCCCGAGGTTGAGGGCTCTACCGGTAGCTATGTGGTTCATCTCTCTCTCCCATGGTGTGTGATCTTTATGTGATCATGAGCTTTGTAATCTAGTTGAATATGTAGATGTTACTCTTATCTATTATGCACTTTAGAGGTTACTTTAATATGAACTCCGGAGTTACTCTCCACGGTGTGATGGTGACAGTGTGCGCATCGTGTGTGATTCCTTTATGACGTTGTGGAGCTTGTTTACTCCGGCTTGAGTGCTTTTGTAGCCCTACACAATGAATGGTGTTTGTTATCCAACAAGAGAGTGTTTGAGAGTAGCATCTATTTATTCAATTATGTGATCATTGTTGAGAGTGTCCACTAGTGAAAGTATGATCCCTAGGCCTTGTTTCTAAGCATTGAAACACCGTTTCCAACAAGTTCTCTACATGTTTGCTTGCTGCCATTTTTATTTCAGATTGCAATTACTACTTATAATCATCCATATTACTTGTATTTCACTATCCCTTCGCCGAACTAGTGCACCTATACATCTGACAAGTGTATTAGGTGTGTTGGGGATACAAGAGACTTCTTGTATCTTAATTGCAGGGTTGCTTGAGAGGGATATCTCTGACCTCTACCTCCCGAGTTCGATAAACCTTGGGTGATTCACTTAAGGGAAACTTGCTGCTGTTCTACAAACCTCTGCTCTTGGAGGCCCAACACTGTCTACAGGAATAGAAGCGTGCGTAGACATCAATGACATGGTGCTCTGATGACTCTTAGACATGTGGTGTCTGTCTTACTTGCATGGCGTTGATGGTAGGCGGCAGGAAAAGATTTAGTTTCGCAATTGAACCCACCCCCAAAAACATGCTTTTTGTCTGATGTTTGTTGTGCTTGTTTGCCATGAAAATCCCCCCCCCCCTATATTGCTCTACAGAGAGTACCATGTATGGTGATGTAATCCAGCCATGAAGTTAATGAACATGCCGCATCTTCCTCGGAAAAAACATTCACATATGAGACCAAGTTTTCTCTTTCACTCCACTCACATGAGTTTGTTGGATGATGGATGTAGGCACGATTTGTGTAATTTTCCAGCATGCTCATTATTTTCCTTAGAACGTTAGCTATCACACCTCCTAGTTTACATGATTTTAGCTAGTTTATCCCTCCTTCGTACTAAGGTTGCCCCATAAGCTTAAGGGATTTCTATTTTCGTGCCCTCGGGTCCTTAGTTATGCTCAGTTTTCCCCAGCTCGTTAGTTTTTCCTCAGTTTACCCCTCCCTCTAGTTTGAAACCCCTCGCAGACGTTCGGACGGGAGGGTTGCCGTCGAGTCGAGGCCTTACCGTTACCGTTAATCTGACGGGTGGGGCTGCACGTAGGGCGTTCCTCTCGACCCGTCTCGTGCGACACATGGGGCTGCTCTATAGGGCTGCCGCAGCAATTGACCACTGGGGTCATCTATTTTTCAGAAAAGTCATATATTGCCGCTCGAGGTTGCGCCAATGACCAGTGGGGTCATCTATTTTTCAGGAAAAGACATATATTTGCCGCTCTGTGGGCTGCCGCAGCCAATGACCGTGGGTCGTCTATTTATTTATAGAAAATCATATATTGCCGCTCTGTGGGGCCTCTAGCCAATGACCGCTGGGGTTGTCTATTTATTTAGAGAATATAATATAGAGCCGCTCTGTGGGGCCGCCTCACCATGGCAGGTGACTATTTTCGTAGCTTAATCTAAAGTGACTCTTATGCTAAACATTGTGCATAATATATAGAAAATAGCTAGATCTCTAAATATATAAAAAATAGCTAGTAGATCTCTAAATCGATGCATATGAAGCTACATATATATTCTTGGTCATAATCCCCTTATCTAAAGGGGATGGATGCATGGCTTCACGTCGTCGTCACTTTCATCGTCAGTATCTTCGTCGTCCGAGTAGTAGTACTTCCTGCACATTGTTCCGTCGAACACCTTCACCGTGAGCACATCATCGCCTTCATATTTGAAGTGTACGTAGAAAATCCACACCGTGCGCGATGGCGAAATTCTCCCAGCCCTTGTCGAGATACATCCGGCCTTGTCCGTCAAATAGGACCTCCACGGTCCAGAGACGAGGACCGCAGTCAGCTGCTCGCAGATACACCTTAGCTGGCTCCTGGCCATCAAGATAGTCGGCAAACTTTTTTGGGAGTGCAAAGAGATCGAGCGCCGATCGTTTGAAATTAAAGGTTTTTTAGAACATGCCCATAATTAATCACATGCATCATGTATGTGTGAACGCGTACGTACCTTCTTGACCAAAGGGTCTTCGTAGATGACGATGAAGAACTCCTCTATGATCAATGGCAGTGTTGACGGTGGTGGTGGCAATGATGATGATCCACCACCCCGGCCGCCCCTTCCCCTTCCCCTTCCGGTCCGCGTCCGAGACGTGGAAGCCATGGCAATGGATGATCAAGTGTATGTGAACGAAGAAGAGAGAGGCAGAACCTATTGACACAAGGGATGGCCGTTGTGGGTGTTTATAAGGGAGAGATGACCGTTGTAGGGGTTTACACAATAAATTAAGGAGGAGGTGACCGTTGGGGTTTACACAATAATTTAAGGAGGAGATGACCGTTGTGGGGGTATATATCTCAACAAAAAAGTAATGCGGACTATTTTGACGGAAATGGAACTTCGTGATTTAGTTTATCATTTTACCGTGAAAAGTAATGCCTAAAAGAAATGGTAATTCGTGATAGTTTATCATTTTACCGTGAAATGGCTACAAGAAATGGGTGATGGTGTATCATTTTTTGCGTGAAATGGCTACAAGAAATAGGTGATGGTGTATCATTTTTTTGCGTGAAAAGTAATGGCTAAAAGAAATGGTGATGGTGTATCATTTTTTGCGTGAAAAGTAATGGCTAAACAAATTGGTGATGGTGTATCATTTTTTGCGTGAAAAGTAATGGCTACAACAAATTGGTGATGGTGTATCATTTTTGCGTGAAAAGTAATGGCTAAAAGAAATGGTGATGGTGTATCATTTTTTGTGAAAAGTAATGGCTAAACAAATTGGTGATGGTGTATCATTTTTGCGTGAAAAGTAATGGCTAAACAAATTGGTGATGGTGTATCATTTTTGCGTGAAAAGTAATGGCTACAACAAATTGGTGATGGTGTATCATTTTTTTGCGTGAAAAATAATGGCTAAACAAATTGGTGATGGTGTATCATTTTTTTGCGTGAAAAATAATGGCTAAACAAATTGGTGATGGTGTATCATTTTTTTGCGTGAAAATTAATGGCAACAACAAATTGGTGATGGTGTATCATTTTTTTGCGTGAAAAATAATGGCTAAAAGAGTTTATAATTTAGCTCGTGAAAAATAATGCAGAAAACCAAACTTTAGCGTACTGGGTAACCGCCCTTAAGCATACATAGAGGGTGGAAGCTAACCGACAGAGAGAGAGAGGGTGGTGGCCCGACCAGAGAAAGAGAGAGAGAGGGGTTGCCCGTTAAATCCTACGATCAACGGTCGGCGGGCACGATCCGCGTGACATCGGCTAGACCAATCAGGGCAATGTTGGGCGTCTGTGAGAATTTGTGAAGGGAGAGGGCAAAACTGAGTAGTATCAAGAAACCAAGGGCAAGTGAGTAGTAAACAGACTAAGGGATTCAAATATGAGATTTAAAAAATGGAAAATGCGTGTTTGGTACAATGAAACCCATCTTGGCCTACCTCAAACTATTTGCAATACAAATATACATGAGTGTGAAAATTATGGCCTCATTCAGACAAAGTATGTTTTGGGGAAAGCTGTTTTGGGTAGGGCTTATTGTGGAAAACCATGCACCTTCATAGCTACTAGGTGATTTGAGAAGTGGCAATTGGTGGTAAAACTTGATTTATCTATGATTTATCTATGATTTGAGAAGTGGCAATTTGTGCTAAAGACTCCATGAGTAAGTGCCACTCTTTTTGGGAATTTTTTGCACATTAAATAACTCATTTAACTAGTTAATCCCATTTGTTGACTCTCTGTTGACCAGCCACTTGAGGGTAAAATTGAGTATATTGCACTAGCCAGTATTAGCACTCAAAACTGAGCACACAAAAAATGCTAGTATATGACTCGAGGGTATTCCCGAGTATATCTAAATTTCCAGGGTTAGACTCGAGGACGCGTGTTGCGGTGCAGAAGTGGAAGACGTGCCATTGTTGACGCGTGTCGCGGTGCAGACGTGCAATAGTGGACGCGTAGGACGCGGGTCGCATTTAGGACGCGTAAGTCTCCCTCCCTCACACACGTCTCATTCTCGCTCACGCACGAAACCACCCCTCTCACGTCCCATCAACTTCTCCAAAAATCCCAACCGCCCGCGCGCTCCCTGCCGGCGATGGAGAAGAAGAATGCGTCGGCGGCCATCGCCCCGAGCCCGTCGCCTCCCAGCCCGTCGCCGCGAGCCCGTCGCCTCCGAGGGCGGCGCATCCAGCGGCGCCTCCGTGAACGGGCCTCGTCTCACGGCTGACGGACCACTTCACAAGATCGGCGAATGCTTATTGGCGAATGAGGAGTACGTGGACACCTACTATGAGGCAAGTCGTAGAAATTGGCGCTCAGGTTTACCTGATCCCGACGTGCACCCGCACGAATGGATCATGCTAGACCACGCCCTTCCACGCGCCGCTGAGTTCACCTTCCTCCATCTCGGCACATCCCGCTACGTCACCATAGATCTATCTGCAGTTCGTGCAAGGTTCAAATTCCTCCATATCTATAGGGTTAATCTATTCTTATTTTCAATCTTAGTGCTGAATGTTATCTTCATCAATATATTTTAGATTCTACTTCGTCGGCTTTTCCCGTGGCGTCATCGTGCTTGCCCAGAAGAACCCGCCGCACAAGATACGGCTTCTGAACCCACTCACAAAGACATCGAACACTATGTTTGAGGCGCAGATGCCAACTGTTTTTCTGGATTCAGTCGCTGCAATCAACTCCCCGACTATGGTCTTCGCTTGCAGACATTACCCGGAGGAACTTGGTTGGGTCGGTGAGAGCACTCCAACTAAGGATATATATGAACATGGTTGGGGAGAAGGAAGATTTTCGATCAAGAACCATAGTATGCGTTGCATTACCCCGTACAATGGTGAACTGTATGCAATAGCTTCGGACAATTTTGAGTCCGGAAGAATAGTGTGCACCAACGTTGCAGAAGCGCGCGAGCACTGTCAAGATGGAGACACTAATTTCATTTCCAGAATTTGGACGTGACAAGTTCTACCTTGTGAAGTCGGATGGTGATCTGCTGCTTGTGTTGATGAAAAACACGCCTGTGGTGTACCGTGTGGACACTCGAGCCGCTCTCTCCATCCGGTCAGTAACATTGGCATTCATGCCTTGTTCGTGCATTATATCCGGTGTATCTCCGTCGACACCAGAGTGCACCCGACTCTTCGACCTGGCTGCATCTACTACGCGAATTTGGGTTATACCAGAGAGTACTTTCATGATACAAATTCCTGGGATGAGTCGCCACAATATGTGCATAGATTAGGAAGCTACGGTCTGAGAAATGAACACAGGCCATACCGTTTGGAGGATGTATTGGCCGCACACTGCAGACGGCGGGAGTTCAATGAATATTTCCTCGGGATAATGCACGGCTGGAGCGACGGAGAAATATATAAGGAATGAATAACAAATTCATTCATCCTGGGGTATCCTAATCTTCTTGTTGGCCATACATTGCGTGTGTCTTGTATTTTTTCAGCTTAGTTTGTCGTGAACATTAACAATGTTATTGGCTGCTTTTTGCTGTATGCAGTTTACCTATGTATTATACTTAGTTTTCTGATTATGCTGCTATGAATTTATCATATAATAGCTTCTAGATTTGCTACTAGATTTGCTGCCATATTGGGGAAAAACGAGGACCAAAAGGCATAAATAATTGAAGAAAGACAGAAATAGAAGCTTCTCTAGATTTGATACTAATTTGGTGAAAAAGACAGAGAGAGAGAGGGGAAAAGGTGCTCTTAAAAATGCCAATTTGGGAGAGAGACAAAACCCAGCTCTCGCGTACAACCAAACACGGTCTCGTGCTGTCCCACACGGTCCCTTCCTACCAACCCACACGACGCGGCCCCACATACGACGCGGCCCACACGTCACGTCAGCACCGAACGTTCAAATAAACGGATTCCTTCCGTCTGAGCTCTTTCTCTTCCAAAGGCTTTGGGAAAACTGAGGAAAAACTAAGGGGCTGGAGAAAACTGAGTACAACTAACGACCCGAGGGCACGAAAATAGAAATCCCTAAGCTTAATTCCTGGCTCTATCCCTGGGTGTGTGCGCTTACTTATTGCTTGTACAATGCAAATAAAGTTTGTATCACACGTACTGAAGTTTTTAATGTTCAAATAATTATCTTTAGATAACACTGAGATTGATCAAGCACATTCGGTAAACAGAAGCTTCACGGTAGTGGGTGACAACATTTTGGTTATTTGAGATCATATTCATGTTACTAATGAAAAATTCATTTCAATTCATGAATTTGGGAAGTGATTGACTTTGGTCACATGGTCACAAAATGTGAGATTTGACGCTAGTCACTCTCAAACAAACTATGATCAAGTAACATAAATTGAGATACGAAGTAGAGACCATGTGATCACTTAATGTTTCTCCTTGCATCTTTTTTGTTGTTGATTGCTTCTTTTCATTCTACAAACTACAATCAATGTATTTCAAAGTTAGCATCAGTTTCCAGGAGAAGAAAAGAAGATGTCATCATAAGCCTTTTCCAAACAGGTGGTTGGGACATGTACAACTCAAAAGTGCTTAGGGAGGTGTATGTACAATAATCTGTTTTTCGTAAGCATCTGTTTAAGCACCTTGTATTATACTACAAATAAAGCCGCTTCTGTCCTGTGTCACTTGACTCATAAAACCAAACCAAATGGGAGACTTAAAGGCTTTGTATTTAGCATGGCCTAAGGGCAACTCCGGCGCGACATAAGCGGACTGACGGCCGTGTCCGCCATAACCGAAAATGCGTCGTGCACCCTCTCACGGCGCGACGCAAAGTGACCGACGTCATGGCCAAGTTTGCGTCGACGCTGCGCGACGCGCAAAGTGACCGCTTGGTCCTGCACGGCCCGCTCAGCGTCACAAGCCGTCTTCGGCGGCATTACTTGCGGGCGGCGCGCGCAGCAGCCTGGGGGCTGCGTTAATGGCGTGCCTCGGCTTCCGCGAGCGTGCGCAGCAGCGACGCGGCGTCGATGCGTCTTCTCCGCCGCATCGCGTGGCGTCGCTGGCGGGCGGGCGCTCGCGTGCCGCGCGTAGTAATGGCGATGCCCGCGTGGCGCGGCCGTCGCTGCCTCCGACCTATATAAACAAGGGCGCCAGCATCTCATCTCCTCCGCACTAAACCCTAGCCGCCGCCGCCGCCACCAGAGATACGGCGCCGGCGCGGCGCCACCGCCTCCACCTTCACCTCCCCTCCCCCCCTCCCCGGCCTCGAGCTCCGACGACGGGTTCGACTCCGACAACGACCGACCTCCTCCACCCCGGTCGGGGACGCGGACCTGCAAGCGGAGAAGGAAGCAGAGGAGGAGCGGGCGGCCCATGCTGTCGACGCGAGCGGAACAGCGCAGGGCGGCCGCGCTGCGAGGACTCGACTCGGAGATTTCATGGTCATCCGATGACCCGATGCGCCGACGGGAGAGAAGGCGGCGAGAGGGCCCTCGTCGAGTCTTTCGAGACGCTCAAGGACAGACCGCCAACGCGAGGCCGGAGCAGCACGCAAGGACGCGGCGGCGCACCGAGCCATAGCGGCCGCGCGGGAGGCGGCGGAGAAGCAGGCCACGGAGCGACGCAACGACGGTGCCGGCCCGTCAGGAACCAAGTAGTCTAGTTTTTATGTACTTTCTATGTTTGGTTTTCATATGTAATCAATCGCTCGTGGTAGAAAACCAAAGGAATTGTATGAAGATCAAACTATGTTGCAATTCAAAAATGGGTCGCCCCGGTGGGAGCACACCCAGACGCAAACGGACGCGCGGTCAAAATATGTCCGCTGGGCGACGCAAACGGACGCTGCCGACCACTTTTGGACGTCCGAAATGCGTCGCGCCGCTGGAGATGCCCTAAGGATAAAGCTAACAAAAAGCCTGACACTTGGAAGTTGGAACACATATCGGCCTCTTTGGCTTAAAACAAAGAAGTTGGCAAACTTCTGGAGTATCTTTGTTTTTACAAATCAGTACCTGGGCCAGTTTCAGCACGTGACCGTGAATTTCTGCCATGGCATTTTACGTCAAGCACCAACACTCGAGCACCGATAGGTACAACACGCACCCATTTCAGCACGTGACCGTGAATTTCTGCCATGGCATTTTTTTTTTTGCCATTGCCTGTTGCTGTGTCAGAATCCACCTAAAAGGACGGGAGATTTCGAGTAAAACCTTTTTTTAATTAGAAAACCCAAATGCAACGTCCATTTTATTTTATTATTTCCTGGGCCAGTTTTATGCCACATAACTTGATCCTGGACCAGGAAAAATCGGGTCGCACTGGGACCTGGCCAACCTGGCCTATCTACAGACAACGATGGTCGAACACAAGTTTGCTTCAGGAGACAACAATGCCTCACCAGTCTCTAGCTCATAAAAAGAAACCATGGTACTGACGAAGTTGGACAAGAGACAACAATGTGCACACCTAATCGGACAGCAGCTCATCAGCTTCCATTATTGTTATTATTCCTTTTGCTTTGACAAACAATAATCTGTGACAATTTACAACTGTTTAATACTACTACGAATCAATGGAATAGAACCCCTCAACAACCAGCCTCACCAAGCCTAAAACTTCTCTCTATCTACATCACAGTTACAACATCTGTCCAATTTTCAACAACAAAACTATAGGCTGACACACCATCAATATGCCGACCCCCCGATTAACCTAAGCCCTCCAACATTCCCACACTTTCTTCTCCTGTACCTACACTCCGAGATTGGCCCGCGTCTTGATCGGCTTCAGCTTTACACCCATGCTCTCGGGCGAGAGGAGGTCCGGGGATATACAGAACGGGTTCAGAGGGCTGCGAGGGCTGGAGCTTACATGGCTTGGCCTGAACAAGCCATATCCCATGAGGAAGTACTCCATCGGTATAAGCATCGCATGAGGTTGCTCCTCCGTCACAACCGATCCGCACGCTTGCACCTG
The DNA here is from genome assembly GCA_030979885.1 of Lolium multiflorum. Lineage (NCBI taxonomy): Eukaryota > Viridiplantae > Streptophyta > Magnoliopsida > Poales > Poaceae > Lolium > Lolium multiflorum. The sequence continues at coordinate 252,695,350 of CM061753.1, forward strand.
TTAAAACACCAGAATCGGTCCTTAGAAAAGGACAGAACAATTTTTGAATATCAGACTATTGGATAAATAGATAGATACCTCAACGAGAGCACTGTATCTCTTATCAAGTTTTGCAGTCATGTGGACAGCTTCAGTGTGGAACTGGGAGTTCTCACCGACAAATATCAGCGTTCTGCACTGCAGCTGCTTCAGGCTTTCTGTCAAATCATGTCTTCTGCAAGGCACCATAGCATTTGATTCCATCAGCTCAGGTGCAAGTTGGTCAAGCAAGAATAGAACAAGAAACAGGTACATACTGATTGATTGTTTGGATAAACCTCCATATATTCATGCTTTGTCGTTGATCTAGAAACTTCATGAATTAAAGACAGGAGAAATCAGCACATTAAATTTACATTTACAGAGGTATAATAGTTGATAATGGAGGACAACAGAATTGCACAGTACATACACTTCTACACGCCTGCATAATATCAGATTCTGGCACAGCAGAGCCTCCCCGCACTCTCTGGAGATAAGAAATTACAACAGAAGCGTTCAATATGCATATTAGTGAATAGCAGATGGTCTAAAAATATGTAATAAATCAAATGCTGTGAATATTCGTACCTTGCCAAAATACCGCTGCAACAAACAGTCCTTTACCATGTCACACATCCCGTAATAATACAACAAATTTGACATCAACTGAGAAAATGAATTTTTCAGTACAACCTTATTAGTAAGATGAATTTATCAATATACCTTATTGTTCTGTAAGACAAAAACAGAGTACTAGTGGCTATATACTGAATAGCTACCTTATTATAAAACCACTCAGTCCATGAGGGAGTTTTATATAGAGGTGAAACAAGGATAAGACCTAGTACTCGCTCCCTATACTTTGTCTGCAAGAAAGGATATAGATAGCTATTAATAGTGCAAGCAGTAGAAAATAAACAACTTCTATAGAGACACATACTGCGAAGAGAGTAAGAATGTATGCACCAGCGCTGACACCTAAGCACATTACAGAACCCAATCTGGAAAAGCCACAAAGAAATTAGTTCAAAGACGTTGATAAAATCATCTGACTATTACAAAAAAAAATGAGAATCTGTACCCGAAGAAATCAAGTACTTCTGCAACCTGATCAGCTAACTCATCAACCGATTGTACAGGAGTGCTTGGTGAAATAGGAGTGGCTCCTAACTGCACAATTGTTGCAAAGGGCAGTAAAGAACAAAAGTATCATATAAAGATAGCAAAATAGCAAAAAAACAATTGTAAGAAATAAATTTGCTAAGAACCTCATGTCCAGGGGGGCTGATATGGTAAATGCAAAAATTATGAAGCAGCAGGGAAGCTGCTTCTGGGCAGAAAAGTAGTCCTTGGAAGCAAGACATATCTGATCAACAAAATGAATGTAAGCCTATTTACTGAAAAATTCATAAATAACATGGATATAGGGTATGCTTCACAAGTGTGCACTTAAAACGGTTTCGGACACTATTAAATCAATAGTAAAACTTACGGTTCAAAGCAATATCTGGATAAGTAATAAGGGCATGCTTATCATGGTCGCCATACACCGCAACAGATACAGGTCCATGTTTTGTCTGTATATGATGTTCCTGAAGAAAGCAGTACAAAAAAGTGTTATACAAACATGGATCAAGATGGCATGAACATTTGATAAATGATACTCCATGGTTGCATAATTGGAGTAATTCTATAATTGGATAACTGTGAGCAGCAAAAAAAAAAAAAAACTCCATGTTTGAGACAAATAAATCATTAAAAAAACTTCATGTTTGAGCCAAATAAATCATTAAAACTAGCACTGCTAACAGATGCTTGAAGCAAGGAATTTCCCAAAAATGAAGCAAAGGTTCAGAAATCACAACTGAAGGGTTCTCTGCTTGGTGCCTGTTATACTAAAACTAAGTTGGTAAGGTGCTGACAAGAAAGAATAATAACAGTTCCATTACGACGTGTGGTGCTAAAGTGATAATTCCTAGACCATCCCCTAGGCCAATGAAAATAAGGGGAAACAAAGAACAAGAACCACCCAGAAGTGATTCCTCCACCATCTCACAAGCAAATAGCTTAAAGCATACTTGTCAGAACAACCATACGCTAGGCAATAAAATTAGCTGTTCTGTTGTATCACAGGAAGAATATGTGTGACGATAACTTTGTCAGGAAGGAGGCTTGTAAGCTGCATTACCAATATTTAACAAGAAAGCAGGCAATAAGGTAAACCTGCACATTCGATACAAACCATTCACCCATCAACCCCACTTTAGGATCTTTGATTTGATTGGCTTGACCTGGGTGATTATTTGGGAACAGTCCAGTTAATGAAGAGGAAGCTGTCATTGGCCTTTTCTTATTGTACAATGCAGCAACTTCAGGTTTTTGTCCACTAATTATTTTGCCTTACCAATCCAACTTTATTTTTGTCTCTTGAAGATCACTTATTAGCTATTTGTACCATATTCATATGAAATAACAAAATCCAACTGCATTACAGTCCCAACCATGTCAACATCCGCAAACAGCAAAGAAGGATCTGGCAAGGAAACTTGCGCTCGGAATGGAAGCACAACTAAGCAAAGCGGTGTTGCAGAATTGAAGAGGAAAAGTGACAGTTAGGACACCCAAGCTACCACCCAAAAGCGTCATAGTCGAATCTTTCTGGTTTCTTTCCTTCTCTTTTTTGATGATCAAGCGATAAGCACAAACAAAGCAGGCGACTGATTTGATTAGTTAGATTAATTAGCACGCTGCCACACACAGAGCAGGGGCCGATAAAAGAAATCCGCCTGGACGAAGGTAGGTAGAGGCCAGCACCACAGGAGGCACCCCTAAAAAAAAGTACCACTTCGATACTACACGACGCAGATGGCGAGCGCTGGTGGATGTGGAAAGGAGCGGCGTTCAGAGGGAAACTCCAAATCGGACTTATACCCTGACAAAATATATCCTCTTGAATCAAGAGGCAAGGGAAACCCCTTCTACGATTCATATGCCCAATCACTGCGATTCAAATTGGGATAAAACGAAATTCTGAACAAGGGACCAGTAGAACAAACAAATTTGCTGGCCCAGAGAACCAAAACTCTAGTGGGACAAAACAAGGATTAGTTCTGAAACCAACATAACTTCAGAAGAACTTGGATATAGGAGAACAACACATTTGGCAACACTGAAGAAATGACCCTTTTTTTCCCTTTGGACCTCCAAACAATCCAACACGGTAACGCAGCTGTATCCAATCGAAACCAAACTATGAGAACCCAGCCCAGCTAAACTCCACTATCGCCAGTACCACCGCACCACAGACCTTTCAATCCTCCTGCCAGGCAGCTCCAATGCCGCCAACCAAATCTCCCCGGTACCAGCAGAAATCAACCACGCCAGCACGAAATTTGCGGATTCGAGTAAGAAAGGGAGAAGTAGCAGGGCAGTGGGGGAAGCACGGACCTTGCCGCCGAAGGAGATGCGCTCGATGTCCACGGACACGACGGAGCCGCCGGAGTCGCCCATCCCGGCGGGCCAGCAACCGCCTCCGCCAAAAAAGGACCAACCAACTGGCCCTCCCCGCTTCCCTCTCCTACCTCGCCCGCGCCCAACCGCCGGCCGGCAACCTCTCTTCCTCCCTCGAAGATGCCCCGCTGCCGACGCTGCTCCTCTACCTGCGCTTCTTGGAGTTCTTGGCCTCCGCGGCTCCGCTATAAACCAAGCGCCGCAACTCTCCACCTGTACTGTGCTCCGCACCCTGCAACTTGACGGTTATTGCAAATCAGTCCAGATTAGATTAGTAGGGAATAATTAGGCGGTTTCTTTCCTGATAAGAAACCGGCTAAAAAAAGAGCGTGATACAAAGAAGACGGCAGGTCAAGGCTCAAGGCCAGAGGAGTCCATTGGGTGTCTGCGGTTGGTCAGTCTCACAAGCAGACACGCTGCTACCTTGTTCTTATTCATTTTATTTTAATCATATACGATATTCTTTTTCTTTAAGTGAAGAAATAAAAGTATCTTTGCATTTTTTTGTATTTTTATGCTGCCGCATAGTTCCATTCTACATGTTTAACCTTTGCACAATTATAAAAGGAACTTCCGTTTCAGAAAAAATTAGATCCAAACTTATTTTTCCGATACTTAAAAAATATCAGGGTGCTATATAGCGGGGCGAAAGCCTATTTCGAGGAGGAAACTTATTTTTCCGATACTTAAAAAATATCAGGTTTTGAGGCATATTGAAGTATTAATACGACAGTTTTTTATCACAGCCAAACACATCAAAGTACTGTATTTAAAACTATGTTATTTTGTGAAACTATAGTACTGTTGAAATACTATAAAAATACTCCTCCATTCGCTTGAATAAGGGTTATATTTTTTTCTATTTTTTCATAACAAAACAAGGCGCAGGGTGCTATCTCCTCCTAATCTCCCAAAATTATTCTTGGCATGCATTTATGTCTTCCTCAGAAAAGAGGAGACATTTATTGGTGGACTGGATTCTGCGGACGAGCGCCATGCAAGGAGATAATCGAGGAGTTGATTACCAAATTAATGGGGGCACATTTGAAAACTCTTGCTGTTGATGAACTGCCCTTAATAAACGAGCCAAAACATATCGCCTTAATCAACGGAACCGGGGGAGTATCTTTGCTAAAAATGTACTCTATCCATATCTCTACTATTATTTACTTATAAAAAGACTAAAGTGGTTCCTTATTCTGCCATCCACAATACGTCAAACTTTGGTCGTCCTTCCCACCTGGGTTTCGGTCGTTCGCTTCGTCGAACAGGTTTCGCACGGGCTCAACTGGGCCGAGGCCCAGCTACCTCCTCACGGAACGTGAACCCATCGCCTGAAACCCTCGCCCCTCACCTCGTCATCCTCCTCCCCTGCGCCGCTGCGCGGATTCCACAACCCGAGCCGTCGACCACCCTCCGCAGCTTGTTCCTACAGTAGCGTGGAGAAGGAGGCCGTCCCTCCCTGTCTCGTGCAGCCGCGGGTCGCGGAGGACAGGGGCCAGGTCGGGGCGGCGCCAGCAATCTGGACTTTTGGGCGGCACCGGTCGCTCAAGCTCCCTGCGTCGGATCCGCCGACGCACACGATGGAGACAAAGCTAGGGCGGCCACGACTACTGGATGGGGGCAATCTCCTCGGACCATGCGGCTGCTCAAGATGGCGATCCAATCCATCCTCTCCCCAGCCACCTCCCATGAGACGGATTGAATTTCTCCCCAGCTTCCAAATTCGGACCATGCTGCAATTCAGAATCACTTCTGCCCCAATCAACTAATCAATATTTTTTGATGCACCGGAGGAGCAGAATAGCCGACGGCAGTTTGAAGCGGATCGGGTAGCTGCTGTTGTCGGCGTGGCTGCCGAGTGGAGGATCTAAACTACGTTGGACTGGTGCCACAACGGTTGACCTCCTCGACACCGTTCGAGTTCCTGGGCGTCGCTACATGCCATAACACGCAGCAAAGTAACTCCCATCTCCTATAATTTGCTGCTATATTCTCAAGAACTGTGTACAGATGTTTGTCCATGATACCCTATGTCGCATAAATGTTTCTGCAGTCCCATCCATTAGTGCAAATGAGCCATTGAAACATGCAAGCAGAGGGTTCTTAGTTCCCCCTAGAAGAAATGCAATCATGACCATTGTGCCTAAATACGTCCATTTATGCCCTGGCCAGATTCTTTAGTTATGTGATAGCAACCTGTACCATAACATGTTATTGATTAACACAAATATATGCTTCATTACAGAGAAATCCTTAGAATTTGAGAAGCCAAAGTATGATGAGAGCAGATCATTACTTCGTTCAGGTCCAGCTGTGTATCAATATTCGAGAAATAAGTTACTCTTCTGCTGAAATAATAGCATGGCACATGTATTTTCATTAACAGTTAAGTCCTGCTGTCCATTCATACCTCCGTATCGAAATAGAAAGAAAGGAACAATGTGTAAAAAATATTCCCTCTAACAAATTCTTATTTATAAAATTAATGTAGAACTAAATTTCCAGCTTCTTCGGTTTCGTTGAAAGCATTTTCTGATGATGGCCATTTTCATGTTCCTTTACAAGAGCAATTCGTCGTAGAGGGCACCTCATCGGCAAGACGCCCGTGGACCGTGGTGTACATAACATTATCTCTGCAGTTCATGCCTGAGCCGTAGCTAGGCACGCGGCGGCAAGCTGGTCAATGAAGGCGTCACCGCGTCGCTGGGAGAAGGGAAGGACGAGCGGGAGGAGAAGAGAAGCGAGGCTAGCTCGTGCAGCCAGATGCCCATCGACGCCCTGCTCCTGCAGTGCCGCTTTTTCCTATTCTTGAAGGTTTGTCTCACACCTCAGCATTTTCTTCCGAGGTAAACTTATACATGTCCATGATTTATCCCAGCATGATCTGAATCTACTATATATACAATGTTTCCACCGTTGGTCATTTGATGCATGATTGTTTTGGTATATACTTGCATACCATTAATGACAGTATTTCAGCACAAGGGAAGTGTCAGACGAGAATAACAGAGGCATGCCTAAGCATATTTGTTCCCTCCTATTTGCTGCCTTGTACGAGAGGTTTGGATGGCAAAAGAATGTTGAAGTAAAAGAACCACAAGAAAAATGTGTTACAGGATGGGTTCACGTCCTTGTAGAATTTGATGAATCGACACTGGAAATTTATTTGTCATAGATTACCTTGGAAGATAGGTTCTTTTACGTTTGCATCATGCTAATTGCTGAACTTAACATCTGCAAGTCGCGGATGCCAGACCAATGCCTGCCTGTACACTGGCTGAACACAATACATAAACGCATGTACTGACGCACATACAGCTTAGATATCGAACAGGAAAGATATTTTTTGATGAAGTATAGAAGTAGTAGCTTTTTTAGCAATCTGTATATACTCTTCCGGATCTGAACCTAGAGTTAGCGTTCCAGTCTAGAGAAATTAAGAGGAGGATTTCCGCGTTTTCTGACCACCAAATGTTTATGTTTATGCCTACAAAGATATTTTCCGCAAGGGTAAACGCATGAACTTAACATATTTTTAATTTCACTAGATGATTCATTCATACTCCGTTGACAATCTCCAATAGTTTACCCTTGCGTAATTTGTAATTCTACTTTTACCCATTGACGATTATGTTTGAATACTTGAAGATGCCTGTCTTAGTTAGCATAAATTAATTATTGGCATGTCATCCCGTCTGTTATCAGGATTAGTGATTTTCGCGGTCTAATTTGGCAAGAAAATGAAGGAGGCTGAGTTGGTAATGGCGGCATGGGAGAGTGGCGCTGATAGCGGGAAGCTTCTATGACATCGGAGACAGCGCCGAGCAAGGTATGAAACTGAATTATGAATGTTCTGAACTTAATTTACATTCCTATTTCTCAGGCCATGTTTTCATATTAAATGCAGATAAGAACTATATTGCTGAAAAAATAGATACAATTTATCTTTTTTGTGAAACTGATATACATACAAGTTAGGGCTTCTAAATGAGAAAGGCTTTGATAAAAAAAAATACCCGCTTTTGATGCGCATGTGGCCTGAAATACCACTGTATGAGATAGTACTGCATGGCTCAGGTACCTATCATGCAAACAATCCATTCTGCTTATTAGGTATGAGATAGTGCATGGCTCAGGTTCCTTTAGTTTTGCACTCCTGGTGATAACGTAGGGTTCCAGTGTAGGTATACTGATTGGAGTCATGGTTAATTTCGATTATGAGTGGGTTATATATAACCGTGGTATCCTGAATCAAAGGCTCCAATTATGCTTTGTACTGTGTATTTATACCAACAGATTGCATAATTGCTAATTTTATTTTTTCATTTTATTTATCTTTCCAATTTTGCAGAAGTTGGTCCAAAAGATTTGTGAGTTTTTGATCTGGAATATAGAAATTTGATTCACAAGACTTTCTTCTTCCATAGAAATGATGTTGTATTGGCCTTTTTACAATGTGAAAACCAGTGTTAAGACACTATACATTGAAGCTATGCGAGGTTTTGAAATATGAGTATAATGTTATATCCAATGGTTTTATTCTGACATTATTAGGTTGATGAATTCTTTATCGTCCAAAGTTTTGTTTTTTCTGCCCGTACGTTGGCGCGCTGCAAGGCATGGGGACATTATTAACTGGAAGTGGAAGTGTTGTATTAAAAGAATCATGTCTAAGTTAGCTCAACGCAAACTATATATACTCATGTTGTAGTTCAGTGTTTTATCTCTTCAATTATCCTCTCCTCCGTTTTCTTTTCTTTTCGAGCAGCTACAAATTGATCAGCTGCATCACAAGATTGGTGCGTTTGTGACCATTACCAGTATAAAGTATACCTTTTAAAGGACCTGGGAACAAGATAACATCCTGAGATGACATCTGCTTTATTTTTGCAAATCAAGGTATATCTGAAATTTGTTAATATCTTACATTCTGGGTAATTTGGCTAGGTGTTATGTTCGTTTGTGGAATTGTTACTTCATTGCCTATTTGTTAGGTTGTAGGCAACTACTGTTGCTGAGCATGCGTGTCCTGATCCAAATATTAATTTATAAACTGCTATATGCATATGGAGGGGTTGAGATTGAGGTTTATGAACTTTGATAGATCCCGAAGTTGAAAATTTCAAGAAAAGTAAAAGCTTGGTTCAAACTTATTCAATTGTTGGCTGCTCGTGTGTGGCTATTTTCCTCGTTTTTCAGTTTGACTCTGTATTTGATGTCTGCCTATGATTTACTCTAAATTTGATACGGACATGTGCATCCTTCATCTGATTTTTGATATTCTTTCAGGAAGGAAACGGAACACCAACTTCGCCCAAATGTATTCTCTATAGCCTTCTGCACTGACCCACAAGGTCTACTGTGTGATTAGCATGGTTGTGGTGCTCAACATGGCCATTAAATTAAAATGAAGTCCCTACTCTTACAGATATGGTAAAGTGAGTCCTTCAGGCATTTTACAGGAAAAGCACACACTTTTCCTGATTTTAGATTTTGGGTTCTGTTTGCTAATACAAGAAAATAGTAGGCATGGTAAAATGCTACAGTTTGTAATTCTGACAGAGTTGCAAATAAAAATATCCATCACTCTTGTGCCATGTTCTAAAATCACTGGCATATTGCGATGGAACTTGCATGTGCATGTATCAGCCATGCTTGCCACCGTGATGTCATCATCCTCTTGCAATAGCACAAATTTCATTTTCTTCGTTTAACTATTATTATAATTTAGGGGTTTTTTTTGCTCAGGACAAGACCGGTAGCATCATGTATCTATGTGAATAATTGCTTATGAATCAGGATATTTTTCTGTTCAGCAGTTCTCTGGTTTTCAACCAGGATTCTCTTTCATCCAAGCTCTATAGTGAACTAGTTCAGTTGGCACAAAAGACCTGCAGCTCATTGTATGCAGTTCGTGCTGATAAATTGGACAACACTTGACTTTTTAGAGGTGATTTTTCTAATAATGCTGGCCTATTGTGACTTATGATTTTATTGATCTCTTTCCTGCTGATAAATTTGTGAAGAAAGCAAAATGCCCTTCATAAGAGCCGATTATATATCAAGTCAAATCACGAGTGCTTCTCTTGACTACTGGTTTGCGGAGAAGAAGAAGGCACTGGAAGTGCCAAGTCAAGACTACCGGTTTTAGTTATTCCATATTTTGTTTAGTGCAGTGATGTTTGAAAGTGCCAAGTCAAACTTGTTATATTTTCTATGTTTGGTACTGATGTAGTACTCATTTTGCTGCCATTATCAGAGCTTGTTGAACAAGTGATATGTGCTATATTTTTTCCACTATTCAAACAAATCTGTGCAAAAAATGACAGTTATGTGCAAGAACTACCCAATATTATCTTATATATCAAATCTGGGCAAAAATAACATAGTTCTGGACATGTTTGATATTTGCTCATATTGCAAATCTGGGCAATATATGAAAGTCATATGCATGGATTGTTCATGTATCTGTTATATTCAGCTCTGGACAAATACTACGAAGCTCTGGGCATACATTGTTCAGCATTTTCTTATATTTCAAATCTGCCCAAAAATATGACTGTTATGTGCAAAAAAAATCTCAATTATCTCATATATTCAAATCTAGGCAAACACAGAACACATGACAGAGCACATCAAAGAGAAAATGGAGGCACACGGATTTTGTAGGACATTTGGATTATACAAACATCCTATTACAATCAGTGCATGAGCAGTAACGCCATCACCACACACACTAAAATCCTTATACAAAGCACTAAACTTTGAGCAGCAAATCAATTTCCACCAAATGTCTTTGGGCTCTCACAATCGGCATTATGATAAATGTCTTTGTAGGACATTTGCAGATTCAAGTATTGAAACTAGGGCTTTTCTCAGTTCTCTCTTCATTATAGTTGGTTGCTCCTTTTATTTAATAAAATTGTCTATGCCAATTTTTATAGTCGAAGTACACCTAAGTACATATTGTACAGTAATTGGTTAAGTAGCTTAAGTTACTGCACTTAGACAAAATATTTTAGCACCAGGGTATGACCTCCTAATTTAATATCTTCATATGCAAACCTATATCACTCAAGTACATCTACACTCAAGTATAGATACATGTGAGTATAAATACATGTGAGTTGTAAATTATATATGCGCATTAAGAAATAAAATTTGAGGACCCGTGGCAACGCACGGGCATTTATACTATCAATTTATAAGTTTGTTCCGTGCTTGGACAAAAAATACTTTGACGGGTTTGGTTGAAAATTAAGAAAATAAGCCACACAAATTATAAGATTGGAACTTAATTATTTAAGTTAAAAAAAACGATATAAAGGAAGTAGTATTCCACCCTCCTTAATAAATGACCCATAATAGAAAATCCGTTGGAAGCTTGGAGACATTATCAAATGTGATTCTGTTAGATTATTAGACAATTTCCGTGTAAGATTAATTACCGAAAACAACATGACAGATGCACAAGCATACTTAACCACACACATCAGACTAAGCACATGCATTAGATCTGAACATAGAACAAGTAGCAGTGCAAGGTAAGAGATGAAAAACACGTATATCGCGATCGGGAAGGTCGCACCAGCAGCAGCACCATGGTTATTGTTGATGTCGCCCATGGTGTAGACGGATCTATCGAGGAAGCAGTCGAACCGGCGAAGATGAATACGAACAGCAGCGAGCAGTCGCGCCGAGACGCTCCACAAAAATCTTATCGCCCGCCTCCCGGTGCAGGATGTCGACGGACGGGGTTTCGGAGGCCTGCTCTCCCGGACGGCTGTGCACGCAGTCACTGATATGGGGAAGACTAGAGAGTAGCGCAACGAAAGGAACTTCTTTGTGACAAAGGCAGACTAGAGAGTTCTGAGCTTGTTCCTCCAGATCTGTCGTGTCTCCTGGTATAGCCTGGGAGGAGAGCCGACCCGACCGCGTTGCCACGCGTAGGAAGGCAAATTTAGGTTTCCTTGAGTGTGTCTCGAACTCGAACTCGAGTCACGAAACGCGATGTGCGTGCGTGCGTGACGAGGCGAGGCGAGGCGGGGCGGGCGGAGGAGGAGGAGTGCGCGAGGGCTACTTCTATTCTCACTCACTTGGAAGGACTAGAACAGCAGCCCTTATATACCACTCCAACTGCCTCCCAACTAGCAATGTGGGACTAAACTTTGTCCCCCAAGGCTATCCCAAGCTGCCAACGTGATGGGCCTTGAGATTTCAGGAAATGTAGGCTACATGGACTGCCTTACTGGACTACAGCCCATCTACATTCAACAATCTCCCACTAGATCTCAGAGTCACATCAGATGGCACGTTAGTTCCATTCACTGTTTAATATACCTGCACTTCAGTGGAGACTGTTAAGTTGAACTTCCACTTAGGCAAGGAGCTATGCTTGACTACAACTGAACAATGGACTATGCCTTGAATTGTTAGCCTTGTGTAGCAAGTTTCACTCAATGCCGGCACGGTACTAGGCTACATAGCCTTCCCCTCGGGTGGAGCTTATAAGTCATACTCGTCGGCCCTTCATGAGCTTACTAGAGATTCACCCAAATATCACACACTGTGACCAGCAGTGTCACTCATATAGGTGTGTTCTTCAAAGATTGTCATGTAGGACAGCGTCTTCGCTCATCAAGAGCCGCACAGAACACATTAAGACATTGTCAACCTGCCTTACAGTAACTATGAGAGCATTTGCATCTGCAGCGGAGTGGGAGTATGTAAATTATTCTCTCAACTCAGTTGCTCCAGTTTGTTTTCCCAGGTCCTACTTTACGGAATTTCCGATCACATAGGGTGGGTTACCCCCTCGGCAACTCACGTGGGTCTCAAACCCATCTCCCTCGATGCAAGGTCTATCATATTTCTTGATAGTCCTTTTGTGAAAGGATCTGCCAGATTCTTAGCACTTTGAACATCATCCAATGCTATCACTCCGGAGTTTTCAGTTTTCTGACAGACTTCAATCTCCTCTTGACATGTTTGGAACTTTTCATATTATCCATAGAACTTTTCACTTTGATAATCACAGTTTGATTATCACAGTTCATGAGGATAGACGGTATTGGTTTTTCAACCATAGGCAAGTCCATCAAGAGATCACGAAGCCATTCTGCTTCGACATTAGCTGTATCTACTGATGTGAGTTATGTTTCCATAGTTGACCTCGTTAAGATGGTCTGCTTGCAAGACTTACAGGAAACAGCTGTAGTGACCCGCCATACCACTGCATGGTGTAGTATGCAAGTCTGATATAACACCAATGAAACACCGTTCCACTAGTATTATATCGCTCAGAGTGGTACAACAGAAACATATGCGGGTCCAAGGCATGTCTATAGAATTACACAGACTCTACATAAGATCATCACAGCCTCCTACTTTACAATGAGGTAATCTGCAAATAAACTCCAGAAGAACGACTCATGGTCTAATCCTAACACGAACTCTACTTGTAGAGTATTTAACTAGCTACAGAGGCTATGAATAGATTCTAGCTAAATAGGAGCTAAGTTTAGGAAGCTAGTTCCTTTCTATTGCTAATCTAGGTTTCTCCTTGTTGGATGTGGTATCTGACTCCTCTGACAGGGTCCTGTCCCTTGAAGTAGTTGTTGACTCCTCGATCTTCGAGTTGCACTGTATATCCTCCTTTGATGCCTCCATATCTAAGCAGGGGATTTAAGAGTGGGATGAGTACGAGCGTACTCAACAAGTTCATTATAGGAAAGAGGTGTTTAATGCACTAGCTACGGCATTAGACCAGAAAGTCTAATACCAATGCAGGTTTTCATAACCATTTCTTCAAAAGGTTGCTTTTATTCAGAAGAACTATGTCCGTCAGCCTTCACCGGTTTACTAGAACTTCATGGAGCTCCTTGATACGTCTCCGACGTATCGATAATTTCTTATGTTCTATGCCATATTATTGATGATACCTACATGTTTTATGCACACTTTATGTCATATTCGTGCATTTTCTGGAACTAACCTATTAACAAGATGCCGAAGTGCCAGTTCCTGTTTTCTGTTTTTGGTTTCAGAAATCCTAGTAACGAAATATTCTCGGAATTGGACGAAATCAAGTCCAGGGGCCTATTTTGCCACGAACCTTCCAGAAGACCGAAGAGGATACGAAGTGGGGCCACGAGGGGCTGCCACCATAGGCGCGGCGGCCCTTGGCCGCGCCGACTGTGGTGTGGGGCCCCCGTGTGGCCCCCACGTTGCCCTTCCGCCTACTTAAAGCCTCCGTCGCGAAACCCCGATGCGAAAAACCACGATACGGAAAACCTTACTGAGACGCCGCCGCCGCCGATCCCATCTCGGGGGATTCTGAGATCTCTTCCGGCACCCTGCCGGAGAGGGGATTCATCTCGGAGGACTCTACACCGCCATGGTCGCCTCCGGAGTGATGAGTGAGTAGTTCACCCCTGGACTATGGGTCCATAGCGTAGCTAGATGGTTGTCTTCTCCTCATTGTGCTTCATTGTTGGATCTTGTGAGCTGCCTAACATGATCAAGATCATCTATCGTAATACTCTATGTTGTGTTTGTCGGGATCCGATGGATAGAGAATACCATGTTATGTTAATTATCAAGTTATTACATATGTGTTGTTTATGATCTTGCATGCTCTCCGTTACTAGTAGAGGCTCTGGCCAAGTTTTTGCTTTTAACTCCAAGAGGGAGTATTTATGCTCGATAGTGGGTTCATGCATTGACACCTGGGACAGTGACAGAAAGTTCTAAGGTTGTGTTGTGCTGTTGCCACTAGGGATAAAACATTGGCGCTATGTCCGAGGATGTAGTTGTTGATTACATTACGCACCATACTTAATGCAATTGTCTGTTGCTTTGCAACTTAATACTGGAAGGGGTTCGGACGATAACCTGAAGGTGGACTTTTTAGGCATAGATGCAGTTGGATGGCGGTCTATGTACTTTGTCGTAATGCCCAATTAAATCTCACTATACTTATCATGCCATGTATGTGCATTGTTATGCCCTCTCTATTTGTCAATTGCCCGACCGTAATTTGTTCACCCAACATGCTTTTATCTTATGGGAGAGACACCTCTAGTGACTGTGGACCCCGGTCCATTCTTTAATCTTGAAATACAAATCTGCTGCAATACTTGCTTTCTGTTTTCTTGCAAACAATCATCTTCCACACAATACGGTTAATCCTTTGTTACCAAGCCGGTGAGATTGACAACCTCACTGTTTCGTTGGGGCAAAGTACTTTGGTTGTGTTGTGCAGGTTCCACGTTGGCGCCGGAATCCGGTGTTGCGCCGCACTACATCCCGCCGCCATCAACCTTCAACGTGCTTCTTGGCTCCTCCTGGTTCGATAAACCTTGGTTTCTTTCTGAGGGAAAACTTGCTGTGCGCATCATACCTTCCTCTTGGGGTTGCCCAACGAACGTGTGAAATACACGCCATCAAGCATATTTTCCGGCGCCGTTGCCGGGGAGATCAAGACACGCTGCAAGGGGAGTCTCCACTTCTCAATCTCTTTACTTTGTTTTTGTCTTGCTTTATTTTATTTACTACTTTGTTTGCTGCATTATATCAAAACACAAAAAAATTAGTTGCTAGCTTTACTTTATTTACTGTCTTGTTTGCTATATCAAAAACACAAAAAATTAGTTTACTTGCATTTACTTTATCTAGTTTGCTTTATTTACTACTGCTAAAATGGCCAACCCTGAAAATACTAAGTTGTGTGACTTCACTAGCACAAATAATAATGATTTCTTATGCACACCTATTGCTCCACCTGCTACTACAGCAGAATTCTTTGAAATTAAACCTGCTTTACTGAATCTTGTTATGCGAGAGCAATTTTCTGGTGTTAGTTCTGATGATGCTGCTGCCCATCTCAATAATTTTGTTGAACTATGTGAAATGCAAAAGTATAAGGATGTAGATGGTGATATTATTAAATTGAAATTGTTTCCTTTCTCATTAAGAGGAAGAGCTAAAGATTGGTTGCTATCTCTGCCTAAGAATAGTATTGATTCTGGACTAAATGCAAGGATGCTTTTATTGGTAGATATTATCCCCGCTAAAATTATATCTTTGAGGAGTAGCATAATGAATTTTAAACAATTAGATAATGAACATGTTGCTCAAGCTTGGGAAAGAATGAAATCTTTGGTTAAAAATTGCCCAACCCATGGACTGACTACTTGGATGATCATCCAAACCTTCTATGCAGGACTAAATTTTTCTTCGCGGAATTTATTGGATTCAGCTGCTGGAGGTACCTTTATGTCCATCACTCTTGGTGAAGCAACAAAGCTTCTTGATAATATGATGATTAATTACTCTGAATGGCACACGGAAAGAGCTCCACAAGGTAAGAAGGTAAATTCTGTTGAAGAATCCTCTTCCTTGAATGATAAGATTGATGCTATTATGTCTATGCTTGCGAATGATAGGACTAATGTTGATCCTAATAATGTTCCATTAGCTTCATTGGTTGCTCAAGAAGAACATGTTGATGTAAACTTCATTAAAAATAGTAATTTCAACAACAATGCTTATCGGAACAATTCTAGTAATAACTATAGGCCATATCCTTATAATAATGGTAACGGTTATGCTAATTCTTATGGGAATTCTTACAACAATAATAGGAATACACCCCTGGACTTGAAGCCATGCTTAAAGAATTTATTAGTACACAAACTGCCTTTAACAAATCTGTTGAGGAAAAGCTCAATAAAATTGATATTCTTGTTTCTAGAGTTGATAGTCTTGCCTCTGATGTTGATCTTTTGAAATCGAAAGTTATGCCTAATAGGGATATTGAAAATAAAATTGTTACTACAGCAAATGCCATCCAAGTTAGAATTAATGAGAATATAAGATTAATGGCTGAACTGCGTGCTAGGTGGGATAGAGAAGAAAATGAAAAACTAGCTAAAGATAAAAATGTAGCTAAAGTTTGGACTATTACCACTACTAGCAATGCTAATGATTCACATGTTGCTACACCTCCTACTATCAATGGTAAAATAATTGGTGTTGGCAATGCTTCTACTCCTAGTGCAAAGCGCAAAATTACTGAAACTGCTAAAACTGCTGCTTGTGATAAAACTGCTGAAATTTTTTCCAACCTTGGGGATGATAATCCCATTGCTTTAGATTGCAATGATTTAGATTTTGATGATTGCCACATCTCTGAAGTTATAAAGTTCTTACAAAAACTTTCTAAAAGTCCCAATGCTAGTGCTATAAATTTGGCTTTCACAAAACATATTACAAATGCTCTCATAAAAGCTAGAGAAGAGAAACTAAAACTTGAAACTTCTATTCCTAGAAAGCTAGAAGATGGTTGGGAGCCCATCATTAAAATGAGGGTCAAAGATTTTGATTGTAATGCTTTATGTGATCTTGGTGCAAGTATTTCTGTTATACCTAAGAAAGTCTATGATATGCTTGACTTGCCACCATTGAAAAATTGTTATTTGGATGTTAATCTCGCTGATAATGCTAAAAAGAAACCTTTGGGGAGAGTTGATAATGTTCATATTATGGTTAACAATAACCTTGTCCCCGTTGATTTTGTTATCTTGGATATTGAATGCAATGCATCTTGCCCCATTATATTGGGAAGACCTTTTCTTCGAACCGTTGGTGCTACTATTGATATGAAGGAAGGTAATATTAAATATCAATTTCCTCTCAAGAAAGGTATGAAACACTTCCCTAGAAAGAGAATGAAGTTACCTTATGATTCTATTATTAGAACAAATTATGATGTTGATGCTTCGTCTCTTGATGTTACTTGAGATACACTTCGCCTAGAAAGGCGTTAAAGAAAAGCGCTTATGGGAGACAACCCATGTTTTTACTACAGTATTTTTGTTTTATATTTGTGTCTTGGAAGTTGTTTACTACTGTAGCAACCTCTCCTTATCTTAGTTTTATGTTTTGTTGTGCCAAGTAAAGTCTTTGATAGTAAAGTAAGTACTAGATTTGGATTACTAGCAGCCAGATTTCTTTGCTGTCACGAATCTGGGTCTATCTCCCTGTAGGTAGCTCAGAAAATTAAGCCAATTTACGTGCGTGATCCTCAGATATGTACGCAACTTTCATTCAATTTGGGAATTTTCGTTTGAGCAAGTCTGGTGGCCTAATAAAATCCATCTTTACGGACTGTTCTGTTTTGACAGATTCTGTCTTTTATTTCGCATTGCCTCTTTTGCTATGTTGGATGAATTTCTTTGATCCATTAATGTCCAGTAGCTTTATGCAATGTCCAGAAGTGTTAAGAATGATTGTGTCACCTCTGAACATGTGAATTTTATTATGCACTAACCCTCTAATGAGTTGTTTCGAGTTTGGTGTGGGGAAGTTTTCAAGGATCAAGAGAGGAGTATGATGCAATATGATCAAGGAGAGTGAAAGCTCTAAGCTTGGGGATGCCCGGTGGTTCACCCCTGCATATTATAAGAAGACTCAAGCGTCTAAGCTTGGGGATGCCCAAGGCATCCCCTTCTTCATTGACAACATTATCAGGTTCCTCCCCTGAAACTATATTTTTATTCCGTCACATCTTATGCACTTTGCTTGGAGCGTCGGTTTGTTTTTGTTTTTGTTTTGTTTGAATAAAATGGATCCTAGCATTCACTTTATGGGAGAGAGACACGCTCCGCTGTAGCATATGGACAAGTATGTCCTTAGGCTCTACTCATAGTATTCATGGCGAAGTTTCTTCTTCGTTAATTTGTTATATGGTTGGAATTGGAAAATGCTACATGTAGTAACTCTAAAATGTCTTGGATAATTTGATACTTGGCAATTATTGTGCTCATGTTTAAGCTCTTGCATCATATACTTTGCACCCATTAATGAAGAAATACTTAGAGCTTGCTAATTTGGTTTGCATATTTGGTTTCTCTAGAGTCTAGATAATATCTAGTATTGAGTTTTGAACAACAAGGAAGACGGTGTAGAGTCTTATGATGTTTACAATATGTCTTTTATGTGAGTTTTGCTGCACCGTTCATCCTTGTGTTTGTTTCAAATAACCTTGCTAGCCTAAACCTTGTATCGAGAGGAATACTTCTCATGCATCCAAATACTTGAGCCAACCACTATGCCATTTGTGTCCACCATACCTACCTACTACATGGTATTTCTCCGCCATTCCAAAGTAAATTGCTTGAGTGCTACCTTTAAAATTCCATCATTCACCTTTGCAATATATAGCTCATGGGACAAATAGCTTAAAAACTATTGTGGTATTGAATATGTACTTATGCACTTTATCTCTTATTAAGTTGCTTGTTGTGCGATAACCATGTTTCGGGGACGCCATCAACTATTCTTTGTTGAATATCATGTGAGTTGCTATGCATGTCCGTCTTGTCGAAGTAAGAGAGATCTACCACCTTAATGGTTGGAGCATGCATATTGTTAGAGAAGAACATTGGGCCGCTAACTAAAGCCATGAATCATGGTGGAAGTTTCAGTTTTGGACATATATCCTCAATCTCATATGAGAATAATAATTGTTGTCACATGCTTATGCATTAAAGAGGAGTCCATTATCTGTTATCCATGTTGTCCCGGTATGGATGTCTAAGTTGAGAATAATCAAAAGCGAGAAATCCAAAATGCGAGCTTTCTCCTTAGACCTTTGTACAGGCGGCATGGAGGTACCCCATTGTGATACTTGGTTAAAACATGTGCATTGCAAAGATCCGGTAGTCCAAGCTAATTAGGACAAGGTGCGGGCACTATTAGTATACTATGCATGAGGCTTGCAACTTGTAAGATATAACTTTCATAACTCATATGCTTTATTACTACCGTTGACAAAATTGTTTCATGTTTTCAAAATAAAAGCTCTAGCACAAATATAGCAATCGATGCTTTCCTCTTTGAAGGACCATTCTCTTTACTTTTATGTTGAGTCAGTTCACCTATCTCTCTCCACCTCAAGAAGCAAACACTTGTGTGAACTGTGCATTGATTCCTACATACTTGCATATTGTACTTGTTATATTACTCTATGTTGACAATTATCCATGAGATATACATGTTACAAGTTGAAAAGCAACCGCTGAAACTTAATCTTCCTTTGTGTTGCTTCAATACCTTTACTTTGATTTATTGCTTTATGAGTTAACTCTTATGCAAGACTTATTGATGCTTGTCTTGAAGTACTATTCATGAAAAGTCTTTGTTTTATGATTCACTTGTTTACTCATGTCATTACCATTGTTTTGATTGCTGCATCCACTACATATGTTTACAAATAGTATGATCAAGGTTATGATGGCATATCACTTCAGAAATTATCTTTGTTATCGTTTTACCTGCTCGAGCGAGCAGAACTTTGGGGATGCTGATACGTCTCCGATGTATCGATAATTTCTTATGTTCTATGCCATATTATTGATGATACCTACATGTTTTATGCACACTTTATGTCATATTCGTGCATTTCCGGAACTAACCTATTAACAAGATGCCGAAGTGCCGTTCTTTTTTGTTTTTGGTTTCGAAATCCTAGTAACGAAATATTCTCGGAATTGGACGAAATCAAGTCCCAGGGGCCTATTTTGCCACGAACCTTCCAAGACCGAAGAGGATACGAAGTGGGGCCACGAGGGGCTGCCACCATAGGGCGGCGCGGCCCCCTTGGCCGCGCCGACCTGGTGTGGGGCCCCGTGTGGCCCCCACGTTGCCCTTCCGCCTACTTAAAGCCTCCGTCGCGAAACCCCGATGCGAAAACCACGATACGGAAAACCTTCCAGAGACGCCGCCGCCGATCCCATCTCGGGGGATTCTGGAGATCTCCTCCGGCACCTGCCGGAGAGGGGATTCATCTCCGGAGGACTCTACACCGCCATGGTCGCCTCCGGAGTGATGAGTGAGTAGTTCACCCCTGGACTATGGGTCCATAGCGTAGCTAGATGGTTGTCTTCTCCTCATTGTGCTTCATTGTTGGATCTTGTGAGCTGCCTAACATGATCAAGATCATCTATCTGTAATACTCTATGTTGTGTTTGTCGGGATCCGATGGATAGAGAATACCATGTTATGTTAATTATCAAGTTATTACATATGTGTTGTTTATGATCTTGCATGCTCTCCGTTACTAGTAGAGGCTCTGGCCAAGTTTTTGCTTTTAACTCCAAGAGGGAGTATTTATGCTCGATAGTGGGTTCATGCGCATTGACACCTGGGACAGTGACAGAAAGTTCTAAGGTTGTGTTGTGCTGTTGCCACTAGGGATAAAACATTGGCGCTATGTCCGAGGATGTAGTTGTTGATTACATTACGCACCATACTTAATGCAATTGTCGTTGCTTTGCAATAATGGAGGGGTTCGGACGATAACTGAAGGTGGACTTTTTAGGCATAGATGCGGTTGGATGGCGGTCTATGTACTTTGTCGTAATGCCCAATTAAATCTCACTATACTTATCATGACATGTATGTGCATTGTTATGCCCTCTCTATTTGTCAATTGCCCGACTGTAATTTGTTCACCCAACATGCTTTTATCTTATGGGAGAGACACCTCTAGTGAACTGTGGACCCCGGTCCATTCTTTAATACTGAAATACAAATCTGTGATACGTCGAAAACGTATCTACTTTCCCGAACACTTTTGCTATTGTTTTGCCTCTAATTTGTGTATTTTGGATGCAACTAACACGGACTAACGCTGTTTTCAGCAGAACTGCTCTGGTGTCTCGTTTTTGTGCAGAAATCCAACTTTCGGGAAAAACCTCGGAATTTATGCGGGCCCTATTTTCCCAGAATAATGACGGAGCCGAAGGGCAATTGAAGTGGAGGCCCGAGGGCCCCACACTACATGGCGGCGCGGCCCGGGGCCCGCGCGGCCATGTAGTGTGGCCCCCTCGCCGGCCTCCGACGCCTCCTTCGGACTACTTATTCGCCTCGACCTAAAAACGCCGGGGAGAAGTCGAAGTCGTCGAAACCCTCCAGAACGCCGCCACATCGCGAAACTCCGTCGCGGGAGCAGTCTCCTTCGGCACTCGGCGGGACG
This sequence comes from Lolium multiflorum, assembly GCA_030979885.1. Classification (NCBI taxonomy): domain Eukaryota; kingdom Viridiplantae; phylum Streptophyta; class Magnoliopsida; order Poales; family Poaceae; genus Lolium; species Lolium multiflorum. The sequence continues at coordinate 252,716,924 of CM061753.1, forward strand.
GGGAATTGGAGGAGATCATCACCGCCATCATCGCCAACGCCTCTACATCAACCAGCCATGTTTCCCCCATCCATGTGTGAGTAATTCCCCCTGTAGGTGAAGGGGATGGTAGGGATTGGATGAGATTGGTCATGTAATAGCATAAGATTGTTAGGGCATAGTGCCTAGTGTCCGTAATTGGTACTTTGATGATATTGTTGCAACTTGTTATGCTTAATGCTTGTCACTAGGGCCCGAGTGCCATGATCTCAGATCTGAACATGTTATTGTTTCATCATGATATTCATTGTTTATGGTCTTACCTATAAGTTGTATACACATGTCGCTGTCCGGAACCAATGGCCCCGAAGTGACAGAATCGGGACAACCGGAGGGAATGGGTGATGTGAGGATCACATGTGTTCACGGAGTGTTAATGCTTTGCTCGGTACTCTATTAAAAGGAGTACCTTAATATCCAGTAGTTTCCCTTGAGGCCCGGCTGCCACCGGCTGGTAGGACAAAAGATGTTGTGCAAGTTTCTCATTGCGAGCACGCACGACTATAATTGGAACACATGCCTATTGATTGATTAGTACTTGGACACCGTTTTATTATTATCTGCAAATGCCCTGCTATGATTGTTACATGAGTTTCTCTCATCCATGCAACGCCGTCATCCGTCCCCGTGCCTACGTATTTTAATCCTGCTGTTTACTAAAATCATTGCTGTCTTTGTTACTACTGCGTGTTATTTCACTGCTACGCTATAAAATTACTCGATAAACTCTTGCGAGCAAGTCTGTTTCCAGTGCAACTGAATTGACAACTCCGTTGTTAAGGCTTCCAAGTGTTCTTTGTCTCCCCTTGTGTCGAATCAATAAATTGGGTAATACTTCCCTCGAAGACTGTTGCGATCCCCTATACTTGTGGGTCATCAAGACTATTTTCTGGCGCCGTTGCCGGGGAGCATAGCTTTATTTGGAAGTTCACTTGGATTAATATTGTTCGCTGCAAATTCTCCATCATGGGTAAACCTCGCGATACTAAGATCGCCATATTACCATCCACTACAAGAAAAGGTACAATTCTGAGTACCTCCGCTACACTTGATTCACCATCTGTGATTGATAAACTTGTTTCACCGCCACATGCTTCGCATGCGGGTACTTCTGCTGAATCTGAACACTCTCATAATATTGATAATGTTTCTGCTGTGCTTGATGATAGTGGTTCATTGGGATCTTTTCTAGATGCTACAATTGCTAAGTCTAGACAAATTGAAAATACTGAAACTCCTAATGCAACTACACCTGTTAGTTCACCTGAACTTGATTATTTTAGTGATGATCTTGAGGAAGATTATGTGGAGCTTGATGATGATTTTATTGAAAAATGCAATGCTACTACTGATGCAAGAAAAATTAAAAAGTTGCTTGCAGAACATGCTGTTAGATATAAACTGTCTCCTGATCCTAAATTTGCCACATCTCCTATAAACATTAAGGATAAAGATTATGATTTTTCTCTTGATCTATCTCATATAGCTATTGTTGAGAAAACACCTTTTTGTGGTACTGAAAAAGAAAGTGCTGTTGAACACATGACTGAGTTATCTACTTTGAGTAGTTTGTTTTCTGATGATGTTAAGAAGCGTACTTACTTTGTTGCTAAAATATTTCCATTCTCATTGAAGGATGACGCTAAAACTTGGTATAATAATTTACCACCTAATTCTATTAAAAGTCCGAAAGAATTGCTTTGTTTTCTTCCGCAAATACTTTCCTGCTAGTGCTCAACATGCTGCTTTGCAGAGAGTTTATAATTTTGATCAGGGAGATGAGGAGAAATTGCCTGAGGCTTGGGCGAGATTTTGCTCTCTTATTAGAGCTTTGCCTGACCATGATTTAGAAAAGCATGATTTACTTGATATATTTTATAGTGGACTAACCATTGAGTCTAGGGCATACCTGGATAGTTGTGCTGGTTGTGTTTTCAGGAAAAGAACTCCAGACGACGCTGAAGAATTATTGGCTAAAATAGGCCGGAATTATGATGATTGGAATACGCCTGAACCAACTCCAACGCCAATAGTGAAGAAGAGGGGTTTAATTAAATTGAATGATGAAGATATGAGGGAAGCCAAGAAGTCTCTCAAGGAGAAAGGTATTAAATCTGAAGATGTGAAGAATCTACCTCCCATAGAAGATATATGTGAGATAATTCCCCCTTCATCCATGATTGAGGTAAACTCCCTTCAACGCTTTACTAGGGAAGATATTCCGTATTCGAAACCTCCTGCACAATGCTTAGATGAGTTTGATAATTATATTGTTAAGCAAGAAAATTTTAATATGAGAGTAGAGAATCATTTAATGGAAAATTCTCAAGCTATTAGTCAATTGCATGATATTGTGGAGAGAACCTCCAATGATGTTAAGATGCTTGTTAAACATTTTCAAATGATTCAGACTCAAATTGATCAACTCACTAAAGTGCAAAATGACTTGTTAGGGAATAATTCTAAAGAGAAACATGCTTATGAAGTAACAACTAGAGGTGGTGTCTCTACCCAGGATCCTCTATATCCTGAAGGGCATCCCAAAAGAATTGAACAAGATTCTCAACGCATTGAACCTAGTGCTCATTCTAAGAAGAAAAAGAAAAAGAAACATAAAAATGTTGTAGAATCCTCTGAACCTGTTAATGATCCTAATAGTATTTCTATTTCTGATGCTGAAACCGAAAGTGGTAATGAACATGATAATGATAAAGATAATGATAAGAATGATACTCCTGATAAAGAAGAGGTTGAAGAAGAACCTGAAAAGCATGCTAAAAATAAAAAGTATACTAAAGAAGATTTTATTACTGAGAAACATGGTAATGAAAGAGAACCTTGGGTGCAAAAGCCAATGCCTTTTCCTGCTAAGAAACTAAAATCAAAGGAAGAAGAACACTATAATAAATTTGTGATTGGATGAAACCTTTATTTTTGCAAATCCCTTTGACTGATGCTATTAAATTGCCTCCTTATTCAAAGTATATGAAAGATATTGTTACTAACAAAAGGAAAATCCCCAATGAGGAAATTTCCACTATGCTTGCTAATTACTCTTTCAATGGCAAAATTCCAAAGAAGTTGGGCGACCCAGGTATACCTACTATTCCTTGTTCTATTAAGAATAATTATGTTAAAACTGCTCTATGTGACTTGGGAGCCGGTGTTAGTGTTATGCCCTTTTCTCTTTATAAGAGACTTTACTTAGATAAGTTGATACCTACGATATATCTTTGCAAATGGCTGATAAATCTACTGCTATTCCTGTTGGTATATGTGAGAATGTCCCTGTTCAAGTTACTACTAACTGCTTGATATTAACTGATTTTGTTGTGTTGGAAATGCCCGAAGATGATAATATGTCTATTATTCTTGGGAGACCTTTTCTTAACACCGCAGGGGCTGTTATTGATTGCAATAAAGGAAAGGTTACTTTCAATGTTGATGATAGGGAACATACCGTTTATTTCCCCAAGAGGATTGAGAAAGCGTGCGGAGTTAATACTATTTCTCATGTGAGAACTATCAAAGTGGGATCCATCGATTGTCCTATATATGAGCCCAAAGAAGAATATCAAACTCTTGTAATTGGATCCATATCAATACAATTCAAGGTAACATGATTGATTTGAGGTTTATTTCTTCATATGCTATGTAAAATTTATTTGGTGGCAAGACTTGATCAACCTTGTTAACAAATACTTTTTATATGCATAGAGGAGGTAAACAACATCTCTTTCTTTCTCCATTTGCTTTAGTTGCTGTAGCACTTTTAATTTGCAAAGTTTCTTAGTTGATTTGAGATTTCAAAAATTTTCTTGGCCAGTAATAATAAACTTAATACCCAGAAAATGTGCGTTTTTCAAAGTTTTCAAAAATTCACGAAAATTATACCGTTGGTCCTATTTTTCGACGAGGCACCTGGGAGCACCAGAGGATGATCTGTGGGGCACGAGAGGGCGCCACACCACTGGCGCGGCCAAGGAGGTGGCCGCGCCACCATGTGGTGTGGGCTCCCCTTGCCCCACTTTGCCATCTCTTCCTCCCAGCACCTTCTCTCTCCCGAAAAAACTCGTACCAAGTTCATCTCTCTCGCGTTTTTGCTCCAGAGCTCAGATTTCTCGATCTCTTTGCTCAGTCCAGATTTCTGTCTGAAATTTGGCACATTTGCTCTTCGGTATGTGACTCCTCCACCCATCCAAGTAGAATTTCGTTTGGTTGAGTATATCTTGAATATTTTGCTGCTGTAGGTAACATGTTTGGTGAGCTTGCATGCTTGTTCTAAGTGGTAGAAACTAGTTTTGATGCATGATTAATACTCTAGCAAGTTCCTATGGTAGTTTCCCTCAATTATATGTCACCAAATCAAGTTTTATATTGTTTGTTGAAAATTTCAGAAAATGAAGAAGTTCAAATTTGGAGAGTTGTTCAAGAAGGGGACAACCAGCACCGGGAGGCCTTCTAGGGCCGCCACCCGGATTAGGCAATCATACAATGAAGACATCCTTGCGCCTAGCTTCGCGCCTGAAGAGGACAACGGTCCTCCTAATGCTTCTACTTTTCCATGCTATGATTTTCTAAGGAATGCAGGGATACTGGAGGATTTCTTGACCCTTGTCAACAGGGCAGGGTTAACTACCTATATGGGAGATGAAAGGGAGCAGTATTATATGCTCACAAAAATTTTCGTCGAGAGTTTCCATTTTGACAATAAACAATATGAGCCAACGATTGCATTCAGGATTTATGGTAATCCTGTTACTATGCAATTGAAGGATTTTTGTCTTGCTTTGGATATTGACCCTGCAGGTACAGCAAGTAGGATTGATGACAACCCTCGGGACTTGTTGGAACTCTACCGAGGGATCACCAATGACGACTGTCGCACCATTCAGCGGGGCAAGATAAGGAACATTCAACTCCCGCCATTAAATATTTTGCATACTACATTGCTACTAGCATTCTTGGTAGGGAGAACACTAGTAATATTTCCAGCTACCATCTTGCTTTCTTGAACATTGCACTTACTGGTCAAACATCCTATCACCTTGGTGCTCTTATTGCTCGCCGCCTGTCTACCAGGGGACCTATTTTTGGAGGAACTATTGCACTGCGTGTTTTAACATATCTAGATCTTCCTATTGATTCCAATGATGTGCCATTGGCCCCTAGGAGACTTGATATTGCCGCCATGAAGAGTCATCATTTTGTTACCACTGAGTCTACTTTGGATAATATGGCCTATAGAATGTTGTTTGCTGACGGGGATGAGAAAGAAATCCCTCTTCCCCAGCCAGGCTTGTTTGATATTGACAGGCAACCATGGTCGCGCACTAAGGAGGAGGTGGAAGAACATATGAAGATACAAGAGTTCCACCAGCAACATGACTCCGAGGACGTCGGGACCTCCTACGACCACACCGGCACATACCCGGGTGCTTCTTCTAGCACGTACCCGGAATACGACCCATCTTCATATTACGGAGATACTACTTCATGGGATCGATGGGATTGAACTCCACTTAGGCCAAGAGCCTAAGCTTGGGGGGAGGTATACCGGCATCACTCATTCTTTGCATATTATGATTGCTGGGTACTTGTACATACTTGCTTTGTTCGTTTGAGTGGTTTTCTAATGAGAGGAAGATGATATTTGGGGAAGTGCTGCCTGAAAACAGATTCTGGAACTGTAAAAATTCTCAAAAATAGCCAGAGCGTCATTTTGAGCTGCAAATTTTTGTGCAGGTTCCCCAGGTTGTTATCTAACTTTCATTAGTTGAACACTTTTTGAACTGAGCAACGTAAGATTTTTGTAAAAATCGATTTCTGTACTGCTGTCAGGTTTTGGCAGATTTCTGCCATCTCGCTTTTCTGTGTTTCTTTTAGTTTGCTATTTCTTGTTTTTGCTTTGTTTCTTTCCCAAAACACAAAAGACCAAAAATATTTGCTGTTCTTCTTTGGTTTGTAAAGTTCTTTATGAGTTCAATGGTCTTCGGTGGCTGGAGCGTGGTTTTCATTTTATATTATCCAAGCTACACAAGTGAAAAGGCAATAATGACGATCTACGACAATCTGATTGTGGTGAGAGGCTGGTATGAACTCTATTTGTTTTCATTTTTGTATATATACTCATCCATGTGAGCATGCTTAGTTGGTTCATGTGAGGTATATGTTATTTGAGAAAGTCTAGTAGTTTATGATCTCTCATGTTTAGCTCCAATCTATTAATATGAGTAGCATGTCATGGATGTTTGCTTGCATTGTTTTATTCATAAGTAAGTATGGCATTGTGGTATCCTCCTCTGAATAATTCATTTATATCGACTTGGCACATGCTCACGCATGCATATGACTGAACAAAAAGTCAATTAAGCCTCGATGATTTATATTGCTTCAGAGTTCTTGTATCACTTTTATGCCTCCGTTAATTTATTTTGCCGCAAGCATGATTATGACAGTTATTGCTCTCTTGATTTGTCGCTCCCTAGTCTTTTGCTAGCCTTCACTTGTACTGAGCGGGAACGCTGCTCGTGCTTCCAAACACCTGAAAACCAAGTTGTTCCAAAAGTGTCCACCATAAATACCTATGCATGGCATTTCAAACCATTCCAAGTAAATTCTCATGCGCTACCTTTAAAACCTTCAAAATGCTTCTTAATTTGTGTTAATGTTTCATAGCTCATGAGGAAGTATGTGGTGTTTAGCTTTCAACCTTGTCATTTGCTTTTGACGGACTCTCATATGGACTAGTGGCACATCCGCTTATCCAATAATTTTGCAAAAAGAGCTGGCAATGGGATTCCCAGTCCCGAATTAATTAACTTAAAAAGGCACTCCTCCATGGTTTGTGATTGTTGGACGGCACCCGAAGGATTCGGTTAGCCATGGATTGTGTAAGCAAAGGTTGGGGGAGTGTCATCATCATAATAAAACTAAAATAAAAAGGCACTCCTTCATGGTATGAGATTGTTGGCAGGCACCCCCGGTTAGCCATGGTTTGTGCAAGAAAGGTTGGAAGGAGTGCCAAATAAATATGCAATAATTCATGGGAGCCGCTCTTGAAAGTCCGGTTGGCGAGGTAGTTAGTGTACCCATTACCATTCGTTGACAACAACAAACACCTCTCAAAATAATTTCACTCCTGATTTATAAAAATGAAAAGCTCTAGCGCATGTTAATCCCTGCTTCCCTCTGCGAAGGGTCAATCTTTTACTTTTATGTTGTGTCTCCATTATTTCTTTGAGCACTTTCTTGAGAGCACAACTGTCATTCTTAGTACAATATGCTTGTCTCAAAATATGATTGATTGTGGTATAACTTTGATGCATTTATCTTTTGACAATCACTACTTCTAGTCTTTCTATGAACTCCAGAGGTGCCCGGGCATTTATGTTTTGCCAATCAAATACAGGCAAGCGAGATACCACTTTATCATACTCTCTTATGAACATTGCAATCTTGCTTATATACATGATTCTTGATGCTTACTATTAATTGTTGGTACCTCTCCATGATTGACATAGCTGTTAGATGATCTTATTTGCATGTGTCTCATTATGAACTGCTTAAGTATTAGCCATAGCATGAGAATATATACATCATATGAGCAAATGTGCTCGTGAAAGTTCTTTTATCGCTCAGTTGTTAACTGAATTGCTTGAGGACAAACAATAAGCTAAGCTTGGGGGGAGTTGATACGTCGAAAACGTATCTACGAACACTTTTGCTATTGTTTTGCCTCTAATTTGTGTATTTTGGATGCAACTAACACGGACTAACGCTGTTTTCGCAGAACTCTGGTGTCTCGTTTTTGTGCAGAAATCCAACTTTCGGGAAAACCTCGGAATTTATGCAGGCCCTATTTGGAATAATGGCCGAGCCAGGGGTGAAGTGAGGCCAGGGGCCCCACACACATGCGCGGCCCGGGGGCCCGCGCGGCCATGTAGTGTGGCCCCCTCGGCCGGCCTCCGACGCCCTCCTTCGGACTACTTATTCGCCTCGACCTAAAAACGCCGGGAGAAGTCGCCAGAAACCCTCCAGAACGCCGCCACATCGCGAAACTCCGTCGCGGGAGCCAGAAGTCTCCGTTCGGCACTCCGCCGGGACGGGGAATTGGAGGAGATCATCACCGCCATCATCGCCAACGCCTCTACATCAACCAGCCATGTTTCCCCCATCCATGTGTGAGTAATTCCCCCGCTGTAGGTGAAGGGGATGGTAGGGATTGGATGAGATTGGTCATGTAATAGCATAAGATTGTTAGGGCATAGTGCCTAGTGTCCGTAATTGGTACTTTGATGATATTGTTGCAACTTGTTATGCTTAATGCTTGTCACTAGGGCCCGAGTGCCATGATCTCAGATCTGAACATGTTATTGTTTCATCATGATATTCATTGTTTATGGTCTTACCTATAAGTTGTATACACATGTCGCTGTCCGGAACCAATGGCCCCGAAGTGACAGAAATCGGGACAACCGGAGGGAATGGCAGTGATGTGAGGATCACATGTGTTCACGGAGTGTTAATGCTTTGCTCCGGTACTCTATTAAAAGGAGTACCTTAATATCCAGTAGTTTCCCTTGAGGCCCGGCTGCCACCGGCTGGTAGGACAAAAGATGTTGTGCAAGTTTCTCATTGCGAGCACGCACGACTATAATTGGAACACATGCCTATTGATTGATTAGTACTTGGACACCGTTTTATTATTATCTGCAAACGCCCTGCTATGATTGTTACATGAGTTTCTCTCATCCATGCAACGCCCGTCATCCGTCCCCGTGCCTACAGTATTTTAATCCTGCTGTTTACTAAAATCATTACTGCTGTCTTTGTTACTCTGCTGTTATTTCACTACGCTCTTGCTATAAAGCTGTTACTCTTGATAAACTCTTGCGAGCAAGTCTGTTTCCAGGTGCAACTGAATTGACAACTCCGTTGTTAAGGCTTCCAAGTGTTCTTTGTCTCCCCTTGTGTCGAATCAATAAATTGGGTAATACTTCCCTCGAAGACTGTTGCGATCCCCTATACTTGTGGGTCATCAATCTGCTGCAATACTTGCTTTACTGTTTTCTTGCAAACAATCATCTTCCACACAATACGGTTAATCCTTTGTTACAGCAAGCCGGTGAGATTGACAACCTCACTGTTTCGTTGGGGCAAAGTACTTTGGTTGTGTTGTGCAGGTTCCACGTTGGCGCCGGAATCCCTGGTGTTGCGCCGCACTACATCCCGCCGCCATCAACCTTCAACGTGCTTCTTGGCTCCTCCTGGTTCGATAAACCTTGGTTTCTTTCTGAGGGAAAACTTGCTGCTGTGCGCATCATACCTTCCTCTTGGGGTTGCCCAACGAACGTGTGAAATACACGCCATCACTCCTTTCCGGCAGCGTTCGCAGTTCCATATCCCGGAACAGGGAGTGACAGGTCACGGTTCTTTACACTCTGCAGAGGTGTGTTGCTTTACCCATAAGAGATCTTAACCTTGGTGCCAACCGAGCTTAAGTTCTCGTCCACACTTCCTTTGGTGTGAGGCCCGGTATAAGGTCTAGCCAATCATGTTCCTCCGCTACCTCGAACACCCACCCGTTGTTGCATGCCCCGACCCTGGGTCCACGCCGGTCCCATTATTCCCATAGATTTTAGGGTGGACCCGACCACGACAGTGCTGGGCTCTACCATACACTCCTACGCCGGTAGCTGCAACCCATCATAGACCGCATTACCGTGGGGAATTAGAATGGGATCCCCACCCTCCGGTTGTTCCGCAAGACACAACTGCTATGGTAAGCATTGCATTACCGTGGGGAATTAGAATGGGATCCCCACCCTCCGGTTGTTCCGCCAGATACAACTACTACGGTAAGCGCATCCGTTGATGAACGAGAGGTGGAAACACTTTTGACTACTCCGTCCCACTCCGGATCTTATGGTTAACACGGGTATTACGACACAAGAATCACGACGACATTTGTTGTTTAATCCTAGATGGATATAAACCCTTGCAATGGAACCTCCACCATATCAACACAATCCATGGTTCCATTGCCCACCACATAGTCATATTCATAGTTATGAAAGTAGTGGTTTTGGTTTTTATGCAATAGTGATAACCATAGTACTTTGCAAGTAATTTGATAGAAATACTCAAATGACATGAGCAAGTGATGAACTTGCCTTTCTTGACTGCAAGATTATGCAGGCAAAGTCTTTGATACGCAATAACTCCAAATTCTGAAATAGCATCATCGTCCGGTAAGGACGATGTTTAAAAGATTGGCAAGGATGCAATAATGCATAAGTATGAGATGCACTCGCTCTAAGCGTGATCTAACCCCGATGATTTAGGATCAGTGAGTTGTAATGATTGGTTTAGGATGTGTTGTACTTTTAGAGTGATTCACAAACAAGGTTCTTATTCAGGTGTGGTTACCTGGTATCATGAACAGATGCTGCAATATATAATAACAATAATATTAATAGCACACAACTATAACATTTGGTATAATCCTAACATGTAATGAATAGTGGTTGGTTTTAGCACTACATGGCATGGTTAATGATTAATTATCATATACTTCAAAAGAATAACTTTTGAAGAACATGTTCTTTAATAAAGAACAAGTATGATAATTAGGGTTGTGGGATTCTATGGTTTACTATGGTTTCCACAGCTTCTGGAGTAAGTAGTAGATGGATCCCAACAAAGTTGGATTCATCAACACTTAGGGCTTGTAAGGTTGAGTTAAGCCTGGTATTCTAAGCAATTATTCATACAAATGTTTCTATCAAGATTGGTTCATCTTGTTGGTGATAGCTAGCTAGGGTTTATAGGTCCTGTTAGGTAGGGTTGATGATGATTATTTATTTACTTCAAAAGAATAACTTTTGAAGAACATACTTCTTAAATAATAAGAAGTATATAAATTAGGGTTGAGGTGGTCTAGGTTTACTGTTGGTTTTATTTAGTAAGGAATAATTGACTCCTAAATAGGATGTTTGGTAAGTATCCAACACTAGTAGGGTTTAGTGGAATATGGTTAGGTAATGCAAAATAGTAGGTATGGTTGCTATTAGGGTTCATCACAATGGTGTGATGCTAAGCATGGATAATTAAGCTTGGTGTCTCAGAAGATAGGATCTAGGGTTGGTCCTATTTGATCAGCTAAGCATGAATACCTGTAATACCAATGTATTAGAGATGGGTCTCTATTATTTTATGAAGACTTGGCAATTGTTTAGTTTCTACTATGGAGCTATGAATGAAATCAAAATATCATAATCACATGTTCTAACCAAGGTTTAGGTTTAGAAGCAATTTAGGGTTCACACATAGAGTAGTGGAGCTAGGGTTCCTAATGGACTTAGGGTTTTATGAATCACATGGAATTATGGGGTTATCACTTTGTTTATGATGGAACTAGGGTTTCCTAATTATCCTATAATTCTTGGATTAATAACTTCATTAAATAAGTTGAAGTTATTAATAATTCTGAAATAAAATAATATGGATTTGTGCTTTTATTATTTTTAAAGAATTCAATAATTAAGGTAATTATTAATTAGGGTTTAAATTTCCCTAATAAAGATTTAATAGGATTGCAAATAAAGAAAATTAGTTTTCATGTTTTCTTTATTTGCTTATTGGTTTTATTGAATTTATAAATGGTTTCTTAATTTCTGAACTTTTAATTGTACTTAGAATTTAAAATTAAAGGCTTAAATAACAAGTATTAAATAATTGAATTTTTATTAAAAATAAAAATTTCATTTTATATTTTTATTGGATAGATTTTTCTTTTATAAGAATTTTGATATCTTATTTGTATTTTTCTGAGCTTTTATGATTTTTCTACATTATTTCAAAGTTTCAGGTATTTTCTGTAATTTGAAATTAAACCGAAATACTAAACACACCCGAACTGGTCTACACCCAGTGGCTGACTGGTGGGGCTATATCCACGTCACCTGCCACGCAGCATTGACCGTGGTCAAAATTGCTGGCGTGGCAAGGTTCATGGTGACCGGCGGTCAGGGTGCGACGGTCGCCGGCGTTAGGCGCTCCCCGCGGACGCGCGCGTGCGTTGGCTCGACGCAGGGCGATGCGCTGAGCCATAGGGTGGCGGCGCCGCCCCGATACGGTCACCGGAGCTTGGCCGGCGGCGTGGTTCTGCGGCAGTGGGCACGGGTGAACGATGCGGCGTTTCTACGGTGCATGATTGAGCAAGGCGGGCACACCAGGGAATCGAGGAGCTCACCAGGAGCATGATGCGCGTGACGGCGAGGTCGGAGCTGGCCCGAGTCGCCGGATTGAGCCATTACCGGCGTCGGAGAAGATGGCCAGGCGTGGTCGATTGGAGGCGCGTCGGCTCGATTCCTGGTGTACGGTGACCAAGTCGAGGACGACGGTCACAGTGGTGGTCACGGCGGGGCCTGGGGATGCTCCATTCGTCGTCGGTGAGAATCGGCCGGCGGCTAGGGTTTCCGTCTGGGGAGAAATTGGCAGAGAAGAGGGAAAATGGAGGGCTCCCGCGCGCTTTATAGCTTCTAGGCCGTGCGCTGGCAGTCAATATCGTCGGCGACGACCACGGGACGTGGCGCTGGCGTCGCCGTGTCGAGCTCCTGTGCTCCCCAGAGACGAAGACGAAGACGTCGTGTTCCCCTTCGTATTTATCCACAGCGAAGGGGTACGTGGATTGCATGGGCCGTGCTGGGCTGGTGCTGATGGGCGGCTTACTGGGCTGCTCTGTTGGGCTGCACGGCCAGGTAAGGGTCCAGGTGGTTTTTCTCTTTTTCCTCTTTTCTGTTTTCTATTTCCTGTTTTATATTTTGTTGATTGAAATTCTATTTAGAATTTAATCACCTTTGTAGAGTTTTCTTGTTTGAATTCTGTTGGACTACATTCAAAGCACTTAAAAGATTGTTGTGGTGTATTAGTAAATTTTAATATGGTTCCCAGAACATTTCTTGATTAAATATTATTTGGCTTTGAATTAAGTACCCACATGACATGAATGTGAATATCATCTTGGAAGGACTCAAAGTAGTTTCCAAATGATATTGTTCTTATTGGATGATATGTAGAGTTTTATTGGGTATTACTTTGTAGGAAACAAGTCAGCAAGTAGGGCTTGTTTATGGAGTCCTATTTAATAAGTGACTAAATGGCATGATTTCATGTGCTAAAATTTCTCTAAGGACTTGATCCCTTATTTAGAGAATTTGGTTTCTTGCATATGATTTTATGTGAGCATCAATGTACTAGGTTTTAATTATAGGAATTAGCACTAGGTGTTCTTATGTTTGACAAGTGAAGCATAAGATTTAACTGGTGAGCAATTCTAGGTTATAGAGATGAAATGACACCATATTGCATGTGCTAGGATTAATCTTCTTTAACCAAAATAATATGGTTACTTGTTATTATTCTCATTTAGTGGTTAAGGATATGAGAATTGATTCTATCTTATTCCTATAGACTTCTTTTATATCCTTAATCTATAATTAAAGTAACTAAAATAGTTATGGTTCTTTTTATAGTTAACTTTGGTTTTATGGATGAATGATCTCTCACCATATAAAGTATAGAGTTTGACTCTAGAGGTTTTCATGTGGTTCTTAAGTGAAGAATAGGTGGAATGTAAATGTGGTAGAATTATACCTGTGATCACCAAGTGGTTCACAAGTTAAGGTTGGGGTCTGAGCCTAGGGTTGCTTATTATTGATCTCCTTATAATTTCATGTGGCTAATGATATCTGCTTATCCTATTAGGGTTTAACTTATCCTAACATACATCAAGAGCATGATCATGGTTAGACATGATCCACTTGTTCTTGATATCTTTACCTCAGGTTCTTAGGGTTTATGATCATTACTCAATTTATAATGATCAAGGTTTGGCTTCCTAAATTATTTCTAATGGAATGGGTTCTCACTTCCATGATCAAGCATTGTCTTGATCAACTATGATATATCACTTCTATATTACTTTCTAGGATGGGACTACTATGGTTGCCTCTAAAGTTTATATCCCAGGAGGATGCCTGAGATATTATGTTAGGGTTCTACTTAATCAATGATGCTATAATCATCTGGTGATATGGATAGTTCTCTCCCTCAAATTCAAGTGTTGCCTCAACTAACTTGAGTGTAGCACTATAGCTTGAGCTCTCTTTCATAGGAATAGTTATTCTAGGGTTTATGGTGTATTCACAAGATCTCATTAGATAGTAAAGGTTAAGTCTCCACCTATATGCTTAGTTGGGTTAGTTTCTACTTTACTTCATCAATTCATGGATATGATCTTACTCCATTTGGTATTGGCTAGCTCACCACTCCCAAATGATATGGTTTAACTCCTAATACTTTTGTTCAATGGTTGTCCTTTATTCTTAAGTAGGTAAAGCTATGATTTGTATGATTGATCTCTCTCATCTGGAAAGGTCTTTAATACTAACCTAAGGTTAGGCTCCCTAGAGGTTGATGTGATCATCAATATCTAGGTTTAACATAATTAGGTTCTCTCTCTAGGAATTGTCTTGAATAATATCCTGATGTTCCTCTTAAAGATGATGATTTGAATACTTGGATATATATTCAAGGTTTTAGCTTAAGGTGTTCCATTGCTTCTCTAATAAATACTATAGAACTCTCACCTCTCTAGGTTTGATGTATAAAGATTTGGTATAGAGAAGAATATATATTCCTGAATTGATCTCCTTGTCTTGTTTCCAAGAATGAAGTAGTTGAATACCAGGAAGTTCATGGTAGGATTATGGATTTGTTTAAGACATGGAAAAGATAAGTGAAGAATGGTTTGTCCATTTATTTTTACTTGATTTCCAAATAGATGTATGTTCATATGTTATGACAAGGAATTCCATGTTATGATCCTTTATAAGATCAAGTAATTGATCATTGGGTAAAGTGTTGTTGTGTTGATTTTAGTTCCATTTGATCTAACCCCTTAGATCAAATTATCTCTACCCAAAACAAGGTTGTAGCAAAGTCACATTGAGGTTTATAGCGCTTGACTTGATGAGCTACTTCAATTCCACCAAGGTCAAGTGAAACTTCAGTTACTGTGACTTTACTTTAAAAAGCTAGAATTTGCATGCATGAATGCACACATCTGTTTCGTCTATTTTTGTAACCCCATTACCTGGGATATTACAACAGCGCCACCACCAAGAGTGAAAACATATCCACTTGTGGCCTTCATCTTAGCATCTGAAGTCCAATTTGAATCACTATACCATTCAAGTCCTCTTGGATACCCGGTATAATGAATTCCATAACTCATGGTTCCCTTTAGATAGCGCATCACTCTCTCAAGAGCATGCCAATGATCATCTCCCGGGTTGGCCACAAACCGGCTAAGTTTGCATACATCAAACGAGATATCAGGCCTCGTAGCGCAAGCTAAATACATGAGTGAACCAATGATTTGAGAGTATCTCAATTGATCTCTAGTTGCCTTTTCATTCTTTCGAAGCAAGACACTAGGATCATAAGGTGTGAGAGAAGATTTGCAATCAGCATAGCCAAATCTGCTCAACACCTTCTCAACATAATGAGATTGCACAAGTGTAATCCCATTATTCTCATCTCTCAGTAACTTGATGTTTAATATAACATCAGCTTCTCCAAGATCTTTCATCTCGAAATACTGAGATAAGAAGGTTTTGACCTCCTCAATCATTTTGAGACTTGTCCCAAGAATTAGTATGGCATCCACATACAAACATAGGACAACTCCCTCACCCCCACCATGGTGGTAGTACACACATTTGTCAGCTTCATTAACAACAAAGCCCACAAATGTCAAAGTTCTTTCAAACTTCTCATGCCATTGTTTGGGCGCTTGTTTGAGACCATACAAAGATTTCTTTAATTTACACACCTTTCTTTCTTGACCTTGTAGTACGAAACCATCAGGCTGTTCCATGTAAATTTCCTCATCCAACTCTCCATTTAAGAAAGTTGTCTTAACGTCCATTTGATGAACGAGAAGACCGTGTGAGGCAGCCAATGACAGTAGTACTTGAATTGTGGTCTATCGCCACAGGTGAGTAGGTATCGAAGAAATCTTCGCCTTCCTTTTGGGTATAGCCTTTGGCTACAAGCCGAGCTTTTTTACTTCTCAATAGTACCATAAGCTCGAAGCTTCTTCTTAAATACCCATCTACATCCTACAGGTTTGCACCCATAGGACGCTCAGTTAACTCCCACATTCCATTAGCCAAGATGAAATCCATCTCGCTTTGAACCGCTTCATTCCAGTAGTCTGCATCAGGAGATGTGAGAGCTTCTGAAATGGTAGTGGGAGTATCATCCACAAGATACACAATGAAATCATTAACAAAAGACTTTGCAGTACTTTGTCTCTTACTCCTCGTTGGAGCTTCATTGTCATCCTCATCAGAATCTGAACTCTCATCATCAGATTCGCTAGACTCCATAGGAGTTTCATGAATTGGATCATATTCCCAACTAGACATGCCATGCATATCTCTCATAGGAAATATACCCTCAAAGAATGTAGCATCTCTTGATTGAAAGATGGTGCCAACATTCATTTCGTCTACTCCAGATTTCACCACAAGAAATCTATAAGCAATGCTATGGGCAGCATAGCTAAGAAAGACACAACCCACGGTTTTTGTTCCAAGCTTTCGCTTCTTGTTGATTGATAAATTCACTTTAGCCAAACAACCCCAAGTTCGTAGGTAGGAGAGTGTTGGTCTTTTCTTTTTCTCATTCCTCATATGGGGTAATCTCTTTATTCTTGGTTGGAACACAATTTAGGACATGACAAGAAGTCAATATAGCCTCCCCCACCATTCCTTAGATAAACCTGAAACATCTAACATGGCGTTAACCAAATCTGTTAGAGTACATTTTTTTCATTTCCGCAATCCCATTGGATTGTGGGGAATTTGGAGGCGTCCTCTCATGGATTATACCATGTTCCGCACAGAATAAATTGAACTCATTAGAAAAGTACTCTCCACCACGATCGGATCGAACCCTTTTTATTTTTCTTTCAAGTTGGTTCTCAACTTCAGCCTTATAGATTTTGAAGAAATCAAGAGCCTCATCTTTAGTTTTCAGGAGATACACATAACAATACCTAGTGGAATCATCAATCAAAGTCATGAAATATTTCTTTCCACCTCTTGTAAACTCACCATTAATCTCACATAGATATGAATGTATGAGCTCCAGTGGTGCCAAGTTTCTTTCCTTCGCATGCTTGTGAGGCTTGCGAGGCTGCTTTGCTTGCACACAAGCATGGCACTTAGAGTCTTTGACAAATGTGAATTTTGGAATTAAACTCATATCAGCAAGCCGTGTCATACAACCGAAATTAACATGACGAAGTCGTGAATGCCAAACATTAGTCTCGTTAACACTAGTGCTTACATGGTTCACAACATTATCACAAAAGTCTTCTAGAGAGAAACGAAACATTCCCTCACATTCATAACCCTTTCCAACAAAGGTTCCATACTTAGACAGTACAACTTTATTGGACTCAAACACCAACTTAAACCCATCTTTGATAAGACGGGAACCACTAACGAGATTCTTCTTGATAGAAGGGACATGCAACACGTTCTTCAGTTGCACGATCTTCCCCGAAGTAAACTTCAGATCTACCGTACCAACACCATGAACAGTAGCATGTAACCCATTCCGCATCATTACAGAGGGACCTCGGGCGTGATAAAAGGTAAACATGGAGATGTCAGCACACACATGAACATTAGCACATGTATCAACCCATCATTCCGTGGGCTGAAACACCGAAAGAACAGTAGGTAATATATTACCATACCCGGTAGTTCCTTCCTCTGTGTTGCCAATGACCATTTTGACGGAATTTGAGTTTATGTCCAGCCTGAACTTTCTTTCCTTTGCGTTGTGGACAACGATGAGCCCAATGGTCCGTCTCGCCACACACCCAGCAAGGACCTTTTTTCTCCGTTTTCCCCTTCTTCTTGAAGTTGGTAGTCTAGGAGACTCTCTTGTTCTTTCCCTTGGACTTGTGGGTATTTTTCTACACCATATTGGCAGCAGAACGTCCCTCGGTTGCTCTAATGTGTTTGTCTTTTGCCCTCGCCTTCTCCTCAACATCCAGAGAGCCCATGATATTCTCAAGAGAGAACTCATGCCTCTGATGTTTCAGAAAAGTGGCAAAGTTCCACCATGAAGGAGGAAGCTTAGCGACAATGCATCCCGCGACAAACTTGTCCGGTAGCACACACTTGAGGAGCTCAAGTTCCTTTGCCTTGATCTGTATCTCATGAGCCTGTTCTACTATATATCGGTTCTCAACCATTCTGTAGTCATTGAACTGCTTCATAGCATACAGTTCACCTCCGGCATCGGCAGCACCAAACTTAGCGTCCAGTGCATCCCACAGTTCCTTCCCATTTCGGATGTGCATATAAGCATCAACTAACTTGTCTCCAAGCACACTTAGGACGGCACCCACAAAGATTACGGTGGCATCCCCGAACTCTTTATCCTCTTCAGGAGTAAGCGGACCTCTGGGAGTACCTTCCGCAACTCGGTGCACGCTCATAGAAGTGAGCCACAAGAGGGTCTTATTCTGCCATCTCTTGAAATGAGAACCCGTAAACGGGCTCGGTTTGAGCGCAACACCAAAATCAGACGGTGAAAATTGCCTAAGCACATAAGGTTTTTGGATTGTTAGATTATTAGACAATATCCGTGTGAGATTAATTATCGAAAACAACATGACAGATGCACAAGCATACTTAACCACACACATCAGACTAATCACGTGCATCAGATCTGAACATGGAACAAGTACTAGTGCAAGGTAAGAGAGGAAAAACACATACATCGTGACCGGGAAGGTCGCACCAGCAACAACACGATGGTCATTGTTGATGTCGCCCATGGTGTAGACGGATCTGTCGAGGAAGCAGTCAAACCGTCAAAGATGAAGACGAACAACAGTGAGCAATCGCGCCGAGACGCTCCCCAAAAACCTTATCGCCCGCCTCCCGGTGCAGGATCTCGACGGACGAGGTTTTGGAGGTCTGCTCTCCCGGACGGCTGTGCACGTAGTCGCCGGGATGGGGAAGACTAGAGAGTAGTGCAGCGAAGGGAACTTCTTCGTGAGAGAGGCATACTAGAGAGTTCTGAGCTTGTTCCTCCAGATCTGTTGTGTCTCCTGGTATAGTCTGGGAGGAGAGCTGACCCGACCGCATTGCCACGCGTAGGAAGGCAGGGACACGCGCCGACCGCGTTGCCACGCGTAGGAAGCCAGGGACACGCGGCGAGCATGCACATGCAGGTCGACACGTGCCCAACTCAGTTGGTGCACCAAGAAAAAATTTAGGCTTCTTTGAGTGTGTCTCGAACTCGAACTCGAGTCACGAAACGCGACGTGCGTGACAAGACGAGGCGGGGCGGGCGGGCGGAGGAGGAAGAGTGCGCGAGGGCTACTTCTATTCTCACTCACTTGAAAGGACTAGAACAACAACCCTTATATACCACTTCAACTCCTTCCCAACTAGGAATGTGGGACTAAACTTTGTCCCTCAAGACTGTCCCAAGCTGCCAACGTGATGGGCCTTGAGATTTTAGGAATTGTAGGCTACATGAGCTGTCTTACTGGACTGCAGCCCATTTACATTCAACAGATTCTATTGAAATAAATTAGTACTACTCTCTCCGTTTATAAAATGATGTCGGATATTTATCTGAATTACACCGATTAAAATTTATATCGACGCTCCAAGAGGTAGTAAGATTTTTGTCCATTAAAATTCAATGCTAATGTTCGCTACATGACATGTGCCTGAAGGTTGGATATCTTGTGGAAATAATAAGAGCTTGTTGCAAACGGAGCTTGTCTCTGGTGGTTAGGTCCCTTGTGGTGGAACCAGCCCACCCAGGTTCAAGTCCTAGACTTGACATGGGTGTTTGCATTTACCTGGATTTATTCCAGGATTTAACCGGCGCTATGCTTTCAGTGGTAGGTGACGTACCCGTCAACAGCGAGGCGCCAGTGGTGACTTCGTCAACCTCAAGATATGCCGGCTCAGTCCCTCGGAGGTGCTCATAGGGGTAGGGTGTGCGTGCGTGCGTTCATAGGGGTGTCTGTACGTGCGTGTTTGTGAGCGTCTGCGTTGTACTGTGTTCTCAAAAAAAAAAAAAAATAAGAGCTTGTTGGGCCAAGATGCCAGGTCAGGTTACGACAAAAACTGCACATGAATCTTGGACTCTAAAAATTAACAAAAACACCTTTCTGGAGCTTAGACATTTAAAAAGAAATCACATATTCATATAAATGTGAACTATGTACACCGATTTCATTAAGGAATATTTTTCTTCGCAAACTAAATGAAATGAATACATGGATCAAAACTTAAAATACTTCTCAATAAATTTTAATGTTGGTGTTGGAAGATTAAAGTTTTCTAGGTACGGTTCTTCGAATCTTGCTTCGCCGAATCGAATATGATCTTTTCTCATGGTTGCCACGAGGATGTTTATCCTTGCAATATTTGTCCCGACTGCTACATCCTCGAAAATGGTGATTCGTACTCTCGGGTTCCCGGCGATGTCGATCAAGTTGTTCGATTGCTTTTCTCTGGCATACTGGTGTTGGTACTCTTGCCGATGGTGATTGACTATTTCAATGATTGCGCGCGTGCACGTAGCCTTGGCATTGCGGCTGAAATTAAAATTCTGGAAAAACCTTCATTGGTATTTTCAGGTCAGTGATTTGGTTTCTATATTTGGCAGCCTCAAGAAAAGTACAAGATTATGTTATGAAAGAAGAAAGAGTTTGATGACCTTAGAGATTTGTTGGTTTCTTTCATACTTTTTCTTGTTATAGTTGAAGTCAGCTGGTGTCTCATTACCATGTACTATTTGTTACTATAAATATATGTGGTATTGACTGTCAAAAAAGCCGAGCTCCACTAGTAATTACGAATTAACCGGTTCATATCATCGCAATGGGGTTCAGACTTAAATTAAGAGCATCCAATAAATCTTGGAACGCATACAGTTCAATATATTTCAACTAAATCATCACTGACAAAGAATTCATCAATATCTGATCAAATCAATCACAAGTAAGTATACTATAAAAAGTATCCAGTAACTATGACAGTCCCAAAGGCATCAGTAGCAGTGAATAGCCTGGATGAACAAGGTCATCATCCAGAAACCATAATGATTCTATAAGCATCAACAATATATCAATATATATAGCATAGCATGAAGACACAACCTAGCATAGAAAGGACCCATGGTAACCAAGAAACAAGGTAGGAATTGATGCTCACAGTGACTCTAGCCAAGCCCTAGCAGAACCAGTAATCCCTAGATCCTGGCAGAGGATAGAACAACAACAACTAGAGGTCCTTAATCAAGCCACTAGATAAGCAAGACCAAGGTCCATCCCTAGTCCTAGCACCACTAGAGGAGAAAGAAGGGGAGAAAGCAGAGAGGAAAAGGAGGGGTACCTGGAGCAGCAGCACTGTGGTGGCATCCATGACGGCACGTCGGTACAAGCTAGTCACGGCCGCGTCACCTGCGCCGAGCCGCAACCAAGCCCGGAGCCTTGCCAAGTACCGGCACTACCAGAGCATCACGGAACACCACCAGACCACCAGGGAGCAACGCATCGATGGTGACGCGTACAATCGCCGAAGCCCTAGCTCCCAGATAGATAGGGTTGCGCGTGAGCCACCGAGGACGTGCACGTCAAATCCATACAGTGGTGCCCGCCTCTGATCATGTGACAGGTACACCCACCATCGCAGGATCTCCCGGCGGCGAGTAGGGGCGCGCACGGAAATGGCGGGGACCGACACCCTCACATGGTTGAGATGCCACCCGTGTGGCAGGTGGATGTCAGTCCACGGTAGAGGCACGTCGGCCTCCACGAACTGGCCGCAGTCTCGACCTCCACGTTCGGCACAGGTGGAGGACGAGGTGGCCGCTGCGGCACGCAGAAGAAGCGATGGCCACCGTTGCCACCGCCGCCGCCGGAGCGAGACCCGTCCGCCTCGTGGTCGTTGCGGCAGGGGTGAAACCAACCGTTGCCCTTCGCCACGGCCTCGAGTTAGGGCACCGCTAGGGTTTCAGTCGGTGGGGGAGAGAGAGAGAGAGAGAGAGAGAGAGAGTGCGGAGTGGCGTCTAGTGTGGACTCGAGGATGACGACGGGTCTTCATTTAAGAAGACCACGCGGACCCATGTTGCCTTGGTCCCCAGTCGCTGCCATGCGGCCCAACACAATCTAGTGCGGACACGTGTGGACACATGCACTGTCCGCGGTCACCGCAAACCCAACCCAAATTTAGGCCAGAGATGTGGGCCAAACAGATAGAAACCGTTACGGCGTCGGATGCGGCAGACCATTGGGCCTTGTTTTTGGTCTGCGCGGATGCAGGTCACCATTGGAGATGGGCTAACGTTCTCCGATTTCACGGCTCACCTCATTCTCCCTCACCCCTTTTCCCCTGTGTATCCAATCGACTACCCCGTCCTGTCATGGCCACCGTTCTATTCAAACTTTATTTTACATGTCATATTCCCTAATATTACATAGTAGGTATGTGTTGTAAAATCTATTCACGGTGTTTGTGAAAAATCACAAGAAAGAAATTTGTTCTTGTCATCTATTCTATTATATACTAAAAGCAAAATACGGATGTTAAAAATAGAGACACCAGGTTAATCCACATCATTCTAATTATTTAGACAGTTAGATCTGTAAATAATGGTTGAGCTTTAAAGATGCAAAAAGTTACGTGCAACATTAGTCGTGTACAAACCAAGCCTTTGTCACGTACACACAAAAAAATATGTCATGATCGCTTGGGTCTAGACACGTTCCCAGAATAAGTGAATGAGCCATACCCATACGTGTAGTTTCTAGAAAAAAGGAAATTCAATCCCTTATCTTCCATATGAATTAGATATACACCTAAAAAATGATGTTTGAGGGCACTGTATTCTCCAATGTGATTACACGTTAATTTTTTTGGGGGATAGAGTCAAGCTAATCAAACAAGCCACGGATCTATAGTCTCTAAAATTCGTTAGATGGAGTTTGTGTCTAACACGGATATGAAAGAGAATTAATTGGTTGAGATTTTTTAGAATTTATAACTGACACATGAATATGTGGCACGCGATAGAAAAATATGCATGCACAGATTATTGTACGTGAACAAATATATTCCATCTCAATAAAAGCTACATCATATCTTGCAATATAAAATTAATTTCATTTAACTATATCATATCACTATATACAAAAGAAGTATATATTTATTGTACATGTTTAAAAAACATTAATTAATTTACAAAAATTAATATTGTACGTGAACAAATATATTCCATCTCAATAAAAGCTACATCATATCTTGCAATATAAAATTAATTTCATTTAACTATATTATATCACTATATACAAAAGAAGTATATATTTATTGTACATTTTTAAAAAACATTAATTAGTTTACAAAAATTAAAAAAATAGTTCAATATGTGTCGCACAAAAGTGAAAATATATGTAGAGAAATATTTATGGTGACTACGTACAAAGAACTGTATTAACTCCAATCATGTAATACCCTAAGTTTCTATTGATCTTTATAAATATGTTTATATAATCATGTGTAGTTCCAGTTAAAACGGTTGACACGATTTATATAGAGAGAAGACGCCCCCATATTTCCCATTTTAAACCACATGAAATCTTCTGAAACCACGTTCAGATGTTTAGTCTAATATTCACAATTTACCAATCGTGCAATGAAAGGATACCTATGTGGATAAAGTCCGTGTGCGTTTCCGGCCGGCCGCAAGAAGAATTTCATGTGGAAAATGAATATGGGCAGACAATTTTCTAGCCACACGAAAAAAGAAGAAGAGAATATGCTTGGAATATTTAGCCTGGCCGCACGGAAGTGATAATTAGGGTACATAAGAGTGATTTTTTAAAATAATATGATTTTTTAATAATTTTTAAAATTAATATGTGATTTTAATATTTTTTTTGGATCTAGCACCTGGTCTATCGGCCAGGCCAAACGGCCTGCCACATGCCGACCAGGCCGGGTAGCCAGATGGAGCTCGGTATAATGGCTGATAGATCTGGACGGGTGGCGGGCCAGAGGATGCAGGAGACGGCTGAATCCGGCTAAGATGTGGTCGAACCTGCATGGGTTCACCGAAGATGGCGGTCGGAACCTGGTCGCCAGCATGCCGGCAGATTGGGCAAAATATGGATGTTGAAAATAGATACACCAGGTTAATCCACATAATTCTAATTATTTTGACAGTTAGATCTAACAGGTTATTTAGACAGTTAGATCTGTAACTAAACGGATTCAGCTAAACAATTAGAACTGTGCTAACTCTAATCATGTAATACCCTAAGTTTCTATTGATCTATATAAATATATTTATGTAACCGTGTGTAGTTCCGGTTAAGACGGTTGACACGTACGAGAGAAGACATCCCCATATTTCCCATTTTAAACCACATGAGCCAATCACCCTCTTGTAGTCATGCACTATGCCTTGTCTTGGTTGGCGTGAGCTGGATCCGAGTTAAAAAGAAAAGATGTCAGATGGATTTTATTTGGGCCTCTTGGTTAAAGTAAATATTTTCCTTTGTCGAGATTTCCAAAATCTTGCCAAAAACAATTATTCTGGTTAGCACGGGGACAAATTTATACCGGACGGAATACCTCGGTAGTTATATAATTTGCTCAATTTTAAAGATTTTGATAAATTTAAGATAAGTTTATAAATTTGTTTATAAATTATGGGAGATATTTTGGCTGGTATTTTCGGCATGTCCGAAAACCGCTAATACGGTTGTCCACCAGTATAATTTTTAAAACCAATTAAAAGAACCTTGTGTAATTTTGTTACCAAAACTTTTTTCCGCTGACTGGATACTACTCGTAGGATTTTTTTGACGGCGTAGGATTGTTGTTAGGTGTCTTTGACATGCACAATATGTACTTTTTTTTGTTCATGCCGAGACAGTCATCGCATATGCATACAAGTTAATGTTTGGACGTGTCTATCTATTAACTCAGGAACAAGAGGGATAGGTCACATATTTCCTCGTTAAATACCAGACTTATATTAGAGATTCTCACAATCTTAAATCGGAGATCTCACAATAGTTTGATAATTTTCTAGCCTATGACAAATGAAGTAATTTAATATAATCTTTTTACACAGACGAACCACCCCCTAATTACCATGGACACCATATCTATATACTTTGCATGTACGTACACCTCCCCATTCTCATGCACTATATATATCTATATATTTGCACGTACGTATGCAGTTTTGGTAAATTTTAATGAATGCAATTAGATGTTTAGTCCAATATTCACAATTTACCAATATTCACAATTTACCAATCGTGCAATGAAGGGATACCTATGTGGATAAAATCTGTGTGCGTTTCCGGCCGGCCGCAAGAAAAAATCCATGTGGAAAACAAATACGGGCCTAGCCGCATGAAAAAAGAAAGAAAATATTCTTGGGATATTTAGCCGGGCGGCATGTAAGTGATAATTAGGCTACATAAGAGTGATTTTTTAAAATAAAATAATTTTTAAATAATTTTTAAAATTGATATTTGATTTTAATATATTTTTGGATCTAGCACCTGGTCTGTCGGCCAGGCCCAAACGGCCTGGCACCTGCCAACCAGGCCGGCCATGGACCAGGCGCAAAGGAAGACCAGAGACATGGAAGCTGGGATTTGGCCGATGGCCAACCAACCAGGGACGGGGACGGCCGGGGGTAGCCGGACGGAGCTCGGTACAACGGCTGATAGATCTGGGCGGGCGGCGGGCTAGAGGATGCAGGAGACGGCTGAATCCGGCCAAGATGGGGTCGGACCTGCAGGAGCTCACTGGAGATGGCGGTCGGAACCTGGTCGGCAGCATGCCGACAGATTGGGCTTGGTCGGCTACCGTTGTGCCGATTGGGATTGGTCGGTAGCTGGTCGACCGACTAAGTCCTAAATTCAAAAACTTTCAAAATCATGCAATTTTGTAAAAAAAAATTTAAAATAAATCGCCAGACGTTGATACGCATATACTACTCCCTCCAGTTCAAAATAAATGGCTCAGTATTATCTAATACAAGTTTATATAAATACATGTTAGCTATATATTTATTTGTATTTAGAAAAAGTTGAGTTACTTACTTTGGGACGGAGGGAGTAACAAACACACCCGAATAAATACAATACTATTTATATATGCATATAAATGTTTGAAGGTGGATTACTTATTTTTCTCACAGGTTGCATGTGATATTCTTTCGACAAGGAGAGAGAAAAAAATAGTCATAAATAAAAATTATGAATGCACAATATGTTTTTTCTGGCTTACATTAACCATGGTCGTATATCCAACACACTTATTATTCGGCGATGAGAAAACTTTCTATGTATGATTATTGCACTCGTATACTCCCTTCAAATAAGTAGCAATATAAATACTAAGGGTGACATGCGAACAAAGATAAATATGTTGTTGTTCCCATGTGAGATTGTTTTCATGTATATGCTTTAAAGTCTAAAGCTAGAGGCATGAACTTCTCTTAAATCTAATAGCACCAAAAAAAAAAGTTGGTTCACTTTTTAGTGGTTCTAGAACTGCATACATTGGTTAAGTTATCTGTCAAATATATTCATCATTTAAATATTACAATGTAGTCAAAATGCATGCAAGATTTCAATTAGCATAGAGTAAACCACCAAAACACAGATCCTAAAAACGAGATTTAGATCTTAAAAGAAAATTCATGCTATAAGAAGTTTTAAAACCCATAATGAGAGAAAAATCTATATTGACTAATAAAACAATAAGCGATATTGGCTAGCTAAAACAATTATCGATTCCAAAAGTGGGCTAAAAACGAAAAACAATGGAGTGAGAGCACACATAGATATGTGCACTCTATCGGAGCACTGAGTACCCCATGCAAATAAAATGTTCTTGATAGTTCTCAAAGTTGAAACATTAAAAATATGAAAAATTACTAATGATTAATTCCAATCAATGTAAAGCCCTATGGATATGTGAGGTCCCAAAAGTTCTACCATAAAGTCGCTTAGGTTAGGGATTATATAAAATAAAATAGTTGCAGTTTTTTCTACTACCACACTCAGTTTGAGCTGAAATTTTTCATTGAGTGTAACATATCTATGGCTCGTGAGTAAAGAATAATTGTGAAATTGGATCTTCTAGACCATGTCTATGTCTAAAAGGCCATATATTTCATAATGGAAGGTGAAAAATTATTCCATACGATCAGAGTAAATGAGAGAAAGCCATATGTCAAGGTAAAATGAAAAATTTCAATATCATGAGGGAATATGTTAATGCCATATATATTGATGACATACCATATTTATTGCACAAAATATCAACCAAAATGAAATCCAATGCACACAACCAATTAGTTAAAAATAATAATGACTAGTACAAATGCCCGTGCTTTGCCACGGGAAAACATATTTTATTTCTCAATGCACATATATAATTAACAACTCACATATGAAAATTCAAATGAATAATATTGGATTTCTAAGTGGGTTCATAGAGTAGCAAAGTATACAATAAAAAAGAGGACCGAATGCATCATAGAAGAACTTAATACATAGCCTAAGATGGAGGTATGCCGAGAGAAAATCTCTGAACCGACTCATACTGTGAATTTATATAGCTCCTGTGAATTTCTATAGATTTCATGATTCATACTGGAATAGCGAGACTAAAATCAAGAACCCTATATTCAAGAATGTGAATGGAAGTATAGGTCTATAAGGGGCATACAAGGGTGATCAAAGTTGATGGCGGAAGGAAGAGCCGACGATGGAGGGGAAGCCACCGCGTCGCCATCGAGATTGCTGCGTCCCTGACACCTTCTCTCTTTGATTTGAGCCTTCTAGTTCTCACTATGTCCGGTGACCAAGAAAGATTAAAGAATACCGTAAAGTGATCACTTAAACCTCATACCGATTTGCCATGTTCAAAAGGATAAGTTGCATTGTAATCGAGAAAGTTTCATTCATAATTACATAAAAGGAGTCAAAATAGTTGTTGCGGCGCGTCGAGGGATCGCGTGATCTCAATTTCAACTATTATATCTCAAGCTTTCAAAAAAAAAGTATTATATCTCATAAGAAAGGAAAGTAATAAAAGAACCCAAGGCAAAGCAAGAAAAAAATTAGGGAACGACCGACCCAGCTCGCCACGCACGAGCGTGCAAGCGAGCCACACTGACAGGCCAAACGGGTCCAGTCATTAAAGCCCATCTGTGACGCAGCGAGTTGACGCGCCCCCTCACAGTTTTTTTTTGCGGGTCACTCGTCCACTCTCTCTGTTCCCCATTCTTCCACCATCTTCTATACTCTCGCCGATGCCGAACATCTCTCCCCACCGCCGGCGGCATGTCCACTCCCCTCTTTCCCCACGACTGGCCTCGACGACCTTGTAATCCCCACGGCTGCCACACACGGACCCGCTCTTCTCCGTGCAACCGAGCGCTTGCGGCCAACAGAGGCGGAGTGGCATTAGATGGAAGCACAGCGGAAGGATCTGGCTGTTCGTGCTCGCGCATGTCTCTCTATCCACATCTTCGTGGTGGACTTTGGGGAACTCCGATTCTGGCCGCGCGATTCAGCCTCGACGTCCTGCTTTCCCCTTAACTGAAAGGGGAAAATTTGATCTGGGCGCCTGCCTGCGCTGGTGTGTGAATGACTCCCTTCTTGTCCGCATCGCAGCCCAGAGCAGAAGCCGAAGCTGATCGCCGAGTGCCAGGCGGCGGACGCCGTGGTGCTCACCTACGCATGTGTCAGGCTCTCCACGCTCGAGAGGCTCAGCACCTGCTAGCTCCCGGAGCTCAGGCGCATCCAGGTAATCAATATTCTTGCGCTCTATTTCTTGGTTCTGTGTCATTGCAGGTCTGGGTTCAGTCACGATTCGTTATTAGGTAGGTTGCCCGTGCTTATGATTTGTGCTCTTCAATGTTTCAGCTGAAGGCGCCCGTGATCGTGGTGGGGTGTAAGCTCGACCTGAGGGACGACCAGCAGAACAGCCTCGAGCAGACCATGGCACCCATCATGCAGTCCTTCCGTGAGATCAAGACCTGCATCGAGTGCTCTGCGCTTCGCCAGATCGAGGTGAAAAAGACCCCCCTTGTTGGTCTCGGAATGTTTATACAGCTTCAATTTGTGTTGTTACCACACTTGATATGTTAACAGTGAAACTGGAATGCTCAAAATGCTGATTGACTCAGCTGTTCAGCGTACGTTATGTAACAACCACACCATGCAATGTTTGTAATTTGGTTCTGCGCTAATTCAACTATTTAGTTGGTAATTTTGTTTGTTGTATTAGAGGTCTAGATGTATTGTGCTTCAGTAGGGTGAATTATAACAACAGTTTATGAACTGCACAACAAAAGAACGATGTAGTTTTAGTTCAATTCCCTCTCCCCAACAGAATTCCCAAGCACCCCCCACGGGAAGAGATTCGTGGGAGTTAGCTCCCTTAATTCCCTATCCCCATACCTAATCAACTCCCATGTCCTCCAACCAAACGGTAGATTTTAAGTCTCTTGCCCTTTAATTCCCATTCCCTAATTCCTATTACCCTCAACCAAACACGCTGTCACGGGTTTTGGTTATGTGTTGTCTTGACGTTATGCAAAAGACATACTGAGCTCACTTGACGCTATACATATGGAGGAAGTTTTAAAATAGTTTAACCAAACTATGTTTTGGTGTTGATCTGATATTCGTGATTGTGTCATGTGTGTTCAGGTCTTGCCAGTTAAAAGTGTACTCCAGAAGTCACTGTGAGTTCACTCTGTTTAATCCTTGGCTCCTTTGCACGTAGATAAATTTTATCACTGTATATAGGCAATCTTTTCGGTCTTTTGCATGTCATTGCTATCTATAGCTTGAATTTAAGTATATGCTGATGTTATCTGCGCATGAGTTCAAAACAAGTTGTTTATTCTTCTTTGTTATCACCAACGTGCCTTTTAACTGTGTAATAAAGTTTGACACTGCCATGTGTTACAGGCTGAATTTATTTGCATTTTTATGTGGTTAAAGCTCAATACTGAATATCTCTATGTTGATTTTCGCAGAGCCATTCTTCAATAACTGACGATGAATCCAGGGATGCTCACTCATATGATAGAAGAACTCACAGTGGAGCTCGGGTTGTGTATGACCAGGAGAAGGTTGATTTCACTACACTCTTTCAAATTCCCACGAGTACATTTTAAAAGAGCTAAAATTCAGCTCATTTTTTTTTATCTTATCACCGAAGCAGCCAATTGAAGATGATGATTCCAATGTGATGTTTGATGCGATGCGTAAAGAAGTGAGGCAAACTGTTGAAGAAATCAGAACTCAGCTTGAAAAGGTAATTTTGACCTGCTAAGTTTTCTAGGAACCTTTGTTTATTTTTCTTGTGCCGTGCTCCTTCTTTCAAGCTGCTTATTTTTACAAAGTTTTGATTGTTGCACTGAAGTATCAGTTGAAGGTCTAACAGTAGCCCCCACTCCACCTTTTAAAGAATGCTAAAATATTTCACATCAGTGCCACAATGTTGTTTGAATTTACACAGAATAGATCTTGATCCCTCAATAAATTCTATCTGGAGCATAGGGCTCTAGGATGTTATAATTTGTGATATAGACTCGCGGAAAGACTTGAGGTTGAATTCTTTGCATCTCTTTTTGTAGAGTAAATCTAATGATAAAATCTTAGTCTTATCTGTTTGTCTTGTTTAGAGCTAGAATCTGAAAAGCTTAGATGTTGAAATCCCATCACTCATCATGTCCTCTGTATTTGTCCACACAGAAACCTCTTATCTTGCTCATCTACTGCCTGCAGTGATCCTATTCACTGTTAATCATACATTCTAAATTATACGATTCCTAACTATGATTTGTCGAGCAGTGATGAGAAAACGTACAAGGCACTAAAACTAGTCACTGAAAGGGAGATATTTCAAAGTGCTGATGTGATTTTCTGCATTTGTGTTGGTGCTGGAGACCCTCGTTTGTCGAACTTCCGTTATCGCCGGGTACTGATTTATCTACTTCTTGCATTATTTAGTTCGGTGCTCGTATTTGTTATTTATTATATTATGAAGTGGTTTAAATGGTTAATTACAGGTTTTTATTGATGAGTCTACACATGCAACAGAGCCCAAATGTCTTATTCCGTTGGTTCTTGGTGTCAAGCAGGTAAAAAAAAATTAACGAGTTCATTTAGGTTAACTTGATTATCTCTACTCATACATTATCCATTTAGGTTGTTCTTGTTGGAGATCATTGCCAATTGGGTCCAGTCATCATGTGCAAAAAGGCAGCACGAGCAAGATTAGCACAATCTCTCTTTGAGCGTCTTGTTATTCTTGGAGTCAAGCCATTCAGGCTACAGGTAATGGTTGCCTTTTTCCGTCTTAGTAGTACCATCATAGGAAGGATAAGTTTCTGGATTGCTCACACAAAATTTCATTAAGCTGTTCCTCACCTTGTAGGTGAGAAACATGTATTATTTCGTGAAGCTGTTTCTATTTTAAATATTCATGGGGTTTGAAACTGCTGTTTTAGATATTTGTGAGGGAAGACCATTGTGGCTAGCTTTGTTGTGATCGTCCTGCAAAATCACAGCAGCGCTAGCAGGGTGGTTTAGGTGATTGCGAAGGTGGAACTGACAATGATAAATACAACTACAGGTAAAATGAAACTGAGTTTTAATACCTCGTTTGATTATAATTTTTTTGTTCTCAAATGTTAACTGTATGCATGACGATATTAATATTAAGAATAAAATCGGCTTCCATTACAGTACCAAAAATTTATACATGTGGTTAGGAAGCTGAAGAGGATGATGCACTGATATGGTTCAGTTTTGAGAAAATGATATTGCGAGATCAGTTCAACAGCAGGTACTCAATTTTTTTCACTGATCTTTATTGCTGCGGTGATCCGGATTGTGCAAAGGCTGTTCAAAGGTACGGCCTCTAGCTTCATTGTTCATTAGTAGCACACGAGGGATGATCCTTTTTGCTTTCACTCATCACTGATCTCTGCTTTAGAGTGTGTTGACACACGGAGCAAGCTCGGCGTGGGCGTTGTGTCACCTTACAAGGGCCAAGTTCGTGCCATCCAGGAGAAGCTCGGGAAGACATACGAGATGCACAGCAGTTTCACCGTGAAGGTCCGGTCCGTGGATGGATTCCAGGGCGCCGAGGAGGACATCATCATCTTCTCCACTGTGCGGAGCAACAACGCTGGAAAAGTTGGCTTCCTTAACAAATTGAACCGTACCAACGTGGCGCTGACACGGGCCAAGTGAGTTGAGCTTCCTAGTGTGATTTTGTGTCCAGTTTCTTGAGTCACCTGAAACCCTGTATGTGATTTTGTGTTCTGTTTTCTTTCACAGGCACTGTCTCTGGATAGTAGGGAACGCAACCACATTGATATTTTGACTGCACGTCCTTGAAATACCACTATTATCATACTATTGAATGCCCGTAACACATTTGCAAACTGAATAACACATTATGCCATCGGTCCTAGTCTAACACATCTGATATAATGAGATCTGTCCCCTCAAAGTATGATTTACCAAGTCTAACCAAACCATCTTGTTAACTCGTGTGATGCATGTATTTTTTTAGAGGTGTCATTACATACCTTAACTCCCTGAACCCAATGGTAATCTGCCTTGTGAAGAAAGTCGATATTCTTGTTTGAAGGGGACGTGGTCGGTGAGAAGATGGTGCCTCAGGTCATCATGAACACAGTTATGGCATGGCCCGGCATGATTTATACTATTGGAGAGAGGGTACAAACGTAAATCACGAGATAATTAATTGAAGAAAGGCAAGTAATTTATGTTTATTGATCCTTTTGATATGCTTCCTTGACAATTTGTTGACTGAATATTTGCTCATTGAATTTATAAACAAAATTTTTGGGTTCAATTAATGAGATTCCTTTAAAAAATTGATATGCTTCCTTGACAATTTGTTGACTGAATATTTTGCTCATTGAATTGATATGCTTCCTTTATAAAAAAATGCAGGTGTTGGGCTATCGTCATGCATGGTTTGCCGTCTTGGATAAGGATATGACGAGCGGTCATGTGCCGTCATTAAGACATCAAATATTTTAGCCTCCGATTGTATGACAGATTGAATGGGATATGGTAAGATGGTTATGTGACAGATTTTATGCCTCCAATTGCGAAATTTGGGTATTGGGCAAAATTTGGCAAGTATATTATGTGGGTTTGTATAAGGATTGTGATTGGCTGGGTGTAGAGCGGAAATTGGGCAAGGGGCGGAATTATGGCAGTCTAATTATGTGGGTTTGTATAAGGAAGGTGATCTTGGAGGTGTCACTTATGGAGGTGATTAGGAAGCTATTTGTTGCGTTTTGCTGAACTGTGGATTTCCGTGATTCTGGTGCAGGTAGCGACGCGGCCCATAATGGCTGACGAAAGCCCATTCGGGATTAGCGATGGTTGACGAAATATGATGGCAGAAAACGGAGGAAGTTCCTCCTTTTTATATAGTAGAGATAACCAACTATCCATTCCTAGAGAACATCAACATGTATCAATGATCTTTAACCTAAACCCCTTCCTTTTACAACATCGATAGACCACAATGGAGCTCTAAAGCGATGTTTCCTATGATGAGCCACATCCATACTCTTTGTTGTTGCATCCAACAATTGATGTGCATATTAATGACTTCCAGTCATGTGTTGCAGCTATATAATCACATATTTTTTCATTGATACACCGCAAATCTATGTGAAACTATGAACTTATTCATTAAAAACATAAAGATGATGCCCTCGCATTTGCGAGGGCCACTATGCTAGTTTTTCCTAAAGTTACATCTGAAATGATTATGTAAGAACCCATTCACAGGGTTAAATTAGGAAAATTTCTTACATGTATTCAAGCTAAATTTTTACATGTCATCTTATCTAATCTTACATGGTATGTGTGTGTTGTCAAATCCTTCCGTGTTGGTTGTAAAAATTGCACAAAAATCAATTATGTATAAATTGATGTGACAAGAAATTCTTACATGTATTACCTCTTTAAATTACATGCATTTTGCCTTAATTTACATGTAAAATTAATCTGCACAGTAGTATTTGTCATACATGCGAGTAGGAAAATCCTACTTATATTTGATTATGTCAAAAAATCACTTATGTAAGTAGGAAAATATCTCCTATAATTAGGAAAAATATTGTTGTATTTTTGGCCTAAATTACATATGGAAATTTCAGTCATGTAAGTAGGAAAATAATTCTTGCACGGCCGAAAATTTACATGTCTCTCTGCCTGGTATTACATACTTGATAACATGTAAAACTAATTTACATGACTGTAAGTAGGTGATATTTATTTTTACATATTTGCATACCTAGTGTAGAAGAAACGAAACCGTTAAGGTGCATACCATACACAAAAGAAGAACTACTCCCTATGTGCATCAATGTAAGATGTTGGTACTTTTAAAATAGATTAGATATAACCAAAATAAGTAAATCTGCACATAAAAATAGACTAGATACAAACTAAAGTGGATGAATCAAAACAAAATGTTGCTTCAACATTTTACATTTCCAAACAAAACATTAATGTCGTCTTCGTTAACTACATAAATCTTCATAGAAGTTAAACTCGGCACTTACAGACTTTACTGTGACTGAAATCTCTCTTCACATGGTTCCAATATTTATGAACTAGTATCGGAAAGCACCATGGCATGGACACAGGAAAACGCACAGAACTAAACACATGAAATCTGAAAAACCATCTTCTTAGCTTGAACATCAAACACTTGGACAGCCGGTGTGAAACTCATGAGCTGTTTTGAAAAAACCCGTCTCGCTCCCTCCCCCCCCCGCGCGGGCGGCAGGGCGAACCCAAGCCGCCGCTCCTCCCAGCCTGATTCTCCCCCTCCCTCTCTGCGCCGCCGCCAGCGTGGGCCGCTGGCCGTTGCCTGTGCGGTGCTGGCGGCGGCGGGCGGTCTTTCCCCGCGAGCGTGGAGCCCTGGCGCGGCGCAGGGCGGCCCGTGCCGGTGCACCTCGGCCTATGGCGGTCTGATGCGGCGGCGTGAGATCCGTGTGTCCGGTGGAAGGAGGCGCAGCGGCGCCGTCGTTGGCGGCGGAGCGGCGGTCGGGAGGGGTGGTGGCGGCGTCCGTTCAGCCAAGATCTGGGCCCCTTTTGGGCCCGATCTGGGCTTGGCGGGCCATAGGCCCCTGGTCCGACCTTGCTGTTCCCTGGTGGCGGAAGAGGCTCGTCGGCGGTGGCAGGGTGGTGGCGACGCCACGGCCGGCCTGCTGCAGCTTGGCGGCGAGGACTTCACGGGCCTGATTGGGCTCGGCCGGGCTAGGAGGGGCCTGGTTTGTCCTTGCTGCTTCGTCCGGTCGGCTGCCGTGAAGACCGCCGGTAGTGGTCGTCCGGTGGAGGTTGTTCCCTCCCGCCGGTAGTGGTGTGCTACCCCGGGCCCTGCTATCTCCCTCTTCCTCCTCTAGGCCTTACGCCGGTGTCCACGGCGAGGCAACGATGAGGACTTCAAGACCGTGGAGGCGTGTGTTGGTGGGCGGTAGGTTGGGGGGAGCTCATCGAATCGTCCAGGATGGTGGTTTTGGGGGTTGGGAGAAATCCATGTCGGCTCATCCAACTCTGACGCGGTGGCGCCTGAGGGTGCCGCCTTGCCTTCTTGGAGGGCGTCGGATGTACCCCCTCTCCATTTCCTTCCGTGTACCGGGGGAAAGCCCAGGAGTTCTCCGGACAGCAGCGGCGTCGTCGTCGTTCTCCTTGTTGAAGGTGTTGTTTTGGTATGCGGCGGTTCGAGGTGTTAGGAGTGTGGTGGGAATCCTCCGGAGGACGCAGCGGTTGCGGGGTCGTCATGGTTCTTGTCGAGCTACCGGTGTCGGCATTTGTTTCCTTTTTTTCTTTCTCTTCCGTTTCTTTTGGGCCTGATTGTGCTGCGGCCCCATCATGCTTGTATTGTGTGGTTGCTATATTAATATAGCGGGGCGAAAGCCTATTTCGAAGAACATCAAACACTTACAAAGCCTGACTATAATGCAACAATTCCTACTCAAGAATAGAAACCATCCTGTTTGTTCTCCATGCTCGAAACACACATCGCCCCAAACCGAGAAAATCTCCAGTGTTGAACGCATAACACAGCTGCGCTGGAAATACATATTCCTTGACAATGCTCGTTCAACACTGAAACTGCTTTTACATACAGTAGCAATTTAGCCAACTGCTGCAACCAGGAAATATCACATGTCGGCCTGCTTGGTTGCTTAGGACTTAAGAGGAAGGGCCGATGCAGAACTCCTTGGTCGGCTGTGGCGCGGGCGCGGTGGTGCATACCGCCGGAGGCCGATGGAGGTTGCCCTCTGGAGGCGCTTGAGGTCGGCGTCGTCGTCTGTTAAGATGACGAATCCGTCGTTCTGGAAGATGCTCTCGAGGAAGGCGAGGTTGCAGGCTCGGCGGGACTGGGCGTCGTCGCGGTGCACGTCGAGGGCGGCCCTGTCGCGCAGCACGGCGAGGCACGTGGCGGCGACGGCGTCTCTGTCGGGGTGGGCGCGCAGGACGGGCAGGATGCCGCGCGCGAGGTACCGCCGGGCCCAGGCCTCGTCGCCTCGCTTGAGCGCGCGGACGAAGCGCTGGAACCTGACGATGAACAGGGTGGCTGCCGCCTCGGGCGTCGTCCTGTCTTCCAGGAACGCCGACATGTACTCGTCCGCCGCCCGCCATCGCCCCTCGTCGATCATGGAGCCTACGCGGGGCCAGTCGAAGCGGAGCCGCGCCTCCTTCTCCAGCGCGTGCGCCGCCCGGTGGAGTTTCCTCGACTTGAGGAACGCGTACACGCGCCGGAGGAGGAGATGCTCCGACTGCCGATCCATGCGCGAGGCAGCTGCTGTTCCTTTGCGATGCGATGCGTCTTCTTCTTCTTCTTCTCCCCGCCTTCCTCACTTTTAGTTAGTTCGAAGAAAGAGGTAATGTTTTGCGTGGTTCGTGCATCAGCCCTCAATCCGTGCTTATATAGATTGGTGCTGCCGATTCCGGCTTCGATTCTCATGCACGTCACAAATCGCCAATCCGAGTAGGAACCGGTGTGAGGACATTTGGATTGCCAGCCATATCATTCACCGATTCCTAATGGGAGTCGGCTAGCCCAATCAATAAAGGCAGGAGCTGTTGCACAAACCAAGCGATCCAGCGAGTTCATCGTTCCCTTATCTGGCCAGAAAACGATGGCGATCGACCGGCAGTCTGAGCGGATCGTCCTGCGGCGCGCGCACACGTTTCTCATATCACGCAAGCTGACGGCGACGGCGCGCGCGCTGGAGAAGGAGGCCATGCTGCTCAGGAGAAGGCCGGCCGAACCAGCGGCGACGGAGGGCGTCGACCGGCAGTCGGAGTGGATCGTCCTGCGCCGCACGCACGCGTTCCTCAAGTCACGCGACCTGGAGGCGGCGGCCTACGCGCTGGAGAAGGAGGCGCGGCTC
The DNA here is from genome assembly GCA_030979885.1 of Lolium multiflorum. Lineage (NCBI taxonomy): Eukaryota > Viridiplantae > Streptophyta > Magnoliopsida > Poales > Poaceae > Lolium > Lolium multiflorum. The sequence goes on from CM061753.1 coordinate 252,754,604, forward strand.
AGGTTCGACTACCGCCACGTGTCGACCCTGCTGGAGGACGGGCGGTGGCGGTCGGCGGACGAGTACGTGTCGTCGTTCTTGGGTGGAGACAACACGCGCACGCCGGCGGCGGCGTCCGCGCTGTTCGTCGTCAGGTTCCAGCGCTTCGTGGACGCGATCAGGCGGGAGCAGACGGCGTGGGCGCGACGGTACCTGGACCTTGCCGTGCGGCCCGTGCTGGCGAACCACCCCGACGGGGCCGCGGCGTGGGCCGGCTGCCTCCGGGCGCTGGACGCCGACGCGGAGTCTCTCCGGCAGGATCACGCCGACGCGGAGTCTCTCCGGCAAGATCACCCCGACGACGCCCGCTACAGGCTGCGCTGCGTCCGCAACTTCATGCGCTGCATCAACTACAACGCGCAGCTCAGCCGTTGCAAACTCAGCTTCTTCAACGACGAGCGGCCCATGCGCGTCCGCGGCGGCCGTGCCACCAGCACCCTAGGCCTGCGCATGCAGCGCCTGAGATCGACGCATCGATGTGCACCACACTGGTGTAGAGGATTTCCTGTGACTTCTAAGAATTTCCTTGAAGTATCTCGTATATATAAACCTTCAGAGATGGTTATGCTTTATACATGGTGGAATCAAGCACTCCTCGGTGAAAAAGTATGTACTGTTCATAAAACATAGCATGACATTCTAGCTTCTTCTAATTTTGGGTTTCCAAATCATTCAAAAAATAGAAAACATCCTAAGTCTGTGTTAGTACCACAAGTAAATGGGTAACAGAGAGCTACTTTCCATTACAAACACACGAATAAGAGCATCTTCACATGCGGCCCTAAAAGTGCGACCGACAAATCTCTGGGTGTGGTGGGGCTAGCTATCTACTAAACAAGTGTAAGCAACATTTAGTTTCAGAAAACAAGAAAGCAAACGTAAGAGGTAAATAAATCATACAAGGCAAATTTAATAATTCAACAAATATTGTTGTCACCATAAGATAACCAATTGAACTCAACAACCAGGACTACATCAAGTAAATGATCATCAACAGAATAGTACTGCTAAATATGATCAAGTAGATCTACAAAAACTCTTATGAACATACTACTCACTAATCAACGACACAACTCATAAAAAATTATGCTACAACCGAATTCTATGGTGGATTTAGGGGTTATAGGAGATTTAGGGATTACCCAAGAGTTGTGACACCCAACGTAATCTGCAATTACCTTGAGATGATAGCACCTTCGTATAGTCGACTGTGGAAGCCAACTGTCACGCCAAATCTGAATACTCCTCACATTGCCAACCCGCCAGACAAGACCTTTCTTCAGTAGTTCAAGGCCATGTACGATCGCTGTCCACGTAGAGGATGGACTACATGTAAAAACAGTATCGACAAGATCCCCATTTGGGTAATATCGTGCACAGAGAACACACGTGCACACAAGCTATCTAGGAAGGCTATTAATTTCCATGCATGTCTTGTCTCGCCAGAAGGGCTTGATTGAAGATACACATATTCCTAAATCCCATACTGCCTGGCAACTTAGATTGGAGGAGTTTTGGCCATCCAACCCAATGTGTTTTCCTTTTGCCATTAGGAGAGTCCCACCAGTAATTATGAATTGACCGGTTCAAATCATCGCAAACCGAAGCAGGTAATTTGAATACACCCATGTAGGACCCTAAACCCCCCGTTGGTATCGCTTGTGCAATGGAATTAATAAGCACCTCTCGCGCACTCTGCGCTAACATACTATCACCCCATTCCATTAATCATTTACTCAATCGTGTTTGGATGCTTTGAAATTTTCCTTTATTCATTCTTCCCCTGGAGTAGGTTGCCCCAAATATTTATCTTTGAAAGTTTGTTGAACAATATTCAAAGTGGCCCGTATTGCATCTTGAGTCTCCTGTGAGCAAACAGTACTAAATAGAGCAGAACACTTAGCCGGTTGATTAATTGGCCCGTACCTTTCTCATATATATATATCCAACACCTCCTTCACTCGAGTAGCTTAATCTGTCGTGGCTCTGAAGAATAACAAAGTATCATCCGCAAACAACAAGTGTGAAGTCCCCGGAGCATTGCGACAAACTTTGATGGGGGAAATACCGCCTGCCTCAACCTTATGCTGCAGTAAAGCTGATAAGCCACCCGCGACAAATAAGAATAGAAAGGGAGACAGGGGGTGTCCTTGCCGTAATCCTCTTGTTGGGGAGAAAGCTTCCAACAAGGTTCTATTAAATTTAGGGCTCTTTTACGGTACCCTCAAATGATTCTGGACTGTCCATTCTCCTCTATCCAACAGCTTAGATTTAGTCATACCACAACACAAAGTGCGAGAGGTGCAAAACATACTACTGGGGCAAAATCGGTAAAGGGCAAATTAAATCCGCTATCCTCGGGGCAACTACCTATTATGTAAGTACGATAAGATTTTTTCCAAATTTCTTTCATCCGTCTCGCTGTCTCCTCTACGCCTCTGATTTCTTGATGCCCGTCGAGTTGCTCTCGTGTATTCGACATGGAAACTCCGGTGAGCCGGCCGTGATGTTCGTATGTGCTCGGTTGTTGCCTACTCCGCCCCCGACCTGTTGGCGTTCGTATGTTCTATCCATGGAGAGACTGGCGGGACACGACGTCAACTACTCCAACATGGAATGGTTGCTACCTTCAGATTGAGTTGGATTGTTATTCTATATCACTGATCTTTTTGATCATGCAACAACCTGTTGGGAGAAAATACTGCCAGGAACGGTGTAGCTGCCAGGCAGCGCGATCTATGGTGTAGTTGCACCGGCGGCCACACAGTCAGTCGGCAGACAGACATGTGCGATGGTCTTGGACTCCTGATCACACGGCGAGCTAGCACGTGCGCGGTGTGCGCTGGCAGCGGCTTTGCTACACACGGTGATGTCAATGGATAATTACGGTTAAGGGGAAAAGGACCACGGTACCCCTACAAATCAATGGCTAGATATTAATTCATACCACTCACCTCTACCCTAGTGGTAAAAGGTACCGTAAAAAACCCCTAAATTTAACTGAATATTTCACCGTGGTCACAAACGCCATGATCCATTGCACCCACCGGTGAGAAAACTCATCTTATGCATTTTACTCTCCTGGAACGACCAGTTCACTCTGTCATAAGCTTTGGATAGATCAAGTTTATAAACGCGGAAATTATCGTTTGAGGAAGTACGTACCATGCTCCATGTAATGAAGGCACTCAAAGACCAATAAGGCATTACACCTAATCATATGCCAAGGAACCAAGGCACTCTAGTTTTTAGATATAACCTCACCAAGTAGAGGCCTAAGCCTATTCACCAAACATTTGGAGACGATTTTGTATAGGACATTGCAAAGTCCAATTGAGCTGTAGTCCTTCAAGCTGACCGGGTTGTCCACTTTAGGAATTGAAACAATAGAGGTATCATTGGACCCATCAGGCATATGTCCTATAGCAAAAAATTCATTGACCGCAACTATAATATCCTCCCTCACTAGTTCCCAATTCCGCTGATAAAAACATGCAGGAAAACCATCCGGGCCAGGGGCCTTAAGCGGTCCAATCTGAAAAAGAGCACCGGTGATTTCATCATTAGTGAATTCTTCGCAAAGTTGATTATTCATATCTTGAGTGATATTTTCATGTAGAAACTCTGCAATATTTGAATCATCAAGAGTTGGGTCTTTTGTATACAATGACTGGAAATATGACATTGTCATCCTCTACATGTCAGACAGTACAATATTAACCACACCATTATCATCTCGCAATTTTAAAATTGTGTTCCTGCGAACCCTCTACACTGCCTTTTGATGAAAAAACTTCATGTTTTGGTCTCCCTCACGAAGCCAGTCTACGCGAGAACGTTGCAGCCATAACATCTCTTCACGATACAAAATATCATTGTCACCCTAATCTCATCTCTTGGTGCATTAGACCCATGCAAGTTAGTTAGCTTCTCCATAATTTATCCAGCTCCGTTGTTACACTCCCAAATTTACGCTTGCCCCATTAGTGAAGCGTCTTCATAACTGTAGCAAGGCCACGGTTGATGCTTCCCAAGTCCACCATGTGACCCAGAATTTTCCATGCCGAATCAATCAACTCCTTCAGAGAAGATTCTCTTTCCCAAAAAAAATTCATACCGCAAGTACTTGGTGACCTGAGGCTCACTTACTTCCTTTACTAGTGACCAGTGTAGAGGGTAGTGATCTGAACATGGAGAAACCATATGTACTACAGTGAACTGCGAATAGATGTCCCTCGGCGCATGATACGTCTCCAACGTATCTATAATTTCTTATGTTCCATGCTAGTTTTATGACAATAGCTACATGTTTTATTCACACTTTATAATGTTTTTATGCATTTTCTGGGACTAACCTATTAACAAGATGCCACGGTGTTTCTGTTTTCTGCTGTTTTTATTTCAGAAAACTTGTTTTACAAATATTCTCGGAATTGGACGAACAAAAGCCCACGGCCCTATTTTCCACGGAGGGTTCCAGAAGACCGAAGAGGAGTCGAGGAAGGCCAGCAAGGGGTTGATACGTCTCAAACGTATCTATAATTTCTTATGTTCCATGCTACTTTTATGATGATACTCACATGTTTTATACACACTTTATGTCATTATTATGCATTTTCGGCACTAACCTATTGACGAGATGCCGAAGAGCCAGTTGCTTGTTTTGCTGTTTTTGGTTTCAGAAATCCTACAAAGGAAATATTCTCGGAATTGGACCAATCAATGCCCAGGGTCTTATTTTTCCACGAAGCTTCCGAAGACCGAAGGGGATACGAGTGGGGCGACGAGGCGCCGACACCACAGGGCCGCGCGGCCTGGGTGGGGCCCACGCCACCCTATGGTGTGGGCCCCCGCGCCGCCTCCAACGCTACCCTTCCGCCTACTTAAAGTCTTCGTCGCGAAACCCCCTGTACCGAGAGCCACGATACGGAAAACCTTCCAGAGACGCAGCCGCCGCCAATCTCATCTCGGGATTCAGAGATCGCCTCCGGCACCTGCCGGAGAGGGGAATCATCTCCCGGAGTGCTCTTCATCGCCATGATCGCCTCCGGATTGATGTGTGAGTAGTTCACCCCTGGACTATGGGTCCATAGCAGTAGCTAGATGGTTGTCTTCTCCTCATTGTGCTATCATGTTAGATCTTGTGAGCTGCCTATCATGATCAAGATCATCTATTTGTAATGCTACATGTTGTGTTTGTTGGGTTCCGATGAATATGGAATACTATGTCAAGTTGATTATCAATCCATCATATATGTTGTTTATGTTCTTGCATGCTCTCCGTTGCTAGTAGAGGCTCTGGCCAAGTTGATACTTGTAACTCCAAGAGGTAGTATTTATGCTCGATAGTGGGTTCATGCCTCCATTGAATCTGGGACAGTGACAGAAAGTTCTAAGGTTGTGGATGTCTGTTGCCACTAGGGATAAAACATCAATGCTTTGTCTAAGGATATTTGTGTTGATTACATTACGCACCATACTTAATGCAATTTTCTGTTGTTTGCAACTTAATACTGGAAGGGGTTCGGATGATAACCTGAAGGTGGACTTTTTAGGCATAGATGCATGCTGGATAGCGGTCTATGTACTTTGTCGTAATGCCCTGATGAAATCTTATAGTAGTCATCGTGACATGTATGTGTATTGTTATGCCCTCTCTATTTGTCAATTGTCCAACTGTAATTTGTTCACCCAACATGCTATTCATCTTATGGGAGAGACACCACTAGTGAACTGTGGACCCCGGTCCATTCTTTACATCTGAAATACAATCTGCAATACTTGTTCTTTACTGTTCTTCGCAAACAAACATCATCTTCCACACTATACGGTTAATCCTTTGTTTTCAGCAAGCCGGTGAGATTGACACCTCACTGTTACGTTGGGGCAAAGTACTTTGATTGTGTTGTGCAGGTTTCACGTTGGCGCCGGAATCCCTGGTGTTGCGCCGCACTACACTCCGTCACCAACAACCTTCACGTGTTTCTTGACTCCTACTGTTCGATAACCTTGGTTTCTTGCTGAGGAAAACTTGCTACTGTACGCATCACACATTCCTCTTGGGGTTCCCAACGGACGTGTGTTGCGCACGCATCAAGCTCTTTTTCGGCGCCGTTGCGGGAGATCAAGATGGGGAGTCTCCCACATCCAATCTCTTTACTTTGTTTTTGTCTTGCTTTACTTTATTTACTGCTTTGTTTGTTCTCTATATCAAAAATACAAAAAAATTAGTTACTAGTTTTACTTTATTTACTGTCTTGTTGCGTTCTCTATATTAAAAACACAAAAAAATTAGTTACTTGCATTTACTTTGTTTAGTTTGCTTTATTTACTACTGTTAAAATGAATACTCCTGAAAACACTAAGTTGTGTGACTTCACTAGCACAAATAATAATGATTTCCTATGCACACCTATTGCTCCACCTGCTTTTGCAGCAGAATTTTTGAAATTAAACCTGCTTTACTAAATCTTGTTATGAGAGAGCAATTTTCTGGTGTTAGTTCTGATGATGCTGCTGCTCATCTTAATAATTTTGTTGAACTTTGTGAAATGCAAAAGTATAAGGATGTAGATGGTGATATTATAAAATTGAAATTGTTTCCTTTCTCCTTAAGAGGAAGAGCTAAAGATTGGTTGCTATCTTTGCCTAAGAATAGTATTGACTCATGGACTAAATATAAAGATGCTTTCATTGGTAGATATTATCCTCCTGCTAAAATTATATCTTTGAGAAGTAGCATAATGAATTTTAAGCAATTGGATAATGAACATGTTGCTCAAGCATGGGAAAGAATGAAATCTTTGGTAAAGAATTGCCCAACCCATGGACTAACTACTTGGATGATCATCCAAACCTTCTATGCAGGATTAAATTTTTCTTCACGGAACCTATTGGATTCAGCTGCTGGAGGTACCTTTATGTCCATTACTTTGGGGGCGGCGTCAAAGCTTCTTGATGATATGATGATAAATTACTCTGAATGGCACACTGAAAGGGCTCCACAAGGTAAGAAGGTAAATTCTGTTGAAGAAACCTCCTCCTTGAGTGATAAGATTGATGTGATTATGTCTATGCTTGTGAATGGTAGATCTAATGTTGATCCAAATAATGTTCCTTTAGCTTCATTGGTTGCTCAAGAAGAGAATGTTGATGTGAACTTCATTAAAAGTAATAATTTCAACAACAATGCTTATAGGAATAATTCTGGTAACAACTATAGGACATATCCTTCTAATAATGGTAATGGTTATGGTAATTCTTATGGTAATTCTTACAACAATAATAGGAATGTACCCTCTGGTCTTGAAGCCATGCGTAAAGAATTTATTAGTACACAAACTGCTTTCAACAAATCTGTTGAAGAAAAGCTTGGTAAATTGATATTCTTGCTTCTAAGGTTGATAGTCTTACTGCTGATGTTGATCTTTTAAAATTGAAAGTTATGCCTAATGAAGATAAAGATATTAAGTCATTTGCTACAGCAAACTCCATACAAGTTCGAATTAATGAAAATATTAGATTGATGGCTGAATTGCATGCTAGGTGGGAAAGAGAAAAAAGAAAAACTTGCTAAAGAGAATAATGTAGCTAAAGTTTGGACTATTACCACCACTAGTAATGTTGATGCTTCACATGTTGCTACACCTCCTACTATCAATGGTAAAATAATTGGTGTTGGCAATGTTTCTACTCCTAGTGCAAAGCGTACAAAACTGCTTGAAACTGCTAAAACTGCTGAAACTGCTTGTGATAAAACTGCTAAAAAAATTCAAAATATTGGGGACAATGATCCCATTGCTGTAGATCATAATGGTTTAGATTTTGATGATTGTCACATCTCTGAAGTTATAAAGTTCTTACAAAAACTTGCTAGAAGTCCTAATGCTAGTGCTATAAATTTGGCCTTTACAAAACATATTACAAATGCTCTCATAAAAGCTAGAGAAGATAAACTAAAACTTGAAACTTCTATTCCTAGGAAGTTAGAAGATGGTTGGGAGCCCATCATTAAAATGAGGGTCAATGATTTTGATTGTAATGGTTTATGTGATCTTGGTGCAAGTATTTCTGTTATGCCTAAGAAAATCTATGATATGCTTGACTTGCCACCATTGAAAAATTGTTATTTGGATGTTAATCTTGCTGATCATGCTATAAAGAAACCTTTGGGGAGGATTGATAATGTTTGCATTATGGTTAACAATAACCTTGTCCCCGTTGATTTTGTTGTCTTGGATATTGAATGCAATTAATGCATCTTGTCCCATTATATTGGGAAGACCTTTTCTTCGAACTGTTGGTGCTACTATTGATATGAAGGAAGGTAATATTAAGAATCAATTTCCTCTCAAGAAAGGTATGGAACACTTCCCTAGAAAGAGAATGAAGTTACCTTATGATTCTATTATTAGAACAAATTATGATGTTGATGCTTCATCTCTCGATAATACTTGATTCACACTTTCTGCGCCTAGCTAAAAGGCGTTATGGGAGAAAACCCATTATTTTACTTCTGCACTTTTGTTTTATATTTGAGTCTTGGAAGTTGTTACTACTGTAGTAACCTCTCCTTATCTTTATTTTATTGCATTGTTGTGCCAAGTAAAGTCTTTGATAGTAATGTTGATACTAGATTTGGATTACTGCGCAGAAACAGATTTCTTACTGTCACGAAATTTAGCAGCCCCGTCTGTAGGTAACTCAGAAAATTCTGCCAATTTACGTGCGTGATCCTCAGATATGTACGCAACTTTCATTCAATTTGAGCTTTTTCATCTGAGCAAGTTAAGTGCCCCAGAAAAATTCGTCTTTACGGACTGTTCTGTTTTGACAGATTCTGCCTTTTATTTCGCATTGCCTGTTTTGCTATGCTTGATGGATTTCTTTGTTTCATTAACTTTCAGTAGCTTTGTGCAATGTCCAGAAGTGTTAAGAATGATTATGTCACCTCTGAATATATGAATTTTCAATTATGCACTAACCCTCTAATGAGTTTGTTTCGAGTTTGGTGTGGAGGAAGTTTTCAAGGGTCAAGAGAGGAGGGTGATACAATATGATCAAGAAGAGTGAAAAGTCTAAGCTTGGGGATGCCCCGTGGTTCATCCCTGCATATTTCAAGAAGACTCAAGCATCTAAGCTTGGGGATGCCCAAGGCATCCCCTTCTTCATCGACAACTTATCAGGTCACCTCTAGTGAAACTATATTTTTATTCAGTCACATCTTATGTGCTTTACTTGGAGCGTCTGTTTGCTTTTGTTTTTGTTTTTGTTTGAATAAAATCGGATCCTAGCATTCTTTGTATGGGAGAGAGACACGCTCCGCTGTTGCATATGAACACATGTGTTCTTAGTGCTACTTTTAATGTTCATGGCGAAGGTTGGAAACTGCTTCGTTCATTGTTATATGGTTGGAAACGGAAAATGCTTCATGTGGTAATTGGTATAATGTCTTGAATAATTTGATACTTGGTAATTGTTGTGCTCATATAGATCATGTTTAAGCTCTTGCATCATGTACTTTGCACCTATTAATGAAGAACTACATAGAGCTTGTTAAAATTTGGTTTGCATGATTGGTCTCTCTAAGTCTAGATATTTTCTGGTTAAGGTGTTTGAACAACAAGGAAGACAGTGTAGAGTCCTATAATGCTTGCAATATGTTTTTATGTAAGTTTTGCTGTACCGGTTTATACTTGAGTTTGCTTCAAACAACCTTGCTAGCCTAAGCCTTGTATTGAGAGGGATTACTTCTCGTGCATCCAAATCCTTGAGCCAAAAACTATGCCATTTGTGTCCACCATACCTACCTACCACATGGTATTTCTCTGCCATTCCAAAGTACATTACTTGAGTGCTACCTTTAAAATTCTATTCTTTGTCTTCGCAATACATAGCTCATGGGAAAATAGCCTTAAAAACTATTGTGGTATTGAATATGTTGCTATGTATCTTATTTCTTATAAGTTGCTTGTTGAGCGGTAACCATGTTTCTGGGGACGCCATCAACTTTTACACCTTTGTTGAATATCATGTGAATTGCTATGCATGTTCGTCTTGTCTGAAGTAAGGGCGATTTTCATGATCAAATGGTTTGAGTATGCATATTGTTAGAGAAGAACATTGGGCCGCTAACTAAAGCCATGAATCATGGTGGAAGTTTGATTTGGACACAAATCCTCTATCTCTTATGAGAATATTATCGTTGTTGAATGCTTAAGCATTAAAAGAGGAGTCCATTATCTGTTTTCTATGTTGTCCCGGTATGGATGTCTAAGTTGAGAATAATCAAAAGCGAGAAATCCAATGCGAACTTTCTCCTTAGACCTCTGTACAGGCGGCAGAGGTACCCCTTTGTGACACTTGGTTGAAACATATGTTATGCAATGATAATCAGTGTTAATCCAAGCTAATTAGGACAAGGTGCGGGCACTATTAGTATTCTATGCATGAGGCTTGCAACTTATAGGATGTCTTATACATAACACATATGATTTATTACTACCGTTGACAAAATTGTTTCTATGTTTTCAAAATAAAAGCTCTAGCACAAAAATAGTAATCCATGCTTCCCTCTGCGAAGGGTCATGAAAAGTCTTTGCTATATGATTCAGTTGTTTATTCATTGTCTTTACCATTGCTTCGAATCGCTGCCTTCATCTCATATGCTTTACAATAGTATTGATCAAGATTATGATAGCATGTCACTTCAGAAATTATCCTTGTTATCGTTTACCTACTCGAGGGCGAGTAGGAACTAAGCTTGGGGATGCTTGATACGTCTCAAACGTATCTATAATTTCTTATGTTCCATGCTACTTTTATGATGATACTCACATGTTTTATACACACTTTATGTCATTATTATGCATTTTCGTACTAACCTATTGACGAGATGACGAAGATTCTTTGCTTTCGCTGTTTTTGGTATCGAAATCCTACAAGGAAATATTCTCGGAATTGGACGAAATCAACGCCCGGGGTCTTATTTTCCACGAAGCTCCCAGAAGACAGAAGGGGATACGAAGTGGGGCGACGAGGCGCGGACACCACAGGCCGCGGCCAGGTGGGGCCCGATAACCCACAAGTATAGGGGATCGCAACAGTCTTCGAGGGAAGTAAAACCCAAATTTATTGATTCGACACAGGGGAGGTAAAGAATACTTATAAGCCTTAACAAGTGAGTTGTCAATTCAGCTGCACCTGGAAAAGCACTAGTAACGGGGGTGATGTGAAAGCAGCAGAATATGAGAGCGTAGTAACAGTAACACAACATCAGTAATAGTAACACAGAGGCAATGGCACCAGAAAATAGTTGATACTACTTCCAATGACATGTAGGAACGAGTATATGATGATGAAAGATGGACCGGGGTTCCCAGCTATCTACACTAGGGGTAACTCTCAAGTAACAAGTGTTGGGTGAACAAATTACAGTTGGGCAATTGATAGGATTGAAATAGCATTAAGACAGAACATCAAGATTATTAATCATGTAGGCATGTTTTCCATATATAGTCATACGTGCTCGCAATGAGAAACTTGCATAACATCTTTTGTCCTACCAGCCGGTGGCAGCCGGGCCTCTAGGGAATCTACTGGAAATTAAGGTACTCCTTTTAATAGAGCACCGGAGCAAAGCATTAACACTCCGTGAAAACATGTGATCCTCATATCTAAGCCTTCCTCCTCCCAGTTGCTGTCACTCTGGGGCCTCGGGTTCCGGACATAGACATGTGCAAACAACTTGTAGATACAATCTAAGCAATAAGTATAGAGCTTAAATCTACGATCATGCCACTCGGGCCCTAGTGACAAGCATTAAACACAACAAGATTGCAGCAACAATAACTTCACAAACTTTATAGATAGACTAATCATAATGTAACAATCCATCGGATCCCAACAAACACAACACCGATTACATCAGATGAATCTCAATCATGTAAGGCAGCTCATGAGATCATTGTATTGAAGTACATGGGGAGAGAGTACCAACTAGCTACAGCTAGAACCCGTAGTCCATGGGGGAACTACTCACGGAGCATGATGGAGGCGGTGGCGTCGATGGAGATGGCTTCGGGGGCACTTCCCCGTCCGGCGGCGTGCCGGACAGAGATTCTGTCCCCGAACGGAGTTTCGCGATGGCGGCGGCCCCGGAGTCTTTCTGGAGTTTTCGTCAATTGGTCTCGCGTTTTTAGGTCGAAGGGGTCTTATAGGCGAAGAGGCGGCGCGGAGGGCGCATGGGGGCTCCTCACAATGGCGCGGCCAGGCTAGGGCCGCCGCCTTGTGTGGTGGCCCTCTGGCCCGCCTCCTCTCCTTCTGTTCAGGGTCTTCCGGGAAAAATAAGATGTTGGGTCTTCGTTTCGTCGAATTCGAGAATATTGCCCGAACAGCCTTTCTGGAACCAAAAACAACAAAACGAGGCACCGTGGCATCTTGTTAATAGGTTAGTTCGGAAAACGCATAAAAACATTATAAAGTGCGAGCAAAACATGTAGGTATTGTCATAAAACAAGCATGGAACATCGAAATTATAGATACGTTGGAGACGTATGCTCGCCCTCGAGTAGGTAAACGATAAAAGAATAATTTCTGTAGTGACATGCTACTTACATAACCTTGATCATACTTTTGTAAAGCATATGAGATGAATGCAGTGACTCAAGGCAATGATCTATAGTTGCTAACAAATAGATAACATATAGCAAAACTTTTCATGAATAATACTTTCAAGACAAGCATCAAATGTCTTGCATAAGAGTTAACTCATAAAGCAATAAATTCAAAGTAAAGCCATTGAAGCAACACAGAGGAAGATTTAAGTTTCAGCAGTTGCTTTCAACTTCAACATGCATACCTCATGGATATTTGTCAACACAAAGTAATATGATGAATGCAAATAAGCAAGTATGTAAGAATCAATGCAGTTGACACAAGTGTTTGCTTCTAAGATGGAAAGAAGTAGGTAGCTGACTCAACATAAAGTAAAGAGGGAAGCAGGGATTAAAGTTTTGAAATCATATAGAGGGTATAAAAGTAAAGTTTTGAGAGGTGTTTGTTGTTGTCAACGAATGGTAGTGGGCACTCTAACTACCTCATCAACCAGACTTTCAAGAGCGGCTCCCATGAAGGACGTTATCTCTACCAGCAAGGTAGATCATCCCTCTTCTCTTTTGTTTACACATGTATTTTAGTTTCATTATTTATGTTTGACACTCCTCCCAACCTTTTGCTTTCACAAGCCATGGCTAACCGAATCCTCGGGTGCCTTCCAACATTCACATACCATGAAGGAGTGTCTATTTGCAAAATTAAGTTGCTTACTGATAGATCAGGCAAAGCATGTGAAGAGAATTATTAATGCAAGTTGTAATTAATTGGGGCTGGGAACCCCATTGCCAGCTCTTTTTGCAAATTTATTGGATAAGCGGATGAAGCCACTAGTCCATTGTGAAAGTCTGTCAAAAGTAAATGACAAGATCGAAAGATAAAACACCACATACTTCCTCATGAGCTATAAAACATTGACACAAATAAGAGATAATAACTTTTGAATTGTTTAAAGGTAGCACATGAAGTATTTACTTGGAATGGCAGGAAATACCACATAGTAGGAAGATATGGTGGACACAAATGGCATAGGTTTTGGCTCAAGGTTTTGGATGCACGAGAAGTATTCCCTATCAGTACAAGGCTTTGGCTAGAAAGGTTGTTTGAAGCAAACACAAGTATGAACCGGTACAACAAAACTTACATAAGAACATATTGCAAGCATTATAAAACTCTACACTGTCTTCCTTGTTGCTCAAACACTTTTACCAGAAAATATCTAGACCTTAGATAGACCAATCACGCAAACCAAATTTCAACAAGCTCTACGGTAGTTCTCCACTAATAGGTTTAAACTACATGATGCAAGAGCTTAAACATGATCTACTTGAGAGCTCAAAACAAATTGCCAAGTATCAAATTATTCAAGACAATATGAAGCATTTTCTGTTTCTAACCAAATAACAATGAGTGCAATAGCTTCCAACTTTTGTCATTGAACATTAAAAGTAAGAGCGAAGAACACGAGTGTTCATATGAAAAAGCGGAGCGTGTCTCTCTCCCAAACAAGGATTGCTAGGATCCGAATTTATTCAAACATAAACAAAAATAAAAACACACAGACGCTCCAAGTAAAGCACATATAATGTGACTGAATAAAAATATAGTTTCACTAGAAGTGACCTGATAAGTTGATGAAGAAGGGGATGCCTTGGGCATCCCCAAGCTTAGACGCTTGAGTCTTCTTGAAATATGCAGGGATGAACCATGGGGGCATCCCCAAGCTTAGACTTTTCACTCTTCTTGATCATATATCATCCTCCTCTCTTGACCCTTGAAAACTTCCTTCACACCAAACTTCTCATAAACTTCATTAGAGGGGTTAGTACTCAAAAAACTTTAATGCACTTTAGTCCTGTAGTGACACATTGCAAGAACTCAATAAAACATTAGCTACAGCTCTCCATGTCTAGAAAGCCTTGCTTAAAGTCCACAAGAGACAATGCAAAAAACAGAGACAGAATCTGTCAAAACAGAACAGCCAGTAAAGACGTATTTTTAAGAGGTACTTCCGTTGCTCAAATCAGAAAACTCAAAACTAATGAAAGTTGCGTACATATCTGAGGAACACGCACGTAAATTGGCAGATTTTTCTGAGTTACCTACAGAGAGCCCTGCCCAAATTCGTGACAGATAGAAATCTGTTTCTGCGCAGAAATCCAAATCTAGTATCAACCTTCTATTAGAGACTTTACTTGGCACAACAATGCAATAAAATAAAGATAAGGAGAGGTTGCTACAGTAGTAACAACTTCAAGACACAACAAAACAGTAGCAAAATAAAGACATGGGTTATCTCCCAAGAAGTGCTTTCTTTATAGCCATTAAGATGGGCTCAGTAATTTTAATGATGCACTCGTAAGGAATAAGAGTTGAAGCAAAGAGAGCATCAAAAAGCAAGTACGAAACAAATTTAAGTCTCACCCACTTCCTATGCATAGGAATCTTGTACACAAATAAATTCATGAAGAACAAAGTGACAAGCATAGCAAGATAAAACAAGAGCAACTTCAAAATTTTCAGCATATAGAGAGGTGTTTTAGTACCATGCAAATTTCTACAACCATATTTTCCTCTCTCATAATAATTTTCAGTAGCTTCATGGATAAACTCAACAATATAACTATCACATAAAGCATGTCTTTCATGATCCATAAACACATAATTTTTATCAAGCTCAGAAATAATGGGATCAAAACTTTCAAACGCACTTTTATCAATAATGTAACAAGATGATTGATCAATCTCAAAAGATATGGGACTCCTAGATAAAGTCAAGACCTTTCCAATCCCATTTTCATTAGTTGTACAATTATTATTATCAAGTAACATAGGACCATCATCTAGAGATTTATCATAAACATTTTCCAAGCAAAACTCTTTAGTATCATGCATTTCGACATCAGGCACAAACAAAGCATTATCATAAGATTTATCAAAATAGCATGGATTATCATAGATAACAGTAGCATAATTATTCTCACAAGTTTTACTCATAGGGAATATTTCAAGAGAATCCACAAGGAACATAACATTCATCCTCCTTTGGTAAGCATGGAGGACAATCAAATAGTGTAAGAGATAAAGAGTTACTCTCATTAGAAGGTTGGCATGGGTAGCTAATCCATTCTTCCTCCTTTTGTTCATCACTCTCCTCCTCTTTTCATCCAATGAGCTTTCAGGTTCATCAATTTCTTCTTCCACTGGTTCCTGCAAATTGTGAGTGCATTCTTGTGCATTAATGAGTCTCTCTTTATAATCAATGATATAAGGATTATTGCTGTAACTTTCTATGCAAAAATTAAGGATAGAAGAGACATAATCTTTAAGGTCCTTACAAACAGCACAAGTTTCATAATTTTTAGACATGAAGGATTCTATCTCAGAGGCTCCCATAAACAAAACAAATTTTTCTACCTCTTCGAACCCAAAATGAATATAGTTATTCCAACTATAGTTCTTAATTAAAACTTCCTTACTAAAGCCACATTCAAATTTAAGATGTTTAGTATCCTATTTAGAGCAACAGTTTATATCATGGCATTTAAGCAAGATTTTAGCAATTGTATTCAGTTTTTCTATCACAACACTCATAACTTTACCCGTTCTTGATTCTCTATAATTATTATATAATTCTATAAGCTCCAAGTAGGTTGTGGGTTCTTCCATAACAACAGTTTTTAATTTTTCGGTTTTTCAAATTTTTATGGATTTTTGGGTATATGAGAAAAGTAAAACAAAACAAAAACAAACTAGACAAAAGTAAACTAAGCAAAATAATACTAGACAGAAATAAACTAAGCACAAATAAACTAGACAAAAGTAAACTAAGCAAAACAAAATAAAATAAAACAGAGAGAGAGGTGGAGTGTACTCCCCAGGTGAACTTATGAGTAGAGCTATGCCTCCCCGGCAACGGCGCCGGAAAATAGTCTTGATAACCCACAAGTATAGGGGATCGAGTCTTCGAGGGAAGTAAAACCCAAATTTATTGATTCGACACAAGGGGAGGTAAAGAATACTTATAAGCCTTAACAGCGAGTTGTCAATTCAGCTGCACCTGGAAAAGCACTAGTAACGGGGGTGATGTGAAAGCAGTAATATGAGAGCAGTAGTAACGATAACAAAGCATCGGTAATAGTAACACGAGAGGCAATGGCACCAGAAAATAGTTGATACTACTTCCAATGACATGTAGGAACGAGTATATGATGATGAAAGATGGACCGGGGTTCCTATCTACACTAGTGGTAACTCTCAAGTAACAAGTGTTGGGTGAACAAATTACGGTTGGGCAATTGATAGGATTGAAATAGCATTAAGACAGAACATCAAGATTATTAATCATGTAGGCATGTTTTCCATATATAGTCATACGTGCTCGCAATGAGAAACTTGCATAACATCTTTTGTCCTACCAGCCGGTGGCAGGGCCTCTAGGGAATCTACTGGAAATTAAGGTACTCCTTTTAATAGAGCACCGGAGCAAAGCATTAACACTCCGTGAAAACATGTGATCCTCATATCTAAGCCTTCCCCTCCAGTTATCCCAGTTGCTGTCACTCTGGGGCCTCGGGTTCCGGACATAGACATGTGCAAACAACTTGTAGATACAATCTAAGCAATAAGTATAGAGCTTAAATCTAAGATCATGCCACTCGGGCCCTAGTGACAAGCATTAAACACAACAAGATTGCAGCAACAATAACTTCACAAACTTTATAGATAGACTAATCATAATGTAACAATCCATCGGATCCCAACAAACACAACACCGATTACATCAGATGAATCTCAATCATGTAAGGTGATACGTCCATTTTGCATCACTATTTTATATCATAATTTGCTATTATTCATTGATATATTTCGTATTTGGAGATGATACTTATGTTATTTCATCTATTTTGCATGTTTCATGATTATTGGAGGATCGCGCACCGGAGTCAGGATTCTCTGGAAAAAGCACCGTCAGAATGCAATATTTCGGAAGATCAACAATTGACGGAAATTATATGAAAAATCCTATTTTTCCGGAAGACGAAGGAGCCAAAGGGGAGCCGAGGAGGGCCGCCATGGGCCCACCTCATAGGCCGGCGCGGGCCAAGGGCTGGCGCGCGCGCCTTGTGAGAGGGGGCCACAGCCCCCTCGGCCTCCTCTCCTTCGTGTCATCTTCCCAAAAACCTAAGCTCAGAGGATAGTCGCGAATCGTCACGCCGCCTCTGCGGGCGGAAAACACCAGAGAGAAAAGAGCTCTCGGCAGGCTGAAATCCGCCGGGAAATTCCCTCCGGGAGGAAATCGACGCCATCGTCATCGTCATCGAGCTGGACATCATCTCCATCATCATCACCATCATCATCATCATCATCACCGCCATCTCCACCGCTGCACCTCGTCACCTCTATAACAATTAGGGCTTGATCTTGATTGTTTGATAGGGGAAACTCTCCCGTGTTGATTTCTACTTGTTATTGATGCTATTGAGTGAAACCATTGAACCAAGGTTTATGTTCAGATTGTTATTCACCATCATATCACCTCTGATCATGTTCCATATGATGTCTCGTGAGTAGTTCGTTTAGTTCTTGAGGACATGGGTGAAGTCTAAATGTTAGTAGTGAATTATGTTGGTTAGTATTCAATGTTATGATATTTAAGTTGTGGTGTTATTCTCCTAGTGGTGTCGTGTGAACGTCGACTACATGATACTTCACCATTTATGGGCCTAGGGGGATACATCTTGTATTCGGTTGCTAATTGCGGGGTTGCCGGAGTGACAGCAACCTGAACCCCCGTTAGTATATCGATGCAGGAGGGATAGCAGGATCTCAGAGTTTAAGGTTGTGGTTAGATTTATCTTAATTACTTTCTTGTATTTGCGGATGCTTGCAAGGGGTATAATCACAAGTATGTATTAGTCCTAGGAAGGGTGGTGCATTAGCATAGGTTCACCCACACAACACTTATCAAAACAATGAAGATTAATCAGCTATATGAAGCGAAAGCACTAGACTAAATTCCGTGTGTCCTCAAGAACGTTTGGTCATTATAAGTAAACAAACCGGCTTGTCCTTTGTGCTAAAAAGGATTGGGCCACTCGCTGCAATTATTTCTCTCGCATTTTACTTACTCGTACTTTATTTATCCGCTATATCAAAACCCCCGAATACTTGTCTGTGAGCATTTACAGTGAATCCTTCATCGAAACTGCTTGTCAACACCTTCTGCTCCTCGTTGGGTTCGACACTCTTATTTATCGAAAGTACTACGATACACCCCCTATACTTGTGGGTCATCAAGACTATTTTTGGCGCCGTTGCCGGGAGTGAAGCGCTATTGGTAAGTGGAATTGGTAAGGAAACCTTTACTGTACGTGCTGTTTTTATTTCTGCTGCTGCTATAATTCATTATGGAGGGGTCTTCTCTTGAATTCCTCTTTGGAAAATCTACTACTACTGCAAAGGTAGTAGATGAGGCGCCAGGTGAGAAAGAGGTTCCATACAAAATACCTATGAAAATTATTGAACGTGTTGTGGATAACCGCTATGAAGGGGATGGAACTGTCCATCCTGGTAATCATTTACTGTTTTTACATGAATTATGCGGGTTATTCAAATGTGCGGTATTGCTATGGATGAAGTTAGAAAGAAACTATTCTCTATATCGTTGTCTGTAAAGCGGCGCATTGGTATAAATTGCTGAAGAATGGTGATTCTCTTGATTGGAAGGATATTGTGCCTTTATTTTATTCCAAATTCTATCCTCCAAGTGAAATTCACAAAGATCGGAACCGCATATATAATTTCTGGCCTCATGATGGAGAGAGTATTGCCCAAGCTTGGGGGAGATTGAAGTCTTTAATGCTCAAATGCCCCATTCATGAGCTTCCTGGTAATATTATTATTGATAATTTCTATGCAAGATTGTCTTTTCAAGATAAGACTTTGCTGGATACTTCTTGTTCTGGATCATTTACACGCAACAAAGAAGAGTTTAAAAGGGACCTTCTTGATCGGATCCAGGAAAATACTGAAGGATGGGAGAACGACAAAGATAGAGAGTCAGGTATAAACTATGATTATAAATGCATTGAAGTTTTTATGGATACTGATAAATTTCGTAATATGAGTGCTACTTATGGTCTTGATTCTCAAGTTGTTGCAAATCTTTATAGAGCCTTTGCCTCTCATTATGAATTGCCTAAGAAGAATTTTGATAAGTATCATGAACCGTATAAAGATAAAATTGATTCATCTATAAATAAATGTGTTGTAATTGAAACTGTTGATCATGTTATTCCTGAAGCTTATATTGAAAAAACTCCTTTCCCTGCTAAAATGAAGGAGTACTCTGTTATATCTAGTGCGGTTAATAAAAGTGCAAAGAAACCTATAGAACCTGAAGAACAAATAAAGGTTGAACCTGCTGTTGCAATAATTAAAGATCTTGTGACTGAAAATGTAGAAGATGGTCATATTATTTTCTGTGAAGATGCTTCTAATATTGTTTCGCATCCTAATAAGTCTAGGAAAGCTAGTGTTCCTATGCTCTGTTAGAATTGGTGATCATTGTTATTATGGTTTATGTGATATTGGTGCAAGTATTAGTGCTATTCCTTATGAGCATTATACGGAGATCATGCATGAAATTGGATTTTGTGAACTTGAAGATATTGATGTGGTTATTCGGCTAGCTAATAGAGAAACTATCTCTCCTATTGGTATTGTTCGAGATGTGGAAGTTCTATGTGGTAAGATTAAATATCCTGCTGACTTTTTGGTACTTGGTTCTGCTGCTAGTAAGTATTGTCCTATTATTTTTGGTAGACCTTTTCTAAATTCTTGTGGAGCTGTTATAGATTGCAAGAAGGAAAATATTGTGACTAAATTTGCTGGTGAATCTTATGAGTTTAATTTCTCTAAATTTGCCAAAACTCCTTATAAAGCTGATTTGCCTAATAATGATTTTAGAGTTGAACAGTGTGCATCTATTGCTCTTGCTCCTAATAATCCTTTGCAGCAACATCTGGAGGATAGTGAGAGTGAAGTCTTTAGGGAAGAAAGAAATGAGCTTGATGAAATTTTCCTTCATCAACCTATTCTTAAACATGACTTGCCGGTTGAAGATTTAGGTACAACACCACCACCAAAGGAAGATCCTGTTTTTGATTTAAAACCATTGCCTGATAATCTTAAGTATGCTCATATTGATGATAAGAAAATATATCCTGTTATTATTAGTTCTAAGCTTTCAGATATTGAGGAAGAAAGGTTATTGGAAATATTGAAGAAACACCGAGGAGCTATTGGCTATACTCTTGATGATTTGAAGGGGATTTCTCCCTCTATTTGCCAACATGCTATCAATATGGAAGATGATGCGAAGCCTGTTGTTGAACATCAGCGTCGTCTAATTCCGAAAATGAAGGACGTGGTAAGGAATGAGGTATTAAAACTTCTTGAAGCTGGTATTATATATCCTATTGCTGATAGTAGATGGGTTAGTCCTGTGCATTGTGTTCCTAAGAAAGGAGGAATGACTGTTGTGCCTAATGATAATGATGAGCTCATCCCTCAAAGAGTAGTTGTAGGGTATAGAATGTGCATTGATTATCGAAAAGTTAATAAAGTTACTAAGAAAGATCATTACCCTTTACCCTTTATTGATCAAATGTTAGAGAGGTTGTCTAAAAATACTCATTTTTGCTTTCTTGATGGTTATTCTGGGTTTTCACAAATTGCTGTTAAAACTAAAGATCAAGAGAAAACCACTTTCACTTGTCCCTATGGAACTTATGCTTATAGGCGTATGCCTTTTGGTTTATGTAATGCTCCTGCTACTTTTCAAAGATGCATGTCTGCTATTTTTCATGGTTTTTGTGAGAGTATTGTGGAGGTATTCATGGATGATTTTTCTGTCTATGGGAATTCTTTTGATAATTGCTTGCGAAACCTTGATAAAGTTGCAGAGATGTGAAGAAACTAACCTTGTTCTTAATTGGGAGAAGTGCCACTTTATGGTTAATGAAGGAATTGTATTGGGACATAAAATTTCCGAGAGAGGTATTGAAGTTGATAGAGCTAAAGTTGAAGCAATTGAGAAGATGCCCTATCCTAGGGATGTTAAAGGTATTCGTAGTGTTCTTGGTCATGCTGGGTTTTATAGGAGATTTATTAAAGACTTTTCTAAGATTTCAAAGCCTCTTACTAATCTTCTTCAAAAAGATGTACCTTTTGTTTTTGATGATGATTGTAAGGAAGCTTTTGAAACTCTAAAGAAAGCCTTAACAACTGCTCCTGTAGTTGAACCTCCTGATTGGAATTTACCTTTTGAAATTATGTGTGATGCTAGTGATTTTGCTGTAGGCGCTGTTCTTGGACAGCGAGTAGATAAGAAATTAAATGTTATTCATTATGCTAGCAAAACTCTTGATGCTGCTCAAAGAAATTATGCTACAACTGAAAAAGAATTATTAGCTGTAGTCTTTGCTTGTGATAAGTTTAGATCCTATATTGTTGATTCAAAAGTTACAATTCATACTGATCATGCTGCAATTAGATACCTTATGGCAAAGAAAGATGCTAAGCCAAGGCTTATTAGATGGGTACTTCTTTTGCAAGAATTTGATTTACATATTATAGATAGGAAAGGTGCTGATAATCCTGTTGCTGATAATTTGTCTAGATTGGAAAATATTGCTTATGATCCTGTTCCTGTTAATGATAGTTTTCCAAATGAACAATTGGCTGTGATAAAGGTGAGCTCGCGAGATAGTCCTTGGTTTCCAAGTACTTGCCTCCAACCTTTTCAGCTCAGCAAAGGAGGAAATTCTTTTATGACTTGAGGCATTATTTTTGGGATGACCCACACTTATATAAAGAAGGAGTGGATGGTATTATGCGAAGATGTGTTCCCGAATATGAACAACAAGAGATATTGAGTAAGTGTCATGGTAGTGTTTATGGAGGACATCACGCCGGAGATAGAACCGCGCAAAAGGTTCTACAATCAGGTTTTTATTGGCCAACTCTCTTCAAAGATGCAAGGAAGTTTATTTTATCTTGTGATGAATGTCAAAGGGTTGGTAATATCTCCAGACGCAATGAAATGCCTATGAATTATACTCTTGTTATTGAACCATTCGATTGTTGGGGATTTGACTTCATGGGTCCTTTCCCTTCTTCAGAAGGTAACACTCATATACTTGTCGCTGTTGATTATGTTACTAAATGGGTGGAAGCCATACCTACAAAAAGTGCTGATGGTGAGACCTCTTTAAGAATGCTTTTAGATATTATTTTTCCTAGATTTGGAGTTCCTAGATATATTATGACTGATGGAGGTTCTCATTTTATTCATGGAGGTTTTAGAAAAACTCTTGCTAAATATGGTATTAATCATAGGATTGCTTCCGCTTATCATCCTCAAACTAGTGGGCAAGTAGAATTATCAAATAGAGAAATTAAATCTATCTTGCAAAAGACTGTTAATAAATCTAGAAAGAATTGGGCTATTAAATTGAAGGAAGCATTATGGGCTTATAGAACTGCTTATAAAAATCCCATGGGTATGTCACCGTATAAAATGGTTTATGGGAAAGCTTGTCATTTACCTTTAGAACTAGAGCACAAAGCTTATTGGGCTGTAAGAGAACTAAATAAAGATCCTAAACTTGCCGGTAAGAAAAGATTGCTACAATTGAGTTCTCTAGATGAATGGAGAAGTGAAGCTTATGAAAATGCTAAACTCTTTAAAGAAAGTTAAGAAATGGCATGTAGGACACATCAGTTGGGAACCCCAAGAGGAAGGTGTGATGCGCACAGCGACAAGTTTCCCTCAGTTAGAAACCAAGGTTTAATCGAACCAGTAGGAGTCAAGAAGCACGTTGAAGGTTGATGGCGGCGGGATGTAGTGCGGCGCAACACCGAGATTCCGGCGCCAACGTGGAACCTGCACAACACAACCAAAGTACTTTGCCCCAACGAAGCAGTGAGGTTGTCAATCTCACCGGGTTGCTGTAACAAAGGGTTAACCGTATTGTGTGGAAGATGATTGTTTGCGAAGAAAACAGTAAAACAAGTATTGCAGCAGATTTGTATTTCAGTATTAAAGAATGGACCGGGGTCCACAGTTCACTAGAGGTGTCTCTCCCATAAGATAAAAGCATGTTGGGTGAACAAATTACAGTCGGGCAATTGACAAATAGAGAGGGCATAACAATGCACATACATGGCATGATAAGTATAGTGAGATTTAATTGGGCATTACGACAAAGTACATAGACCGCCATCCAATGCATCTATGCCTAAAAAGTCCACCTTCAGGTTATCGTCCGAACCCCTTCCAGTATTAAGTTGCAAAGCAACAGACAATTGCATTAAGTATGGTGCATAATGTAATCAACAACTACATCCTCGGACATAGCGCCAATGTTTTATCCCTAGTGGCAACAACACATACAACTAGAACTTACTTTCTGTCAGTGTCAATGCGGGCATGAACCCACTATCGAGCATAAATACCCTCTTGGAGTTAAAAGCAAAAACTTGGCCAGAGCCTCTACTAGTAACGGAGAGCATGCAAGATCATAAACAACACATATGTAATAACTTGATAATTAACATAACATGGTATTCTCTATCCATCGGATCCCGACAAACACAACATAGAGTATTACAGATAGATGATCTTGATCATGTTAGGCAGCTCACAAGATGACAATGAAGCACAATGAGGAGAAGACAACCATCTAGCTCTGCTATGGACCCATAGTCCGGGGTGAACTACTCACTCATCACTCCGGAGGCGACCATGGCGGTGTAGAGTCCTCCGGGAGATGAATCCCCTCTCGGCGTGCCGGAGGAGATCTCAATCCCCGAGATGGGATCGGCGGCGTCTCGGAAGGTTTCCGTATCGTGGTTTTTCGCATCGGGGGTTTCGCGACAAGGCTTTAAGTAGGCGGAAGGGCGACGTGGGGGGCCACACGGGGCCCACCCAGGTCGCGCGGCCAAGGGCTGGGCCGCGCCGCCCTGTGGTGTGGGGCCCCCGTGTGGACCCGCGCCGCCCTATGGTGGCAGCCCCTCGTGGCCCCACTTCGTATCCTTTTCGGTCTTCTGGAAGGTTCGTGGCAAAATAGGACCCTGAGACTTGATTTCGTCCAATTCGAGAATATTTCGTTACTAGGATTTCTGAAACCAAAAACAGCAGAAAACAGGAACGCGCCCGGCATCTTGTTAATAGGTTAGTTCCAGAAAATGCACGAATATGACATAAAGTGTGCATAAAACATGTAGGTATCATCAATAATATGGCATAGAACATAAGAAATTATCGATACGTCGGAGACGTATCATGCATCCCCAAGCTTAGTTCTGCTCGTCCCGAGCAGGTAAAACGATAACAAAGATAATTTCTGAAGTGATATGCCATCATAACCTTGATCATACTATTTGTAAACATATGTAGTGAATGCAGCGATCAAAACAATGGTAATGACATGAGTAAACAAGTGAATCATAAAGCAAAGACTTTTCATGAATAGTACTTCAAGACAAGTATTAATAAGTCTTGCATAAGAGTTAACTCATAAAGCAATAAATCAAAGTAAAGGCATTGAAGCAACACAAAGGAAGATTAAGTTTCAGCGGTTGCTTTCAACTTGTAACATGTATATCTCATGGATAATTGTCAACATAGAGTAATATAACAAGTACAATATGCAAGTATGTAGGAATCAATGCACAGTTCACACAAGTGTTTGCTTCTTGAGGTGGAGAGAGATAGGTGAACTGACTCAACATAAAAGTAAAAAGAATGGTCCTTCAAAGAGGAAAGCATCGATTGCTATATTTGTGCTAGAGCTTTTATTTTGAAAACATGAAACAATTTTGTCAACGGTAGTAATAAAGCATATGAGTTATGTACATTATATCTTACAAGTTGCAAGCCTCATGCATAGTATACTAATAGTGCCGCACCTTGTCCTAATTAGCTTGGACTACCGGATCTTTGCAATGCACATGTTTTAACCAAGTGTCACAATGGGGTACCTCCATGCCGCCTGTACAAAGGTCTAAGGAGAAAGCTCGCATTTTGGATTTCTCGCTTTTGATTATTCTCAACTTAGACATCCATACGGGACAACATGGACAACAGATAATGGACTCCTCTTTAATGCATAAGCATGTGGCAACAATTATTATTCTCATATGAGATTGAGGATATGTGTCCAAACTGAAACTTCCACCATGAATCATGGCTTTAGTTAGCGGCCCAAAGTTCTTCTCTAACAATATGCATGCTCCAACCATAAGGTGGTAGATCTCTCTTACTTCAGACAAGACGGACATGCATAGCAACTCACATGATATTCAACAAAGAATAGTTGATGGCGTCCCCAGAAGCATGGTTATCGCACAACAAGCAACTTAATAAGAGATAAAGTGCATAAGTACATATTCAATACCACAATAGTTTTTAAGCTATTTGTCCCATGAGCTATATATTGCAAAGGTGAATGATGGAATTTTAAAGGTAGCACTCAAGCAATTTACTTTGGAATGGCGGAGAAATACCATGTAGTAGGTAGGTATGGTGGACACAAATGGCATAGTGGTTGGCTCAAGTATTTGGGATGCATGAGAAGTATTCCCTCTCGATACAAGGTTTAGGCTAGCAAGGTTATTTGAAACAAACACAAGGATGAACGGTACAGCAAAACTCACATAAAAGACATATGGTAAACATTATAAGACTCCATACCGTCTTCCTTGTTGTTCAAAACTCAATACTAGATGTTATCTAGACTCTAGAGAAACCAAATATGCAAACCAAATTAGCAAGCTCTAAGTATTTCTTCATTAATGGGTGCAAAGTATATGATGCAAGAGCTTAAACATGAGCACAACAATTGCCAAGTATCAAATTATTCAAGACATTTTAGAATTACTACATGTAGCATTTTCCAATTCCAACCATATAACAATTTAACGAAGAAGAAACTTCGCCATGAATACTATGAGTAGAGCCTAAGGACATATTTGTCCATATGCTACAGCGGAGCGTGTCTCTCTCCCATAAAGTGAATGCTAGGATCCATTTTATTCAAACAAAACAAAAACAAAAACAAACCAACGCTCCAAGCAAAGTGCATAAGATGTGACGGAATAAAAATATAGTTTCAGGGGAGGAACCTGATAATGTTGTCGATGAATAAGGGGATGCCTTGGGCATCCCCAAGCTTAGACGCTTGAGTCTTCTTATAATATGCAGGGTGAACCACCGGGGCATCCCCAAGCTTAGAGCTTTCACTCTCCTTGATCATATTGCATCATACTCCTCTCTTGATCCTTGAAAACTTCCTCCACACCAAACTCGAAACAACTCATTAGAGGGTTAGTGCATAATAAAAATTCACATGTTCAGAGGTGACACAATCATTCTTAACACTTCTGGACATTGCATAAAGCTATTGGACATTAATGGATCAAAGAAATTCATCCAACATAGCAAAAGAGGCAATGCGAAATAAAAGACAAAATCTGTCAAAACAGAACAGTCCGTAAAGATGGATTTTATTAGGCCACCAGACTTGCTCAAACGAAAATGCTCAAATTGAATGAAAGTTGCGTACATATCTGAGGATCATGCTCGTAAATTGGCTTAATTTTCTGAGCTACCTACAGGGAGGTAGACCCAGATTCGTGACAGCAAAGAAATCTGGAACTGCGCAGTAATCCAAATCTAGTACTTACTTTTCTATCAAAGACTTTACTTGGCACAACAAAACATAAAACTAAGATAAGGAGAGGTTGCTACAGTAGTAAACAACTTCCAAGACACAAATATAAAACAAAAATACTGTAGTAAAAACATGGGTTGTCTCCCATAAGCGCTTTTCTTTAACGCCTTTCAGCTAGGCGCAGAAAGTGTATCTCAAGTAACATCAAGAGATGAAGCATCAACATCATAATTTGTTCTAATAATAGAATCATAAGGTAACTTCATTCTCTTTCTAGGGAAGTGTTTCATACCTTTCTTGAGAGGAAATTGATATTTAATATTACCTTCCTTCATATCAATAGTGGCACCAACGGTTCGAAGAAAAGGTCTTCCCAATATAATGGGGCAAGATGCATTGCATTCAACATCCAAGACAAGAAAATCAACGGGGACAAGGTTATTGTTAACCATAATATGAACATTATCAACTTTTCCCAAAGGTTTCTTTTTAGCATTATCAGCGAGATTAACATCCAGATAACAGTTTTTCAATGGTGGCAAGTCAAGCATATCATAGACTTTCTTAGGCATAACAGAAATACTTGCACCAAGATCACACAAAGCTTTACAATCAAAATCTTTGACTCTCATTTTAATGATGGGCTCCTAACCATCCTCTAGCTTTCTAGGAATAGAAGTTTCAAGTTTTAGTTTCTCTTCTCTAGCTTTTATGAGAGCATTTGTAATATGTTTTGTGAAAGCCAAGTTTATAGCACTAGCATTGGGACTTTTAGCAAGTTTTTGTAAGAACTTTATAACTTCAGAGATGTGGCAATCATCAAAATCTAACTCATTACAATCTAAAGCAATGGGATTATCATCCCCAAGGTTGGAAAAAATTTCAGCAGTTTTATCACAAGCAGTTTCAGCAGTTTTAGCAGTTTCAGGTAATTTTGCACGCTTTGCACTAGGAGTAGAAGCATTGCCAACACCAATTATTTTACCATTGATAGTAGGAGGTGCAGCAACATGTGAAGAATTAGCATTGCTAGTGGTGGTAATAGTCCAAACTTTAGCTACATTTTCCTCTTTAGCTAGTTTTTCATTTTCTTCTCTATCCCACCTAGCACGCAGTTCAGCCATTAATCTTATATTCTCATTAATTCTAACTTGGATGGCATTTGCTGTAGTAACAATTTTATTTTCAATATCCCTATTAGGCATAACTTTTGATTTCAAAAGATCAACATCAGAGGCAAGACTATCAACTCTAGAAACAAGAATATCAATTTTATTGAGCTTTTCCTCAACAGATTTGTTAAAGGCAGTTTGTGTACTAATAAATTCTTTAAGCATGGCTTCAAGTCCAGGGGGTGTGTTCCTACTATTGTTGTAAGAATTCCCATAAGAATTAGCATAACCGTTACCATTATAAGGATATGGCCTATAGTTATTACTAGAATTGTTCCGATAAGCATTGTTGTTGAAATTATTATTTTTAATGAAGTTTACATCAACATGTTCTTCTTGGGCAACCAATGAAGCTAATGGAACATTATTAGGATCAACATTAGTCCTACCATTCGCAAGCATAGACATAATAGCATCAACCTTATCATTCAAGGAAGAGGATTCTTCAACAGAATTTTCCTTCTTACCTTGTGGAGCTCTTTCCGTGTGCCATTCAGAGTAATTAACCATCATATTATCAAGAAGCTTTGTTGCTTCACCAAGAGTGATGGACATAAAGGTACCTCCAGCAGCTGAATCCAATAAATTCCGAAGAAAAATTCAGTCCTGCATAGAAGGTTTGGATGATCATCCAAGTAGTCAGTCCATGGGTTGGGCAATTTTTAACCAAAGATTTCATTCTTTCCCAAGCTTGAGCAACATGTTCATTATCCAATTGTTTAAAATTCATTATGCTACTCCTCAAAGATATAATTTTAGCAGGGGGATAATATCTACCAATAAAAGCATCCTTGCATTTAGTCCATGAATCAATACTATTCTTAGGGAGAGATAGCAACCAATCTTTAGCTCTTCCTCTTAATGAGAAAGGAAACAATTTTAATTTTATAATATCACCATCTACATCTTTATATTTTTGCATTTCACATAGTTCAACAAAATTATTGAGATGGGCAGCAGCATCATCAGAACTAACACCAAAAAATTGCTCTCGCATAACAAGATTTAGTAAAGCAGGTTTAATTTCAAAGAATTCTGCTGTAGTAGCAGGTGGAGCAATAGGTGTGCATAAGAAATCATTATTATTTGTGCTAGTGAAGTCACACAACTTAGTATTTTCAGGGTTGGCCATTTTAGCAATAGTAAATAAAGCAAACTAGATAAAATAAATGCAAGTATACTAATTTTTTTGTGTTTTTGATATAGAGTGCAAGACAGTAAATAAAGTAAAGCTAGCAACTAATTTTTTTGTGTTTTAATATAATGCAGCAAACAAAGTAGTAAATAAAATAAAGCAAGACAAAAACAAAGTAAAGAGATTGAGAAGTGGAGACTCCCCTTGCAGCGTGTCTTGATCTCCCGGCAACGCGCCAGAAATTTGCTTGATGCGTGTAGTTGACACGTCCGTTGGGAACCCCAAGAGGAAGGTGTGATGCACACGGCAAGTTTCCCTCATTAGAAACCAAGGTTTAATCGAACCGTAGGAGTCAAGAAGCACTTTGAAGGTTGATGGCGGCGGGATGTAGTGCGGCGCAACACCAGGGATTCGGCGCCAACGTGGAACCTGCACAACACAACCAAAGTACTTTGCCCCAACAAAAGAGTGAGGTTGTCAATCTCAGGCTTGCTGTAACAAAGGGTTAACCGTATTGTGTGGAAGATGATTGTTTGCAGAGAAAACGATAAAACAAGTATTGCAGCAGATTTGTATTTCAGTATTAAAGAATGGACCGGGGTCCACAGTTCACTAGAGGTGTCTCTCCCATAAGATAAAAGCATGTTGGGTGAACAAATTACAGTCGGGCAATTGACAAATAGAGAGGGCATAACAATGCACATACATGGCATGATAAGTATAGTGAGATTTAATTGGGCATTACGACAAAGTACATAGACCGCCATCCAACTGCATCTATGCCTAAAAAGTCCACACCTTCAGACCCCTTCCAGTATTAAGTTGCAAAGCAAGAGACAATTGCATTAAGTATGGTGCGTAATGTAATCAACAACTACATCCTCGGACATAGCGCCAATGTTTTATCCCTAGTGGCAACGACACAACACAACCTTAGAACTTCTGTCACTGTCCCAGTGTCAATACGAGGCATGAACCCACTATCGAGCATAAATACTCCCTCTTGGAGTTAAAGCAAAAACTTGGCCAGAGCCTCTACTAGTAACGGAGAGCATGCAAGATCATAAACAACACATATGTAATAACTTGATAATTAACATAACATGGTATTCTCTATCCATCGGATCCGACAAACACAACATAGAGTATTACGGATAGATGATCTCGATCATGTTAGGCAACTCACAAGATCAGACAATGAAGCACAATGAGAGAAGACAACCATCTAGCTACGCTATGGACCCATAGTCCGGGGTGAACTACTCACTCATCACTCCCGGAGCGACCATGGCGGTGTAGAGTCCTCCGGAGATGAATCCCCTCTCCGCAGGGTGCGGAGAGATCCAATCCCAGAGATGGGATCGGCGGCGGCGTCTGGAAGGTTTTCCGTATCGTGGTTTTTTACGGGGGTTTCGCGACGAAGGCTTTAAGTAGGCGGAAGAGCGACGTGAAGGGGGCCACACCACAGTCGCGCGGCCAAGGGCGGGCGCCCCCTATGGTGGAAGCTCGTCGCCCCACTTTGTATCCTTTTCGGTCTTGGAAGGTTCGTGGCAAAATAGGACCCTGGGACTTGATTTCGTCCAATTAAGAATATTTCGTTACTAGGATTTCTGAAACCAAAAACAGCAGCAGACTGGTCGGCATCTTGTTAATAGGTTAGTTCCAGAAAATGCACGAATATGACATAAAGTGTGCATAAAACATGTAGGTATCATCAATAATATGGCATAGAACATAAGAAATTATCGATACGTCGGAGACGTATCAATGGCATGATAGAAGAATTATCAAAAGAGAATTTAATGTGGGAGATAAAGTCCTATTGTATCGGTCTCGTCTCAGATTTTTTGCAGGGAAATTACTCTCAAAATGGGAAGGACCATATGTCATTGTGGAGGTGTATCGTTCAGGAGCAATTAAAATTAGCTCTCTGCAAGGTAATGCCACACAAGTGGTGAATGGACAAAGACTCAAGCATTATATCTCTGGTGATTCTTATAATAAAGATGTTGATGTTATTCAAGTGGTAACTCGGAAGCCTTCATCAAAGGCCAAGTTGTGATCCTGCGAGTTCGACTTTGAATAGGTAACGATTCTGGTGAGAAAAAGTCCGCGTTTAACTCCGAACAATGTTTTTGCAACTTTTGGAAAATATGAGAAATTACGAGATCGAAACGGAGTGGAGGAGACGCACGAGGGCGTGCCCCCATAGGCGCGGGCCCCGGCTGGCCGCGCCGCACTGTGAGAGGGCCCCTCGTTGCCCCTCTCCGACTCTGGTTCGACCAGTCCTTATGTCGTGAAATTTTTTGCTATATAATCCCCCGGACCCCTGGAGGTCCGTATATCGTTTTCTCGACGTGTTTTGTTTCGAGCTGTTTGCCAGGATCTGCGTCGGATCTAGAGCCACCATGTCTTCGTCGGAAACCAGAAGGACAGCTCTCAGGACGTCATTCAGTACATGAGCAAGTTGAAGATGCACCCCAAGGAATTGCTGCTCATAGATGGGGAGTTGCAGATTGAAGATGTCGGGGTCCTAAGGGAGAAGGAAGCGGAAGACGGATGGAAAATCTAGAACAAGAGGTCTTTCTTCAAGAAGATGGCTGAGCGTGAAGTGGATATCTTCCACAAGATCGTGTCTGAACTTATTGATGAACACGAGAAGGAGACTGCAAAGCTGTGGAGCGATATCCTCTCACTTCACGACACCACCAACAAACTCCAAGCTCAACTCTATGATGTTCATAATCAAAACTGTGAGTATGAAAACAGGTTTAAACACATAAG
Organism: Lolium multiflorum; assembly: GCA_030979885.1. NCBI lineage: Eukaryota > Viridiplantae > Streptophyta > Magnoliopsida > Poales > Poaceae > Lolium > Lolium multiflorum. Next base: position 252,787,087 of record CM061753.1, read on the forward strand.
CTATGTTGCTAGTTTCAGGATTCCTGAGACCAAGATGTCGTTTGTTGATGGAGAGCCTCTTCCTTGGAAGTCCGATGATGGGAAGAATTCACCACCGAAGGAGTAATTCATCATCGGTATTGGCATCCCCTTGGTTTGTTCCAAGCTTGGGGGACATCATCACTATCTTTTACCTTTTTACTATCAAGTAGTGTCATATCATGAGTAGGGAAGTTATCATATAAGATGTGTTGCGGTATGGGAGTATCTCTCTTTAGTTGGTTATCTATGTATCCCTTGGTGTGAGTTATCGTTATGGAATATTAATGAGAAGTTTTATCATTTACATATTGCACATCTTATTTTAGTTTGCAATCTCTATTATATGATTAATCTTGTTGTTAGTATTGGTATCACTTTGGGAGCATTGATTAAATCTATTTGGTTTTGGCAAACTTAGCATTGGTCAATAGCAACAACACTTTGAGTTTAAGTAGAAAAGAGGAAATACATGTAGATATGTTATTATCTTTCTTGTTAGTTCCTAGCTTAGTGTTCTGAAGTTAAATTTGTTTGTGCTTACAAGGAAGATGCATGGTTATTTCTATCACATGTATATTTGTTTCCCTCAACTCTTATGCTTGCTAATTAACCTTGCTAGCCAAAGACCTGTACTGAGAGGGAATACTTCTGTTCCAAACCCTTTAAACCAAACCTATGCCATTTGTGTCCACCATAACTACCTATTATGTGGTATTTCCCTGCCATTCCAAGTAAATACTTCATGTGCAACCTTCAAACAATCCAAAAATTATTACCTTTTATTTGTGTCAATGTTTTATTGCTCATGAGGAAGTATGTGGTGTTTTATCTTTCAGTCTTGTTAGGCAGCTTCCATTAATGGACTAGTGGCTTCATCCACTTATCCTATAATTTTGCAAAAGAGCTGGCAACAGGTTCCCAGCCCCAATTAATCAACTTTCATTAATAATTCTCTTCACATGTTTTGCTCTGATTCATCATAAGCAACTTAATTTTGCAATAGACACTCCTCCATGGTATGTGAAATGTTGGAAGGCACCCGAGGATTCGGTTAGCCATGGCTTGAAAGCAAAGGTTGGGAGTGTCATCCTTAAATAAACTAAAGTACATGTGTAAACAAAAGAGAAGGGGATGATCTACCTTGTTGGTAGAGATAACGTCCTTCATGGGAGCCGCTCTTTGGAGGTCTGTTTGGCAAGGGGGTTAGAGTGCCCACTACCATTCGTTGACAACAACAAACACCTCTCAAAACTTTACTTTTATGCTCTTTATATGATTTCAAAATTTGAAAAGCTCTAGCACATGATTTAATCCCTGCTTCCCTCTGCGAAGGGCCTATCTTTTACTTTATGTTGAGTCATAAACCTATTTCCCTCCATCTCGAGCAAGCATTTGAGTTGTTGTGATCAAACTATCTATATTGTGATCTACTTAATCATGCCTTTTACTCTTCCTTGTTTAGTACAAGTTTTATCGAATGAATATAGCTTTGAAAGTTATCAATGATTATGAGGAGATTATTATGATTGAGTATGCAAGTTGATTATAAGCTTTAATATGAGAGCGCTGCTCAATAGAAGAGTATAATCTGTTCTGTTCTTGACCAAGAACAAAGTTTGCCATCACCAATTATGATTTCCTATGCACCTTTATTTGTGATTACCTTCTACTTGTTTCAAGATGAATTATATGAGGAAGTTGTTCACTGGAATGTCTTGTGTGAATGAATATGATGCTTCTTGTCCGTATTTTCTTTATCGACTCTTCACTCCATAAACATGTGGTCCTATTTACCGAGTTCAGCTTGGGGACAAGCGAAGTCTAAGCTTGGGGGAGTTGATACGTCCATTTTGCATCACTATTTTATATCATAATTTGTGTTATTCATTGATATATTTCGTATTTGGAGATGATACTTATGTTATTTCATCTATTTTGCATGTTTCATGATTATTGGAGGATCGCGCACCGGAGTCAGGATTATAAAGGAAAAAGCGCCGTCAGAATGCAATATTTCGGAAGATCAACAATTGAGGAAATTATATGAAAAATCCTCTTTTCCAGAAAGGGAAGGGAAGAGGCTAGGAGGAGGGCCGCCATGGGCCCTCATAGGCCGGCGCGAGCCAAGGCCGCGCCGCCTTGAGGAGGGCCTGACCCCCTCAGCCTCCTCTCCTTCGCGCACATCTTCGTCCGAAAACCTAAGCTCCGAGAGGATAGTCGCGAAGAGTCAGGCCGCCTCTGCGGCGGAAAACACCCGAGAGAAAAGAGCTCTCAGCTGAAATCCGGAAATTCCCCTCCGGAGGGGAAATCGACGCCATCGTCATCGTCATCGAGCTGGACATCATCTCCATCATCATCACCATCATCATCATCATCATCACCGCCATCTCCACCGCTGCACCTCATCACCGCTGTAACAATTAGGGCTTGATCTTGATTGTTTGATAGGGAAACTCTCCCGGTGTTGATTTCTACTTGTTATTGATGCTATTGAGTGAAACCATTGAACCAAGGTTTATGTTCAGATTGTTATTCATCATCATATCACCTCTGATCATGTTCCATATGATGTCTCGTGAGTAGTTCGTTTAGTTCTTGAGGACATGGGTGAAGTCTAAATGTTAGTAGTGAATTATGTTGGTTAGTATTCAATGTTATGATATTTAAGTTGTGGTGTTATTCTCCTAGTGGTGTCGTGTGAACGTTGACTACAATCCTTCACCATTTATGGGCCTAGGGGGATACATCTTGTATTCGTTTGCTAATTGCGAGTTCAGGGTGACGGCAACTGACCCCGTTAGTATATCGTGCAGGAGGGATAGCAGGATCTCGAGTTTAAGGTTGTGGTTAGATTTATCTTAATTACTTTCTTGTATTTGCGGATGCTTGCAAGGGGTATAATCACAAGTATGTATTAGTCCTAGGAAGGGCGGTGCATTAGCATAGGTTCACCCACACAACACTTATCAAAACAATGAAGATTAATCAACTATATGAAGCGAAAGCACTAGACTAAATTCCGTGTGTCCTCAAGAACGTTTGGTCATTATAAGTAAACAAACGGCTTGTCCTTTGTGCTAAAAGGATTGGGCCACTGCTGCAATTATTTCTCTCGCATTTTACTTACTCGTACTTTATTTATCATATATCAAAACCCCCTGAATACTTGTCTGTGAGCATTTACAGTGAATCCTTCATCGAAACTGCCACCTTCTGCTCCTCGTTGGGTTCGACACTCTTATTTATTGAAAGTACTACGATACACCCCCTATACTTGTGGGTCATCATAAGGCAGCTCATGAGATCATTGTATTGAAGTACATGGGGGAGAGAGTACCAACTAGCTACAGCTAGAACCCGTAGTCCATGGGGGAACTACTGGAGCATGATGGAGGCGGTGGCGTCGATGGAGATGGCCGAGGGCACCCACGTCCCGGCGGCGTGTGAGCGAGTCTGTCCCTGAAACGGAGTTTCGCGATGGCGGCGGCGCCCCTGGAGTCTTTCTGGAGTTTTCGTCAATTGGTCTCACGTTTTTAGGTTGAAAGGGGTCTTATAGGCAAAGAGGCGGCGGGGAGGGGCGCTGGGGGCTCCTCACAATAGGCGCGCGGGCCTGGCCGCGCCGCGCCTTGTGTGTGGTGGCCCTCTGCCTCTCAGGCTCTCCTTCGGTGTTGGGGTCTTCGGGAAAAAATAAGATCTTTGGGTCTTCGTTTCGTCAAATTCGAGAATATAGCCCGAACAGCCTTTGCAGAACCAAAAACAGAAACAGGAGGCGTGGCATCTTGTTAATAGGTTAGTTCGGAAGCATAAAAATTATAAAGTGAGCAAAACATGTAGGTATTGTCATAAAACAAGCATGGAACATCGAAATTATAGATACGTTGGAGACGTATCGGGCCCGCGCCGCCCTATGGTGTGGGTCCTCGCCGCCTCCACCCTACCTTCGCCTACTTAAAGTCTTCGTTGCGACCCACACAGAGAGCCACGATGGAAAACCTTCCGGAGACGCCCGCCGCCAATCCCATCTCGGGGGATTCGGAGATCGCCTCGGCACCCTGTGGAGAGGGGAATCATCTCCGGGAGTGCTCTTCATCGCCATGATCGCCTCGGATTGATGTGTGAGTATTTCACCCCTGGACTATGGGTCCATGTGATAGCTAGATGGTTGTCTTCTCCTCATTGTGCTATCATGTTAGATCTTGTGAGCTGCCTATCATGATCAAGATCATCTATTTGTAATGCTACATGTTGTGATTGTTGGGATCCGATGAATATGGAATACTATGTCAAGTTGATTATCAATCTATCATATATGTTGTTTATGTTCTTGCATGCTCTCCGTTGCTAGTAGAGGCTCTGGCCAAGTTGATACTTGTAACTCCAAGAGGGAGTATTTATGCTCGATAGTGGGTTCATGCCTCCATTGAATCTGGGACAGTGACAGAAAGTTCTAAGGTTGTGGATGTGCTGTTGCCACTAGGGATAAAACATCAATGCTTTGTCTAAGGATATTTGTGTTGATTACATTCGCACCATACTTAATGCAATTGTCTGTTGTTTGCAACTTAATACTGGAAGGGTTCGGATGATAACCTGAAAGTGGACTTTTTAGGCATAGATGCATGCTGGATAGCGGTCTATGTACTTTGTCGTAATGCCCTGATTAAATATCATAGTAGTCATCGTGACATGTATGTGCATTGTTATGCCCTCTCTATTTGTCAATTGCCCAGTGCAATTTGTTCACCCAACATGCTATTTATCTTATGGGAGAGACACCACTAGTGAACTGTGGACCCCGGTCCATTCTTTACATCTGAAATACAATCTACTGCAATACTTGTTCTTTTTTGTTCTTCGCAAACAAACATCATCTTCCACACTATACGGTTAATCCTTTGTTTTCAGCAAGCCGGTGAGATTGACAACCTCACTGTTACGTTGGGGCAAAGTACTTTGATTGTGTTGTGCGGGTTCCACGTTGGCGCCGGAATCCCTGGTGTTGCGCCGCACTACACTCCGTCACCAACAACCTTCACGTGTTCCTTGACTCCTATTGGTTCGATAACCTTGGTTTCTTACTGAGGGAAAACTTGCTATTGTACGCATCACACCTTCCTCTTGGGGTTCCCAACGGACGTGTGTTAACTGCACGCATCAGGGGCCCTCCCCATATGGCGGCGCGGGGGCCCCACTTGCCAAGACGTGGGGAGGGAGCCCTGGCTCCCCGACGCTGCCCCTTCGCCTATTTATTCCTTCGTCCCCGAAAACCCTAGTACCGAGAGCCAAAATACCGAGAATAGTTCCAGAGACGCCGCCGCCGTCAACCCTAACTCGGGGTTCATAAGATCTCCTCCGGCCTGGAGGAGAATCATCAGGAGGGCTCTACATCACCATGCCGCCTCGGACTGATGCGTGAGTAGTTCATCCTTGGACTACGGGTCCCAATAGCTAGATGGTTGTCTTCTCCTATTGTGCTATCATGTTTAGATCTTGTGAGCTGCCTATCATGATCAAGATCATCTATTTGTAATGCTACATGTTGTGTTTGTTGGGATCCGATGAATATGGAATACTATGTCAAGTTGATTATTGATCTATCATATATGTGTTGTTTATGATCTTGCATGCTCTCCGTTGCTAGTAGAGGGGCCAAGTTGATACTTGTAACTCAAGAGGGAGTATTTATGCTAGATAGTGGGTTCATGTCTCCATTGAATGGGGGAGTGACAGCAACCCCTAAGGTTGTGGATGTCTTGTTGCCACTAGGGATAAAACATCAATGCTTTGTCTAAAGATATTTGTATTGTTTACATTAGCACAGTACTAATGCAATTATCTGTTGCTTGCAACAATGGGAGGGTGCGGATGCTAACACGAAGGTGGACTTTTTAGGCATAGATGCATGCTGGATGGCGGTCTATGTTCTTTGTCGTAATGCCCTAAGTAAATCTCATACTAGTCATCATGATATGTATGTGCATTGTTATGCCCTCTCTATTTGTCAATTGACCAACTGTAATTTGTTTACCCAACATGTTATCTATCTTATTGGAGAGACACCACTAGTGAACTGTGGACCCCGGTCCATTCTTTTACATCTGAAATACAACCTACTGCAATCATTGTTCTCTTTTTTTTCTGCAAGCAAACATCATTTTCCACACTATACGTTTAATCCTTTGTTTTCAGCAAGCCGGTGAGATTGACAACCTCACGTTAAGTTGGGGCAAAGTAGTTTGATTGTGTTGTGCAGGTTCCACGTTGGCACCGGAATCCCTGGTGCCGCACTCCTTCACCAACAACCTTCACGTGATCTTCATCTCCTACTGGTTCGATAACCTTGGTTTCTTACTGAGGGAAAACTTCGCTGTTGTACTCATCATACCTTCCTCTTGGGGTTCCCAACGGACGTGTGCTTTCCGTCACAAGCAGCTACTTTTGTGGCGCCGTTGCCGGGGAGATCAAGACATGCAAGGAGTCTCTCACACCCAATCTCTTTACTTTGTTTATTGTCTTGCTTTATTTTATTTCTGTCTTGTTTGCTTTCTTTATATCAAAAACATAAAAAAAATAGTTACTCGCATTTACTTTATTTATCGGTTTACCCTTGTTTATTTCATCATGCTTCTCCCTAAGTTCACATTGAAAGATATGTCGGTAGGGAGTGGGTCTATCATTGGAAGAGATAATATAGCATAATTTTTCAATCATGTTAGTAAGGTTAAAGATTTTGAAGATAGATCCTTGGTGGAACTTGCTCCTAATTATGAAATTGCTACTGCCTCTTTAGTGCACATGTTGGAAGCTAGATTTGTTAATCTTAATCCTATAATGCAATATGTGTTTCTTACACTCCGTGATATGGAAGAAGGAGAGAAGAAAGATTTTGTTTTAGAAACCCTTCTTAAAGAATTTTGATTGGATTGTTCCTGAAAATTTATTTGAGGAGGATAGTGAGCCTAAAAGTAATGAAAGAGGAGTTTCTGAAACTTACATAGATAAGATACAATGCATCGTTGAGAAAACTCCCAACTCCTCTTGATGTTTCTTCTCTTGATGTTACTTGATTTTCACTTTCTCTGAAAGGCGTTAAAGAAAAGCGCTTATGGGAGACAACCCATTATTTTATTTCTGCAATTTTTGTTTTATATTTGAGTCAAGGTGCTTGTTACTACTGTAGCAATACCTTTGTATCTTTATTTTCTTGCATTGTTGTGCCAAGTAAAGTCTTTGATAGAAAGTTGATACTAGATTTGGATTTCTGCGCAGAAACAGATTTTTAGCTGTCACGAATTTGAGCTTTTCTCTCTGTAGAAAAATCTAAAAATTCTGAAAAAATTCATGAGTAATCCTCAGATATGTACGCAACTTTCATTCAACTGGAGCTTTTCCATCTGAGCATGTTAAGTGCCTTGAAAAAATTCGTCTTTACGGACTGTTCTGTTTTGACAGATTCTGCCTTTTATTTCACATTGCCTCTTTTACTGTGTTTGAGTGGATTTCTTTGCTCCATTAAATTTCAGTAGCCTTGGGTAGTGTCCAGAAGTGTTGGGAATGATTGTTTCCTTGCTGAACATGTGAATTTTTGATTATGCACTAACCCTCTAATGAGATTGCTTTGAGTTTGGTGTGAAGGAAGTTTTCAAGGATCAAAAGAGGAGGATGATATAATATGATCAAGAAGAGTGAAAAGTCTAAGCTTGGGGATGCCCCCGTGGTTCATACCTGCATATTTCAAGAAGACTCAAGCGTCTAAGCTTGGGGATGCCCAAGGCATCCCTTCTTCATCAAACTTATCAGGTCACCTCTTGTGAAACTATATTTTAATTCCATCACATCTTATGTGCTTTACTTGGAGCGTCCGTGTGCTTTTATTTTCGTTTGTTATTTAAGTTTCTTAATAAATCAGATCCTAACATTCTTGTGTGGGAGAGAGACACGCTCTGCTTTTTCATTTGAACACTTGTGTTCTTCGTTTTATTTTTCTTGTTTGTGGCGAAAGCTGAAAACCGCAACACTTATTGTTATTTGGTTGGAAACAGAAAATGTTTCATGTGGTAATTGGTATATTGTCTTGAATAATTTGATACTTGGCAATTGTTTTGAGCTCTCAAGTAGATCATGTTTAAGCTCTTGCATCATGTAGTTTAAACCTATTAGTGGAGAACTACCGTAGAGCTTGTTGAAATTTGGTTTGCATGATTGGTCTCTCTAAGGTCTAGATATTTTCTGGTAAAAGTGTTTGAGCAACAAGGAAGATGATGCGTGCTGTTGACACACGTCCGTTGGGAACCCCAAGAGGAAGGTGTGATGCGTACAGTAGCAAGTTTTCCCTCAGTAAGAAACCAAGGTTATCGAACCAGTAGGAGTCAAGGAACACGTGAAGGTTGTTGGTGACGGAGTGTAGTGCGGCGCAACACCATTGGCGCCAACGTGGAACCTGCACAACACAATCAAAGTAATTTGCCCCAACGTAACAGTGAGGTTGTCAATCTCACCGGCTTGCTGAAAACAAAGGATTAACCGTATAGTGTGGAAGATGAGGTTTGTTTGCGAAGAACAGGAAAGAACAAGTATTGCAGTAGATTGTATTTCAGATGTAAAGAATGGACCGGGGTCCACAGTTCACTAGTGGTGTCTCTCCCATAAGATAAATAGCATGTTGGGTGAACAAATTACAGTTGGGCAATTGACAAATAGAGAGGGCATAACAATGCACATACATGTCACGATGACTACTATGAGATTTAATCGGGCATTACGAAAAGTACATAGACCGCTATCCAGCATGCATCTATGCCTAAAAGTCCACCTTCGGGTTAGCATCCGCACCCCTTCCAGTATTAAGTTGCAAACAACGAGACAATTGCATTAAGTATGGTGCGTAATGTAATCAACACAAATATCCTTAGACAAAGCATTGATGTTTTATCCCTAGTGGCAACAACACATCCACAACCTTAGAACTTTGTCACTGTCCCAGGTTCAATGTAGGCATGAACCCACTATCGAGCATAAATACTCCTCTTGGAGTTACAAGTATCAACTTGGCCAAAGCCTCTACCAGCAACGGAGAGCATGCAAGAACATAAACAACATATATGATAGATTGATAATCAACTTGACATAGTATTCCATATTCATCGGATCCCAACAAACACAACATGTAGGATTACAAATAGATGATCTTGATCATGATAGGCAGCTCACAAGATCTAACATGATAGCACAATGAGGAGAAGACAACCATCTAGCTACGCTATGGACCCATAGTCAGGGGTGAACTACTCACACATCAATCCGGAGGTGATCATGGCGATGAAGAGCCCTCGAGGAGATGATTCCTCTCCGGGCGGGGTGCGGACGTCTCTGAATCCCAGAGATGGGATTGGCGGCGGCTGCATCTACGGAAGGTTTTCCGTATCGTGGCTCTCGGTACGGGGTTTCGCGACGAAGACTTTAAGTAGGCGGAAGGGTAGGGTTGGAGGCGGCGCGAGGGACCCACACCATAGGGCGCGCGGGCCCCAGACGCGCGGCCTGTGGTGTCGGTGCCTCATCGCCCCACTTCATATCCCCTTCGGTCTTACGGAAGCTTCGTGGAAAAATAAGACACGGGCGTTGATTTCGTCAATTCCGAGAATATTTCCTTTGTAGGATTTCTGAAACCAAAAACAGCAAAAACAACAACTGGCTCTTCGGCATCTCGTCAATAGGTTAGTGCCAGAAAATGCATAATAATGACATAAAGTGTGTATAAAACATGTGAGTATCATCATAAAAGTAGCATGGAACATAAGAAATTATGGATACGTTTGAGACGTATCAAGCATCCCCAAGCTTAGTTCCTACTCGCCCTCGAGTAGGTAAACGATAACAAGGATAATTTCTGAAGTGACATGCTATCATAATCTTGATCAATACTATTGTAAAGCATATGAGATGAATGCAGTGATTCGAAGCAATGGTAAAGACAATGATTAAACAAGCTGAATCATATAGCAAAGACTTTTCATGAATAGTACTTTCAAGACAAGCATCAATAAGACTTGCATAAGAGTTAACTCATAAAGCAATAAATTCTTAGTAGAAAGCTTTGAAGCAACACAAAGGAAGATATAAGTTTCAGCGGTTGCTTTCAACTTCAACATGTATATCTCATGGATAGTTGTCAACATAAAGCAATATAACAAGTGCAATAGGTAAACATGTAAGAATCAATGCACACAGTTGACACAAGTGTTTGCTTCTAAGATAGAAAGAAGTAGGTAAACTGACTCAACATAAAGTAGAAGAATGACCCTTCGCAGAGGGAAGCATGGATTACTATTTTTGTGCTAGAGCTTTTATTTTGAAAACATAGAAACAATTTTGTCAACGGTAGTAATAAATCATATGTGTTATGTATAAGACATCCTATAAGTTGCAAGCCTCATGCATAGAATACTAATAGTGCCCGCACCTTGTCCTAATTAGCTTGGATTAACACGGATTATCATTGCATAACATATGTTTCAACCAAGTGTCACAAAGGGGTACCTCTATGCCGCCTGTACAAAGGTCTAAGGAGAAGGTTCGCATTGGATTTCTCGCTTTTGATTATTCTCAACTTAGACATCCATACCGGGACAACATAGACAACAGATAATGGACTCCTCTTTTAATGCTTAAGCATTCAACAACAGATAATATTCTCATAAGAGATTGAGGATTTGTGTCCAAACCGAAACTTCCACCATGATTCATGGCTTTAGTTAGCGGCCCAATGTTCTTCTCTAACAATATGCATACTCAAACCATTTGATCATGAAAATCGCCCTTACTTCAGACAAGGCAACATGCATAGCAACTCACATGATATTCAACAAAGATATAATAGGCGTCCCCGAAACATGGTTACCGCTCAACAAGCAACTTATAAGAAATAAGATACATAGCAACATATTCAATACCACAATAATAGTTTAAGGGCTATTTTCCCATGAGCTATGTATTGAAAGAAGACAAAGAAAAATTAGTCAAGTAATACTTTGGGCAGAGAAATACCATGTAGTAGGTAGGTATGGTGGACACAAATGGCATAGTTTTTGGCTCAAGGATTTGGATGCACGAGAAGTAATCCCTCTCAATACAAGGCTTAGGCTAGCAAGGTTGTTTGAAGCAAACTCAAGTATAAACGGTACAGCAAAACTTACATAAGAACATATTGCAAGCATTATAAGACTCTACACTGTCTTCCTTGTTGTTCAAACACCTTAACGAGAAAATATCTAGACTTAGAGACCAATCATGCAAACCAAATTTTAACAAGCTCTATGTAGTTCTTCATTAATAGGTGCAAAGTACATGATGCAAGAGCTTAAACATGATCTATATGAGCACAACAATTGCCAAGTATCAAATTATTCAAGACATTATACCAATTACCACATGAAGCATTTTCCGTTTCCAACCATATAACAATGAACGAAGCAGTTTTCAACCTTCGCCATGAACATTAAAAGTAGCACTAAGAACACATGTGTTCATATGCAACAGCGGAGCGTGTCTCTCTCCCATACAAAGAATGCTAGGATCCGATTTTATTCAAACAAAAACAAAAAAAAGCAAACAGACGCTCCAAGTAAAGCACATAAGATGTGACTGAATAAAAATATAGTTTCACTAGAGGTGACCTGATAAGTTGTCGATGAAGAAGGGGATGCCTTGGGCATCCCAAGCTTAGATGCTTGAGTCTTCTTGAAATATGCAGGGATGAACCACGGGGGCATCCCCAAGCTTAGACTTTTCACTCTTCTTGATCATATTGTATCATCCTCCTCTCTTGACCCTTGAAAACTTCCTCCACACCAAACTCGAAACAAACTCATTAGAGGGTTAGTGCATAATTGAAAATTCATATATTCAGAGGTGACATAATCATTCTTAACACTTCTGGACATTGCACAAAGCTACTGAAAGTTAATGGAACAAAGAAATCCATCAAGCATAGCAAAACGGCAATGCGAAATAAAAGGCAGAATCTGTCAAAATAGAACAGTCAGTAAAGACGAATTTTTCTGGGGCACTTAACTTGCTCAGATGAAAAAGCTCAAATTGAATGAAAGTTGCGTACATATCTGAGGATCACGCACGTAAATTGGCAGAATTTTCTGAGTTACTACAGACGGGGCTGCTAAATTTCTGACAGAAATCTGTTTCTGCGCAGTAATCCAAATCTAGTATCAACATTACTATCAAAGACTTTACTTGGCACAACAATGCAATAAAATAAAGATAAGGAGAGGTTGCTACAGTAGTAACAACTTCCAAGACTCAAATATAAAACAAAAGTGCTGTAGTAAAATAATGGGTTGTCTCCCATAAGCGTTTTCTTTAACGCCTTTCAGCTAGGCGCAGAAAGTGTGAATCAAGTATTATCAAGAGTTGAAGCATCAACAGAGGGGTTTAGAGTTTTCTCAACTATGCATTGTATCTTATCTGTGTAAGTTTCAGAGGCCCCTTTTTCATTACTCTTAGGCTTGCTATTCTCATCAAACAAATTTTCAGGAACAATCCAACCATAATTATTTTCTAGTGCCTCGAACATTCCTAAGAGCTTGCAAGGTATTGATGTCTTAATCTCCCCTTCACAATTAACTTTATTAGTGTACTTTAATCTATCCCTTTCCATTTTTTCAAGGGTATTAGCAAAATTGGTATAAAAGCCAAGCATCTTATATTTAATAAAGACTTTTCTAGCTTCTCTTGCTACATCACCAAATTCTTTAAGAAGGGTTTCTAAGACAAAATCTTTCTTTTCTCCTTCCTCCATATCAGTGTAAGAAACATATGTTGTATTATGGGGTTGAGATTGAAAAATCTAGCTTCCAACATGTGTACTAAAGAAGCGGCAGCAATTTCATAAGTAGGAGCAAGTTCTACCAAGTGTCTATCTTCAAAATCTTCAGTTGTACTAACATGAGTGAAAAAATCTTCTATATTATCTCTTCCAATGATAGACCCTTGTCCTACCGGTATGTCTTTCAAAGTGAACTTAGGAGGAAACATGATGAAATAAACAAAAGGTAAATAAAGTAAATGCAAGTAACTAATTTTTTTGTGTTTTTAATATAGAACGCAAACAAGACAGTAAATAAAGTAAAACTAGTAACTAATTTTTTTGTATTTTTGATATAGAGAACAAACAAAGCAGTAAATAAAGTAAAGCAAGACAAAAACAAAGTAAAGAGATTGGATGTGGGAGACTCCCCTTGCAGCGTGTCTTGATCTCCCCGGCAACGGCGCCAGAAAAAGACCTTGATGCGTGCCGTTGGGAACCCCAAGAGGAAGGTGTGATGCGTACAGTAGCAAGTTTTCCCTCAGTAAGAAACCAAGGTTATCAAACCAGTAGGAGTCAAGGAACACGTGAAGGTTGTTGGTGACGGAGTGTAGTGCGGCGCAACACAGGGATTCCGGCCAACGTGGAACCTGCACAACACAATCAAAGTACTTTGCCCTAACGTAACAGTGAGGTTGTCAATCTCACCGGCTGCTGAAAACAAAGGATTAACCGTATAGTGTGGAAGATGAGTTTGTTTGCGAAGAACGTAAACAAGTATTGCAGTAGATTGTATTTCAGATGTAAAGAATGGACCGGGGTCCACGAGTTCACTAGTGGTGTCTCTCCCATAAGATAAATAGCATGTTGGGTGAACAAATTACAGTTGGGCAATTGACAAATAGAGAGGGCATAACAATGCACATACATGTCACGATGACTACTATGAGATTTAATCGGGCATTACGACAAAGTACATAGACCGCTATCCAACATGCATCTATGCCTAAAAAGTCCACCTTCGGGTTAGCATCCGCACCCCTTCCAGTATTAAGTTGCAAACAACAGACAATTGCATTAAGTATGGTGCGTAATGTAATCAACACAAATATCCTTAGACAAAGCATTGATGTTTTATCCCTAGTGGCAACAGCACATCCACAACCTTAGAACTTTCTGTCACTGTCCCAGATTCAATGGAGGCATGAACCCACTATCGAGCATAAATACTCCCTCTTGGAGTTACAAGTATCAACTTGGCCGGAGCCTCTACTAACGGAGAGCATGCAAGAACATAAACAACATATATGATAGATTGATAATCAACTTGACATAGTATTCCATATTCATCGGATCCCAACAAACACAACATGTAGCATTACAAATAGATGATCTTGATCATGATAGGCAGCTCACAAGATCTAACATGATAGCACAATGGAGAAGACAACCATCTAGCTACGCTATGTACCCATAGTCAGGGTGAACTACTCACACATCAATCCGGAGGTGATCATGGCGATGAAGAGCCCTCCGGGAGATGATTCCCTCTCGGCGGCCGGGGGCGATCTCCTGAATCCCGAGATGGGATTGGCGGCGCGCGTCTCTGGAAGGTTTTCCGTATCGTGGCTCTCGGTACGGGGGGTTTCGCGATGAAGACTTTAAGTAGGCGGAAGGGTAGGGTTGGAGGCGGCGCGAGGGACCCACACCATAGGGCGGCGGGCCTGACGCGCGGACTGTGGTGTGGCGCCTCGTCGCACCACTTGTATCCCTTCGGTCTTACGGAAGCTTCGTGGAAAAATAAGACCTGGGCGTTGATTTCGTCCAATTAGAGAATATTTCCTTTGTAGGATTTACGAAACCAAAAACATAGAAAACAACAACCGGCTCTTCGGCATCAGTCAATAGTTAGTGCCGGAAAATGCATAATAATGACATAAGGTGTGTATAAAACATGTGAGTATCATCATAAAAGTAGCATGGAACATAAGAAATTATGGATACGTTTGAGACGTATCAAGACAGTGTAGAGTCTTATAATGCTTGCAATATATTCTTATGTAAGTTTTGATGTACCGGCTTATACTTGTGTTTGCTTCAAACAACCTTGCTAGCCAAAGCCTTGTACTGAGAGGGAATGCTTCTCGTGCATCCAAAACCTTGAGCCAAAACCTATGCCATTTGTGTCCACCATAACTACCTACTATTTGGTATTTTTCTGCCATTCCAAGTAAATACTTCATGTGCTACCTTTAAACAATTCAAAACTTTATTACTCCTTATTTGTGTCAATGTTTTATAGCTCATGAGGAAGTATGTGGTGTTTTATCTTTCAATCTTGTTGGGCAGACTTTCACCAATGGACTAGTGACATATACATCCGCTTATCAATAATTTTGCAAAAAGAGCTGGCAATGGGTGCCCAGCCCCAATTAATTAACTTTCATTAATAATTCTCTTCACATGTTTTGCCCTGATTTATCAGTAAGCAACTTAATTTTGCAATAGACACTCCTCTATGGTATGTGAAATGTTGGAAGGCCCGAGGATTCGGTTAGCCATGGCTTGTGAAAGCAAAAGGTTGGGAGGAGTGTCATCTATAAATAAAACTAAAATACATGTGTAAACAAAAGAGAAGAGGGATGATCTACCTTGCTGGTAGAGATAACGTCCTTCATGGGAGCCGCTCTTTGAAAGTCTGTTTGACAAGGGGGTTAGAGTGCCCACTACCATTCGTTGACAACAACAAACACCTCTCAAAACTTTATTTTTATGCTCTCTATATGATTTCAAAACTTGAAAAGCTCTAGCACATGATTTAATCCCTGCTTCCCTCTGCGAAGGGCCTTTCTTTTACTTTATGTTGAGTCGGTTTACCTACTTCTTTCTATCTTAGAAGCAAACACTTGTGTCAACGTGTGCATTGATTCTTACATGCTTACTTATTGCACTTATTATATTACTTTGTGTTGACAATTATCCATGAGATATGCATGTTGAAGTTGAAAGCAATTGCTGAAACTTAAATCTTCCTTTGTGTTGCTTCAAAACCTTTTATTAAGAATCTATCGCTTTATGAGTTAACTCTTATGCAAAACTTTGTGATGCTTGTCTTGAAAGTACTATTCATGAAAAGTTTTTGCTATATGATTCAGTTGTTTAGTCATTATCTTTTTGTTAGCAAACTATAGACCATTGCTTTGAGTCACTTCATTCATCACATATGCTTTACAATAGTATTGATAAAGATTATGTTGGTAGCATGTCACTTCAGAAATTATTCTTTTTATCGTTTACCTACTCGAGGCGAGTAGGAACTAAGGGATGCTTGATACGTCTCCAACGTATCTATAATTTCTTATGTTCCATGCTAGTTTTATGACAATACCTACATGGTTTATTCACACTTTATAATGTTTTTATGCATTTACGGGACTAACCTATTAACAAGATGCCACGGTGTCAGTTCCTGTTTTCTGTTTTTGATTTCAGAAAAGTTGTTTTACAAATATTCTCGAAATTGGACGAAACAAAGCCCACGGCCCTATTTTCCACGGGTGTTCCGGAAGACCGAAGAGGAGTCGAGGAAGGCCAGGGGCCCTCCCCATATGGCGGCGCGGGGGCCCCAGCTGCGCGCGGAACGTGGGGAGGAGCCTGGCTCCCCGACGCTGCCCTTCGCCTATTTATTCCTTCGTCCCCGAAAACCCTAGTGCAGAGAGGCAAAATACCAGAGCAGTTCCGAGACGCCGCCGCCGTCAACCCTAACACGGGGGTTCGGAAGATCTCCTCGGCACCTGGGAGGGAATCATCTTGGAGGGCTCTACATCACCATGCCCGCCTCCGGACTGATGCGTGAGTAGTTCATCCTTGGACTACGGGTCCATAGCATAGCTAGATGGTTGTCTTCTCCTATTGTGCTATCATGTTTAGATCTTGTGAGCTGCCTATCATGATCAAGATCATCTATTTGTAATGCTACATGTTGTGTTTGTTGGGATCCGATGAATATGGAATACTATGTCAAGTTGATTATTGATCTATCATATATGTGTTGTTTATGATCTTGCATGCTCTCCGTTGCTAGTAGAGGCTCCGGCCAAGTTGATACTTGTAACTCCAAGAGGGAGTATTTATGCTAGATAGTGGGTTCATGTCTCCATTGAATGGGGGAGTGACAACAACCCCTAAGGTTGTGGATGTCTTGTTGCCACTAGGGATAAAACATCAATGCTTTGTCTAAAGATATTTGTATTGTTTACATTACGCACAGTACTTAATGCAATTGTCTGTTGCTTGCAACTTAATACTGGGAGGGTGCGGATGCTAACCTGAAGGTGGACTTTTTAGGCATAGATGCATGCTGGATGGCGGTCTATGTTCTTTGTCGTAATGCCCTAAGTAAATCTCATAGTAGTCATCATGATATGTATGTGCATTGTTATGCCCTCTCTATTTGTCAATTGCCCAGTAATTTGTTTACCCAACATGTTATCTATCTTATTGGAGAGACACCACTAATGAACTGTGGACCCCGGTCCATTCTTTTACATCTGAAATACAACCTACTGCAATCATTGTTCTCTTTTGTTTTCTGCAAGCAAACATCATTTTCCACACTATACATTTAATCCTTTGTTTTCAGCAAGCCGGTGAGATTGACAACCTCACTGTTAAGTTGGGGCAAAGTAGTTTGATTGTGTTGTGCAGGTTCCACGTTGGCACCGGAATCCCTGGTATTGCCCGCACTACACTCCTTCACCAACAACCTTCACGTGATCTTCATCTCCTGCTGGTTCGATAACCTTGGTTTCTTACTGAGGGAAAACTCGCTGCTGTACTCATCATACCTTCCTCTTGGGGTTCCCAACGGACGTGTGCTTTACCGTCAGCAGCTACTTTTGTGGCGCCGTTGCGGGAGATCAAGACACGCTGCAAGGGAGTCTCTCACCCAATCTCTTTACTTTGTTTATTGTCTTGCTTTATTTTATTTTCTGTCTTGTTTGCTTTCTTTATATCAAAAACACACAAAAATTAGTTACTCGCATTTACTTTATTTATCGGTTTACCCTTGTTTATTTTATCATGCTTCTCCCTAAGTTCACTTTGAAAGATATGTCGGTAGGGAGTGGGTCTATCATTGGAAGAGATAATATAGAATAATTTTTCAATCATGTTAGTAAGGTTAAAGATTTTGAAGATAGATCCTTGGTGGAACTTGCTCCTAATTATGAAATTGCTACTGCCTCTTTAGTGCACATGTTGGAAGCTAGATTTGTTAATCTTAATCCTATAATGCAACATATGTTTCTTACTGGTTCGATAACCTTGGTTTCTTACTGAGGGAAAACTCGTTGCTGTACTCATCATACCTTCCTCTTGGGGTTCCCAACGGACGTGTGCTTTACCGTCACAAGCAGCGCATCATCCGCCCCCGCACGGTCGAGCCTGACTAGCACATTGCCGTTGCCGCCTCGACGATTATCATATCTAAATGGGAGTCCGTTAGGGCCGGTCCATAGATTTCGGAGGCCCTAGGGCGAAACGATATCCAGGGCCTATTGTTCACAATAGTGAAGTTATCGTAGGGGGCCATTGCCCCCCTACTCTAGATTTTTGTAAAAAGATATTTATTTATGCTAAATTTGTATATATTGCTTAAAGTTTAAGCATGATTGGTTGTCTGGCCTCTTAACAATATCCATCACACATGAAAGACTTAAAAAATATTAGTGTTGGGCAAGAGAAATATATCTACTATATTATAGGGCAACAAACTTCTTTTTTGTGGTAATTTTGGGGCTTCTTTCGAATTCACCTTATGGTGACACGTCTACTGTTTTGTGGTTGATTTCTACTGGGTTTGTCCTTGTGTACAGCTTGGGTGCCGTCTGGGAATTCTTGTGGGGTGTTTTCGATCAGTTCTTCACTTCTTCTTCTCCGTTTCGGTGGTAGAATCATTTGGTGTGTGGTTATAGCTAGGTACCGTTTTGGGGCTTTGTGTTAGTGCGCTGGTCCTGTGGGCTCGCACGTTGACACGTTTGTTCTGGTGTCATCTTCCCTCCTCATCCGTCACAACGACAGTTGGATCTCTCCGCGTGTTTATCCCCTCCACCGAGCTTATTGAAGAAGCCAGTGCCAAATTCGCTCTCCATCCATGGCCCTACACCAAGGAGGCGGAACAGAGGAGCTCGCCGTAGTTCGCACGCGGCATGGAGAGGCTTACTTTAGACGGGGAAGGAGACGTGGAAGACGGAGATTCCAGGCGAGGGAAGGAGCTCATGACGGTGAGTCTCGAAGTCATCGAGGCTAGCGGGCGAGCGGCTGGCAGTGGAGAGAAGGGGAGGCCGCAGCAGCGGGGAAACCCTAGGCGGCGCGGCGTCCGAGAGTTCGAGATCATCATCCATGGCATTTGTATCCACCCACCTCCACCGGTTTGCCCCATGCCCGACCCTCCTGCCCCGGTCTATTCCCTACCCCGATCTCCTCTGTTGCGGCGGTTGACTGGCGGCAGGAAAGGTTGGTGCAGCGGCTGTGGCAGGTGGCCGGCGTTGTCTAGGGCCGATTCATGGAAGATGTCGGACAGGCCGCCGCCATGGAACAACGCGAAGGCAAGCCGTATCAGCCACGCATTGGCCCCGACCGCCCGTTGAAGCTGCTGCCCACGGGCAACAAACGAACCCTTTTCTCTGTTGCCGGCAAGATCGGAAACTTCCCTGCTCAATCAGGTTTATCCTCATGTTACTTGCCATAATATTTTAGTTTTCCTTGCCGTGTACAATTAAATCTGGGACCATGCGGGTAAAATTTGTACTACTTACGATCAATTATGTTTGTGATTTTCTTGGTTTTTTCGTACAGGGAGTCCTCTTGCCGATCTGAAATTTTCTAAGGCAGTCCTACTCTTTTGCAATCTCACAGGACAAGTGGATGTTGACTGGTAGCTGGAAACAGCACGGTATGCCCCTAGGTCCAATATACTGAGGAGTGAGGAGCCCGACGCTGCTAAGGCGGTAGCTGCGGCAGTTGGTTGCACGGTAGGTGTCTGCCACTATCCCGGTTCAGGGCACAGGGAGAGGTCGGACATGTGGTTGACCATTCAGGCGGGCGCTCGGTGATGCACCGTTGTGGGACATGGGAGAAATAGTGGTCTATCCAAGGTTCTGTCGAGGCGCCATCCTCAATTCTATCCTATTCGGCAACGCCGACGATTATATCACCACGAGCATCTGCTATGATGGCATGCCGTGGAGATACCATGCGAGCAATGGCCCATGAAAACAGGGGATGTGGCGGTGCTCTGCTTGGTCGCCGACCCTCCATGGCGACTAGAGAGGTGACGACGACACCGATTGGATGATTGGATCAGGCTAGCTACCCTGCCATGTCATTTCTCATCAATGATCCGAGTGAGTAGCCTCTCCCTTGAGATGCATATCACTGCTGTAGTTAAATTATATATCTTTGTTTATTGTTGGGCAAACACGTCACCTTTTAACTTTGATGAAATTGTCACACTTTACATTACCTTTCTTTATGGTAACACTACAGATATATAAGCAAATTTCTAGCTGAAATCAATTATGCTACTGTAGAATATAGTTAGTTTGTTGTTTTTGTATCGTGCCAAGTTTCTTTTCAAGTCACTGGAAATTATGTATTGTTGAATAAGTCTTCCTGCCAGGAAGCTGCTGAAGAAGGAGAAAAAGGAAGCATCCACTCTTTCCAGAGAAGTTCATTATTGACCTGGAGTGCCTTATGGTGTTCATCATCAGGGAACAAGCAACAAGGAGTTTGTTGCCATCGGGTGTGTCAAAGAGGGTCCCTGATATTCTCTCAGCTGCCTTGGACTTTTCCAAGGTAAAATTCATACTCCTTTTGTGTAGATTGGATACTCATTCCCGTGTTTTTAGAAGCGTGTTTGTTAAGTGGTATGCTTAAATGGGTTTGTAGCGTACCAAGTTAATCCAAAATTTGCATGAATGTGTTTATGGATTGTTTAGCATGTGCAGGGTTGGAAAACAATAGTCCTTGCTCTAATTTTCTTGGTCCAGTTAAAAATTCGAATGGGGCTATATAAACTCAATGGATTGTGTAGGTTGATTGGGATTGTTGAGAAATCACACATAACTTTTAACATTTTCATTTCTGCACAACTAGGTATCTATAATGATGGAAAAATGCTTCTGATGTTGCAGATTTAGCTCGAGTATAAACTTGTGTAAGTCAGGCATCGATTTATCTCTACATGGTTCAGTGTTCCTGTTAACATATAAACATAATAAAATTTTGCAAATCTGTGTATACGACATCCACTGTTTCTTGAGGACAGGACCCAGCTAGATGTAGCACAGAGCTGCTGGACTGGAAAAAAATGTGCAAGCTTATCCATAGAATTAGCATACCCATTTTATATCTGGTTCCTAGAGTTAATGAGGTCAGTAGTACTCCTTTTGGTATGTGATGAGCACGCCAAAACTGTGCATTAGTTATTTCATTGGCTGAAATGTGAATTGCTATATTTTCATACTATCTGCTGTCATTGGTTTAGCACGACATCTGATTGGCTACATCTAACTGGTGGCAAAACCCACATGGCAGGCTAACTGGTTTTGGAGATCATTTTGACTACTAGAGAATTAGGATGGTAGATCGTTTCCCGCAAGACTCACTCTGACGTGAGCTCTTATTTTTTCAGGGTCTTCAATCTACGCATAATAACTATTATGTTTGAGAAATCAATACTTCAGGGATTACACGCGGTGGCGGCGGTGAATGTATACTCACGGGCTCTTATGTTTTCAGGGTCCTCCATTGCTGCAAATATTGGAGGGTTTTCAAACGAGGTATGTGATCATAAATTGGAATGGTAATTTTTAAAATTCTAACATGGTGCCCATTTCTCTAACCATCTGCAAATAGATTTTATTAACTACTCCCTCTTTTCGGTTTTAATCAATGCATGAACATAGGACACACGAACTAGCAGTGGTTCAAATTAAAGTCAATTAAATGGGAGTGGAGGGAGTATTATAGATCTTGCAATGGAAGTATTCTTTGTAGAGCTAATTGAGTATTCCAGAGAAAAAAAATTGTAGCCCTGACCGTTTTCTTCATAGATGTTCACGCCATATCTTACTAAAGGGACCCTTGTTGTGATTGAAGCTGGGTTTCATCCTGTATGTACCTGCCGTCGCTTCGTTTACCCCTCTCATCTTCTGATACTACACTGTTGTTACGATCTCTGTAACCTAATTGCGTTCCTGCAGGTACACCAGAAGGAGATCAAGACCGAGAAAGGATCTCCAGTGACATCACCACCTGCAAAGAAGGCGGAGATGCAGAGCCCAATTGGAGCTCCGTCTGGTTTTCAACCGTTGTAGAGCTCCACTACAAAATGACCAGCCGCACACAACCGAGCGCAAAAGGCAATAAAAGAAAGGTCGACATGAATCCAAAGGGAGTAGGTCAGGAACAGCAAAGCGAGGCCGGCACCTGCTGGTTGGATTTTTGCCCAAGGCCAGGTTTCACCGTCGTTTCAAACGTAGTCACCGACAACCCTTATGGTACACTCAAGATTCCAAAGGCATTCTGTCAGTACATCATCGGTGATTTTCCACAGAAAGTCATGCTCCGCAACACCGTTGGAGACACATGAAGTGTTCGACTGATGGAATGGAGGAACCACATCTTCATTGAGCACGTATGGGATGCATTCGAGGAGGACAACAGCGTTGTGGAAGGTGATACTCTGTCCTTTACTTACACCTGACGCAGACAAAGGCCACATGTTCACCTAAATGTTCAATGACTTGGTCCTTCTGATGCTGCCATTGAATTAATAGCTATTTCTGTTTTTCCTTTTGTAAGAGCCATATCTATGCTCTTTTAAATGAGGTGGAAATATTGTCAGTTCAAAACAAGATGATGTTAGCCAAGATGATGTTAGCCAAGATGATGTTAACCTGTATGAAAACTAGGTGCTGATTTGCCTCTCCCTCACTCTCATTTGCAGTGATTCTTATGTTCAGCTACTTGGTCCTTCTGATGCTGCCATAGAATTAATAGCTATTTGTGTTTTTTCTTTTGTAAGAGCCATATATGTGATATTTTAAATGAGGTGAAAATATTGCCAGTTCAAAACAAGATGATGTGCCTGTATGAAAACTAGGTGGTGATTTGCCTCTCCCTCACTCTCATTTGCACCGATTCCTATGTTCAGTCACTTGGTCCTTCTGATGCTGCCATTGAATTAATAGCTATTTGTGTTTTTTCTTTTGTAAGAGCCATATATATGCTCTTTTAAATGAGGTGGAAATATTGCCAGTTCAAAACAAGATGATGTTAGCCTGTATGAAAACTAGGTGCTGATTTGCCTCTCCCTTACTCTCATTTGCACTGATTCTTATGTATTCCGTATAGATATGCTCCTTTACCGCTGATCTCTATCCATGGTAACATATACTTGGCACCATATTATAGGACGGCATGCTCCTTCCATGCTGAGCACTTCACTGATTTGTTCAATGCAACCTGCCATTTTGTTTGAGACCTGTCTTTTCAATTATAGCATGCAAAAATTACCCATACCATACTCCTACATCTAAAGAAAAGCTCTTAGAAGCAGCTTGCAAGTTATTCTAATTTATTTTTTGACAATTCCAATACCCTGTTCTTTTCACCTGCAAGAAACATACCATGAAATTTGTCTGCTCTTAGATTTGATCTGGGTGCCATTTTAGACCTTGATATGTTTTAGGACATCAGTGACACAAAAGAGAATGTGAGGATGCCTTTGGCGATCAAGTGGAGCTGTCACGCAAGGGGAGATTATTTTTTGGAAAAAACCATATCCATGCTGAATATAAATTGTACTCTATGTGATAGTATAGATCTTGAATTTTTCTCAGCAACTCCAACCTTCCCTTTGTTAGTGGAATGGGAAAATATGCTACAACTCGAGATTTTGTTGCTTACATGAGGTTGGAACACTTCCTCTACTTTATTTCGGTAAATTATTTGTAATTCTTGGTGCTCACCAGAAAATATGAACACTGCTTATATGTCATGTATGGTTGTATGATTTGATAGAATTCCACCATGGTTTTGTGACCAAAAAGACTAAAATGCATGTGCCATAGGCCCACTCCAGCTTGCAACAGAAATACTTTTTGTTCTTCAGCTCATGTTTAAAAGAAGGCACGGCGTGCCGCCGTGCCAGACATTGCTAGTTAGAGTAATGTAATAACAAACTAAATAATATTTACATTTGAGAGATCCATGGTCTTTGAAATCTTGAAGAAGACGTTTGAAAATATTTATTTCTATTGAACGAGCAAACTATGTCATTATTCTTACTTCTACCAGTAGCTACTTGTGTACACATGTATATAATATATATATATATCTTTAAGATTAATTATAAAAAATATGAGGATAGGTGTTGTTCTGGATATTTGGAAAGGCTAGATAGAAATCGTATCTTTGAAAAAAAAATATTTTTTGTTAAAAGAAGTTGAAGTGGAGACACGGTAAGCTACAACATGGACCTTGTATATTTTATAAAATTATTCTAAATGGTAAATCCTAAAGTGTAAATATTAAAATAAATGTTTGGTAAGAGGCATGGTAAACTGTAGCTTAGGGCATCTATATTTTCTTGAATTATTTTAAAAGCTACAATCTATTTTTTTTAAAAAAAATCACTCTATAGCCTAAGTACAAGTATAAATATCAAGTATGTAAAAAAATCCTGGGCTAGGGCCCTCGCTCCTGAAGGCCCGGGGCGAGCGCCCCTTTGCCCCGCCCTATGGGCCAGCCCTGGAGTCCGTTGAAGCAAAGATCTTTCAAACCACATACTTGCAAGTAGTCATGGAACGCTGCAGAGAAATGCTCATATGGCCATAAGGCTTCGTTAAAGTCGCCTATAAGCGCCCACGGGAGAGAACATGAGGCACATAGATCTGTTAGAGCGGACCACATTCTATGCCTATTCTCCGTCCTAGGCTCACCATATACAAAGGTAGCATGAAACATAGGATCGTCCGGTGAGATACGCATCCATATAGCAATGTATCTGCCATTAGCATCATTCACCTCTACCTCAACACTTTCATTCACCTCTACCTCAACACTTTCATGCCAAAATAATGCCAATCCACCACTAGAACCATCAGAACTCACACCAGTAAAACCCTTCAGTCGAAGACGCAAGCGGAGATGATGCATCTGATCACAACTCTGACGAGTTTTACTTAGGAACATGACTTTAGCTTGGTGTAATCGTTGAAGAACTCCCAACTCACTAACCGTCGCAGCATTTCTAGCTCCGCGACAGTTTAGACTGATACAATTCATTGCTACCGTCGGACACCTTTGAGGGGTGCCGCCGGTCATGTTGAAGTGTTAGGGGCTGACGTACCCACACTACCTCTTCCTCACCGGTGGTACTCCTGTAGAAACTTGCAGACTGCCCAACCACAATACTCCTCAAACAATTCAGACTTTCTTGGACGTAACTGAAACTCTAGGCAAGAAAACCTGAACCAGACCGACGTCTGCCATGCGATTTGTTTTTCTTCCTTTGATCAACCCCAAAGATCTTGCACCAGAACAAACCCAGAACGAGTAGAACTGGCAGCCCTCAAAAGGATTACCACGCTTCAACCTACATCTGTACGGGAAACTCAGAAGAAAACTCACCGCTGGACAGATTGCAGGGGAGGAAAGGAACCCTAAACAGGTACTGATACGAACGACCGTAAGCAAAGCACCGGAGGCGGCAGTTACACCCTAGTGCGCCCTCGAAATCGCCATCGGCTAGAAATACCGGTTCACGTTTGGCGAATAGACGTTTCATGTCTTTATTTCTAGGTTGCAGGCCTAGTTTGCCGGAACAAAAGAAAATGGTTTTGCAAAGTCTCGATCAACTAATATCATTAAGTCTTAATCAACTCAGATCGTCTTCAAGTCTAATCGTACAAAAGTGCAATCACATTTTTAGTGCAAAAATATCTTGATTAAAGGAAATGCTGGTGGAAAAAAATGCGAATTGCACTTTTTAAATGTGCACTTTAAATTCTAAATGGATAAATAAATCTCAGTCTATCGAGACAAAGACTGCCGGCCCCTGGTTTTCAACTTCCAGGCTAAAATCCTACATCAACTCTTTGCATTGGTCAGGCGCCAAACAATTTACAGAAGACACAAGAATAATGAAATGGGACCACAGTTACAAGAAAGAACTACAACATTCCCAGGCAACCAACATGGTCCCACTGAATCGACTCACGCAGCACTGTCGACGGCAACTCAGCTGTGTGAGATGTCAAATCTTTATGTCCTCTGAGTGAGATACCATCAAGTCTGCAAGTCCGCAGGCTGCTTGACAACTGTCAAATCAGCTCTAAGATGCAACACGCCATCGATGAAGAAGCTGTCATCAGCAATGAACGACGACCATGGAACATCAAAAAGATCGTAGCATCCATGCATAGAATCATCAGTAACATCATAACTTCCTTCGAACTTGCTCACGAATTGTCCTGACGATTTTACCCTAGCAGCAAACTCAAGATCTATTGTTAAAGATATGGGCTTGTCTGGCTCTTCGTCAATCCCGAACCATAGACCAAAGCTGTTGTAGTTACTCTGCTGGTCCAGCTCACAGCATGCCGTGAGAAAGAACTGCAGCCCTACAAGATGGAACGGGACCGAGTATTTATCTCCTGATGGGAAGAGTCGAGAGCACTCATCACGCTTTAGATCCATGTAAACTATAACCTGTGGGCAAGGTCGATCAAACGAAACCACTTCCACAGGGTTGTACGTGTAAGCTCGCTCTGGCAATTGCCAACAAGTTGTTGAATCAGCTGCATGACTGGTTTGTTGCCATGATGGGTCAAGTTTGCATGCAAGTACCTCGATGATACGCTTGGTTACTGCTTGCTCATGGTCCATAATATTGTAGATGAACGTAAGGACCTTCCCCAGTTCAATCCAGCTCATATGTTCGAAGCGCACCAAAGGGAGTAAACGAGAACAAAATATCTCAGATCTATCCTCCAATTTTGGGTATTGCGTGCAAACCCACTCGAGCAAGAAGTCAAATATGAAACTTTCATCTTTCACCTGTAGGTCGCTACTGGTGAGGATGGCCTCGATACCAACAAGAGGGATGCTCATCATCTCATCTTGGAACCTGATATGAGACAACAAATGCCTTGAGTACACTTCATACATGATTTTGTGATAATAATGCTTACCTTGAAAGAAAATAAAATAAGAGGTGGGTACGTAGGATGGAATGACTCACTTATCCAAATCCTTGTATTTGTTGACAAGGAATTCCTTGGCCGCATCTGTCAAAGCTTGAACTTCAGCAGCCACTGAAATGGAGCATGGGTAGTCTAGGTAGAGCAGTGCAGATTCTGTGGTCATAGGCAAGCTTGTGAGCAACTGACTGCAGAGTCTCGTGCAAGAAACAACCTCAAATTTATCGGCAGCCATCAAGATGTCGAGCAGGTGAGCAGGCTCAGTCGTTGTCAACTTTCCACTGTACATAAAGCTTAAAAGCTCCATAACTGCATTTTCCTCTGTTCCATGTAGAACGAAAATAAGGCACTATTAAGGGGACAGTTCAATAAATAACTAAACAAAAAGAGAACATAGTTTTTGGGGTCCAATGAGTATTTTAAGTATGAAGAGAAAAAAAAAAGGAGAGAAGATATCACTGGGAGACCAACTGCTTTATTATCGTAGAAAATGAAATGAAATGGCAAACAATCGTCCCTTCACTATGTAAATATTATAAAGCATATAGAAAATGATAACATCGTCAGAATAGCAAATGAGAATAAACTATAGGATGAAGAATGTCACAGTTGAACCATCACATTACCTGAATCAGCAATTCGAAGTGTTGTATGTGTTTGATCAGATTCTTTCATGCCATTTGAGAAAAGCTAGGAAGCATGAAACTTATTAGAAACGTGGGATGTATAGAGCAAATATATTTCACATGGTTATCAAAATTACCTTGTGGAAGAAAGGACTTCTAGCGGCAAGAACTGCTGAATTGATATAAATGGTCTTTTCTCGTAAAACTGGTGCACCCACCACGATTGAGGAAGAGCCGCTACTCTGTCCTTTATAACCTGCAAAATATCAAGATAAGTGAAATAAAGAACAAACTGGGACAAGTAAAGGTTGCAGACTTGCAGACTACAATCACTAGAATTACATTCTGCTACTAAAATACTCCGAACACTATTTTTTGTGGGTGCTGATTCAGTTTAATCAATATTCAATAATAGGGTAAAATGGCACAATGTCCTAAAATTTTGAACAATCATTTATCTGCATCAAGCAATCTTGAATGTAGTATCTCACTGAGTAAAGTAAACATACATGTTACCCCAACGATCTGACTGAACTTCTGTATCAATCAATCTAACATGCTTGTATCTCAATGACAATGAGTAAACTAACCATAAATGTTACACCAAGGATCATGTTAGAATTTCAATATCGTATAACTTCGTCCTCATAAAGTTTTATATTTATCTAATGCATTACTATAGCTCATACCAGGCAAGCATATGGTAGCAGAATCGAGGTCAAGTAGCTAAAAGGGAGAAAAAAAGGAGGTTTAACTAAGAACCGGTGGGTTTTTTTGCAATCATTGACCTGTAACTAGTATGTTACTCATATGTATAAAACAATCAACCAACATCTACCTTTGATCACTATATTACCAAATTTACATGTATACTGCAGGTGTGCGTGCTACTGCAAAGTAATAACCTAGAAAAAAAAAGGGGGGGGGGACTAGTGTTAACCTGCTATTAAGTACTCCAGTGGCTAATCTCAATTACTCCTTCATCTAAAATATATATGGGACAAAATATTTGCTGCATTCTAATCTTTCATTGGTTCGCCTGATTCAGCCGAGCGGAATTTTGATTGACAGATAGCAGGTTTTACTCCCTAATCCCTGACGAAAGGCTATTGACCCAAAATCGCTAACGATCCACAAATTCCCAACCTCACAATAGCCTGCTATTAAGTACTCCAGTGGCTAATCTCAATTACTCCTTCATCTAAAATATATATGGGACAAAATATTTGCTGCATTCTAATCTTTCATTGGTTCGCCTGATTCAGCCGAGCGGAATTTTGATTGACAGATAGCAGGTTTTACTCCCTAATCCCTGACGAAAGGCTATTGACCCAAAATCGCTAACGATCCACAAATTCCCAACCTCACAATAGCTGTACCAGTAACTGTACGAACCTTTCTCCTTGCGGTGGTCGGCAATGGATTCTCCGCTGGCATCTTCGCTGGACCCCGGCGCGTTTTCTCCAGCGACGATTTCCATCCGCAGCACCCTGTCGGAGAAGTTGGGCGAATTGAACGCGAACTCGAAGCTAAGCACCGCGCCGCCGCCTGAGAGATCCGCCTCCGCTGAAGCCCCGGCCGCCCCCGCCGCCGCCGCTTCTTCGGGGCCCATGAGCTTCGCTGTCTCTAGAAGAGGAGTGAAGTGCGGGACGGTGCCGTAACCTAGATCTTCCCGCAGGGTTCTTCGAGAAGATTGGTCGGGCGTCGGCGGTACCAGATCTTAAAATCTTTTATGTATTTAAGTTGGACGAGACTACCCGGCGGCGCCGCACCGAAGTAGTCCCTGTGCGAGGGCTGACGTCAGCAGGAAAAGTCAAAAGATTCTCTAAACGAGAGCGCGAGCCGTGAGGCTGTGACCAGCTAGCTTCCAAAACTGGACCCCCTTCTTAGCTCAACTACTCAATAGCATCACATCCAAAACTTGGACATCAACAAAAATAGTAACAAGAAGAGAAGAACAAAGAAGGAAAAACTCTAGATTTCCATAGGTAGTATCTGTTTCAATTCAGAAAAGACAAACTCAAATCATCATCTCGCTTGAACCATCCCCTCTCTAACAATGCTATAGTAAAAAATTGATGTCCCTTCAATCAAGTATTACATGGGTTCAGACTTGATTCATTCTGAGATATCATGGTGCAAAATTTTCAGGCCTTTGACTTTGCTCATTTGCTAGACATCATTGCCTACAAAAAAAATTCATGGAGTTTATAAGAAGCAACTACCAGAATCTCCCTAACATTTATCAGATAAATTAGCCACCATTATAAGTTAATCATCAGATTAACCTGGTATCAACTATCAGATTAACTAGTTATGGTTGCCAGGTTAGATTTGTAAACAAATATAATGGTCTTTGGCAAGCACAATTACCAGATGAATTAGGCATACTTGACAGATTAGTTGTTTATATAAATAGTTATCATATTCTTTGACAAAATAATTACCAGATTAATTAACATGATTTCCATATCAATTAGTCATGACTGCCATGTTAATTGTCTGCTAACGATTGCCATGTTCTTTTGCAAACCAATCACCAGATTAATTAGCCACGGCTAACAGATTAAATTAGCTACACTACCAAATTATCAGCTATATATCAAATAAAAATGACAGACTCACGTTCTGTAGTAGGATAGCTTGAGTCTTCTATGACCATGTGCATGCCACCTCGTCGGAGCCGTTGCAGCTTCTACTCCGTCAAGTTCATGTCACCATATGAATACTGTCACTCTTGCTGCTGCATGCTCGTGCGGCGGCCTCCCTGCCCGACGGTGGCCGCATCCTCCCTGGACGCGTGCCCGATGGCGGCCGCCTCCTGCCTCGACGAGTTCCCGACGGACCACCTCCCTCGACGGCGCCCGCCTAATCCATGGACGAGTTCCCGACGGCAGCATCCTTCCTCGACGCATGCCCGACGCCGGAGGCCTCCTCCCTCGCCTCCTCCCCCAATGCGTGCACAAGGGCAGCCTCCTCCGCAATCCTCCCGGCGGCGGCGCTTCCCGTGGTTGGTTTGGACTTTGGAGAGGCAGAGAATGAGTGGTTGAGAGAGAGCACCTCCACGATGGGAATAAGAGCATCCCAGCCGTTGGGCTCCCCACGCCCAAATGCGAACCTATTTAGGGTCGGATGATGTAAATTTTAGTCTGGAGAGCTCATTTTTTCCAGCTGCCAGTCTAGAATGGATGAATTCTTTTAATAAATAACGGCGAAATCGTACAAAATAAGGCGAAATTTGATCAAACAAAAGCGAAATTTAAAGGTATTTAACATACGGGTAGGCGATTTCGTACATATATAGACCGATTTCGTACATATATTTGAATTCGTCCAGATGGAAATAATAAAAAATACTACATGTCATCGTCGGTCGAGGTCCCGACGTTCGGCGCCGCCGGCGGCATCCCCAAGGGGGGGTGTTGCCGGCCTCGATGTGCACGAGTACACGGGCGAGCGTGCGGCTCGGCGCACCCCACCAGCGGCGGCGGCCGGCGGCCGGCGGCGGCGTTGTTACGCGCTGGAGGAGGGGGAGGGCCGTTCAAGGCTGCGAGTTCCCGTTCGTGCCGGAGACGGAAGAACTCGTTCCAGGCGTCGTAGTTGTCGGCGCGTACCGCTCCTCCGCGCTGCTCGTCGGTGAGGGTGACCAACATCGATAGCGGCCTCGAGCTCGTGGCGTCCCACCGGGCGGCGGGATCGGGACCCCCGCGCTCGGCGCCATCCTCGGCACGCGGAAGTCGGCAGCGCCGGGTTCGCCATGTGAAGTGCCGCCTCCCACTGGTGCAGGGAACGGCGGTCGGAACCGTTGTTCGCCGCGCCGTGGCCCGCCATTGCTCGCTGGTTGAGGTCGATTGGGGAGAGAAGATAGGCTGGGGAGAGGAGGGAGACGGTGATGGTGAATGAGACGCGGTAGGTTCGGCGATAAATAGAGGGAGTCGCGCGTGAATCCGAGGCGACGCGTCCGGCGAAGTCTGACCGGCGGCAGACTTTTGAAGCGCGTGCAAGACGATTGGCCTCTGTCGCCGACAAGTTGGGGCCACAAGCCGCGCGGGAAGTTTTCTCTACGTTTCCCGCGCTTTAGTTTCGTCCGGAGTCCCCGAGCGCTCCCCGGGGGGCCGGGATGGCCTGGGCTCGCTGGACGGATGAAAGCCCAAATCCGGACGAAAACGAGGAACCGAGGGCGCGGCTGGACCATTGTCGTCCATCCAGATGAAAAAAAAGCGTCCTGGGGGCTCGTCGGGGACTGGAGATTCTCTAACGCGTGTCTGTTAAGGGACGGATGAATTTTTTCCAATCGTGTCACGGCGACGCCGCACAGCACAGCGATCGATGCCTTTACGACTTCGGCACTTAAGTGTGCTCGCCAGCTCCTTGAGCTGGTCTCGGCAAAGAAATCGTCCATCGGTCCAAGCTTGTCAAACCAGACCCAGGCCCTCTGATTTTATTCTTGTAATCTTGCTCAGTTAAAACAATCTCATGTCATAAGACTTCCATGGTTGTAACGAATTCCGTGGTGGCAATGTTGCCAGTGTCCTCTTGTTGTAACATTTTTATTTGCACGCTCCCGATGGGAGTAAATTCCAGTGTTGAATCCATATAATCCATCATGCCTTTTAACAATTTTGTGCAGGTTTTCCCTGTGCGTGCATTTACCGATGATTCTTCGGGTGCTTGTTCTGAGAGTGATCGACTCCAGCGCATGAAGGATCGAATCGCTCAGATGGAGAAGGACATGCGCAGTACTTACGCCTTGGCTGCTATTATCAGGAAGAAGAACGAACTTGCGGTTGACGCAGAACGTTATGCTCTTGCTGAGTTGCATAGGGCCACAGAAAGTTTGAACTGTAAGCATCCTTGTCCTCTTGCTCCTTGCTTTCCATGAAGGTCATCTTCTTATCTTCGTTTCTTTTTTCTAGTTATAGCTCTGAACCCAGCTGAGGAGAACAAGAGGATTCATGAGCACGTAAATGCATTGGCCCAACTATCATCTTTAGATGAGATTTTCTGGAAAGATCATCCCAAAGCTTCCACTGTCGCGAAGTTCCAAGATCGGGTCCAGCAGGTCCACCGTTTCTTCGACAAATGCTATAGAGGGCTGAGAGTGATCTGGAAGACGATGTTCCCTTTGGACGCGGTCCCTCCTACGTTGTTGACTTTAATGTCATAATTTAGTAACGCAAAGAAGATCCGAAGCTTGGTTCGAGCAAAACTTCTTGCAGGAGCTAGAGCTGCGCTCACCCTTGTCCTTGTATGTCATCCTTCAGCAGACCTGCTGGCAATTGCCAATGCAGTAGGCGAATTGGGGCCGCTTTACCCGAAGGTGGACCTTCCCGCCGCCATCGTTATTGAAAGGCTTGAAGGAACCTCAGTGGCACCCGAAGAAAAGAGACTCCACATGAGTAATTCAAAAACATGCCCCTATTGTAAGTAGAAGGTTTCGTTTCTTGCTACATCCGAATGTTCGGATGATTATGGTTAAACTATTTTTATCGGAGGTGTATATACACGTACCTCTACCGTGTTAGTGCCGTTGACAAATTTTGAAGGAGTAAATCTTAATTACTCGTTTTTACATCTGTATTATGATGCATACGTATGTTTGTCGGCAGCAAATTATTTGAGTGATCAGCTCGTGTTGCGGGTCTTGCTAAACCCGTTGTATGGTGCAACTTTGCTTTCAACCGATGCATGACTTGACAGCAGCTCCCGAATAGATCAGTGGTACTAGATCTGCCGATGACTCCATCGCTCTTTTGATACTTCCGTAATTTAAAGTATCGAGCGTGGGTCGTTTTCGTACGTGTTTCATGATCCTTGCTATCTGCGGCACTCTTTGAGGCATCTATAGCAAAGGAAAAAGAGCAAGGTCCCCGTCGGTTTTGCATCATAGCACTCGTAGTTTCAGAGGCTTTTTTAGAGTGCAATCTCTGGGTGTATTTTCCATCGCACCGATGTTCGTTGTAATATACGAATGATACTTCTCAAACGTATCTATAATTTCTTATGTTCCATGCTACTTTTATGATGATACTCACATGTTTTATACACATTATATGTCATTATTATGCATTTTCCGGCACTAACCTATTGACGAGATGCCGAGCCATTCTGTTTTTCTTTGTTTTGTTTCATAAATCCTACAAAGGAAATATTCTCGGAATTGACGAAATCAACGCCCAGGGGCATATTTTTCCACGAAGCTTCCGAAGACCGAGGGAGAAGAAGTGGGGCCACGGGCGCCGCCACACTAGGGGCGTGGCCTAGGGCCGCGCGGCCCTAGCGTGTGGGGCCCCGTGACTCCTCCGATTCCCGCCTACTTAAAGCCTTCGTCGCGAAACCCTCTATACCGAGACGATACGGAAAACCTTCCGAGAGACGCCGCCGCCAATCCCATCTCGGGGATTCAGGAGATCGCCTCCGGCACCCTGGGAGGGGAATCATCTCCCGGAGGGCTCTTCATCGCCATGATCGCCTCGGATCGATGTGTGAGTAGTTCACCCCTGGACTATGGGTCCATAGGTAGCTAGATGGCTGTCTTCTCCTCATTGTGTTATCATGTTAGATCTTGTGAGCTGCCTATCATGATCAAGATCATCTATTTGTAATGCTACATGTTGTGTTTGTTGGGATCCATGAATATGGAATACTATGTCAAGTTGATTATCAATCTATCATATATGTTGTTTATGTTCTTGCATGCTCTCCGTTGCTAGTAGAGGCTCGGCCAAGTTGATACTTGTAACTCCAAGAGGGAGTATTTATGCTCGATAGTGGGTTCATGCCTCCATTGAATCGGGACAGTGACAGAAAGTTCTAAGGTTGTGGATGTGTTGTTGCCACTAGGGATAAAACATCGATGCTTTGTCTAAGGATATTTGTGTTGATTACATTACCATACTTAATGCAATTATGTTGTTTACAACTTAATACGGAAGGGGTTCGGATGATAACCTAAAAGTGGACTATTTAGGTATAGATGCATGTTGGATAGCGGTCTATGTACTTTGTCGTAATGCCCTGATTAAATCTCATAGTACTCATCATGATATATGTATGTGCATTGTTATGCCTTCTTTATTTGTCAATTGCCCAACTGTAATTTGTTCACTCAACATGCTATTTATCTTATGGGAGAGACACCACTAGTGAACTGTGGACCCCGGTCCATTCTTTACATCTGAAATACAATCTACTGCAATTGTTCATTACTGTTCTTCGCAAACAAACATCATCTTCCACACTATACATCTAATCCTTTGTTACAGCAAGCCGGTGAGATTGACAACCTCACTGTTACGTTGGGGCAAAGTACTTTGATTGTGTTGTGCAGTTCCACGTTGGTGCCGGAATCCCGTGTTGCGCCGCACTACACTTCGCCGCCATCAACCTTCAACGTGCTTCTTGGCTCCCTCGGTTCGATAAACCTTGGTTTCTTCGAGGGAAAACTTGCTACTCACACCTTCCTCTTGGGGTTCCCAACGGACGTGTGTTAACTGCACGCATCAACGAACAAGGTTCCTGACGATGTAGTTTGGGTGTCCCGAATTACTGCAATTCTTCAAAGAAACAAAACTTGAGTCTTTATTAATAAAGTAAGCGAAAAAATAGGGGGCTAAAAAGAGCCCTGCTGAAAAGGGAAAAAACTAAATGATATCCGTCCTTTTAAGCAAGAGGAGGATTCTTCTTATCTTCGAGCTTGTCCATTGCGCCAGCGGCTTTGGAAGCATCATGATACGTCTCAAACGTATCTATAATTTCTTATGTTCCATGCTACTTTTATGATGATACTCACTTGTTTTATACACACTTTATGTCATTATTATGCATTTTCCGGCACTAACCTATTGACGAGATGCCGAAACCATTGCTGTTTTCTGTTTTTGGTTTTGAAATCCTACAAAGGAAATATTCTCGGAATTGGACGAAATCAACGCCCGGTCTTATTTTTCCACGAAGCTTCCGGATGACCGGAGGATACGAAGTGGGGCCACGAGGCCCGTACCCATAGGGCGGCGCGCCGGCATGGGCCCGCGCCGGCCTATGGTGGGGCCCCGTGCCGCCAACCCTACCCTTCCGCCTACTCATAGCCTTCGTCGCGAAAACCCCTGTGCGAGAGCCACGATACGGAAAACCTTCCAAAGACGCCGCCGCCACCGGTCCCATCTCGGGGATTCGGAGATCGCCTCCGGCACCCTGCCGGAGAGGGGAATCATCTCCCGGAGGACTCTTCATCACCATGATCGCCCCCGGATTGATGTGTGAGTAGTTCACCCTGGACTATGGGTCCATAGCAGTAGCTAGATGGTTGTCTTCTCCTCATTGTGCTATCATGTTAGATCTTGTGAGCTGCCTATCATGATCAAGATCATCTATTTGTAATTCTACATGTTGTGTTTGTTGGGATCCGATGAATATGGAATACTATGTCAAGTTGATTATCAATCTATCATATATGTTGTTTATGTTCTTGCATGCTCTCCGTTGCTAGTAGAGGCTCTGGCCAAGTTGATACTTGTAACTCAAGAGGGAGTATTTATGCTCGATAGTGGGTTCATGCCTCCATTGAATCTGGACAGTGACAGAAAGTTCTAAGGTTGTGGATGTCTTGTTGCCACTAGGGATAAAACATCAATGCTTTGTCTAAGGATATTTGTGTTGATTACATTACGCACCATACTTAATGCAATTGTCTGTTGTTTGCAACTTAATACTGGAAGGGGTGCGGATGCTAACCCGAAGGTGGACGTTTTAGGCATAGATGCATGCTGGATAGCGGTCTATGTACTTTGTCGTAATGCCCTGATTAAATCTCATAGTAGTCATCGTGATATGTATGTGCATTGTTATGCCCTCTCTATTTTCAATTGCCCAACGTAATTTGTTCACCCAACATGCTATTTATCTTATGGGAGAGACACCACTAGTGAACTGTGGACCCGGTCCATTCTTTTACATCGAAATACAATCTACAAACTGTTCGCTGTTCTTCGCAAACAAACATCATTTTCCACACCATACGTTTAATCCTTTGTTTACAGCAAGCGGTGAGATTGACAACCTCAAGTTACGTTGGGGCAAAGTATTGTGATTGTGTTGTGCGGTTCCACGTTGGCGCGGAATCCCTGGTGTTGCACCGCACTACACTCCGTCACCAACAACCTTCACGTGTTCCTTGACTCCCTACTGGTTCGATAACCTTGGTTTCATACGAGGAAAACTCGCTGCGTACGCATCACACCTTCCTCTTGGGGTCCCCAACGGACGTGTGTCAAGCGCACGTCGGCAAGGATTTTTACAGCGCCGTTGTAGGGAGATCAAGACACGCTGCAAGGGGAGTCTCCCACATCCAATCTCTTTACTTTGTTTTAGTCTTGCTTTACTTTATTTTATTTTGCTTTGTTTGTTCTCTATATCAAAAATACAAAAAAATTAGTTACTAGTTTTACTTTATTTATCTTGTTTGCATTCTCTATATTAAAAACACAAAAAATTAGTTACTTGCATTTACTTTATTTACCTTTTGTTTATTTCATCATGTTTCCTCCTAAGTTCACTCTGAAAGATATACCGTTAGGACAAGGGTCTATCATTGGAAGATAATATAGAAGCATTTTCACTCATGTTAGTATGGTTGAAGATTTTGAAGATAGATCCTTGGTAAAAGCTGTTCCTACTTATGAAAGTGCTTCTGCCTCTTTAGTACGCATGTTGGAAACTAGATTCGTTAATCTTAATCCTATAATCCAACATATGTTTCTTACACTCTCTGATATCGAAAGGGGAGAAAAGAAAACTCCCAACTCCCCTGGTAATGATGTTGATGCTTCATCCCTTGATGTTACTTGACTCACACTTTCTGCGCCTAGCTGAAAGGCGTTAAAGAAAAGCGCTTATGGGATACAACCCATTATTTTACTACAACACTTTTATTTTATATTTGAGTCTTGAAAGTTGTTACTACTGTAGCAACCTCTCCTTATCTTTATTTTATTGCATTGTTGAGCCAAGTAAAGTCTTTGATAATAGGGTTGATACTAGATTAGGATTACTACGCAGAAACAGATTTCTTGCTGTCACGAAATTTAGCAGCCCTGTCTGTAGGTAACTCAGAAATTTCTGCCAATTTACGTGGGTGATCCTCAGATATGTACACAACTTTCATTCAATTTGAGCTTTTTCATCTGAGCAAGTTAAGTGCCCCAGAAAAATTCGTCTTTACTGATTCTGTTTTGATGATTCTGCCTTTTATTTCGCATTGCCTCTTTTGCTATGCTTGATGGATTTCTTTGTTCCATTAACTTTCAGTAGCTTTGTGAAATGTCCAGAAGTGTTAAGAATGATTATGTCACCTCTGAATATATGAATTTTCAATTATGCACTAACCCTCTAATGAGTTTGTTTTGAGTTTGGTGTGGAGGAAGTTTTCAAGGGTCAAGAGGAGGATGATACAATATGATCAAGAAGAGTGAAAAGTCTAAGCTTGGGAATGCCCCGTGGTTCATCCCTGCATATTTCAAGAAGACTCAAGCATCTAAGCTTGGGGATGCCCAAGGCATCCCCTTCTTCATCGACAACTTATCAGGTCACCTCTAGTGAGACTATATTTTTATTCGATCACATCTTATGTGCTTTACTTGGAGCGCGTCTGTTTGCTTTTATTTTTGTTTTTGTTTGAATAAAATCGGATCCTAGCATTCTTTGTATGGGAGAGAGACACGCTCATTTGTTGCATATGAACACATGTGTTCTTAGTGTTACTTTTAATGTTCATGGCGAAGGTTGAAAACTGCTCGTTCATTGTTATATGGTTGGAAACAGAAAATGCTTCATGTGGTAATTGGTATAATGTCTTGAATAATTTGATACTTGGTAATTGTTGTGCTCATATAGATCATATTTAATCTCTTGCATCATGTACTTTGCACCTATTAATGAAGAACTACATAGAGCTTGTTAAAATTTGTTTTGCATGATTGGTCTCTCTAAGTCTAGATATGTTCTGGTTAAGGTGTTTGAACAACAAGGAAGACAGTGTAGAGTCTTATAATGCTTGCAATATGTTCTTATGTAAGTCTTGCTGTACCGGTTTATACTTGAGTTTGCTTCAAACAACTTTGCTAGCCTAAGCCTTGTATTGAGAGGGATTACTTCTCGTGCATCCAAATCCTTGAGCCAAAAACTATGCCATTTGTGTCCACCATACCTACCTACTACATGGTATTTCTCTGTCATTCCAAAGTACATTACTTGAGTGCTACCCTTAAAATTTCATTCTTTGTCTTCGCAATACATAGCTCATGGGAAAATAGCCTTAAAAACTATTGTGGTATTGAATATGTTGTTATGTATCTTATTTCTTATAAGTTGCTTGTTGAGCGGTAACCATGTTTCTGGGGACGCCATCAACTTTTACACCTTTGTTGGATATCATGTGAGTTGCTATGCATGTTCATCTTGTCTGAAGTAAGGGCGATTTTCATGATCAATGGTTTGAGTATGCATATTGTTAGAGAAGAACATTGGGCCGCTAACTAAAGCCATGAATCATGGTGGAAGTTTCAGTTTGGACACTAATTCTCAATCTCTTATGAGAATATTATCTGTTGTTGAATGCTTAAGCATTAAAAGAGAGTCATTATCTGTTTTCTATGTTGTCCGGTATGGATGTCTAAGTTGACAATAATCAAGCAGAAATCCAATCGAACTTTCTCCTTAGACCTACTGTACAGGCGGCATAGAGGTACCCCTTGTGACACTTGGTTGAAACATATGTTATGCAATGATAATCCATGTTAATCCAAGCTAATTAGGACAAGGTGCAGACACTATTGGTATTCTATGCATGAAGCTTGCAACTTATAGGATTATACATAATACATATGATTTATTACTACCGTTGACAAAATTGTTTCTATGTTTTCAAAATGAAAAGCTCTAGCACAAAAATAGTAATCCATGCTTCCCTGCACGAAGGGCCATTCTTT
Organism: Lolium multiflorum; assembly: GCA_030979885.1. Taxonomy (NCBI): domain Eukaryota; kingdom Viridiplantae; phylum Streptophyta; class Magnoliopsida; order Poales; family Poaceae; genus Lolium; species Lolium multiflorum. The sequence continues at coordinate 252,826,805 of CM061753.1, forward strand.
TACTTTATGTTGAGTCAGTTTACCTACTTCTTTCTATCTTAGAAGCAAACACTTGTGTCAGTTGTGTGCATTGATTCTTACATGTTTACCTATTGCACTTGTTATATTGCTTTATGTTGACAATTATCCATGAGATATACATGTTGAAGTTGAAAGCAACCGCTGAAACTTATATCTTCCTTTGTGTTGCTTCAAAGCTTTCTACTAAGAATTTATTGCTTTATGAGTTAACTCTTATGCAAGTCTTATTGATGCTTGTCTTGAAAGTACTATTCATGAAAAGTCTTTGCTATATGATTGATTGTTTAATCATTGTCTTTACCATTTGCTTAATGCTGCATTCATCTCATATGCTTTACAATAGTATTGATCAAGATTATGATAGCATGTCATGAAATTATCCTTGTTATCGTTTACCTACTAGAGGGAGAGGAACTAAGCTGAGGGATGCTTGATACGTCTCAAACGTATCTATAATTTCTTATGTTCCATGCTACTTTTATGATGATACTCACATGTTTTATACACACTTTATGTCATTATTATGCATTTTCCAGACACTAACCTATTGTGAGATGCCGAAGAGAGCCGATTCTTTGTTTTAACTTTTTGGTTTTCAGAAATCCTACAAAGGAAATATTCTCGGAATTGGACGAAATCAACGCCCGGGGTCTTATTTTCTGAAGCTTCCAGAAGACCGAGGGGGATACGAAGTGGGGCCACGAGGGCCGTACACCATAGGGCGGTGCGGCCAGCATGGGGCCAGCGCCGGCCTATGGTGTGGGCCCCCCGCCTCAACCCTACCCATCCGCCTACTTATAGCCTTCGTCGCGAAAGCCACATGCACAGGGATCACGATACGGAAAACCTTCCCGGAGACGCACGCCGCCGCCAATCCCATCTCGGGGGGATTCGGGAGATCGCCTCCGGCACCCTGCGGAGGAATCATCTCCGGACTCTCATCACCATGATCGCCTCAGGATTGATGTGTGAGTAGTTCACCCCTGGACTATGGGTCCATGAGTAGCTAGATGGTTGTCTTCTCTCATTGTGCTATCATGTTAGATCTTGTGAGCTGCCTATCATGATCAAGATCATCTATTTGTAATGCTACATGTTGTGTTTGTTGGGATCCGATGAATATGGAATACTATGTCAAGTTGATTATCAATCTATCATATATGTTGTTTATGTTCTTGCATGCTCTCAGTTGCTAGTAGAGGCTGGCCAAGTTGATACTTGTAACTCCAGAGGGAGTATTTATGCTCGATAGTGGGTTCATGCCTCCATTGAATGCAGGACAGTGAAGAAAGTTCTAAGGTTGTGGATGTCTTTGTTGCCACTAGGGATAAAACATCAATGCTTTGTCTAAGGATATTTGTGTTGATTACATTACGCACCATACTTAATGCAATTGTCTGTTGTTTGCAACTTAATTTTGGAAAGGGGTGCGGATGCTAACCGAGAGTGGACTTTTTAGGCATAGATGCATCTGGATAGCGGTCTATGTACTTTGTCGTAATGTCCGATTAAATCTCATAGTAGTCATCGTGATATGTATGTGCATTGTTATATGCCCTCTATTTGTCAATTGCCCAAGTGTAATTTGTTCACCCAACATGCTATTTATCTTATGGGAGAGACACCACTAGTGAAGCTGTGGACCCCGGTCCATTCTTTTACATCTGAAATACAATCTGCAATCTCTGTTCTTTCTTGTTCTTCGCAAACAAACATCATTTTCCACACCATACGTTTAATCCTTTGTTTACAGCAAGCCGGTGAGATTGACAACCTCAGTTACGTTGAGCAAAGTATTGTGATTGTGTTGTGCGGGTTCCACGTTAGCGCCGGAATCACTGGTGTTGCGCCGCACTGCACTCGTCCAACAACCTTCATGTGTTCCTTGACTCCTAGTTCCGATAACCTTGGTTTCATGCTGAAGAAAACTTGTTGCATCTTCACCTTCTCTTGGGGTCCCCGCGGACGTGTGTCAGTGCGTCGACACATCCTTGGTTTCATCGGGAGTTAACGCGGTGATTGCCGAGTTTTGTTTTCTTCTATAATTGCCGTGCCATCAGCTGCCGAGGTTTTCACTGTCGAAGCTTCCAAAGCAAGGTCGGTTGGCTTCTTCTTCATCTTCCTGACGCGTTCATCTTCCTTATTATCGAGTGCTGACGATTTAGAAGGGAGTCGACAGTTTCCTGTCTTAGCCCGAACTTTGCAGCAATCTTCTGAAACTCGCGATCACAATTATCCGAGCATGAGAAACTTCCATAGACTGTGATGTTTGTTCCATTGTTCCTAGGCATTTTCAGCGCTTGAGGTATGCGTAATGCGGCTCAGCCATGAACTTGGCATAAGCTGATCTTCCGAGTATAGTGTGGTACTGTGATTCCCAGTTTACTACTTCAAACTCGATCTTTTCCTTCCTGAAGTTGTCGGGTTTACCAAAGACAACGTTCGAGTAAAGTGGGGAGAATCCCATGGAAACAGGTGTCTATTTCTTCTAGCATCCTCATTATGATTCCCATACTTTTGATCGTGTCGAGGAATATCAGGTTTAATCCGCTTCCACCGTCCATGAAAACTTTGCTCATCTTGAACCCTCCAATTTGCGCCTCAACTACTAAGGCAGCGTACCCGGTTTTGGGATTGTCATCGGGTGATCCGCTCTGCTGAACATAATGCTCTATGATGACCATTCGATATATTCAGGAATATTGGCTATAATGCTTTCTGCCAGATTGATCTCTTGGGTGAGCTTCTTCATCTCCCTTCTCGAAACACCAGTCTTGTGAATCATACTCATTTGTCCACGTGGTGGCGGAAAGGACTTGTTAGGGTTGTGAGGTTGAACTTGCTGGACCTGGTGCTGAGGTGGAGGCGGCGGTGGGATTGGTTGCTGCTGCTGCTGGATGAGCTTCTGCATCTCGATGAACTGTCGACAGTCTCTGAGCAGGTGACTTGACTTTTTCTTGTTATATTTAGAATCGATGTACGCCTGCAGGTAGCAAGGAGCGTTTAACTGCTCAGCGAAGGGTAACTCGGGGGTCCTCTGAGGTCGCGGTTTGTAGTTGCCACGGTTCCCAGAGTTACACCGGTTGCCGTCCTGCCGATCGTCTCGCCTGTCATCGTATCGATCATCTTGTCGATCGGAATATCCCGCGGCTACCAGGTTGCTGTCATCATAACTGCGGTCTTTCCTTTTCTTACGACGATCCCTTCGACCACCCGAATCGTGCCTCGGCTGATCGTTGTCTTCGTCGTCACTGTGTTGTCGTGGCCTACGTACGTTGTCTTCGCCATCAGCCCAGCTGTTGGCAATTTCCATCCACTTGGTTATAGTCTTCGGCTTCTTGCGCCCAAGTTCCTCTATGTAGGTTTCACGTCGGATGCCATCGCTAAAGGCATCGATTGCTCTGTCGATGGAAACATCTTCGGCGGTGTTCAGGAGTTTAGTGAATCTCCCGATGTATGCACGCATCGACTCCTTCCTGCTGGCAATGCCGTAATTCTTCGATCCAACAGGCCTCTTGTATGTTGCTTGGAAGTTTGCGACGAAAGCGTCCACCCGGTCATCCCACGATTTGACGGAACCCTTCAGCAGGCCTCTCAACCAGGCCCGTGCCGAATCTTTCAGGTAAAGTTGCAAGCATTGCATTGCTGCTATCTGATTTCCTTTGTGTAGGATCACAGTCTGCAAGTAATCGTCTATCCATGACCTCGGCTCCTGTTGTCCATCATACTTAGCGGCGTCAGTAGGGGTAGGTTTGAACTTTTTGGGTGGCATCGTCTCACGGATCTTGTAGCTCAAACAGTCAGCTCCCCTCAGCTCGCCGTCGTACTCCTGGCTTTCTTCTGAGGCGTCGCTATCATACTCCTCCCTCACGGCTCGTCGTCACCTAGCTTTGTCGATTCTACTCTGGGTGATTTCGTCTCGAGCATCCCTTGAGCGATGCTTTGAGCCACTGGCTTGGAGCGTTGTCTTTTCCTTCCATGGAACCAGATTGTCTCCCAGGATTGCGAGGCTTTCCAGGGCGCCCCGATGAGCTTGAGCCATAGAACCTCGGGTCGTTGGTTGATGAGGTACGCCGCGAGGTTGGCAGTTGCACCCTCAACGGTTTTCGGCCTTAACATACCCGCAGTGTCCATGGTCATGAAGGACTTGGATAGGTTTGACATCATTTCCCTAGCATCGTCTTCTTAAAGTCTGGATAGCCTCGATCGGTGCTTCCCCGCACCTTGGCTGCTTCGGGAAGCACTTCCTCGCGAGCCCCTTCGTCGTTCACTGGATTGTTCTGCCGCGAACAGACGTCTTTCGAGAGTGGCCTGCTCATTCGATAGCCGCTTGTCGAGGGAATGCTGACGTGGGCATAACCCTTCGTCTTTTCCTTCGCCCCGTTGTGAGGTCGACACTTCCTCGGCTGTCCTCTCGCATGTTTCTGGATGGAACTTCCAGGGTTGTTGCCGGAGTAACACCTGCCGAAACTGAGGTTCTCGGGCCAGATGCACTCGCCCTAGGGAGGCGAAGAAAGCCTCCGGAGTCAATGATAAAGTGGACACCACCAAAAGTTGTGTTCATGCCGTCGCACGATTGTGCAGGGATCGAGTGCGGCGGCTCGGGACGTGGCACGAACTCAAAGGATCCGCAGCGGACCGAGTCTTTCGGATCTGATGGTGTTGGTGACTCAAGTACGAACGCTGCAGACGTGACTGGTACTGCCGATGACCTGCCTTGTGCCGACGGGCTTCCACGAACGGCGCCAATTGTCGGTGCTCCTCGGCAATGCCCTCCGATAGGGGCTTAGGGTTGATGGAATCTGTAAGTGACACGAGACATCGGTTCAGAGACAAGCGGGGAGAGCGATTTACCCAGGTTCGGGGCCCTCGATGAGGTAAAACCCTTACGTCCTGCCTGTCTGATCTTGATTATGAAAATATTGGGTTACAATGGGGTGCCGAAAGGTTCGGCTGAGATCTCGTCGAGAGGCTAAGTGCTGCGGCGACCTAGCTCTAGACTTCTGGTGGCTAAGATTGTACGTGTCCCTCGGCAGCCCCTCTCCTGGCCTTTATATAGGAGGCCAGGTCTCAAGAGGTCTAACCGAGTACGACTAGATTTTACAATAGATCTATCTCTAAACTTTCCTTCGTTGTCTTGCTCGCCAAGGAATCTTCTGCCGCGCCATCCAAGTGGCCCGTCTTTGTCATTGAATACCTTCATGGGCCTCCAGCTAGATCGTATAGGGTAGGGCAATGTCGGTTACCCGAAGGGTTATGCCCACGTCACCGCTCCCGATTTTTCTCCAAGATGGAGCGATAAGCATTGAGGGTTCCAACCGAAGTTCCGGCGGGAAGCGGTGTGTTATTAAGCACGGCTGCCCTGGCTGCTGCCCATTCTTCCTCCGCGATGGTGTAATCACTATTATTGTTACTGGCACTGTTTTCAAAGCTATGTCGTCTGCTGGAGCGAGGGGTGTGATCTCCACCTCCCCCGTTCCTTGCGTTTCCTGTGTTATTGGCGGCATAAACTTGGTGGTGCGCCGTTTTCCATGTGACCTCATTGACAACGCTGTCGACACTGTCCTCTCCCGATGAATCGGAGCCTGCGGATGAACGGTGTGTCACTCGATCCCAACCCGTGCACAGTGTCGCAGTTGACGTGGTACGAGTCATCCGATGGTACGGGGTTATCGGATCCAACCGACATCGAAGACGTCGATCGAAGGGTTGATGGCGAGGATGAATTCGTCGAGTCTGTCAGGCCAGCCGAAAGGTCGATTGATGATGACATGATTGACCCTGCGGCCGATGGGGGCGACTTCCTTGCTGATCTGGGGGCGAACGGTTCCAGCAGACGAAGGACTCCTTCCGCGTTGATGTTGTAGTGGACGCTCCCGAACGTCATCTCCATGTTTCCTTGAAGACCCGAAAAAGTCGGACGAGAAGAGTCGCTGTGCGGGGTGAACTCATAGGAGCCGAATCGGATCGGACTTCTCAAGATTGGCTATGATGATGGCGTCGACGAAGTTGCCGACGACATGGTTGGATCTGGCGATGACGGATCTTGTGCCAACAGGGTTCCCACAGACGGCGCCAATTGTCGAGGGTACTACTCGGCAATAATGCCCTCCGTTTGGGGCTTAGGGTAGATGGAATCCTGTAGGCTGACACGAGACATCGTTATCAAACAAGCGGGAAAGCAATTTACCGAGGTTCGGGGCCCTCGATGGTAAAACCCTTATGTCCATGCTTTTCTGCGATCTTGATTATGAAAATATCGGGTTACAATGGGGTGCCGAAGGTTTCGGTTGTGATCTCGTCGAGAGGCTAAGTTCTACGTGGACCTAGCTCTAGACTTGCGGTGGCTAAAGTTGCTAAGATTGATTGTGTCCCTCGGCAGCCCCTCTCCTAGCCCTTATATAGGGAGCCAGGTCTCGAGAGATCTGTCCGGGTACGACTAGGTTACAAAAGACCCTAGTTCTAGACTTTCCTTGCCTGATTCATTTATTCGTCTTGTTCTTCAAGGAATCTTCTTCGACACCGACGTAGTGTCCCACCTTGCCATCGGGTGTCTTCATGGGCCTCCAGTTGGGCCGCACAGGATAGGGCAATAACAGTTACCCGAAGGGTAATGCCCACGTCACAGTATACAGGTTATATACAGATATAATATAGACAGATATAATATGGACACATATAACATAGCAACATTATACATCATCATCACATTACTTAGATCCCGATCGAGTTATACATATAGCTCCATACAACTCATAATCCATGCAAATTAATTAAGTTCATCATCTCTAGATACAAATGAAGTGACACCGGCCGCCGCCTACACTAGGATGAAATAGAGTACCGCCGCGACGATGGTGAGCAAGAGCGAGAGCATAAGGAAGGTCTTCATCTTCATCTTGCTCTTGTTCAACGGGTGCTTCCTCCACTTGCCAAACGCCTCGTGTCTGGTCGGGTACCCTTTGTAGCAGTTGCCGCTGAACTTGTGCACCTGTTTCTTGCACTCCTCCCACTCCTCATGCACTCCTGGAACCCGCCCCTCGAACACGACGTAGTACGTCATCTCTATGGACACAAGTAATATTAGTATATAATGCAATGGAAAGAGTTAGAGGGTTCACATGCATACATATTCACAAGAATTAAAGCAAGGAAATAATAATAAACCTAAAAGACATATAGCATCGGTATCACATAAGTAATCAAGTTCAACGATAACGACTACAATAGTAATTGAAGTCCAACAACGATGACCACCGTTTCAAGCAAATTAAGAAAGTTTAGTTTACAACACGGTACAAATTGTCCATCGATTCAAAGTAATGTTAGGCACTCGGTCAACGAGATGTCTTCTTGAGCGGCTCCGGGAACGGCTTGTACAAGCCCTTCGTCGTCCACGTCCTTCCATCACCCTGCCTATGTAGGCGTTCTTCGATATCCCTCTTAGACAACCCTCTGAGTTGGTGTAAGATCTCCGATCCGTTGGATACATCTTGTATGATAATTTCCGAGAGCTTTACTTGGATGCGATGGAAGTCTTCTCTAAGATCATCATCATTGATGTCCCCCGACATTTTAATGGTGTCTCGCTTACTAGGTGGCAGACACATCATCTCTGCATCCTCGACAACCCTTTAAGGTGATGGAGGACTGATACGTCTCCAACGTATCTACAATTTCTTATGTTCCATGCTAGTTTTATGACATTACCTATATGTTTTGTTCACACTTCATATCGTTTTGATGCATTTTCCAGAACTAACCTATTAACGAGATGCCGAAGTGCCAGTTCCTGTTTTGTGTTGTTTTTGGTTTCAGAAATCCTACAAAGGAAATATTCTCGGGTGGACGAAATCACTTGATATCTTATTTTCCGGAAGCTTCGAGCACCGAAGGGCCGAGAGGGGAGCAGGGAGGCCCACCCCACAAGGCGGCGCGGCCAAGGCGCCCCTATGGTGTGGCTCCACCGGGACTCTCAGAGCTTAGCCTATAAAGCCTCGTCGCGAAAACCTAAAAGAATAAGCCACGGGACGAGAAAAGCTACGCGGCCGCCGCCATCGCGAAGCCAAGGGGACAGAAGTCTCTGTTCGGCACGCCGCCGGACGGGGAATTTCCCCGGAAGGCATCTCCATCGACATCACCGCCATCTTCATCGCCGCTGCTGTCTCCCTACGATGAGGAGGGAGTAGTTCTCCCTCGAGGCTAAGGGCTCTACTGGTAGCTATGTGGTTAATCTCTCTCTCATGTACCTCAATACAATGATCTCATGAACTGCCTTGCATGATTGAGATCCATATGAGTTTTGTATCACTATTAATCTATGTGCTACTCTAGTGATGTTATTAAAGTAGTCTATTCCTCCTTCATGATGTAAAGGTGACAGTGTGTGCATCATGTAGTTCTTGGCGTAGGTTATGATTGTAATCTCTTGTAGATTATGGAGTTAACTATTACTATGATAGTATTGATGTGATCTATTCCCCTTTCATAGCTTAAAGGTGACAGTGTGTATGCTATGTTAGTACTCGGTCTAAATTGCAATGGTCTATTATGCTCTAGAGGTTACTTAAACATGAACACCGAATGTTGTGGAGCTTGTTAACTCCGGCTTGAGGGAGCTCTTGTAGCCCTACACAATGAATGGTGTTTGTTATCCAACAAGAGAGTGTATGTAGCACAAGTGAGGAGAAGTTATTTATTCGTTATGTGATCAATGTTGAGAGTGTCCACTAGTGAAAGTATGATCCCTAGTCCTTGTTTCCAAATCAAAACATCGCTTGTTTCTTGTTTCTTGCATCTTTACTTCTGCAATATTACCACCATCTATACCACCATCTTTACTATCTCTTAACTAGTGCACCTATACATCTGACAAGTGTATTGGGTGTGTTGGGGACTAAGAGACTTCTTGTATCTTAATTGCGGGTTGCTTGAGAGGGATATCTCGGACCTCTACCTCCACTGAGTTCGATAAACCTTGGGTGATTCACTTAAGGAAACTTGCTGCTGTTCTACAAACCTCTGCTCTTGGAGGCCCAACACTGTCTACAGGAATAGAAGCGTGCGTAGACATCAAGGACATAGAAGGCCTCCTTAATGCTGCCAGCTGGCTGCTTGATGCAAGGGAAGTCGATCACTTGCTTGAACCTGAGCTTTTAAGTGTCCGGCCTGACATATTGCCCATTCTTGTCGTGCCTCCATTTTTGGAGTAGCCAAGGATAGCCTCATCGAGGACACCCCTTATTCTCTTGTAGTCTTTCTTCGTCGTCGTATTCGACGAGTCGAAATACTGGGCTAGTGACCACTTCGGGCAAAGGATGATGAGTGTGCAGTATTTGTCCCTGCTCAACACATGCAATTGAAATGGAATGTTGGAAATGATCGGCAATGGAAGAAATATATAAGAAAGCATAAGTTACGACGGCCGTGAGCGGATGTGTACTTACTCGGGAAAGACAGCAGAAGAATGGTGTTGCTCTCTTTGTACATGAGCATGAAGCTCGAGGTACCGCACCGCCTTGGTCCGTGTCCTTGAGCCGTCCTGGGCCGGCTATCGCGCATGTAGTAGGGATCCGCTACCGCGATGTGGGGGGGGGGGGTCTCTCTCTGGTTATCGTCATCTGAAGATTGATCACGTATAGGCGGACCAAGTTATAGTCAATCCGTTTCGAGTGAAATTGATTGAAGACGTCCTCGAACGCTATGAAGAAGATATCCGCGGGGTCTTCATGGACGAAGTTCGGGTATTTTGGCACCTTGACCGAGAACACCGGGTAATTTGGATCCTTTCTTTAAGAAGGACGCTCTCTAGATAATTAATAGTGTGCTGCAAAGGGAGCATTGGTCCACTTGCGAGGTGTTCCATGTCCGGAGGCAGTATCGGTTTACTAGCTTCATGACACCGGGGCAAGCCAGCCGGTGTAGGTGGTACCATATCTTCGGCCCGGATCCTCAAGCAGTGCTGGCTCAAGATGCGCCCTCTTGGCTCCTCTCTTCCTTGCCTTCTTCACGACTGCGGGGGTGCGGGTAGTGCTTGATGGTGGTGCTTCGGGTGCTGCTGGGGTTGTGCTGGTGGTGCTGAGTTGCTTAGGTTGCTTCTGGGGTTGATTTGGGTGGCTCCACGATGATCGTCTTACGCAGCGTGTTAGGGCTGAAAACGGTAGCAGGCTTGACTTGAGCTCGATTGCCAGCCTTCGGAGGAGTGTCTTGAGAAAAACCCGTGAAGACCGGGGCGCCGTGGCTGTAGTGGGACGACCAGTTGATCGCCGTGAGTGCGGAAGGCTTGTTCATCCATAGGAGGCATGTACATATCTTGGCTGCAGGCGCCAGTGTTGATGTAGGCATCGATGTCATCATCATCATCTACCGTTGCCATGAAGGTAGCCATGTCCTGGACCTTAGGTGGTGGCGGTTGCGATGCGCCGCTTGGCGTACCTTGCGTAGTCGACGGTCGTTGCGGTGGCGCTCCCAGCGACTGTGGTGGCGTGTGGTGCGGCGGCGATCGCCGGTTCCTTCGGTGGCGGCGGCGACCGCCGGGTTCCTTCAGGATAGTGGGGGCGGTGACCGCCTTTTCCTTAAGGGTGTCGTCGGTGGCGATCTTGGGCCGGATGATAGGGGAGGCGCCCGGTGCTATTCCTAGCACTGGAGCCCCCCACAGAAGAGATCTGGTTCTTTGGCCATGTCATAAGCCATGAGGTGCAATCCCCAAGGGGCAAAACGTCGCCCTCGTCTATGCCCGGAGGTTGAAAGGGGGATGACGTAGCGGTACTCCGGCACTACCAGTACCAACTTGACCTTCACCACGTCTTCCGCCAATATAGCGATGTGCATAACGCGGGAAGCCATGACAAGGCCGCTAGCAACTTCCACCAACTTGCCGCCGGGCTCCACCGTATGCAGCATTATGCACTGTTCATCCTGAGTCAGGGGCGCCATGTTGGGCATTGTGAGATGGCAGTCACGAAAGGCATATATAGTTAAAGAAGATGACGCGAAGGAGTAATTAATGAGTTTACCTTCTGGATGGCATCGATCTCGGCTACTGTCGATACAAGGGCGGCGGTTGGGGGCGGCGGTTGGCGACCCGTCACGACCAGATTGGAGCTGGCGGCGGTTGGAGCTGCGGCGTCGGGTGGGCAGCGGCGGGGGTGGGCCAGAAGCGTCGGCGACACGTGGAAGCTTGAGTTGCTGCCGCTGATGCGGGCACATGTATCGGCCCCACTTGACCTCCCGCATTCCAAGCAGCTAACCTCCATCAACCCGGGGGATGATCTGCCGGATCTTCTCGTCCAATAACTTGTTCATCATCTCCGTGTTCTCCACAGGCTTTTCGGCCACCAACTTCTCTAGTGACTCCACCTTCTTCAGCTCCTGAACCTCGGATTTATCCTTAGCCGACGACCTCCTCTCCAGCTTTCTCGTCTTGGCATCCGATCCGTAGTACTCGGATAGCTTCATACTTTGCCAAAGCCGGACACACGACCACCCGACGTCGGTGGCTTGTCCAAGTCCCTGTTCTTGTATTTGTTCGTCGCAATGTTGAAAGGCGTGTCCCACGGTTTCGTCTACCCCTGGGACGACGGGCCAGCCGTACAACTAGCCTTCAACTCATCATCCTTCAGACAAAGGAACTTAAGGTTAGCCCATTTGGCTTCATTGCCTAATAAGATGAGCGAAATAATATAGACTATCCTTACCAGGTACTTCTCGAAATCCCTCACGTCTTTGTGATCCGTAATAAATTCCCCCGTCTTCCAGTCTAAGTAGTAGCGGGACCGGACAAAGTTCCTAGCCTACATCCTCGATTTTGTGCCAGGGGTTTTCTTTCCCCAGACATACCATCTCGGCATCCTCCTTGTCCCAAGTGGGCTGTTTTCCTTGGTAACCGCCGCTTCCGCAATGGTGGGCCCCTAAGTTCAATTCCCGCATTTTCTTCCCCCAGGCGGTCCATTTTTTAACACTGTCAGTCTCTAAGTAAGACTTGAATGCATTAAATTATTCTATGGAGAGCGACAGTCTTTGCTACATCCTCTCCCAACTTTCACGGCCTCGATCTTTTTTCTTCATTGGTTCTTCCGGCTACTCAGGCGGTGCTCATCTTCGTGAGCTAAAGAGTCCACCTTCTTATTGAACGGCTCCGGGAACGTGTATCGTTGGTGAAGCTTGGATGAGATTGGGCGATAGCCATGTTGTCCTCGCTTGATGTCCTTAGTTAGGATCGGCACGGTTTCACGGACGATGCACCCTAGTTGCATGCCGTACCCTTTAGCAACCCACGAAGGCTCCATCGGTAGGCCACTTTCGGAGACTACCGTGACAGCATCTTGACGTTGGCGAGCACTTGCGGCCTCCGATCCCTCCTTGGCCTCCTCGCCGTCCTCTTCTTCTTACCCTCCGAGGGTTTCCGCCCTGCTCCGCCAGTGCGGTTGGCGCGATCTCTTCACCGGTCTCGGCGTCGTCCCGCAGGTCTCGTCCTCGTCGCCGGTGTGGCGCGTGGCCCTCTCTCTCGTGGCGGCGTCTCCATCGTCGCCGGTGTCGTCGGCGGCCCCCGGCCCTCTCCCTCGGTGGCGGCGTCCGACCCTCTTCCTCATCGCCAAGTCGACTCGGCGCGGCCTTCGGCGCCGCTCGTAAGTCCACCAGAACCTTGTTGGCCTCTCTCACTTCTTCGTTCTAGCTCTTGGGCTTAGAAGTGCTGCAGGGCATGTTTATTTGCACTTCATTAAAAAGAGGCAAAAAGTAAGTACAAAAGTCAACCAAAAAATTCAAAATTTCGGCATGATCTTTGCTAATTTTTCTACGTAGGAGTGCCCATTTCTCAACCGAAACGGAAGTTAATCAACGTTTCGGGAGAAATGGGCAACTGATACGCGTACAGCACGCGTCCGTTGGGAACCCCAAGTGGAAGGTGTGATGCGTACAGCAGCAAGTTTCCCTCAGTAAGAAACCAAGGTTTATCGAACCAGTAGGAGCCAAGAAGCACGTTGAAGGTTGATGGCGGCGGGATGTAGTGCGGCGCAACACCGGGGATTCGGCGCCAACGTGGAACTGCACAACACAACAAAGTACTTTGCCCCAACGAACAGACGAGGTTGTCAATCTCACCGGCTTGCTGTAACAAAGGATTAGATGTATAGTGTGGATGATGATTGTTTGCAGAAAATAGTAAAGAACAAGTATTGCAGCAGATTGTATTCGATGTAAAGAATGGACCGGGGTCCACAGTTCACTAGAGGTGTCTCTCCCATAAGATAAATAGCATGTTGGGTGAACAAATTACAATTGGGCAATTGACAAATAGAGAGGGCATGACCATGCACATACATGATATGATGAGTATTGTGAGATTTAATTGGGCATTACGACAAAGTACATGAACCGCTATCCACATGCATCTATGCCTAAAAAGTCCACCTTCAGGTTATCATCCGAACCCCTTCCGGTATTAAGTTGCAACAACGAGACAATTGCATTAAGTATGGTGCGTAATGTAATCATTATCCTCAGGACATAGCATCAAGTTTAACGGCAAAGCGGCATCCACAACCTTAGAACTTTCTTTCCCAGATTTAATGGAGGCATGAACCCACTATCGAGCATAAATACTCCCTCTTGGAGTTAAGAGTAAAAACTTGGCAGAGCCTCTACTAATATAACGGAGAGCATGCAAGATCATAAACAACACATAGGTAATAGATTGATAATCAACATAACATAGTATTCTCTATCCATCGGATCCCGACAAACACAACATATAGAATTACGAGATAGATGATCTTGATCATGTTAGGCAGCTCACAAGATAAGACAGCAAGAAGCACATGAGGAAGACAGCCATCTAGCTACTGCTATGGACCCATAGTCCGGGGTGAACTACTCACTCATCACCCGGAGGCGACCATGGCGGTGAAGAGTCCTCGGGATATGATTCCCCTCTCCCGGCAGGGTGCCGGACGTCCTCAAATCCCCGAGATGGGATTGGCGGTGGCGGCGTCTCGGTGAGTTTTCCGTGTCGTGGCTCTCGGTCCTGGGGGTTTCGCGACGAAGACTTTAAGTAGGCGGAAGGGCAACGCGGGGGCCACACGGGGCCCCACACGCCGGGACAGCGCGGCCAGAGCCGAGCCACGCCCTGTTGTCGCGCCTCGTGGCCCCACTTCCTTTCCCCCTCGGTCTTGGAAGCTTCGTGCAAAAATAGGACCCTGGCGTTGATTTCGTCCAATTCCGAGAATATTTCCTTACTAGGATTATGAAACCAAAAACAGCAAGCAACAACTGGCTCTTGACATCTCGTTAATAGGTTAGTGCCGAAAAATGCATAAATACGACATATAATGTGTATAAAACATGTAGATATCATCAATAATGTGGCATGGAACATAAGAAATTATCGATACGTCGGAACGTATCAGCATCCCAAGCTTAGTTCCTGCTCGTCCCGACAGTAAACGATAACAAAGATAATTTCTGGAGTGACATGCCATCATAACCTTGATCATACTATTGTAAGCATATGTAATGAATGCAGGCGATCAAAACAATGGTAATGACATGAGTAAACAAATGAATCATAAAGCAAAGACTTTTCAGGAATAGTACTTCAAGACAAGCATCAATAAGTCTTGCATAAGAGTTAACTCATAAAGCAATAAATCAAAGTAAAGGTATTGAAGCAACACAAAGGAAGATTAAGTTTCAGCGGTTGCTTTCAACTTATAACATGTATATCTCATGGATAATTGTCAACATAGAGTAATATAACAAGTGCAATATGCAGTATGTAGGAATCAATGCACAGTTCACACAAGTGTTTGCTTCTTGAGGTGGAGAGAAATAGGTGAAGCGACTCAACATAAAAGTAAAAGAATGGTCCTTCAAAGAGGAAAGCATCGATTGCTATATTTGTGCTAGAGCTTTGGTTTTGAAAACATGAAACAATTTTGTCAACGGTAGTAATAAAGCATATGTATCATGTAAATTATATCTTACAAGTTGCAAGCCTCATGCATAGTATACTAATAGTGCCCGCACCTTGTCCTAATTAGCTCGGATCACCGGGATTATCATCGCAATACACATGTTTTAACCAAGTGTCACAAAGGGGTACCTCTATGCACGCCTGTACAAAAAGGAGAAAGCTCGCATTTGGATTTCTCGCTTTTGATTATTCTCAACTTAGACATCTATACAGGGACAACATAGACAACAGATAATGGACTCCTCTTTTATGCATAAGCATGTAGCAACAATTAATGTTCTCATATGAGATTGAGGATATATGTCCAAAACTGAAACTTCCACCATGATTCATGGCTTTAGTTAGCGGCCCAATGTTCTTCTCTAACAATATGCATGCTCTAACCATTAAAATGAGTGGTAAATCTCCCTTACTTCAGACAAGACGGACATGCATAGCAACTCACATGATATTCAACAAAGAGTTGATGGCGTCCCCCGAAACATGGTTATCGCACAACAAGCAACTTAATAAGAGATAAAGTGCATAGTACATATTCAATACCACAATAGTTTTAAAGGCTATTTTGTCCCATGAGCTATATATATATTGCAGGGCGAATGATGGAAATTTTAAAGATAGCACTCAAGCAATTTACTTTGGAATAGGAGAAATACCATGTAGTAGGTAGGTATGGTGGACACAAATGGCATAGTGGTTGGCTCAAGGATTTTGGATGCATGAGAAGTATTCCCTCTCGATACAAGGTTTAGGCTAGCAAGGTTGTTTGAAACAAACACAAGGATGAACCGGTGCAGCAAAACTCACATAAAAGACATATTGTAAACATTATAAGACTCTACACCGTCTTCCTTGTTGTTCAAAACTCAATACTAGAAATTATCTAGACTTTAGAGAGACCAAATATGCAAACCAAATTTTAGCAAGCTCTATGTGTTTCTTCATTAATAGGTGCAAAGTATATGATGAAAGAGCTTAAACATGAGCACAACAATTGCCAAGTATCAAATTATTCAAGACATTTTAGAATTACTACATGTAGCATTTCCCGATTCCAACCATATAACAATTTAACGAAGAAGATTCAACCTTAGCCATGAATACTATGAGTAAAGCCTAAGGACATATTTGTCCATATGCAACAGCGGAGCGTGTCTCTCTCCCACACAATGAATGCTAGGATCCATTTTATTCAAAAAAAAAAACAAAAACAAACTGACGCTCCAAGCAAAGCACATAAGATGTGATGGAATAAAAATATAGTTTGGAGGAGGAACCTGATAATGTTTGTCGATGAAGAAGGGGATGTGGGCATCCCCAAGCTTAAACGCTTGAGTCTTCTTAATATATGCAGGGGTGAACCACCGGGGCATCCCCAAGCTTAGGCTTTCACTCTCTTGATCATATTGCATCATTTCCCTCTCTTGATCCTTGAAAACTTCCTCCACACCAAACTCGAAACAACTCATTAGAGGTTAGTGCATAATAAAAATTTATATGTTCAGAGGTGACATAATCATTCTTAACACTTCTGGACATTGCATAAAGCTACTGGACATTAATGGATCAAAGAAATTCATCCAACCTAGCAAAAGAGGCAATGCGAAATAAAAGGCAGAACCTGTCAAAACAGAACAGTTCGTAAAGAAGAATTTTAAAATGGCACCAGACTTGCTCAAATGAAAATGCCCAAATTGAATGAAAGTTGCGTACATATCGAGGATCACGCACGTAAATTGGCATATTTTTCTGAGCTACCTACAGAGAGGCAGGTCGAAATTCGTCACAGCAAAGAAATCTGTTACTGCGCAGTAATCCAAATCTAGTATGAACCTTACTATCAAGACTTTACTTGGCACAACAATGCACAAAACTAAGATAAGGAGAGGTTGCTACAGTAGTAAACAACTTCCAAGACTCAAATATAAAATAAAGTACTGTAGTAAAAAACATGGGTTGTCTCCCATAAGCGCTTTTCTTTAACGCCTTTCAGCTAGGCGCAGAAAGTGTGTATCAAGTATTATCAAGAACGAAGTATCAACATCAACTTGTTCTAATAATAGAATCAAAAGGTAACTTCATTCTCTTTCAAGGGAAGTGTTCCATACCTTTCTTGAGAAATTGATATTTAATATTACCTTCCTTCATATCAATGATAGCACCAACGGTTCGAAAAGGTCTTCCTAATATAATGGGGCAAGATGCATTGCATTCAATATCCAGACAACAAAATCAACGGGGACAAGGTTATTGTTAACGGTAATGCAACATTATCAACTCTCCCCAAAGGTTTCTTTATAGCATTATCAACAAGATTAACATCCAAATAACAATTTTTCAATGGTGGCAAGTCAAGCATATTATAAATTTTCTTAGGCATAACGGAAATACTTGCACCAAGATCACATAAAGCATTACAATCAAAGTCATTGACCTCCATCTTAATGATGGGCTCCCAACCATCTTCTAGCTTCCTAGGAATAGAAGCTTCACGTTCTAATTTCTCTTCTCTAGCTTTTATGAGAGCATTTGTAATGTGTTTTGTGAAAGCCAAGTTTATAGCACTAGCATTAGGACTCTTAGCAAGTTTTTGCAAGAACTTTATAACTTCAGAGATGTGGCAATCATCAAAATCCAAACCATTATAATCTAAAGCAATGGGATCATCATCCCCAATGTTGGAAAAAATTTCAGCAGTTTTATCACAGTTTAGCAGTTTTAGCAGTTTTTTGCGGTTTTGTAGGCTTTGCATTAGGAGTAGAAACATTGCCAACACTAATTATTTTACCATTGATAGTAGGAGGTGCAGCAACATGTGAATCATTAACATTACTAGTGGTGGTAATAGTCCAAACTTTAGCTACATTATTCTCTTTAGCTAGTTTTTCTTTTTCTTCTCTTTCCCACCTAGCATGCAATTCGGCCATTAATCTTATATTCTCATTAATTCTAACTTGGATGGCATTTGCTGTAGTAAATTTTTTATTTTCAATATCCTTATTAGGCATAAATTTCGATTTCAAAAGATCAACATCGAGAGCAAGACTATCAACCTTAGAAGCAAGAATATCAATTTTATTGAGCTTTTCCTCAACGAATTTGTTAAAAACAGTTTGTGTACTAATAAATTCTTTAAGCATAGCTTCAAGACAGGGGTACACTCCTATTATTGTTGTAAGAATTCCCATAAAAATTACCATAACCGTTACCATTATTATAAGGATATGGCCTATAGTTATTACTAGAATTGTTCCGATAAGCATTGTTGTTGAATTATTATTTTTAATGTAGTTTACATCAACATGTTCTTCTTGGGCAACCAATGAAGCTAACGGAACATTATTAGGATCAACATTAGTCCTATCATTCACAAGCATAGACATGATAGCATCAATCTTATCACTCAAGGAAGAGGTTTCTTCGACAGAATTTACCTTCTTACCTTGTGGAGCTCTTTCCGTGTGCCATTCCGAGTAATTAATCATCATATTATCAAGAAGCTTTGTTGCTTCACCAGAGTGATGGACATAAAGGTACCTCCAGCAGCTGAATCCAATAGGTTCCGTGAAGAAAAATTCAGTCCTGCATAAAAGTTTTGGATGATCATCCAAGTAGTGAGTCCATGGGTTGGGCAATTTTAACCAAAGATTTCATTCTTTCCCAAGCTTGTGCAACATGCTCATTATCCAATTGTTTAAAATTCATTATGCTACTTCTCAAAGATATAATTTTAGCGGGGGATAATATCTACCAATAAAAGCATCCTTGCATTTAGTCCATGAATCAATACTATTCTTAGGCAGAGATAGCAACTAATCTTTAGCTCTTCCTCTTAATGAGAAAGGGAACAATTTTAATTTTATAATGTCACCATCTACATCTTTATACTTTTGCATTTCACACAATTCAACAAAATTATTGAGATGGGCAGCAGCATCATCAGAACTAACACCAGAAAATTGCTCTCTCATAACAAGATTCAGAGCAGGTTTAATTTCAAAGAATTCTGCTGTAGTAGCCGGTGGAGCAATAGGTGTGCATAAGAAATCATTATTATTTGTGGTTGTGAAGTCACACAACTTAGTATTTTCAGGAGTGGCCATTTTAGCAGTAGTAAATAAAGCAAACTAGATAAAGTAAATGAAGTAACTAATTTTTTTGTGTTTTTGATATAGAGTGCAAGACAGTAAATAAAGTAAAGCTAGCAACTAATTTTTTTTGTGTTTTGATATAAGTGCAGCAAACAAGTAGTAAATAAAATAAAGCAAGACAAAAACAAAGTAAAGAGATTGGATTGTGGAGACTCCCCTTGCAGCGTGTCTTGATCTCCCCGGCAACGGCGCCAAGCTTGATACGCGTCTGACGCGTCCGTTGGGAACCCCAAGTGGAAGGTGTGATGCATACAGCAGCAAGTTTCCCTCGGTAAAACCAAGGTTTATCAAACCAGTAGGAGCCAAGCACGTTGAAGGTTGATGGCGGCGGGATGTAGTGCGGCGCAACACCAGGGATTCCGGCGCCAACGTGGAACCTGCACAACACAACCAAAGTACTTTGCCCCAACGAACAGCGAGGTTGTCAATCTCACCGGCTTGCGTAACAAAGGATTAGATGTATAGTGTGGATGATGATTGTTTGCGAACGTGAAGAACAGTATTGCAGTAGATTGTATTCGATGTAAAGAATGGACCGGGGTCCACATTCACTAGAGGTGTGTCTCCCATAAGATAAATAGCATGTTGGGTGAACAAATTACATCGGGCAATTGACAAATAGAGAGGGCATGACCATGCACATACATGATATGATGAGTATTGTGAGATTTAATTGGGCATTACGACAAAGTACATAGACCGCTATCCAACATGCATCTATGCCTAAAAAGTCCACCTTCGAGTTATCATCCGAACCCTTCCGGTATTAAGTTGCAACAACAGACAATTGCATTAAGTATGGTGCGTAATGTAATCAATAACTACATCCTCGGACATAGCATCAATGTTTTATCCCTAGTGGCAGCATCCACAACCTTAGAACTTTGTCACTGATTTAATGGAGGCATGAACCCACTATCGAGCATAAATACTCCCTCTTGGAGTTAAGAGTAAAAACTTGGCAGAGCCTCTACTAATAACGGAGAGCATGCAAGATCATAAACAACACATAGGTAATAGATTGATAATCAACATAACATAGTATTCTCTATCCATCGGATCCGCAAACACAACATATAGAATTACGAGATAGATGATCTTGATCATGTTAGGCAGCTCACAAGATCAGACAATGAAGCACATGAGGAGAAGACAACCATCTAGCTCCGCTATGGACCCATAGTCCGGGGGTGAACTACTCACTCATCACTCCGGAGCGACCATGGCGGTGAAGAGTCCTCGGGAGATGATTCCCTCTCCGGCGGGGTGCGGAGCCTCTAAGTCCCCGAGATGGGATTGGCGGCGGCGGCGTCTCGGAAGGTTTTCCGTATCGTGCTCTCGGATGCGGGGTTTCGCGACGAAGACTTTAAGTAGGCGGAAGGGCAACGCGGGGGCCACACGAGGGCCCCACATGCCAGGGCCGCGCGGCCAAGGCCGGGCCGCGCCGCCTGTTGTGTCGCGCCTCGTGGCCCCACTTCCCCCTCGGTCTTAAGCTTCGTGCAAAAATAGGACCACTGGGCGTTGATTTCGTCCAATTAAGAATATTTCCTTACTAGGATTTCTGAAAAAAACAGTGACAAACTGGCTCTTCGGCTTAATAGGTTAGTGCCGGAAAATGCATAAATACGACATATAATGTGTATAAAACATGTAGATATCATCAATAATGTGGCATGGAACATAAGAAATTATCGATACGTCGGAGACGTATCAGCAACTCAATGAAATCCCTGCAAAAATATCCACCATATACACCATATATCCACCATACAAAGTTGCTCATCTACAATACATCAAACAAAACCTAGAGCATCTACAAATACAGCAAACCTGGAGCATCTATTTTTTAACCTGGAGCACTACAACAGCATTAAGTCCTTCTTAACCTGGAGCACTACAACAACATTAAGTCCATTTTAACCTGGAGCACTACAACAGCATTAAGTCCTTAACCTGGAGCATCTACTGCAGCCGTTCATTGGGAAATCCAACAACAATCACCTTCTTAACCAACTGTTAGCATATTTTATAAATGAATTCAATCAGTAGCATATCTAAAAATACAAATAGTGGCAAGTTGATCATGAGCATGAGCATGAGCATGAGCATGACATAATTATTCAGACATCCACCCTTACATTGCATAGGCAGAGGCATCCAAAATTTTAAAATTGTACTAATGGTTCTTGCTACTGCACCATAGCTTTTCATTTTTGTATATCAAACTACCAATATAATGGACAAGCATACTGCAATCAAGCATCTGCCAATTCAACCATCTCCTAGAAATTTTTATATATGAACCATCTGCTTCATATCAAATGGAGCTTCATATTTTCTATCTAGCATATTCACTTCATATATACTGTATATATACTAAAACCATCTATTTAATCAGTGGCCAGAGGTGAACTAAAACCATCTATACATTCTCATCTTGCAACCAGGGAGCATGAGCATGATCATTTCATAAATGAATTCAAAAGTAGCATTTCATGTACTAGTAGCATTATTATCTTGAAACCCCAAGCAATAATTCAAAATCAACAAATCCTAGGCAGTACCATTTCATTTTATTAACCCAAACATTATTCCAAACATTTTATTAACCCAAGCATAACACCAATTTATCAAACAACTAGGCAGTAGCATTTCATTTTATTAAAAAACCTACTGCATTGTATTGAAAAACCCACTACATTGTTCATTTTATTGAACCATGTACATCAACAGAGTAGTAGCAGCTTCATTTTAATTTTCATTTAAACAAACTTCATTATTTTTCAGAGAGAACTCCAACACCTTTATTAGCTCTACTGCAAGCAATGACTTAAAAAAAATAGCAAGCTTGACATCATTTATTTTGCATTATTCTTGACAACATTTATTTTGCTACAACATTATTCTTGATAGCATTTATTTAGATATATGGTTGATTACTCCAGGTCAGGAAGCAATTCAACAATAGCAAGTAAAAATCAACCAAAAACAAGCATTAAGTGTTCTTCTTTTACAACATTCATCTAGTCACTTTGTTCTTCTTTTACAGTACATCTAGGCATTTTAAAGCTTATGCTTGCTGGAGAAATGGAGATTAGCTATCTTATAAACAAATAAACAAATAATTGTTTATTGCAAAACACAAGAGACCAATTAATTGTTAACTGCAAAACCAACATACCAAACATATAAACAAATAATTCACATTGCATTAGTATTTCTTCTTGTTTATTAAGCTTTCTTAGATGAAATAATCTTCACTACATTGCATTAGGATTCAATCAGACGATTACATGGACAAATTCCAAGTTGCGAGCAAGAAGGAAATCACCCAGCATCCCAAAAGCACCAGAAAGAAGGACTAATCGAGCGGGGCTGGCGGTGGCGATTGGGGATGGGCACAGGGCAGTGGGGAGGGACAAGGGAGTGGGGATAGGGGAGAGGGGCTCTCACCGAACGGCGGCGGCGCAGGGTTGCGGTGGCGGCTGATGCGCGTGAGACACACGTCCGTTGGGAACCCCAAGAGGAAGGTGTGATGTGCACAGCAGTAAGTTTTCCCTCAGAAAGAAACCAAGGTTTATCGACCAGTAGGAGCCAAGAAGCACGTTGAAGGTTGTTGGTGGCGGAGTGTAGTGCGGCGCAACACCAGGGATTCGGCGCCAACGTGGAACACTGCACAACACAATCACGATACTTTGCCCCGTACGGTGAGGTTGTCAATCTCACCGCTTGCTGTAAACAAAGGATTAGATGTATAGTGTGGATGATGATGTTTGTTTGTGAAGAGCAGTAAAGAACAATTGCAGTAGATTGTATTTCAGATATAAAGAATAGGACCGGGGTCCACAGTTCACTAGTGGTGTCTCTCCCATAAGATAAACAGATGTTGGGTGAACAAATTACAGTTGGGCAATTGACAAATAAAGAAGGCATAACAAACATACATATATCATGATGAGTACTATGAGATTTAATCAGGGGCATTACGACAAAGTACATAGACATATCAATGCATCTATGCCTAAAAGTCCACTTTTGAGTTATCATCCGAACCCCTTCCGGTATTAAATAAACAAGACAATTGCATTAAGTATGGTGCGTAATGTAATCAACACAAATATCCTTAGACAAAGCATCGATGTTTTATTCCTAGTGGCAACCACATCCACAACCTTAGAACTTTCTATCTCCCAGTTTAATGGAGGCATGAACCCACTATCGAGCATAAATACTCCCTCTTGGAGTCACAAGTATCAACTTGGCAGAGCCTCTACTAGCAACGGAGAGCATGCAAGAACATAAACAACATATATGATAGATTGATAATCAACTTGACATAGTATTCAATATTCATCGGATCCCAACAAACACAACATGTAGCATTACAAATAGATGATCTTGATCATGATAGGCAGCTCACAAGATCTAACATGATAGCACAATGAGGAAGACAACCATCTAGCTATTGCTATGGCATAGTCCAAGGATGGACTACTCACACATCAATCCGGAGGCGATCATGGCGATGAAGAGACCTCGGGAGATGATTCCCCTCTCCGGCGTGCGGGGGCATCTCCTGAATCCTGAGATGGGATTGGCGGCGGCGTCTGGAAGGTTTTCCGTATCGTGGCTCTCGGTGCTGGGGTTTCGCGACGAAGACTATATGTAGGCGGAAGGGTAGGTCAGGGGCGCCACGAGGGGCCCACACAACAGGCGGCGGCCGGGGCTTGGGCCGCGCCGCCCTGTGTGTGGCCACCTCGTGGCCCCACTTCCTCTTCGGACTTCTAGAAGCTTCGTGGAAAAATAGGACCAAGGCGTTGATTTCGTCCAATTCCGAGAATATTTCCTTACTAGGATTTCTGAAACCAAAAAGCAGAAAACACAACCGGCTCTTCGGCATCTCGTCAATAGGTTAGTGCCGGAAAATGCATAATAATGACATATAATGTGTATAAAACATGTGAGTATCATCATAAAAGTAGCATGGAACATAAGAAATTATAGATACGTTTGAGACGTATCAAGCATCCCCAAGCTTAGTTCCTACTCGCCCTCGAGTAGGTAAGATAACAAAGATAATTTCTGAAGTGACATGCTATCATAATCTTGATCATACTATTGTAAGCATATGAGATGAATACAGCGATTCGAAGCAATGATGAATATAATGAGTAAACAAATGAATCATATAACAAAGACTTTTCATGAATAATACTTTCAAGACAAGCATCAATAAGACTTGCATAAGAGTTACTCATAAAGCAATAAATTCTTAGTAGAAAGATTTGACACAACACAAAGGAAGATATACGTTTCAGCGATTGCTTTCAACTTCAACATATTTATCTCATGGATAATTGTCAACACAAAGTAATATAACAAGTGCAATAGGTAAACATGTAAGAATCAATGCACAGTTGATACAAGTGTTTGCAGGATAGAAAGAATAGGTAAACTGACTCAACAATAAAGTAGAATAATGGCCTTCAGAGGAAGCATGGATTACTATATTTGTGCTAGAGCTTTTCATTTTGAAAACAAGAAACAATTTTGTCAACGGTAGTAATAAATCATATGTGTTATGTATAAGATATCCTATAAGTTGCAAGCCTCATGCATAGTATACTAATAGTGCTCGCACCTTGTCCTAATTAGCTTGGATTAACACGGATTATCATTGCATAGCATATGTTTCAACCAAGTGTCACAAAGGGTACCTCTATGCCGCTTTGTACAAAGGTCTAAGGAGAAAGTTAGCATTGGATTTCTCGCTTTTGATTATTCTCAACTTAGACATCATACCGGGACAACATAGACAAGAGATAATGGACTCCTCTTTAATGCATAAGCATTCAACAACAGTTAATATTCTCATAAGAGATTGAGGATTTGCGTCCAAACTGAAACTTCCACCATGAATCATGGCTTTAGTTAGGGGCCCAATGTTCTTCACTAACAGTATGCATACTCAAACCATTTGATCATGAAAATCGCCCTTACTTCAGACAAGACGAACATGCATAGCAACTCACATGATATTCAACAAAGGTAAAAGTTGATGGCGTCCCCGAAACATGGTTACCGCTCAACAAGCAACTTATTAAGAAATAAGATACATAAGTACATATTCTTCACCACAATAGTTTTTAAGGCTACTTTCCCATGAGCTATGTATTGTAAAGGCAAAGAATAGAAGTTTAAAGCGGAAAACCAAAACTGATCATGGGTGCATATGCACCTGGTATGTATAAAACATATTTCAAAAAGTACAAAAATTTAGGAAAAAAATTTAGCATGTAGAGGGACATGTTCTATGTGTACACATAAAGTTTCACGTAAAACCAACAATTTTTATACCATGTGTAAAAAAGACAAATAATGCCTCGAGAAATAGACTATTTTAACACCAAAAATTTGTCTTTTTAGTACAGGGCACAAAACATATCGGTTTTTGCTGAAACAACTTTGTGAACATGTAACATGTCAACGTATACACGAGGCATTTTTGTTTTTATTTTTTTAACATTTAGAAATATGTTAAATATGCATTTCAAATAAAGGGTGCATATGCACCCGGGTGCAGAAACACCCTGTCCAGTTTAAAGGTAGCACTCAAGTAATATACTTTGGAATGGCGGAGAAATACCATGTGGTAGGTAGGTATGGTGGACACAAATGGCATAGTATTTGGCTCAAGGATTTGGATGCACGAGAAGAATTCCTCTCAATACAAGGCTAGGCTAGCAAGGTTGTTTGAAGCAAACTCAAGTATAAAAGGTGCAGCAAAGCTCACATATGAACATATTGTAACTATTATAAGACTTTACATTGTCTCCTTGTTGTTCAAACACCTTAACCAGAAAATATCTAGACTCTAGAGATCAATCATGCAAACAAAATTTTAACAAGCTCTATGTAGTTATTCATTAATAGGTACAAGGTACATGATGCAAGAGCTTAAACATGATCTATATGAGCACAACAATTGCCAAGTATCACATTATTCAAGACATTATACCATTTACCACATGCGGCATTTTCCGTTTCCAACCATATAACAATGAATGAAATAGTCCAACTTTCGCAATGAACATTAAAGATAAAGCTAAGAACATATGTGTTCATACGAAACAGCGGAGCGTGTCTCTCTCCTAAACAAATAATGCTAGGATCCGATCTTATTCAAACAAAACAAAAATAAAAACAAACAGACACTCCAAGTAAAGCACATAAGATGTGATGGAATAAAAATATAGTTTCACTAGAGGTGACCTGATAAGTTGTTGATGAAGAAGGGGATGCCTTGGGCATCCCCAAGCTTAGACGCTTGGGTCTTCTTAAAATATGCAGGGATGAACCACGGGGGCATCCCCAAGCTTAAACTCTTCACTCTTCTTGATCATATTGTATCATCCTCCTCCTTGACCCTTGAAAACTTCCTCCACACCAAACTTAAAACAAACTCATTAGAGGGTCAGTGCATAATTCATATATTCAGAGGTGACATAATCATTCTTAACACTTCTGGACATTGCACAAAGCTACTGAAAGTTAATGGAACAAAGAAATCCATCCAACATAGCAAAACAGGCAATGCGAAATAAAAGGCAGAATCTGTCAAAACAGAACAGTCCGTAAAGACGAATTTTTTAGAGGCACCAGACTTGCTCAGATGAAAATGCCCAAATTGAATGAAAGTTGCGTACATATCTGAGGATCACGCACGTAAATTGGCAGATTTTTCTGAGTTACCTATAGAGAACCATACCCAAATTCGTGACAGCAAGAAATCTGTTTCTGCACAGTAATCCAAATCTAGTATTGACTTTACTATCAAAGACTTTACTTGGCACAACAATGCAATAAAATAAAGATAAGTAGAGGTTGCTACAGTAGTAACAACTTCCAAGACTCAAATATAAAACAAAGTGCAGAAGTAAAATAATGGGTTGTCTCCCATAAGCGCTTTTCTTTAACGCCTTTCAGCTAGGCGCAGAAAGTGTGAATCAAGTAACATCAAGAGACGAAGCATCGACATCAAAAAATTTCTCACAAACGAAACTTGTTGCAGAGGGTACCTTAGATGCTCCATTGTCTAAATTTCCCATAGTGGTACTAAGGGTTTTATCAATTTTAGGCTTATAATAATTCTTTGGCTTAGGCACCTTAGAGACATACATGAATTTTTGCTCCTTGCCCACATAAGCTTTCTCCTTAAATTTAAGAGAAGAAAAAGTTGAACCCAATGTTCCCATAGCTTCTTCAAGTTTACAAATTCTATGGGTTTGATTATCATGGATAGCACAAGTTTCTAAAGTAGCAATTCTTTCATTAATTCCTCCTAGGGATTTATCAAGTTTATCAGTATTATCAAGTAACACCCCCAATTTAGTCTCAACACTTGGAAGATTTTTCTCTATGGCTTCCAACTTTTCCATGACATCCTCAAGAGAGATTTCAATTTTAGTTTCATTAACAGGTGGTATTCCAACTAGACTCTCAATGATGCAACTAGCTTCTAAAGCAGGAGTACCTAGGAAATTACCCCGAAAGAGTATCAAGAACATACCTATTCCAGCTAGATATACCAACATAAAAGTTCCTAAGTAGGATAATAGTGGAGTGTTTCGTAGTGCACCTATGATGGGCATCACTAATTCTATACCAAGCATCTTTAAAGCTTTCTCCACCTTGTTGCTTAAAAGAACGAACTTCAGGCTTACTCATTTTTAGCAGTAGTAAATAAAGCAAACTAGATAAAGTAAATGCAAGTAACTAATTTTTTTGTGTTTTTAATATGGAGAACAAGACAGTAAATAGAGTAAAACTAGCAACTAATTTTTTTGTGTTTTGTTTTAGTGCAGCAAACAAAGTAGTAAATAAAATAAAGCAAGACAAAAACAAAGTAAAGAGATTGGAAGTGGGAGACTCCCCTTGCAGCGTGTCTTGATCTCCCGGCAACGAGCGCCAGAAACAGTCTTGATGCGCGTGAGACACACGTCCGTTGGGAACCCCAAGAGGAAGGAGTGATGTGCACAACAGTAAGTTTTCCTCGAAAGAAACCAAGGTTTATCGAACCCGTGGGAGCCAAGAAGCACGTTGAAGGTTGTTGGTGGCGGAGTGTAGTGCGGCGCACCAGGGATTCGCCAACGTGGAACTGCACAACACAATCACGGTACTTTGCCCCAACGTACAGTGAGGTTGTCAATCTCACCGGCTTGCTGTAAACAAAGGATTAGATGTATAGTGTGGATGATGATGTTTGTTTGCGAAGAACAGTAAAGAACAATTGCAGTAGATTGTATTTGGATGTAAAGAATAGGACCGGGGTCCACGGTTCACTAGTGGTGTCTCTCCCATAAGATAAACAGATGTTGGGTGAACAAATTACAGTTGGGCAATTGACAAATAAAGAAGGCATAACAATGCACATACATATATCATGATGAGTACTATGAGATTTAATCAGGCATTACGACAAAGTACATAGACGCTATCCAGCATGCATCTATGCCTAAAAAGTCCACTTTTAGGTTATCATCCGAACCTTCCAGTATTAAGTTGCAAACAACACACAATTGCATTAAGTATGGTGCGTAATGTAATCAACACAAATATCCTTAGACAAAGCATCGATGTTTTATCCCTAGTGGCAACAGCACATCCACAACCTTAGAACTTTCTATCACTGTCCCAGATTTAATGGAGGCATGAACCCACTATCGAGCATAAATACTCCCTCTTGGAGTCACAAGTATGGACAGCCTCTACTAGCAACGGAGAGCATGCAAGAACATAAACAACATATATGATAGATTGATAATCAACCCTACCTAGTATTCAATATTCATCGGATCCCAACAAACACAACATGTAGCATTACAAATAGATGATCTTGATCATGATAGGCAGCTCACAAGATCTAACATGATAGCACAATGAGGAGAAGACAACCATCTAGCTACTGCTATGGACCCATAGTCCGGGGGTGGACTACTCACACATCGATCCGGAGGCGATCATGGTGATGAAGAGACCTCAGGGAGATGATTCCCCTCTCCGGCGAGGGAGGCAATCTCCTGAATCCCCGAGATGGGATTGGCGGCGGCGGCGTCTCGGAAGGTTTTCCGTATCGTGGCTCTCGTGCGGGGTTTCGCGACGAAGACTATATGTAGGCGGAAGGGGTGAGTCGGGCGCCCACGAGGGCCCACACACAGGCCGCGGCCAGGGCTTGGGCCGCGCCGCCTGTTGTGTGGCCACCTCGTGGCCCCGTTTCCTCTTCGGACTTCTAGAGCTTCGTGGAAAAATAGGACCAGGCGTTGATTTCGTCCAATTAGAGAATATTTCCTTACTAGGATTTCTGAAACCAAAAACAGCAGAAAACAGCAACTGGCTCTTTGGCATCTCGTCAATAGGTTAGTGCCGGAAAACATGTGAGTATCATCATAAAAGTAGCATGGAACATAAGAAATTATAGATACGTTTGAGACGTATCACGGCGGCGTTGTCCTCCTCCTCCTCTGCGGTGGCGGCTCGGGCTCGCGCGTCTCCTTTCGGCGGCGTGGCCGGTCCTCCTCCTCCTCGAGTCGGCGGCGGCTCGCGCGTCCTGCTCGGCGGCGGCGTGGCGGTCCTCCTCCTCCTCGGCGGCGCTAGGCGGTGGCGGTGGTTGCGAGAGCACAGTGGTGGGCACTAGGGTTGGCTCGTCGGGGAAGAACTGCTTGTGAGTGGGGAAGAAAGAAACGAGTCGATTATTTCACCAAGTGTCTAAATTCTGTGGCGCACCCCCTGTACGTGCGCCACATAATTAAGCATTCTATGGCGCATCAGCTCTGACATGCGCCATAGAATTCCTTAATTCTGTGGCGCACCTAAAGGGGCGTGCGCACCTAAAGGGGTGTGCGCCACAGAATTTAGACACTTAGCAAAACAAAACGTGTTACTGATGTGTCCTGACAGATACTTAGCACTAGCCTAGTGATTAAGGCCAATGTTAGCCCATTAGTAGCCAGGTTCGAACCCTGGCTGCCACAAAAAATTTCTTCCTTTTTTCATATTTTAGTTACATTTCAGTAAATAACACAACATTATTTAGTAATTAATTAGTAGAGAATTATAAATTACTTGTCTCATACAAACATGTTCTTCTTTCTCTCACACACACATGCATGTACTTGTCTAACACACACACTCACACACATGTGATAGACCAAAAAAAGATCTTCTTCGTCCCGTCTCCGAGCTCTAGCGTCTCTTCGCAATCTTCTTGACCTTTCGGTTGTTGGCGGTTGAATACTTTATGCCGGCCACCTTGAGATTTCTTCGCGTGAACGGACAACCTTTAGAGGGTAGGGAGGTCTTCCTTCTTACTTTACTAGTAGTAGGCATGTCGAAGTGCTTGTCGAATTCCTCCTCGATCTTCGGGTCATCGTTCTTGTCCAAGTCTTCCTCGTTGGCGTCTCCTTGCATTCCTATGATGCTCCTCTTTCCCCTCCTCACGACAACACGGCTAGGCCTCGATGGATTGGTGATGAAGAAGCATTGGTCAACTTGGCTACCGAGTACCCATGGCTCATTTTTCGCGGATGCGTTCTTCGATTTTGCATCGGGTATAACCATGGTGGTGAAATATCGGCCTTCTTTTTCGACCTTCTTGGCCCATCTCACACGAAACATTGGTACCGTCTCTCCACAGTATTTGAGCTCCCATATCTCCTCGATCCTTCCAAAAAACTTTCCTTGACATTAGTCTCGTCATCGGCGTATGACAGCATAGTTACTCCTGAGTTTTGATTTTCACTATTCTGTCCTTTTCCTCGGTGTAGAATCTGTAACCGTTGATGTCGTACCCCTGATAGGTCCTTACGTTATGCCCGGGTCCCTGTGATAAGGTGTATATGAGTTTTTCATCTTCGGTAGAAGGCCTTTTTCTCTGTGCTTCAACCAGTTGAGTTTGCTTGAACCAACACGTGAAGCTGGAGTTGTGCTCTTTGGTTACGTCTCCCATCTTCCTCGGCCGGCCCATATCGATGTAATTCTGCTCGATCATGCTTTTGTCCTCTTGCACGAAAGGTTCGATCAGTTTTAAGTGTTGTAGCGTGACCCGGTGAGCCCTGTCAAAGTCATCGCGTCGATTGACAAGGCCGACATGGACTGAGCGGTAGCCCTCGCGGTGACCGACTCCAGCGAGCCTGCCGAGGTGCGTCCTGGGGGTAGACCAACATGATCCTCGTCGTCCTCGGTGCTTAGATAATTCTGGCAGAAGGATGCACTCGTAGGTTAGAAACCCCTTGGCCATGCTTGCGTCTGGGCGGGCCCTATTGCGAACATATCCTTTCATGACACCGTTCTGCCTTTCGAAAGGCATCATGTTGTGGAGGAACGTCGGGCCGAGCTGCCTGATGTCATCAACGACATGGAGAAGGAGATGGACGCATATATCACAGAATGCGGGCGGGAAGTAAATCTCGAGCTCACATAGTATCACCACGATCTCATCCTGTAGCATCTTGAGTTGCCTCACTGATCGACTTCTGGTGATAACGTCAAAAAAGCTGCAAAGGCCAAACAGTATCACGGACGTGCTCGTCCATTATCCCTCGGATCGCAACGGGAAGTATCTACGTCATGAGCACGTGGCAATCGTGAGACTTCATCCCGGTGAACCACTTCTTCGCTACGTCCAGATATCTGCTTATATTCCCGAGTAACCGTGAGGAACTTCACTCCTAGGAGCACTGAAAAACTGCTCGAGCTCCTCGGAATCGTTGTGAAGCGGCGGCGGGAAGCGCACCGCGTTCATCTTAGCCCTTTTGCGGAGACGTTGAGTCCCTTCCGTCTGATCATCATCAGTATCTGGGGCTTGAAGATCTTTCCTGATGCCAAAATGTTTCAGATCGTATCTTGCTTTCGGTCCATCCTTGGACTTTCTGAGTTGCAAAGAGTACCAAGCAGACTCTCGGTAACGTTCTTCGTAATGTGCATGGCATCGAGGCTGTGGGGTGTGTGGAGGACCTTCCAGTACGCCAAGTCGTGGAAAACAGACCTTGCTTTCCATACACCGAGCAGCGACTCTGGCTTCGGTCGCATCTTTCCCGGCGCTGGGCACTCCTTCCTATTTTTCAGAAGATCGTCGATTTCTGCGCCGCTCCTCGGGCGCGGGGGTCCATCGGGCTCATCTTTACCATCGAAAAGATCACCGCGTTTTCTCCACGGGTGATCCAAGCGAAGCCACCTTCGAGCACCTAGGTACACGGTTTTCGAGGACCCGGCCGTTGAATCCGTGGCCGACCTGGGCAGATACATATGCGTAACCAGGATAGTCTGTGACCGTCGTGATCAACGCGGCTCTCATATCGAAATAAGTTCTAGTGTAGGCGTCCCACGTACGGGGTGGCGTCTTCCACAACGTGTCTAACTCCTCTTTCAGCAGCCCGAGATACAAATGCATGTCGACACCTGGTTGTTTCGGCCCATGAATGAGAATACTCAGGTGTATGTACCTTTGTTTGGTGCACAGCCACGGGGGTAGGTTGTAAGGACATACAAACACAGGCTAGGTGCTATGAGTGCTACTCTGGTTGCCGAACGGATTGAGTCCATCTGTGCTCATACCCAGCCTGATGTTCCTTGCGTCACCCCCGAACCTAGGGAAGGCGATGTCCAATGCTTCCCACTAGCCAGCGTCTGAAGGGTGTGTCAGGCATATAGCCCATCTCCGGATCTTCTTCGGGCTTCTCCCTTTCCGCGTGCCATTGCATGAGCTTTGCTTCCTTAGGGTCCACGAAATATCGCTTCAGAAGGGGAGTGATAGGAAAGTACCATACCACTTTTTGAGGTACCTTCTTGTTCCCAACCTTGTACCGTCCGTGGCCGCACACCGGACATGTTGTTCTGTCCTTGTACTCGCCCCAATAAATCACGCAATCATTGATGCAGGCATGGTATTTTTCATACGGTAGGTCAAGAGGGCACACGACTTTCTTGGCCTCCTCGGTACTACTTGGCAATGTGTTCCCCTCCGGGAGACGATCGTGCCAGAATTTCAAGTTCTTGCTGAAGCTGGAGTCGGTCCACTTGTTCTGCGTCTTCATTTGCAGATAATCAAGCGTTACATGCAAGCGCATATCCTGCGGACGGCACCCAGGAAAGATCGGAGTCATCCCGTCTTTCTCCATTTGCGACAGCTTGGCTCTCTCTCTGGTTGCAGCTCTGTCGTTGCTCGTCTCCTGGAGGAGCAGATCTTGAACATGAGAGTCCAAGGCAAGGCAGGGTCGCGCCGGAATCTTCTTCTTCATCATGATGATCTTCTCCGCCGGCATCTTCTTCTTCATGATGATCTTCTCCGCCGACTTCTTCATGATGATAGTCTTCGTCGACATGATGATAGTCTTCTTCATGATGATAGTCGTCTCGCTCGACATGGTCTTCATGCGCACCATTTGATGGGGCCGGCCGCGCCTGGTTGTCTTGCATGAAACCGCGCCTCAGCAGGTGCTCCTCCAGTTGTCCGGAATCAGGGTTGATCCAGCGCTCGAGTTTGCATGATCGACACTGACATCTTATCCGGCACCTATTGTCCCGAATCATGTCCTCCTTCGCGTCTATCTTGTATCTAGAGATTCGAGCGGAACTCACTGAGAGGACCATGCTTGCCTGCAAATGGTATACATAGAACAGGAAATTAGAACCGCAACACATGCACACACATGCATGGACCGTACCTCTCCTCAAGGTATTACATGGAGCGGAAAAATTCGGCATGACCTCTCCTCAAGGTAGGACATATGGGTAGTGCAAAAAATTGCTGAAACGGAAATGAATCAACATTTCGGCAAACATCCGTGCACCACACCGGCACACACACAAGCGCTTCACCTGCAACAAGCATCCATACACACGACGGCCGCACAAGATCTACAAGCATATGCATGTCTCCTCCAAGCATATGCATGTCTCCTCCAACTACTCACCTTGTAGATTCGATACCGAGACGAGACCGCGATCGATGTGTTGGAGAGGAGGAGAGAGTATGGAGAGCCTTCTCCTCAACTCCATTTATGTATCAACCAAAGTAAGTGCAATAAATAACCAAGCAAGTGAAAAATATGGCCAAAATGGTATGAGAGAGAAGGGGGACGAGCTAGATGGAGGAAGAAGAATGGCTTGGGTAGTGTGGTAGGTGGGAAGTTGGCTCTACTTTTGTATATCTGGTTCGCTAATTCTGTGGCGCACCTGACACAGTGCGCCATAGAATACCTTATTTCTGTGGCGCAGCGGAGCCAGTGCGCCACAAAATAGCTTATTTTTGTGGTGCACCGCGGTGGTGCGCCACAGAATAACTTATTTCTGTGGCGCACCAAGCGAAGTGCGCCATAGAAATAGTGCCCATGATTGGGGGTGGCAGGGTGTGGGCCGACCAAGTTTCTGTGGCGCATGGATTCCTGGTGCGCCACAAAATTAAGCTATTTCTGTGGCGCACCGTGCCTGGTGCGCCACAAAATAACTTTCGATGGCGCATTTTTGGGTGGTGCGCCACAGAACTAAGATCTCACCTATAAGGCTTTTCCTACTAGTGGTGGCAAGGCGGTGGTGGGCCGCCGCCGTGGAGTGGTGGGTGTTAGGGATATACCAACTAGGTATACCACAATAGGGCCTTAATTCCGGCAAGCCCGAGTTGACCCACAGATGGTGGTGAGGCTTATGGCCCAACCGAGCGGCCCAGTTGCCGGAGAGCGTATATGGTAGGATCTAGCATGGAGGCAAGCTGTCGGATCCAACCCATGTAGGATGGCACCCGCAAGGTATGGGTACGGTAGAGCCATCCCATACCCGTACCCGTCGCCTTCAATTTTACCCATCACCCGTACCGATACCCGTCAATGGGTACAAAATTTTACCATACCCGTCACCCAAGGTAAATGGGTACCCGCGGGTAAAAATACCCACGCTTACAACACATCAGAATGATAAAAAAAAGTATGACACGAGGTGAAGCAATCCAAAATAGGGTCTAATCCACACTAACCTACCAATGATTGTGAGACTAGAAAGGGTGAAGTTCAGTCTAGCAAGATGAAGACATGATTAGGTGGAAATTAAGTAGTTTAGAATATTACGATGGCCATTTGTCAATTTAGATGGGTAAATGGGTATGGGTAATTCGATCCCATACCATACCCGTTCTGCCCAATGGGTATGATATATTTCCATTTACCAACCCGTGGGTAATATTTTGTCCCATACTCGTACTCTTATTGGATTTTTACCCGGCGGGTACACGGGTCATGGGTATCCATTGCCCTCCCTAAGCCCATGGTACATATCGGTCGGATCATTGACATTTATGACAAGGAATACTTAACGTAGTTAGGCGTAGTCACATCCGGTAGGATCTCTACCCTTGTACCCTAGATCCAGAGCCTTTATAAGCCGGATCCCTAGAGCACTTGAGTCACAACTCAACCCATTGTAATCTCGCGCTTGTTGACTGAATAATTCCAGACAAGCAGCAGTAGAGCCTCGCCACCGTCGTGAGGTTTCCGAAGCTGGGTGGCTCGTGTGTTCCCGTCCATGTGACTCCTCGCCCTATGGCCCCCTCGTTCTCTCACCTCTATGAGGCTCCCCTCAGTGGAACCGCTTGGGCTCCAGGGGCGGGCACGGACCGAGATGTGGTCGCCGGTACAGGAGGAGACTGGTGGGGTCCTGCCAGAGACGGGAGAGGCAGCTGCAGCCATGGTAGAAATTTTGGATCTTAGGGAGGATTGGCTTGGCAATGCAGATCAGTCGCGCTGAATCCTGCGACCTTCAGCCACAGGCCCGCCGCCACCGCAGCGGAGGCCGGTGGCAGCGACAGTGGGGAGGGGCAAGCTGGGTGGGCTGGGGGCGACGGCGGGAGTTCTCCTGGATCACCCTAGGTCAGGATGACACGGGAGTCGCTTGACATCAAGCAAATATTCAGCGAATGATTCATGAATTCTAATGATCGTTTGCCATACTTTGAATATATTTTATAATTGAGTGAGTTACACTTTTAACCCCAAATTATGCTTTATTCTGTTAGGCCACTGCTCTCTTCTGGTTTGATTTCTGGGCGGGCCACCCCCTGGGTTCCTTTATTTGCTACTACTCTGTTTGTACGGTTAAGCATGAAAAGTGTCGATCTTCGATGCATTCGCAAAAAAAAAAAAAAAGATGCATACAAGCATGTACGATTAACTGAAATTGGCGAGACCTTTAAACCGAACATAATTTGCATATACAAAGGAAACAGGGATGGAGATTGGAACCGACTCTGTTCCAACTTTGAAGCCGACGCGCTTTCAGAAACTGAATCGGAATCGACGCGAGTCCAATCTCGAATCAATAAAAGCCCAGCAGGAAGGGATGCACAACACAACACAAACCAAGCGAACGAACCATCAACCATCAGCATCCATTCTCGACCCATTGGAGAAAAAAGAGTTAAAGAGAGAGAGATCAAGAGAGAGCTCTGGTGCGACAGATCATGGCGATCGACCGGCAGTCGGAGTGGATCGTCCTCCGCCGCGTGCACGCATTCCTCAAGTCGAGGAAGCTCCACCGCGCGGCGTACGCGCTGGAGAAGGAGGCGAGGCTGAAGCTGGACCTGCCGCACCTGCACACGCTCTTCGCCAAGGGCCGGTGGCGGGCGGCGGACGAGTACGTGACGGCGTTCTTGGGCGCCGCCAAGGAAGAGACCGGCAGCACGCCCGCCGCTTCCGCCACGCTGTTCGTCGTCAGGTTCGAGCGCTTCGTCCGCGCGCTCAAGCGGGGCGACGAGGCCTGGGCCATGAGGTACTTCGGCCGCGCCGTCGAGCCCCTCCTCGACAGCCACCCGGACGAGGCCGCCGCGCGTGCCGAGTGCATCAGGGTGCTGGAGCTGGACGACGAGTCCCTTCGCCGCAGCTACCCCGACGACGACCGGCGCAGGCGCGAGCGGGAGACGGAGTTCATCCGCTGCGTCTACGAGAACGAGAGCATCTCCCGCGCCTTCAACGACGTCTTCGACGGTAACCTGCGCTTCATGAGAAAGACCACCTCCCTCGGCCTGCGCCGCCACGTCCGCCGCGGCCCGCCGTGTGATCAGCGATGAAAGAAAGAAAAAAAAGAAAATCGACTGTCTTGCCGGCCCCTTGTACTAGCACGTTGTACATCGTATTTTTTGACAGTACATGTGATACGCTGATGTACGTACGAGTGTAATGGAATATACCTTGTATTCCGTAGTTTGACAGAGAAAGTACACATGGTTATACAGTTAATTAGTTGGCTCTGACGTGTTTGTGGTCTGATCCTAATTGATGCATGAGTTTTGCTTCGATTTCTCCGGCTGTTGTCGTTTCTAGCTTCAGAAACCAAGAACTCACAGAAACAAAGGGCTAATTCATTCACTTCGGTCTAGTACAAGATGGGAAAATTGTACACTGAAGACTCTGGAACTCTCACGGGTCTGAGCTGTAAACTCTACTTTCTATCTTTATTAACTACTAGTGGAATGCCCGTGCTTCGCCACGGCTCCCTACCTTATGCCAGTCACAATATTAGCATGAAGTTTTATTTTTATAAAAATATAAGAATGTGAACATAAAGTACTCCCGGTGCAAATTGGATGAACAAATCATTTATCGCATGAAAGCATAAAAGAAAATACTAAGTAACCAAACAATTTTTTGCAAATAAATGGAAAATATTATTATCTCTTGGTCATTAGGATGATAATACTTTTTTTTAATAACAGAAAACCACATGTCAGTGCTTGTTGGTATTGGAGTACTGAGAAAAGTCAGACAATCCTGTTTTCTTACTCACCCAAATTTCCCCAACTTTAATTTTAAAATAACAAACTTCTCCCAATTTCACATTCTCCCGACACCACCGCATGGGTTACTCATGCCGCCTGTGGCCACACACGCCGCCAAGGTCACTCGCTGTTTGGCGCCCGTCCACGGCTAGCTCTCTCACGTCCATCCCATCCTCCGGCGCCGAGCCACTCACCGTCGGCCTCCACACCCCCGGCGCACGGTTTCGGCTGCCGGCCTCCCTGCCATTCGGCGGACGGTTCAGGCTGCCGACCTCCCCGCCCTCCGGAGCTAAACCACTCCTCCATCAGCCGCACGGTTGTTACTCCGCCGTTGAAGAGTTGCCCGTGCTTTCCTTTGGTTCCCACGCGGGCCCACTATTACTATTTTTGGAAATATTCTTTTACCACAAATGGATAGTTTCGGTGACCTGACTATAAGCAAAAACAAGGTCGACCTCGATGTAGTTCTGTCCAGGATAGAATGGGAAATTAATATGACATGAACCAGAATCATTCAATAGATCAGTTTGAACCGTAAAATTGGTTTATAAATATTATAATACACAAACTTTACCGTTCATTTTTCTCCGCTCTTTCCCATTCTCATGGCACAACAAAAAAATTCATATGATAGAAATTTATTTCTGACATTGCCATATTTTTTATATGATACAAAATTAATTTCTGATATTACCCATAAAAAATGGTACAGAATTCCAACACGATTTACTCATATGGAGATTAAACAAAAGTTTTATTCAGAACAAACCATCCATTGACATTTGGATCTGAAGCATTTGTTCTTGAGATTCCCTTCAACAAAAAAAATCTGTTTAAACAAGAACGATTGGCTCAATAAATATAATGGAGTATATGAACAAGAATTTTCTGCAACATGAAGTAGATAAATAAGATGCATGGACCAACGTGAGCCCTCTCCACGTCAGAAATTTACATCAGGCTACAATCATGTTCCACGGTCACAGGTTATCATGAATATATCACAGATTCTGCATATATTAACAAACAAGCAAAACAGATTTTGGGGATCCAAGATTCATGAATACATCGGTAATAAAAACAGGAAAATACAGAATCCAAAAGCAATTATAGAACAAATAAACAGATCGGAGACTTCAGGGGAGAGAAAAAAAATCGGATCTGCAATCTCAATAAATCAAACATCTCAGACTAATTACTTACATAAGCTAAGCAAGATCACCACATGATCTGAACGGTGAAGTATCCAAAGACATGACAGAAGTCAACAAAGCAGTAATAGGATCACCACTTCGTATGTCAAAAAACAACGCGGTGCCGTTGGATGGAGGCGTGCGCTGGTTGCCGGCCTGAGGCGCTGGGAAACAAAAAGTTTTACAGCAGTCAGGAAAGCAGCATCTAACACTCCTGTACGTGCTAGCAAGTAGAATCAATAACAATTAGCAGCCGCGACATACACAAGAAAGCACACGCGCTCATTCTGAGGTAAAATAAGACGAAGCGGAAACACACCTTTGCAATTGGCAGGCAAACACGCGCGCTAGCAGTCAGCGGCAGCAGCAGTAAACACACAAGCCAAATCTATGTCTCCAGCTATTCTCATCTCTTTTCTCAATTTCTCTTGCGCACGGAAAATGAGGCGTACGCGGTAGACCACACGCCATGGTCGCTGCTTAACCCTCGATCTACTCCCTCCCTCCTCCATCCAAAGAGCCGAAAAATCCAGTCGCCCAGTTCATCCAAAGAGCTACCGGCGGCCGCGACGTGCACGCACCATGGGAAAGCCGACTCGCACTGCTACACCTTCCAGATTTGCGCCTGGCAGTCCCACCCATCGGTGCGGCGATGCCACCAGAGTCGGAAACGATGGGTTGCCACGATGATATGCGTGTGGTAAATTGAGTCAAACTGTGATAACTTCATCAAGGTAGTTGTTCCTATTAGCAAGATAAGATAAGATAAGATAAGATAAGATAAGATAAGATAAGATAAGATAAGATAAGATAAGATGGTTAGCTATTTTTGAGGAGTGCGGACCGGGTGGTTTGAGGGAGGAAATATAAATTGAGGACGTGGGGGTATTATTGTCCATCCTGAAAATGTGACACCAGGCATTCACCACTTTGCTCTTAATAGTAGAGATTCTATTTCTACATTTTCACCCTTTAACACTCCCCTTCAAGATAGAGCAAATGCATCATTTAGTTCCATCTTGCTACACAAAACTGAAAACATTTTATTCGGTAAACCTTTCGTTAAGATGTCTGCTAGTTGATTTGCTGAGTTAGCATAAGGCATACAAAGCATACCTTGATTTAACTTCTTTTTGATAAAGTGTCGGTCAATTTCGACATGCTTAGTCCTATCATGGTGTATAGGATTATGAGCAATATCAAGCGTTGATTTTTTGTCACAATACAATATTAACGGTTTGGACTCGTATAACCCCAATTCCATCAGAAGTATCCGTAGCCACAATATCTCACAAATACCATGTGTCATGGCTCTAAATGTTGCTTCCGTTGTAGATCTTGCCACGACACTCTTTTTTTTTTGCTTCTCCATGCAACAAGATTGCCTCCTACGAAGGCACAATATCGAGATGTTGATCTTCTATCATCTAGGGATTCTGCCCAGTCTGCATCTATATAGCATTCTACTTGTAAATTTCCATGAGTAGTATAAAAAAGGCCTCTTCCCAAACATCATTTAAGATAATGAATGATCCTGATTATAGCACCATATGAGGTGAACGTGGATCATGCATAAACGATAAACTGACTGACACCACTTACCGCAAAGGTTATATCGGGACGAGTATGAGATAGATAAATTAAGCGCCCAACTAATCTTTGGTAGCGCTATTGATCCACTGGAGGTCCATCTTCACTAATCAACCGATGATTCTGCTCAATTGGAGTAGCAAAAGGACGACACCCAGACAATCCTTTTTCCAATAATAGATCCAAAACATACTTTCTTTGTGATAGATAGATGCCTTTAGGACTTCTCGAGACTTCGATTCCAATAAAGTACCTCAATTGTACCATATCTTTAACTTCAATTCTCTAACTAGATGCTACTTTAGATTTCTTATCTCCTCAACATTAACTCATGTTATAATGATATCATCAACATACACAATTAAGATGGTTAACTTACCCTCAAACCGTTTATAAAAGAGGGTATGGTCAACATTACTTTGATTATAACCAATATGAAGCACAAACTTCCTCAACCGATCAAACCAAGCTCTAGGTGACTGTTTCAAACCATACAACGACCTGTATAGTCTTAATAATATGTTCTTTGTTTGATTTGTTTCAAAGCCCGGTGGAATATGCATATAAATCTCCTCCTGAAGATCTTCATGAAGAAAAGCATTCTTGACATCTAATTGATGGAGATTCCACCCCAAATTTGCAGCACATGATATTAATACTCTCACTGATTTCATTTTAGCCACATGTGCAAAGATTTATTCATAATCGGTTCCATAGGTTTCTGTATACCCCTTTGAGACCAAACAAGCTTTATATCTTTCCACATCACCACTTGGATTTTGCTTGACCGTATACACCCATTTGCATCCCATAGGGTCCTTTCCTAGAGGCAAGTCCACAAGATCCCATGTTACTTCCATTTCTTCTAACACAGCTGCATTCCACTTGGGATCATGAAATGCCTCCTTCCAGTCTTTAGGTATAGATGTGTTGTCAAGAGAAGCAATAAAACCTTTAAAGAAAGGACTACACTTTTCATATGACACAAAATTTGCAATATCATGTTTATATCCAACACAGTCCTTTAGACGAGCTGGTATGTTAGTTTTCGTTGCTTCTTTCCGGAGAGCATTAGGACAATCAGGAGATGGTGAACTTGAAGGTACAGTTAAACTTGCAGTACCTTCATTATTTGCATCATGGGTTGAGTCATCAGTAGTTGAAGGATTTGTAGGAGCTATAGTAGTAGGATTACTTTCTTCTGTTATATGTTCATATGTTGAATTAAGAAGTAATGGAACCTCATGTTGTATATTTTGCTGAATAGGTGCTAAAACACGTTGCTCATGATCAGCTACCCCGACGACAACTGGCACATGCGCGATAACCCTAGGCCTGCGTCGCCACGCCCGGCACATAAGATGCAGCGCCTGAGAGCGAAGCATCGATGTGCACCACACTGATGTAGAGGATTTCCTTGAAGTACCAAGAGATGCTTGGTGTAATAAAATACTGTTAGATGAAATTTTCTGTACCATTCATATCAGGCTTGTAAGACAAAACAGAGCATGACATTCTTGTTGTATTTTCAGGTTTCAAAGCATTCAAAAAATAGAAATAAAGCCTTTTTATCTTAGTACTGCAAATATATGTTAGTATTGCCCAAAGTTTCAAATAGAGAGCTATTGCATTTAGCCGCGGCGATGGCTATAGCCGGGTAATAGCGGACTAAGTTTATATAGCGGTTTTGGTAAATAATGCAGAGAAACTAGAAATTTCGGCAACATATATTTATATATCTCTATCTCTACTACTTATAAAAAATGGTGAAAATCATGCTACGGAAGATAATTGGCACTTTCCAAAGAGGTTTTTTTTAGCAAAAGGGAGTCCGGATTAACTACTCCCGAACCGTTTTTCCTCTTCCGCTCCTGAGAGGCGGCGGCGGAGGCGATCCCCAATCTTCCCAATCTCCGGCCAGGGCGTTGGGCCTGGTTTCCTCTCCCTCCGCTTGCCGCTGGCGGCGGCATGAGGGAGGGGGAACCTCGTTCCTCCGTTCTGGCCTAGTAGTTAGGGTTAGTTTTTGTCTCCTATGGTGCGTCGTTGGGGTGGTGGGAGCGGCGCCCGGGGAAATAAATCTGCCACAACTCCACTCCCACACCGGCGGCGACCTTCACGGCGGCGTCTCGGAGTTGTTGGCAACGTGTGCTTGTCGATCTTTTAGGTCGGCGGCTTGGTCTTCTCGCCGTTCTTCAGATCTGGCGAGATGTTTCTCAACGTGTCACCGGCGTTTGTCGTTGTCCACGACGGCGCTGGGGGCCGGGCGAGGTGGTTCTTGGAGCGAAGATGTTGGTCCGAAGGTGGTGGTTATGTCGTTCTTCTCCGACTTCGTCGATGGGAGGCGGCGTATCTTGGTCCAAGACAGCACGGGACGTCCCCGGTCGACGTGCCACAGCGACATGTGCCTCGTTGCTTGCAACAGGCCTGTTCATCGACTCACAAAGCCTCGTTGGCGATGGTGCTTTTTTGGATCATGCAAAGGTGGAGGCTCGGCGTCTCTTCTTGCATTCGTCTCGGCGGCGTTGGAATTGGACGGCGGCCGCTGGCTACGGTGGTTGCAGCAAACCCTAGAGATCGTTTTGTATTTCTCGATCTTTTAGGTTTTTATCTGCAAATTCAGGATAATCATTTTATCCCGGTTTGTCTTTTAGTTTCCACATGTGTTGCTTCATGTAACTTGGTGTTCAATTAATGAAATATGTGGTTGCTCTAAAAAAAAAAGAGGTTTTTTACGGTACAATTTACTAGTCCATAGGACT
Organism: Lolium multiflorum; assembly: GCA_030979885.1. Taxonomy (NCBI): domain Eukaryota; kingdom Viridiplantae; phylum Streptophyta; class Magnoliopsida; order Poales; family Poaceae; genus Lolium; species Lolium multiflorum. The sequence goes on from CM061753.1 coordinate 252,870,307, forward strand.
AGTAGTATTGAGTAATATGTACCGTTGATTTTATGGATATTTTAGACCAATTACTAGGAAAAAAATCATGATGGAGATTTTATTTCATTTTCTACTATGGTAAGTGCAATTGTGTCACATCAGAATTTGATACTTAATGATACAGACCACGTATATTACTGGATAAAGCCCCACCATATTATTTATTCCATGTAATTAACACTAGTTTAAAAAATCATGAGAAAAAATAAAATAAAATTACGTAGTACTACGTCCTTTTCTGTGGGGCATTTAGACGCATAAAAAAATGCTCCACAGAATTATTGTGTTCTAGGCTGTATAAAAATTACAAATTTCTATGGCGCATATCAAAGCGACATATACTATGTAGGCTGTATAAAAATTACAAATTTCTAGATCTGAGGTTCACAACGCAAAATTCAGAAACCACCAGATTTATCGGTATTTATTATTTTTACGTAGGCAAAAAGACAAACTGTTTTGTGTTGATATTTTGCAGGCAATACAATACGTCATTAACAACTTCTAGTATTTTCTGTTGGAATTTTTCAAAAAATTAAATTCTAATTTCGAAGAATATCAAAAACAAGCTCCATGAAGCATGTCCTTAAAAGAATTTTTTCTTTGTGGCCCACGAATACAGACTAGTTAATACAGTACATGCATCTCAGGAATTATTGACGCATCGTAACTATTGGAAGAAACATGGTAGGCAAAGATACGCATGCACTCTCCTTGGTAGTTTCCAATATTAGATACATGTCTCTTTTTTACCTGCCTAATCTGTACTTTGGTGGAAAAATACTGCTCATTTAATCAACAAGTATTGATCAATTCAGACCATTAGATCTCCTACTTGAACGGTCAATAATTCCTAGTCCCTACCGTAAAAAAGGCCTTTCCAAAACGTAGGCGGCAGGTGATCCTGGTGTTGATGGCGCTTCGGCAATGGCAGCCCCTAGATCGCGATCGGGAGGCCAAACTCGTGGACACTCGGCAATCCGATCTATTGGGCGACGACGAGCTCTAGTATGTAAATCTTTGTAAGATAATACTACTTCTATTTGACATGGCAAACAAAAGATACAAATTTTGCACGAATTTTGTAAGATAATACTACACCTAGATGCTCTTCCTTCTCCCCCGCTCACAACCATAAACTCCAACTCCGAATCTAGCTCCCGCTCCGGCTCCGGTTCCAGTTCTCGCGTATTGTTTGCATGATTCCAAGTTTCCAACTCTTGAATGGGGATTAGAGCACAAACACATCGGCAGCAAATAATAATTATCGTATAACCAAAAGTAGGTGTATTCCATTACACATACATGGGTATATCACAGAATTCGTATATCACATTGCATAATACTAGTACTACGATGTACGACGTGCTAGTACAAGGCAAGGCATTCGATGATTGTCCTTTTTTTTTTCTTTCATCGCTGATCACACGGCGGGCCGCGGCGGACGTGGCGGCGCAGGCCGAGGGAGGTGGTCTTGCTCATGAAGCGCAGGTTACCGTCGAAGACGTCGTTGAAGGCGCGGGAGATGCTCTCGTTCTCGTAGACGCAGCGGATGAACTCCGTCTCCCGCTCGCGCCTGCGCCGGTCGTCGTCGGGGTAGCTGCGGTGGAGGGACTCGTCGTCTAGCTCCAGCGCCCTGATGCACTCGGCACGCGCGGCGGTTCTGTCCGGGTGGCTGTCGAGGAGGGGCTCGACGGCCCGGCCGAAGTACCTCATGGCCCAGGCGTCGTCGCCCCGCTTGAGCGCGCGGACGAAGCGCTCGAACCTGACGACGAACAGCGTGGCGGACGCGGCGGGCATGCTGCCGGTCTCTTCCTTGGCGGCGCCCAAGAACGCCGTGACGTACTCGTCCGCCGCCCGCCACCGGCCCTTGGCGAAGAGCTTGTGCAGGTGCGGCAGGTCCAGCTTCAGCCTCGCCTCCTTCTCCAGCGCGTACGCCGCGCGGTGGAGCTTCCTCGACTTGAGGAACGCGTGCACGCGCCGGAGGACGATCCACTCCGATTGCCGGTCGATCGCCATGATCTCTCGCACGGTCGCACCAGAGCTATCTCTCTCTTTTTCCCAACGGGGATCGAGAAGGGATGCAGGATGCTGATGGTCCGTTCGCTCAGTTTGTGCATCCCGTCATGGTGGGCTTTTATTGCTTGGAGATTCGATTCCGATTCAGAGTCTGAAAGGGCTTCAAAGTTGGAAAAGAGTCGGTTTCCAATCTCCAAATAGCCCTACTATGAGTGTGATTGCTCTTTGAACATGGAAGGAGTATACTTAAATTATAAGGGCATGTACAATGGTAGGAAAGATATGTCTTCTCTTAGTAGTCCATGTCATCTAGAGAAGACGGTAAATAGTAATGATACAATGCACTATCTCTTATTGTCATCCCTTACAATAAATGAGAATTAATTATTTTTAGTAGGAAATTGTGTGTCTAAGGGAAGACAAGTCGTACAATGGGGAAAATAGTCTTCTCTTATTTCATAAGAGATCATCCCTTAGCTAAGGGAAGACAACCTTCTCTTTGTCCATTCTCTCTCCTCCAACTAAGCAAAAATCCTACGTGGCAGCCGTAAGGGAAGGCTGACGTCACCCCATTGTACATGCCCTAATAAGTAAGAAAAAACTGAACACAAATTATTACTACTCTATTATACACCTATATCCAAGCTGACCCCGTTTGCATCAATCTTAGCTATCCAAGTTACTGTAGATAAAAAACACATCTACATTGCTTCCGATCTACACTATCGTTGATTAAGGCATTGTTCACCTTTTTTTTTTTTGCTTTTTGTTTAACTTTCTTAATGTTTTTCGCTAAAAAATAACTTTCTTAATATTTTCGATAGTTACTTTTTTAAAGATTTCGATAGTAATTTTTTGCAGCAATTCGTCGGCACAAATGTTTTACAGTAATTTAATTACCTGCGGGTAATACTTCCCCAAGCATGATTCTTCAGCGGTAATTCTAATTTCTCGTGTTAACTATTTTGCAGTAGTTCTTCGTGACGCGGTAATTACCTAAATTTTTCCAAAAGAAATTTATCGGTACAAATATTGAACATCAATAGTAATTTCAGGATGTCAACTACTAAACAAGTCGTTAACTATCTAATAGTAATTCTTTCAGGACGCATATTTTCACGATGGTAATTTCTCAGCGACGCGCAAGCGATGGTAATTTGTTACATGAATCTTCAACCTCAACCGTAATTCTCGACATTAATTACCCGTCCGTTCTTCACCGTACATAATTCTTGATCGGTAATTCCGAATAAATCCAACATTGACAGCTCTTTTACTATAGGAAAATAATGTTGTGTTCTTCTACGGTACAATCAAAAAAAAAAAACTTACTCCACTCTCCGTCGTCTCTTTGACATGTGAAGAATACTATTACCTTAGAAATATATACTTACTCTACCGCAAGAACTTGACCTAGACAACTGAATATTCTCTGGGATTTTTTTGCGAAACACAGTACAATTAAAGACGCTCATACATACACGCACACAGTTACCCCTATGAATGCACACACGCACACCTCTGATTGAAGTTTCTATGGTAAAGCATGTACCAACACAGTCAATGAAGTAATGATTGAGGAGACCAAGAGAAGCACCAATGATACTTTTTGTGAGGCCGAAATCTGATAGTGTAAAATGTAGCTGTTTCTAGCGGTGGTTCAGCAGAGATCTCCTGCTACTACTTTGCTGTCGAGTCTACTTCATATTTGTACCCTGCAGCCTGCTTTTTAGACAGAAGGCCAAAGGTTCGGTTTTATAAATAAAGCCATCACGGCAATCAACATGGTCATAGTCATATAGACACTCACACACCACAAGTCTGATCACCCCTGGATCAAGAAACTAGGAAAGCAAACAACACACGGAACAAGTCACATAAGGTAGAGCGGAACACATAACACGCGTGGTGGTCATCCTCCGATCCGCTCGTCTCTAGTCCGCGTGTACAACCTCCTGACGTCGCCCGCCGCCGCGTCCACCATCGTCCGGTCCCCTGTCTGACTAGAACCCTCCAGTGCTGCATGTGAAGAAGAATTTGATAGAAAACATCAGCGGGATTTTCAATCAGCTTTCCTTCAATAGTTAGTTTGTTCCTAACGTTCCAAAAGGTTCAACATTGGGCCACAAAGGTGAACAAAACTAGCCTACGAAGGGACCCGAGGGGCCATTGGCTAACGCATTGAAGCCATCTGCCCCTGCAGGGTTCCAGTCACACCGGAGGAGTTCCCTAACCCAAACCCAGATAAGCCTTGCGATGGGGCACGCAAAGAAAATGTGGTTACAATCTTCGAGCTCATGACAAAGCGAACAGAGCCCATCTGATGGACTGTTCCTCTTGGCAACCAGCTTCGAATCAGTTGCCATAGGAAGACTTCGATCTTTGGCAGGACCTGTGTCCACCAGACTTCCTTGAAGTAGGTTATAGTCGCCCCACGTGAAAGGTTGAGGTAGACCGAGCTGGTGGAGAAGCACCCTGAAGGTTCAAGGGACCACGAGACAGAATCCTCATCAGCAGACAGAGGGAGGGTCTGCACTTCCATGCAGAGGTTGTCCCACTCCACCCTCTCAGCCATTCCCAGCTGCCGTCGAAACCCAATGCACAATTCCCCTGGCTCTCCCCCTAAGACCTTTGCGCCTTGAACCGTAGCGAAAGGTGACATACAACAGCTAAAAAGTCGAGGGAATCGGGTGTGTAGGGGGGCCGTGCCAGACCACCAGTCTAGCCAGAAGTAGGTTCGCTTCCCATTGCGCACCTCATGTTTGGCCCCTAACTTGTAGTACCATTTGATTTTTTGGATGGCATTCCAGAGTTGGGAACCACGAGTAGGCACTTCACTCAAGAAGAGGTCCCAATTTCCCATGTACTCAGCACGGATAAGGTCTGCCCACAGGCCTTCCGCGTTCTGGTAAAGCTTCCATATCCATTTAAGCATTAGGGAAATGTTCATCAATTTGGTGTTCAGGATCTCCAGACCGTCAAATGCCTTGGGCATACACACAGTGGCCCAGTCCACCATGTGGTACTTCCGTTTGTTCCCGACTCCTTCCCAAAAGAAGCAGTAGCGGTGTTTGTTCATGGCCTTGTGGGTGTTGTCGTGGAGCAAGTACAGGATCATGGCAAACAGCGGAAGGCTCGACAGGCAAGAGTTGTTTAATTCCAGCCTACCAACCGAGGCGAGGAAGAGCCCTTGCCATGGGTCCACCCTATGGACCACTTTGTCGGGGAGGAAGCCCTAGTCTGCTACCCTTAGCGGACGGTCACTAACCGGCAGCCCCAGGTAGTCAATGGGGAAGCTGCCCAGTTTGCAGTTTAGCATGCTTGCCATCGAGCGTTGTGTATACGTGAGGACACTGGTCACCACCACCTCACTCTTGTCCAAGTTTATCTTGAGACCTGACATATTCTCGTAGCAAAGCAGGAGGGTTTTTACATTTGCAATCCCCAAATCCGTGGGCTTGATCATCACCAAGGTATCATCCGCATACTACAAATGGATCACTCCGCAAGGAATGAAATGATCAACAACACCCTGAATGTGTCCAGCTGCGGAAGCCCTGGAGAGCATCGCGGCAAAGCCATCCACGAGGAAATCGAACATGATAGGGGATAGTGGGTCACGCTGACGCACCCCCCGGGCGTTACGAAAGAAAGGCCCAATCTCACCGTTAACATTAATCGCAGTCTGGCCACCTTTGACCAGCTTCATCAGCCGGTGGACTACCATCGCCGAGAAGCCCTTGCGGATAAGGATTTCTTGGAGGAAGTCCCATCTAACTCTATCGAAAGCCTTTTCTAAATCGGGTTTAAGAAGCAATCCCTCTTGTTCGTAGAATGGAGATCATGAGCAATCTCGTGAAGCACGAGGGCCCCTTCATGTAGGCATCTCCCTTTAATGAAAGCGGATTTTCTACGATCTATCGTCCTATGAGCTAGCGGGGCAAGTCTAATCGCATAAGCCTTAGCAACGAATTTGAAAATAACATTGATAACCGCAATAGGTCTAAATTGCTTGACCTGATCAGCTCCCTTGACCTTGAGAATCAGCGAGATTATTCCAAAGTTGAGGTGAGCAATGTCCACCCTCCCTAGGGAAAAGTCATTGAGCATCTGGAGAATAGGAGTGCGGGGGATTCTCCAAAACCTCCGAAAGAAGAGGACCGACAGACCATCCGTCCTAGGGGCAGAGCCAGGCTTCATGCTCTGCATGACCTCGTCAAGTTCCTGCGCCGTGAAAGTGAGCTCCGACCCAAATTATCGTCTGCCGAGATCATGCAACCTTCATCCAAAAGCTTAGGGTCGAGGTAAAATGTGGTGACCCTGCATACCACTGCATGTTGTAGTATGCCAGTCGTTGACATAACATGTGCGAAGTACCAATCCGCAAATATTACATCCCTCAGAGTAGTACAACAGAACATAGCTGGATATTTCAACTGACCTTGAGCTTAACCACATGTTGTATCTCTCCTTCGCGCACAAAGAAAATCACTCTAATGGATATTTCGACGTGTGTTAATTTGTTACTACTAAATAGGATGGCTACTTATGTACTACTCCCTCCATTCCACAATATAAGACGTTTTAGGATTTAGGCTCGACGTCGCTGGATTCTTCCCCGCGGTCGACGGCAGCGGCGGCGTGGCTTTTACTAGCAGGTTCTCTCGGACGATGAGGCGGCGGCCTCAGGTGGAGTGGCGGCGTAGACTACGGAGGCTAGTGGTGCCACCGTCCCATGGTACATGTCGGTTAGATCAATGACATTTACGACAAGGAATACTTAACGCAGTTAGGTTTAGTCACAACCGGTAGGATCTCTACCCTTGTACCCTAGATCCGGAGCCTTTATAAGCCGGATCCCTGGAGCACTTGAGTAACAACTCAACCCATTATAATCTTGCACTTGTTGCCTGAATAATTCCAGACGAGCAGCAGTAGGGCCTCGCCACTGTCGTGAGGTTTCCAGAGCTGGGTGGCTCGTGTGTCCCCTGTCCATGTGACTCCTTGCTCTATGCCCCCCTCTTTCTCTCACCTCTGTGAGGCTCCCCTCAGCGGAACCGCTTTGGCTCCAGGGCGAACACGGATCGAGATGTGGTCACTGGCCGGTGGCACAGGAGGAGACTGATGGGGTCCCGCCAGAGACGGGAGAGGCAGCTGCAGCTATGGTAGAAATTTTGGATCTTGGGGAGGAGGGGCTTGGCGATGCAGATCAGTCGCGCCGAATCCTGCGACCTTCAGCCACAGGCCCGCCGCCACCGCAGCGGAAGCTAGTGGCAGCGACAGTTGGGAGGGCAAGTTGGGTGAGACTTGTGAATGTATAAGTTCCAGCTGTGCCAAGTCTCTTGCCTCCGCAGTCTTGTGAGACTTACGTGGTTGCTTAGCTTGCACACATACTTGGCACTTGGATTTCTTGACAATAGCAAATTTCGGAATTATATTCATATTCGCTAGCCGCGTCATGCACCCAAAATTAATATGACAAAGTCGTGAATGCCAAATATCGGACTCACTATCATTGCAAACATGATTAATAATTTGAGTACATATGTCTGACAGAGATAAGCGGAACAAGCCTCCGCATACATAACCCTTTCCAACAAATTGTCCACACTTGGAAATTACAACTTAATTGGACTCAAAAACCAACTTAAAACCATCTCGACATAAAAGCGATCCGCTAACGAGATTCTTATTAATGGAGGGAACGTGCTGCACATTCTTTAGCTGGATGGTCTTTCCCGAAGTAAACTTCAGATCCACCGTACCAACACCACGAACAGAAGCACGTGAGCCGTTTCCCATCAGCACGGAGGAAGTCCTTGCGACTGATAAGAAGAAAACATAGAGACATCAGAACATACATGTGTATTGGCTCCGGTGTCTATCCACCAATCAGGAGAATTACATACTGAAAGGACAGTAGGGGAAATACCGTACCCAACGTCCTTCATCTCAGTATCAACGCTAATAACAACATTTGCGGACTTGCCACTGTTTCCACGCCGATCATGGCGTTCTGGGCAATCAGGAGCCCAATGTCCAGGAGCGCCACAAATATGGCAGTTCCCTTTCTTCTTATAAGGAGTCTTCCTCTTGAAGTTGGTTGAGTTGGAGGCTTTGTTCTTCTCGTCAAACTTGCCTTTTCCATTGTTCTTATTCTTAGACTTGTGAGATTGGAAGTTCTTCTTCTGTACCACATTGGCACTGGAACCTCCCTCAAAACTGAGCACGTGTGTCCTTTGCTCTCACCTTCTCTTCCACATGAAGCGAGCCAATGAGATCCGAAACGGAAAACTCTTGTCTCTTATGTTTCAGAGAAGTAGCAAAGTTCCTCTACGAAGGAGGAAGCTTGGCAATAATGCCACCGGCCACAAATTTGTCCGGTAAGGTACACTTAAACTGCTCGAGTTCTTTGGCAAGAGACTGAATCTCATGAGCCTGCTCAACCACGGAGCGCTCATCAGTCATCCTGTAGTCATAGTATTGCTTCATGACATACAATTCAGTGCCAGCGTCCGAGACCCCAAATTTGGCCTCGAGCGCATCCCACGCATCTTTACCATGGTCGTAAGCCATGTACGGGTCAACAATGTTGTCCCCAAGAATGCTGAACAAGGCCGCCTTAAACATGACGTCGACCTTCTTAAACTTTTCCTGCTCCTCTGCAGAGAGAGGCCCCTCAGGTCTAGCATCTGTGGCGCTAAAACAGCCTAGGTTTGTAAATCATAGAACTGCCTTTGTGCGCCACCTCTTGTAATGCATACCATCAAAGAGGGGAGGTCGAGTAGCGGCAGCAACGCTGCTTGAATTGATTTGCCTAAAATCAGGTTTTTGGATTGTTGAATATATAAGCAAATATCCATATGAAATAATCCGTGCAAGTAATTGATAAATCATGACTATGAAAATAACAAATAAACTAATCGTGTAGACTAGTAAGATAGATGAACAGATCACATCTAAACAAGACAAACTGATCGCATCTATCATAGAAACTAGATGAAGAAACTCTAACAGAAACTGAAAGAGAAACAACAAGATCACATACTTCGCAACAGCGTCGTTGTCGCCCATGTTGAGGTTGTCGAAGAAGTCGCTGAGGTCCGGAAAGAAGTTGTCAGTGTGGAGGAACTCATCGTCCGAAGACGACGTCGTGCTGCCAGTCGCGCGGAGCGCTCCCCAAAAACCTGATTGCCCCTCACCCGTACAGGTCCACGAGAGGCAGGGTTCCGGAGGCCTACTGTCCCGGCAGTCGGTGCACACCGACGGACGGGATGAGGAAGACGAAAGCGGCGGCTCAATAAACTGGAAACAGGTAGTCGCATATGTGGCTCGTCCAGGCTAGGGTTCTCGTCCGCGCTTATATAGTGCGGTTCGGGAAGGTCAAGCTCGGCTCGGCGAGATTCCCGCAACCCGCGGCGGGGCGTGGCGTGGCGAGGCGTGGTGTGGCGGGCGGCGGAGGAGGGCGGCGGAGGAGGAGGAGTGCGCGAGGGCTCTCTCTCTTCTCACTCACTTACTAGGACTAGAACAGCCCACCTTATATACTCCAACTCTCTCCCCAACAATGTGGGACTAAACTTTAGCCCCCACTAGTGCTGCCACTGATTATTGGAATGGGCCATGTGAGTTTCAGAATTTGATAATGGGCCATGGGCCAAAGGTCAAATGCCCACAAATTCCACCACAAGTGTGTTTCATCTTTCGTTGGAAAACAGATCGAGTCAAGTTTAAACTGACCTTGAGCTTAACCACATGTTGTATCTCTCCTCCCCGCAAAAAGAAAACCACTCTGATGGATATTTCGACGTGTGTTAATTTGTTACTACTAGGTTGGCTACTTACGAACTACTCCCTCCATTCTACATTACAAGACGTTTTAGGATTTTAGGCTCGACGTCCCTGGATTCTTCCTCGCGGTCGACGGCAGCGGCAGCGTGGCTTCTACTGGCAGGTTCTACCGGGCGACGAGGCGGCGTCCTCAGATTGATTGGCGGCGTCGACTACGGAGGCTTCGTCCATGGCCGCGTGGGTGGCAAGGCGGCGATGGGTGGCCACCATGAAGTGGCGGGTGTTATGGATATACCAACTAGGTATACCAGAACACAGCCTTAATTCCGGCAAGCCCGAGTTGGCCCACAGATGGTGGTGAGGCTTATGGCCCAACTGGACGGTCCAGTTGCCGGAGAGCGTATATGGTAGGATCTAGCATGGAAGCAAGCTGCTGGATCTAACCCATGGTACATGTCGGTCGGATCATTGACATTTACGACAAGGAATACTTAACGTAGTTAGGCTTATTCACATCCGGTAGGATCTCTACCCTTGTACCCTAGATCCGGAGCCTTTATAAGCCGGATCCCTGGAGCACTTGAGTCACAACTCAACCCATTATAATCTCGCACTTGTTGCATGAATAATTCCAGATAAGTAGCAGTAGGGGCTCGCCACCGTCGTGAGGTTTCCGAAACTGGGTGGCTTGTGTGTCCCCGTCCATGTGACTCCTCGCCCTATGGCCCCCTCTTTCTCTCACCTCTGTGAGGCTCCCCTCATTGGAACCGCTTGGGCTCCAGAGGGCGGGCACGGACCGAGATGTGGTTGCCGGCCAGCGGCACAGGAGGAGACTGATGGGGTCCCGCCAGAGATGGGAGAGGCATCTGCAGGTCAGTCGCGCCAAATCCTACAGCCATGGTACAAAAAATTGGATCTTGGGGAGAGGGGCTTGGCGATGCAAATCAGTCGCGCCAAATCCTGCGACCTTCGGCCACAGGCCCGCCGCCACCGCAGCGGAGGCCGGTGGCAACGACAGTGGGGAGGGCAAGTTGGGTGAGCTGGAGGCGGCAGCGGGAGTTTTCCTGGGTCACCCTAGGTCAGGACGACATGGGAGTCGCTTGACATCAAGCAAATATTCAGCGAATGATTCATAAATTCTAATGATCGTTTGCCATACTTTGAATACATTTTATAATTGAGTGAGTTACACTTTTAATCCCAAATTATGGTTTATTCTGTTAGGCCACTGCTCTCTTATGGCTTGGTTTCTGGGCAGGCCACCCCCTGGGTTCCCTTATTTGCTACTACTCTGTTTGTACGGTTAAGCATGAAAAGTGTCGATCTTCGATGCATACAAGCATGTACGATTAACTGAAATTGGCGAGACCTTTAAACCGAACATAATTTGCATATACAAAGGAAACAGGGATGGAGATTGGAACCGACTCTGTTCCAACTTTGAAGCCGACGCGCTTTCAGACACTGAATCGGAATCGACGCCGACGCGAGTCCAATCTCGAATCAATAAAAGCCCAGCAGGACGGGATGCACAACACAAACCAAGCGAACGAACCATTAGCATCCATTCTCGATCCATTGGAGAAAAAAGAGAGAGATATCAAGAGAGAGCTCTGGTGCGATAGATCATGGCGATCGACCGGCAGTCGGAGTGGATCGTCCTCCGCCGCGTGCACGCGTTCCTCAAGTCGAGGAAGCTCCACCGCGCGGCGTACGCGCTGGAGAAGGAGGCGAGGCTGAAGCTGGACCTGCCGCACCTGCACACGCTCTTCGCCAAGGGCCGGTGGCGGGCGGCGGACGAGTACGTGACGGCGTTCTTGGGCGGCGCCAAGGAAGAGACCGGCAGCACGCCCGCCGCGGCCGCCACGCTGTTCGTCGTCAGGTTCGAGCGCTTCGTCCGCGCGCTCAAGCGAGGCGACGAGGCCTGGGCCATGAGGTACTTCGGCCGCGCCGTCGAGCCCCTCCTCGGCAGCCACCCGGACAAAGCCGCCGCGCGTGGCGAGTGCATCAGGGCGCTGGAGCTAGACGACGAGTCCCTCCGCCGCAGCTACCCCGACGACGACCGGCGCAGGCGCGAGCGGGAGACGGAGTTCATCCGCTGCGTCTACGAGAACGAGAGCATCTCCCGCGCCTTCAACGACGTCTTCGACGGCAACCTGCGCTTCATGAGCAAGACGACCTCCCTCGGCCTGCGCCGCCACGTCCGCCGCGGCCCGCCGTGTGATCAGCGATGAAAGAAAAAAAAAGACAATCGAATACCTTGCCAGCTTGTACTAGCACGTTGTACATCGTATTTTTTGACAGTACATGTGATACACTGATGTACGTGTAATGGAATATACCTTGTATTCCGTAGTTTGACAGAGAAAGTACACATGGTTATACAGTTAATTAGTTGGCTCTTACTTGTTTGTGGTCTGATCCTAATTGATGCATGAGTTTGGCTTCGATTTCTCCGGCTGTTGTCGTTTCTAGCTTTAGGAACCAAGAACTCACAGAAACAAAGGGCTAATTCATTCACTTCGGTATAGTACAAGATGGGAAAATTGTACACTGAAGAATCTGGAACTCTCACGGGTCTGAGCTATACAGTCTACTTTCTATCTTTATTAACTATTCTATTTCTACATTTTCACCCTTTAACACTCCCCTTCAAAATAGAGCAAATGCATCATTTAGTTCCATCTTGCTACGCAAAACTGAAAACATTTTATTCGGTAAACCTTTCGTTAACATGTCTGCTAGTTGATTTGCTGAGTTAGCATAAGGCATACAAAGGATACCTTGATTTAACTTCTCTTTGATAAAGTGTCGGTCAATTTCGACATGCTTAGTCCTATCATGGTGTATAGGATTATGAGCAATATCAAGCGTTGATTTGTTGTCACAATACAATATTAACGGTTTGGACTGGTATAACCCCAATTCCATCAGAAGTATTCGTAGCCACAATATCTCACAAATACCATGTGTCATGGCTCTAAATGTTGCTTCCGTTGTAGATCTTGCCACGGCACTCTGTTTTTTTTTTTTTTTTTGCTTCTCCATGCAACAAGATTGCCTCCTACGAAGGCACAATATCAGACATCCTTTAAGATAATGAATGATCCTGATTATAGCACCATATGAGGTGAACGTGGATCATGCATAAACGATAAACTGACTGACACCACTTACCGCAAAGGTTATATCGGGACGAGTATGAGATAGATAAATTAAGCGCCCAACTAATCTTTGTTAGCGCTATTGATCCACTGGAGGTCCATCTTCACTAATCAACCGATGATTCTGCTCAATTGGAGATTTGGAGTAGCAACGGGACGGCACCCAGACAATCCTTTTTCCGATAATAGATCCAAAACATACTTTCTTTGTGATAGATAGATGCCTTTAGGACTTCTCGAGACTTCGATTCCAATAAAGTACCTCAATTGTACCATATCTTTAACTTCAATTCTCTAACTAGATGCTACTTTAGATTTCTTATCTCCTCAACATTAACTCATGCTATAATGATATCATCAACATACACAATTAAGATGGTTAACTTACCCTCAAACCGTTTATAAAAGAGGGTATGGTCAGCATTACTTTGATTATAACCAATATGAAGCACAGACTTCCTCAACCGATCAAACCAAGCTCTAGGTGACTGTTTCAAACCATAAAACGGCCTGTATAGTCTTAATAATATGTTCTTTGTTTGATTTGTTTCAAAGCCCGGTGGAATATGCATATAAATCTCCTCCTGAAGATCTCCATGAAGAAAAGCATTCTTGACATCTAATTGATGGAGATTCCACCCCAAATTTGCAGCACATGATATTAATACTCTCACTGATTTCATTTTAGCCACAGGTGCAAAGATTTATTCATAATCGATTCCATAGGTTTCTGTATACCCCTTTGCGACCAAACAAGCTTTGTATCTTTCCACATCACCACTTGGATTTTGCTTGACCGTATACACTCATTTGCATCCCATAGGGTCCTTTCCTAGAGGCAAGTCCACAAGATCCCATGTTACTTCCATTTCTTCTAACATAGCTGCATTCCACTTGAGATCATGAAATGCCTCCTTCCAGTCTTTAGGTATAGATGTGTTGTCAAGAGAAGCAATAAAACCTTTAAAGGAAGGACTACACTTTTCATATGACACAAAATTTGCAATATCATGTTTATATCCAACACAGTCCTTTAGACGAGCTGGTATGTTAGTTTTCGTTGCTTCTTTTCGGAGAGCAATAGGACAATGAGGAGATGGTGAACTTGAAGGTCCTTTCAGTACCTTCATTATTTGCATCATGGGTTGAGTCATCAGTAGTTGAAGGATTTGTAGGAGCTATAGTAGTAGGAATACTTTCTTCTGTTATATGTTCATATGTTGAATTAAGAAGTAATGGAACCTCATGTTGTATATTTTGCTGAATAGGTGCTAAAACACGTTGCTCATGATCAGCTACCCCGACGACAACTGGCACAGGCGCGATAACCCTAGGCCTGCGTCGCCACGCCCGGCACATAAGATGCAGCGCCTGAGAGCGACGCATCGATGTGCACCACACTGATGTAGAGGATTTCCTTGAAGTAGCAAGAGATGCTTGGTGTAATCAAATATTTTTAGATGATTTTTTTGTACCATTCATATCAGGCTTGTAAGATAAAACAGAGCATGATATTCTTGTTGTATTTTCAGGTTTCAAAGCATTCACAAAATAGAAATAAAACCTATTTATCTTAGTACTGCAAATCTATGTTAGTATTGCCCAAAGTTTCAAATAGCGAGCTATTGCATTTGGCCGCGGCGATGGCTATAACCGGGTAATAGCGGACTAAGTTTATATAGCGGTTTTGGTAAATAATGCAGAGAAACTAGAAATTTCGGCAACATGTATTTTTTTTTGATAAAGGAAATATATTAATATCAAAAGATACCAATTAGACCCAGCCTCTGCAAGAACGCACCATCCTAATAGTACTACGGATGCACACATAAAAAAAAACTAAAAAACAAAAATCCCGCTACAGTATCTCGGACCTAACAACAGCAATACATCCACCGCCAAGACAACAACTGAAATACAGACTCTCCAAAAACAACGCCTTCAAGAAGGGAACAGTACTCTAACACCGTCGTCGCCCGATCAAAGATCTTAGCTTTTCACCCCGAAGATAGTCCCCGCTCTCAAAACAATGCCTCCAACAAGATCATTGCCAAGCACAACCAGTTAAGGCCAGGCCTTGGGTTTTCACCCTGAAAGGTAGGACTCTGAACTTCACCTGTGTTGTCGCCCCCACTTTCATACGGCTGTGAAGCCCGGAACACCAAGCCAGTTCCATCTCACCACCAAGATCCGACCACCATTGCTCTTCCACCAATCTTGACTTTCATGACCTTCTCCGCCAGCACCATGGAAAGAAAACAAGCTCCATGATATTAACAGCTAGCAGAGTTTCAAAGCGCTTCCTCTGAAACCAAACGGTCAGATAAAAAACATGGGTGCGCTCGACCAAAAACACCCAATCCAGCAATCTTCAGGCATTGATTGCACAATGAATTTCGCCGGCGGGACCTTCCGGAACACGACAATCCAGCAAGCTCGATGGGAAGAAGCTTCCGAACGATCTTCACTTGGCGCGAGAGAAACCCGAGGACTGCCACCTTCATAAGGCAGAGCAACAGGCCCCCTCGCCACCGTCCGCCGGTCGACCTCATCGGCGGAAGAGGAGGCCGC
This sequence comes from Lolium multiflorum, assembly GCA_030979885.1. Classification (NCBI taxonomy): domain Eukaryota; kingdom Viridiplantae; phylum Streptophyta; class Magnoliopsida; order Poales; family Poaceae; genus Lolium; species Lolium multiflorum. Next base: position 252,885,870 of record CM061753.1, read on the forward strand.
CACCGACCACAGACCCGTCGTCGAGTCGTCCGCCGCCACCCCCAAAACAGGCGTGAGCCGCCGGAAGGAGGGAAGCAGAGGACTCACCGACCACCACCAGGCACGACCACTTCAACGAAGAAGCCGGATCGCAGCCTTCGGAGTCACCCCCGCCGCCGGCCGCATCTCCGAAGCCTCACCCGGCCACCGCAGCCCTTGCCAAGGCAGTCAGCGCGACGCGCCGCAGAAACAGCCGCCCGAGGCCGCCGCCCCGGATCCCACCCTGGATCCCACCACGCTGGCCACCGACCAGCCCCGCCGCCGGCCGATGTCACCGCCGTAGATCCAACGCCACCTCCGCGCGCTCGACGTGAGAGGGAGACATGCCGCCGCCGAGAGCTTCACGAGCTTTGCCCGCACGCGCGCGCCGGCGGCGACAGGGAGGAGGGAGATCGGAGGAGGGGGAGGTAGTGGCGGCGGCGCTAGGGTTTCGCCCGAGTCGCCCGATGCGGGGGCGACGCGGGGGTCTCTCACCCGTCATACTTCTCGGCAACATATATTTATATATCTCTATCTCTACTACTTATAAAAAACGGTGAAAATCATGCTACGGAAGATAATTGGCACTTTCCAAAACGTAGGCAGCAGGTGATCCTAGTGTTGATGGCGCTTCGGCAATGGCAGCCGCTAGATCGCGATCGGGAGGCCAAACTCGGGGATATTGGACGGTCCGATCTATTGGGCGACGACGAGCTTTACATGTATGTAAAACTTTGTAAGATAATACTACTTCTATTTGACATGGCAAACAAAAGATACAAATTTTGCACGAATTTTGTAAGATAATACTACACCTAGATGCTCTTCCTTCTCCCCCGCTCACAACCATAAACTCCAACTCCGAATCTAGCTCCCGCTCCGGCTCCGGTTCCAGTTCTCGCGTATTGTTTGCATGATTCCAAGTTTCCAACTCTTCAATGGGGATTAGAGCACAAACACATCGGCAGCTGTTGACTAACATATTGTATAGATATAGGTCCCCGTGTTTTCTCAGGGTTGTACCTGTAATTGTACATGTGTCCGCCTATATATATATGAGCAGCCGGCCCTATTGGTGCTGTGCAATCTCCAATAACCTTTCTACATGGTATCAGAGACCCTTCGGGTCCTGCCCTAGCCGCCGCCCTCCTCTCCCCTTGGGGCGTCGCCGGCCACCCTCCCTCCAACCCTAGCCGCCGCCCCTCCTCCTCCCTAGGGCGCCGCCGGCCATCACCACCACCACCGCTTCCGCCACCACTCCCAACCCTAGCCGCCGCCCTTCTCATCTAGGGCGCCGCCGGCCCTCCAAACCCTAGCCGCCGCCCTTCTCATCTAGGGCGCCGCCGGCCCTCACCACCGTCATGGAGCGCTTCGACTCTTCCGGCTCCGGTTTCTCCTCCGGCTCCAGCAGCAGCAACCCCTTCGCCGGCCCCTCCGTCGCCGTCATCCGCGACATCCCCATCGCCGAGCGCGTGCCGCTGAAGCTCTCCACCACCGCCGCCAACTTCTTCCCGTGGAAGACGTACTTTGGGCTGCTCTTCCGCGAGTATGATCTCCTTGATCACGTCGACGGCACCATCGACCTCCTCGCCATGCCGCACGACCCCGAGTGGCTCGCCATCGACGCCACCATCATCCGCTGGTTCTACCAGACCGTCTCCAACGACATCTTTCGCACCGTCGTCCGCGACTCCGCCCACACGGTCTGGGCTAAAATCACCGGCCTCTTCACCGACAACAAAATCCAGCGGGTCACCTTCCTCCAGCAGGAGTTCTTCGGCACCCACCAGAACGACTTGTCTCTCGATGACTACGCCCTCAAGCTGAAGAGTCTCTCCGATGAGCTCCGTGACTTGGAGTTTCCGATCGATGACAAGATCATGCTCTCCACCCTGTCGGCGGGTCTCGGCGAGGATCTCAGCAACGCCGCCTCCAACCTCACGCTCCTCAAAACGCCCACCTTCGAGCAGGCCGTGGCATACCTGCGCCTCGAGGAGCGCCTCAAGCACCTCCGGGCTCGGGCGGCCCACACCGCCTTCGCCGCTGGCTTCTCCCGCGGCGCCCAGACTCCCGCGCCCCGCGCCCCTGCGCCTCGCCCCATGGGTCCGCCGCCGGGTTTCCCCGCCGCCGCCCTGCCACCCGGTCAGACCGGACCGTGGACCGGCCAGTCCGGTCACCAGGCCGGCCAGACCGGCCCTGGACTGGGCACGCTGGCGCACCGGCCGGCCAGACCGGCCCCTGGACCGGGCAGCCGGCCCCTACTGGCGGTAGCCGCCGTGGCCGTCGTCGCCGTGGCGGTGGCAACGGTGGTGGCACCGGTGGCGCCAATGCTGCCGCACCCGCGCCTCGTCCCCCGCAGTACACCGCCCCTCCGCCATGGACTGCCGGTCACAATCCGTGGACCGGGGTCGTTCACGCCTACTCCATGCCCGTGCCGCGCGCCCCCTACCCGGGCATCATGGGGCCGCGTCCAGCCTCCCACCAGGCGTTCTACGCGGCGCCCCAGCCTGCCCCGGCCTACGCCGCCCCCCGGCGCGCCCCGTGGGATCCCGCGCTCCTAACCGCCCTCCGAGCGCCCCCTCTGCTGGGGCGTATGGTGGCGGTGGCGACTGGTTCATGGACACCGGCGCCTCCGCGCATATGGCCGCGCATCCCGGTAACCTCTCCTTTTCCACGCCCGCTTCCACTTCTTCTCGCATCATCGTTGGCAACGGTCATGCTCTTCCTATTACTCACACTGGTTCTGTCTCTTTTCCTTCCACCTCCACTCCTCTCTCTCTCCATAATGTTCTCGTCTCTCCTGACTTGATTAAAAATCTTGTTTCTGTTAAGTCTTTCTGTCGTGATAACCCTGTGACTGTGGAATTTGACGCTTTTGGTTTCTCTGTCAAGGATGGTCGTACCCGGATGCTCCTCCACCGATGTGATAGCCCCGGCGATCTCTACCCCGTTGGCGCGGCCTCCACCACCACCGGCCGCCCACTCGCCCTCTCCGCCGGTGTCGACCTTTGGCACGCCCGTCTTGGTCATCCTAGCTCCACCACTCTGCGTCAAATAATGCAAGGCTTCTCCTTTACTTGTAATAAAACGGATGCCCACACTTGTGAAGCATGTCGTCTAGGCAAACATGTTCGCCTTCCGTTTAGTTCGTCCTCCACAGTCGCGTCTTTTCCCTTTCAACTTATTCATAGTGATGTATGGACCTCGCCGGTCCCGAGTAACTCCGGCTATAATTATTATCTTGTGATTCTTGATGATTACTCGCATTTTGTATGGACTTTTCCACTTCGCCGTAAGTCCGATGTTGCCACCACCCTCACCGCCTTCTTCGCCTTCGTCTCCACCCAGTTTGGTCGCCCCATTCACGCTTTCCAAACCGACAACGGCAAGGAGTTCGACAACATCACCATTCGCTCACTACTCGCCACCCACGGCGCCATCTTCCGCCTCACGTGTCCATACACTTCTTCACAGAATGGCCGTGCCGAACGGATGCTTCGTACCCTCAACGACTGCGTCCGCACCCTTCTGTTCCATGCCTCCATGCCCCCGCGATTCTGGCCGGATGCCCTTGCCACGGCGACTCTCCTTGTCAACATCCGCCCGTGTCGTGTGCGTTGGTTCTACACGCCGCATCATCTCCTCTACGGTGCGCCGCCCACCTACGATGACCTCCGCATCTTCGGCTGCCGGTGTTATCCTAACACTGCTGCCACCGCCGCGCATAAGCTTGCGCCGCGCTCCCTCCCTTGTGTGTTCCTCGGCTACCCCGCCAACACCAAGGGCTACCGCTGTTACGACCCGGTCTCCCATCGTGTCCTCACTTCCCGGCACGTGTACTTTGACGAGTTGGTTTTTCCGTTTCAGCAGGACTCATGGCGACCCTCCGACGCGCCCCGGCGCCCGCCCTCTGCGGCCGCGCGGCCCGACCGCGGTGGCCCCCAGCGCCGGCCCCGCTGGTCCTCGGCGTCCCTGTCGCCCGCGCCGCGGCGCCCCGTCGCCCGCTGCCGCGACGCCCGGCGCCCCGGCGCCCCGTGCCCCGCGCGCGACGCCGCGGCGCCCCGGCGCCCCCCGTCGCCCGCTGCCGCGACGCCACGGAGCCCCGGCGCCCCGTCGCCGCGGCGCCCCGTCGCCGCCGCCGCCGCGATGCCGCGTCGCCGACGCACCATCGAGCGTCGCCCGCGGCCCCTTCGACCGCACCCGCGACGTCCGAGGCGTCCCCGGCGCCCCCGTCACCCGCGGCGGCCGCCTCTTCGTCGTCTGCTGATGACCCACAAGTATAGGGGGTGTATCGTAGTACTTTCGATAAATAAGAGTGTCGAACCCAACGAGGAGCGAAGGTGTTGACAAGCAGTTTCGATGAAGGATTCACGTAAATGCTCACAGACAAGTATTCGGGGGGTTTTGATATTGCAGATAAATAAAGTACAAGTAAATAAAATGCGAGAGAAATAATTGCAGCGAGTGGCCCAATCCTTTTTAGCACAAAGGACAAGCCGGTTTGTTTACTTATAATGACCAAACGTTCTCGAGGACACACGGGATTTTAGTCTAGTGCTTTCGCTACATACATTGATTAATCTTCATTGTTTTGATAAGTGTTGTGTGGGTGAACCTATGCTAATGCACCGCCCTTCCTAGGACTAATACATACTTGTGATTATACCCCTTGCAAGCATCCGCAACTACAAGAAAGTAATTAAGATAAATCTAACCACCTTAAACTCGAGATCCTGCGATCCCTCCTGCATCGATATAACGGGGCTTAGGTTTCTGTCACTCCGGCAACCCCGCAATTAGCAACCGAATACAAGATGCACTCCCCGCCCATAAATGGTGAAGTGTCGTGTAGTCGACGTTCACACGACACCACTAGAAGAATGACACCACAACTTAAATATCATAACATTGAATATTACTCAACCATAATTCACTACTAGCATTTAGACTTCACCCATGTCCTCAAGAACTAAACGAACTACTCACGAGACATCATATGGAATACAATCAGAGGTGATATGATGATGAATAACAATCTGAACATGAACCTTGGTTCAATGGTTTCACTCAATAGCATCTACAACAAGTATAGAATAACACCGGGAGAGTTTCCCCTATCAAACAATCAAGATCAAACCCAAATCGTTACAGCGGTGACGAGGTGCTGCGGTGGTGATGGCGGTGTAGATGGTGGAGACGATGATGATGATGATGGAGATGATGTCCAGCTCGATGACGATGGCGATGTCGATTTCCCCCTCCGGGAGGGAATTTGCGGATTCCTGCCCGCCGGAGAGCTCTTTTCTCTCGGTGCTCTCCGCCCCGCAGAGGCGGTAACCCTTCGTGAGGATCCCTCTGTGGCTTAGGTTTTCGGGACGAAGGAGACGCGAAGAAAAGGAGGCGAAAAGGGTCGTGGGCCCCGAGCATAGGGTGGCGCGGCCAGGCCTGGGCCGCGCCGCCTATGGTCCGGCCCACATGGCCTCTCTCTTCTTCTCCTTCGGCTCCTCCGTCATCTGGAAAAATAGGAATTTTCGTGAAATTCCCTTCCACGATTGATCTTCCGAAATATTGCGTTCGACGGTGCTTTTTCCAGCAGAATCCTGGCTCCGGTGTTTGATCCTCCAATGATGATGAAACATGCAAAATAGATGAAATAACATAAGTATTGTGTCCCAATATGAAATATATCAATGAATAACAGCAAATTATGATACAAAATAGCGATGCAAATTGGACGTATCAACTCCCCCAAGCTTAGACCTCGCTTGTCCCCAAGCGAAAGCTCGATAAACAAGTCCACATGTTTATGGAGTGAAGAGTCGATAAATAAAATACGGACAAGAAGCATCATATTCATTCACACAAGACATTCTAGTAAACAACTTCCTCATATAACTCATCCCGAAATAAGTAAAGAGAGATCACATGTAAAGGTGCATAAGAAATCATAATTGGTGATGGCAAACTTTGTTCTTGGTCAGAGAACTACTAACGGATTGTACTTCTAAGCAAAGCTTTCATATTAGAATTTATAGCTGAGCCTTCATATTTAAGCATGACAATCTCTTCATAATCATTGATAACTTCAAAGTCATATTCATTCAGATAAAATTGGTACTAAACAAGAAAGTATAAAAGACATGATCAACTGAATCATAGCATAAATGATTGGTTCACAACAACTCAATTGCTTGCTTAAGATAGAGGGAAATAGGTATACTGACTCAACATAAAAGTAAAAGACAGGCCCTTCGCAGAGGAAGCAGGATTAAATCATGTGCTAGAGCTTTTCAAGTTTTGAAATCATATAAAGAGAATAAAAGTAAAATTTTGAGAGGTGTTTGTTGTTGTCAACGAATGGTAGCGGGCACTCTAACCCCCTTGCCAAACGAACCTTCCAAGAGCGGCTCCCATGAGGACGGCATCTCTACCAGCAAGGTAGATCATCCCCCATCTCTTTTGTTTACACATGTATTTTAGTTTTATTTAGGATGACACTCCCCCAACCTTGGCTTTCTCAATCCATGGCTAACCGAATCCTCGGGTGCCTTCCAACATTCACATACCATGGAGGAGTGTCTATTGCAAAATTAAGTTGCTTACTGATGAATCAGAGCAAAACATGTGAAGAGAATTATTAATGAAGGTTATTAATTGAGGCTGGGAACCTCATTGCCAGCTCTTATTGCAAATTATTGGATAAGCGGATGTGCCGCTAGTCCATTGGGAAAAGTCGCCCAACAAGATTGAAAGATAAAACACCACATACTTCCTCATGAGCTATAAAACATTGACACAAATAAGGAGTAGTATAGTTTGAATAATTTAAAGGTAGCACATGAAGTATTTACTTGGAATGGCAGAAAATACCATGTAGTAGGTAGGTATGGTGGACACAAGTGGCATAGGTTTGGTCTAAGGTTATGGATGTATGAGAAGCATTCCCTCTCGATACAGGTCTTTGGCTAGCAAGGTTTGATAGCAAGCATAAAGGTTGAGGGAAACAAACAAATATACATATGATAGAAACAATCATGCATCTTCCTCATAAGCACAAGCAATTTTAACTTAAGAATACTAAGCATAGAGATAATGGAGTAATGTATCTAAGTGTATTTCTCTCTTTTATTAAACATCAGGATGTTGTTGCTATTGACCAATGCTAAGTTTGCCAAAACCAAATAGATTTACTTAATGCTCCCAAAGTGATATCAATACTCATGTCAAGAGTAATCATATAATAGAGATTGCAAACTAAAATAAGGTGTGCAAAAAGTAAATGATAAGACTTCTCATTAATATTCCATAACGATAACTCACACCAACGGATACATAGATAACTAACTAAGAGAGATACTTCCACATTGCATACTATTCTATATGATAACTTCCTACTCATGATATGACACTACTTGATAGTAAAAGATAAAGGTGGTGATGTGATACCGCGGCACTCCCCCAAGCTTGGAACAAACCAAGGGGATGCCAATACCGATGATGAATTACTCCTTCGGTGATGATGGTGATGGATTCTTCTCGCGCTTCATAAGGATCTCCTTCAGCTTCAGCTTCTCAAGTTTGCAATTCTGCACCAAAACTTGAAGAGACTTATCGTTACCCGAGTGTGGCGGTGACGGCCTTGTGCTGGGATTTGAGTAATACTCCAGCATTCTGCGAAGTCGCTGATTCTCCTCCTGAAGTATCTCCACTTCCCTTCTTAGAGCACGATATTGATCACAAAACTCATCAGCAACCCGTATGGCTTCATCCACATAGGGGAAAGAGTCGAGGTCCAGAGCAGGCGGAAGAGCTCCCTGCAAGTTATGAGAAAAAGAACGCCCAGTGTTAACCGATCCCACCAAGATTGGCTTACTCTTCGTAGTTTCCCACTCTCCTTCTGCTGATGCTATCTTCTCCTTCTCCTTATTGATCCTTTCATCCATCTCTTCCTTCCAAAGCCCCTTGTCCTTGTTGTTGGAGACCATGGTGCTTCTAGATCAAAACAAATCTGGCAGAAAACAGCTCGAAACAAAACACGACGAGATATTACGGACCTCCAGGGGTCCGGGGATTATATAGCAAATATTTTTACGACAAAAGGAAGGTTCCAGGCCGAAACGAGTGGAAACGGGACGGCGGACCATAGGCGGCGCGGCCAGGGTGGGGCCCGCGCCGGCCTATGGTGGCACGCCCTCGCGCGTCTTTTCCACTCCGTTTCGATTCCGTAATTTTTCATATTTTATAAAAACAGCAAAAATAATGTTCGGAAAGGTAAACGCGGACTTTTATTACCTATACTGTTACCTATTCAAAGTCCAGTTCTGGCGGACTGTCACTTTGTCCTTTGATGAAAGCCTCCGGTGTTTCCACTTGAATAATATCAACATCAACATTATAAGAATCGCCCGAGATATAATGCTTGAGTCTTTGTCCATTCACCACTTGTGTGGCATTGCCTTGGAGAGAGCTAATTTTAATTGCTCCTGAACGATACACCTCCTCAACAACATATGGTCCTTCCCACTTCGAGAGTAATTTCCCTGCAAAGAATCTGAGACGAGACCGATACAATAGAACTTGATCTCCAACATTAAATTCTCTTTTGATGATCCTTCTATCATGCCATTTCTTAACTTTTTCTTTAAAGAGTTTAGCATTTTCATAAGCTTCACTTCTCCATTCATCTAGAGAACTTAATTGCAACAACCTCTTATTACGGCCAATTTAGGATCTTTATTTAGTTCTCTAACAGCCCAATAAGCTTTGTGCTCTAGTTCTAGAGGTAAATGACAAGCTTTTCCATAAACCATTTTATAAGGTGACATTCCCATAGGATTTTTATAAGCAGTTCTATAAGCCCATAGCGCTTCTTTCAATTTGCTAGGCCAATTCTTTCTAGATTTATTAACAGTTTTACCTAAGATAGCTTTAATCTCTCTATTTGATAATTCTACTTGACCGCTAGTTTGAGGGTGATAAGCAGAAGCAATTCTATGATTAATACCATACTTGGCAAGAGTTTTTCTAAAACCTCCATGAATGAAATGAGAACCTCCATCAGTCATAATATATCTAGGTACTCCAAATCTAGGAAATATAATATCTACAAGCATTTTTATAGAGGTCTCACCATCAGCACTTTTTGTAGGTATAGCTTCTACCCATTTAGTAACATAATCAACATGACAAGTATATGAGTGTTACCTTCTGAAGGAGGGAAAGGACCCATGAAGTCGAATCCCCAACAATCGAATGGTTCAATAACAAGAGTGTAATTCATAGGCATTTCATTGCGTCTAGAGATATTACCAACTCTTTGACATTCATCACAAGATAAAATAAATTTCCTTGCATCTTTGAAAAAACCTGATTGTAGAACCTTTTGCGCGGTTCTATCTCCAGCGTGATGTCCTCCATAAACACTTCCATGACATTTATTCAATATCTCCTGTTGTTCATATTCAGGAACACATCTTCGCATAATACCATCCACTCCTTCTTTATATAAGTGTGGGTCATCCCAAAAATAATGCCTCAAGTCATAAAAGAATTTCCTCCTTTGCTGAGCTGAAAAGGTTGGAGGCAAATACTTCAAACAATAAAGTTAGCATAATCGCATACCAAGGGCTCTCTCGCGAGCTCACCTTTATTACAGCCAATTGTTCATTTGGAAAACTATCATTAACAGGAACAGGATCATAAGCAATATTTTCCAATCTAGACAAATTATCACAACAGGATTATCAGCACCTTTCCTATCTATAATATGTAAATCAAATTCTTGCAAAAGAATCTAATAAGCCTTGGCTTAGCATCTTTCTTTGTCATAAGGTATCTAATTGCAGCATGATCAGTATGAATTGTAACTTTTGAATCAACAATATAAGGTCTAAACTTATCACAAGCAAAGACTACAGCTAACAATTCTTTTTCAGTTGTAGCATAATTTCTTTGAGCATCAAGAGTCTTACTAGCATAATGAATAACATTTAATTTCTTATCTACTCGCTGTCCAAGAACAGCGCCTACAGCAAAATCACTAGCATCACACATAATTTCAAAGGCAAATTCCAATCGGGAGGTTCAACTACAGGAGCAATGTTAAGGCTTTCTTTAGAGTTTCAAAAGCTTCCTTACAATCATCATCAAAAACAAAAGGTACATCTTTTGAAGAAGATTAGTAAGAGGCTTTGAAATTTTAGAGAAATCTTTAATAAATCTCCTATAAAACCCAGCATGACCAAGAACACTACGAATACCTTTAACATCCCTCGGATAGGGCATCTTCTCAATTGCTTCAACTTTAGCTCTATCAACTTCAATACCTCTCTCAGAAATTTTATGCCCCAATACAATTCCTTCATTAACCATAAAGTGGCATTTCTCCCAATTAAGAACAAGGTTAGTTTCTTCACATCTCTGCAAAACTTTATCGAGGTTTCGCAGGCAATTATCAAAAGAATTCCCATAGACAGAAAAATCATCCATGAACACCTCTACAATACTTTCGCAAAAACCATGAAAAATAGCAGACATGCATCTTTGAAAAGTAGCAGGAGCATTACATAAACCAAAAGGCATACGCCTATAAGCATAAGTTCCATAAGGACAAGTAAAAGTGGTTTTCTCTTGATCTTTAGCTTTAAGCAATTTGTGAAAACCCAGAATAACCATCAAGAAAGCAAAAATGAGTATTTTTAGACAACCTCTCTAACATTTGATCAATAAAGGGTAAAGGGTAATGATCTTTCTTAGTAACTTTATTAACTTTTCGAAAATCAATGTAACCTACAACTATTCTTTGAGGAATAAGCTCATCATTATCATTAGGCACAACAGTCATTCCTCCTTTCTTAGGAACACAATGCACAGGACTAACCCATCTACTATCAGCAATAGGATATATAATACCAGCTTCAAGGAGTTTTAATACCTCGTTTCTTACCACTTCCTTCATCTTCGGAATTACGACGTTGATGTTCAACAACAGGCTTTGCATCTTCTTCCATATTAATAGCATGTTGGCAAATAGAAGGAGAAATCCCTTTCAAATCATCAAGAGTATAGCCAATAGCTCCTCGGTGTTTCTTCAATATTTCCAATAACCTTTCTTCCTCAATCTCTGAAAGCTTAGAACTAATAATAACAGGATATATTTTCTTATCATCAATATGAGCATATTTAAGATTATCGTAAAGGCTTTAGATCAAAAACAGGATCTTCTTTGGTGGTGGTGTTGTACCCAGATCTTCCACCGGTAAATCATGCTTGAGAATAGGTTGGCGACGAAAAATTTCCTCAAGCTCATCTCTTTCTTTCCTAAAAGCTTCACTTTCACTATTCTCCAAATGTTGCTGCAAAGGGTTATTAGGAACAAGAACAATAGATGCACACTGCTCCATTTTAAAATCATTACTAGGCAAGTCGGTTTTATAAGGAGTTTTGGTAAATTTAGAAAAGTTAAATTCATAAGGTTCACCAGCAAATCTAGTCAAAATTTTCTCTTTCTTACAATCTATAATAGCTCCACAAGTATTTAGAAAAGGTCTACCAAAAATGATAGGACAATGATCACTAGCAGCAGAACCAAGTACCAAAAAGTCAGCAGGATATTTAATCTTACCACATAGAACTTCCACATCTCGAACAATACCAATTGGAGAAATAGTTTCTCTATTAGCCAGATGAATAACCACATCAATATCTTCAAGTTCACAAGAACCAATTTCGTGCATAATCTCCGTGTAAAGTTCATAAGGTATAGCACTAACACTTGCACCAATATCACATAAACCATAATAGCAATGATCACCAATTCTAACAGATAGCATAGGAACACTAACTTGTTTGGGTTTATTAGGATGTGAAACAATATTAGACGCATCTTCACAGAAAATAATATGACCATCCTCCACATTCTCAGTCACAAGATCTTTAACTATTGCAACAGCAGGTTCAATTTTAATTTGTTCTTCAGGTTCTTTAGGTTTCTTTTCACTTTTATTAACTGCACTAGATATGACAGAGTACTCCCTCATTTTAGCAGGGAAAGGAGTTTTTTCAATATAAGCTTCAGGAATAACATTATCAACAGTTTCAACCACTACACATTTGTTTACAGATGAATCAATTTTATCTTTATACGGTTCATGATACTTATCAAAATTCTTCTTAGGCAGTTCATAATGAGAGGCAAAAGCTTTATAAAGATTTGCAACAACTTGGGAATCAAGACCATATGTAGCACTCATATTACGAAATTTATCGGTATCCATAAAAGCTTCAATACATTTATAATCATAAATTATACTGATTCTCTATCTCGTCGTTCTCCCATCCTTCGGTATTTTCTTGGATCCGATCAAGAAGGTCCCTTTTAAACTCTTCATTCTTGCGTGTAAATGATCCCGAACAAGAAGTATCCAGCAAGGTCTTGTCTTGAAAAGAAAGTCTTGCATAGAAATTATCAATAATAACATTACCAGGAAGCTCATGAATGGGGCATTTGAGCATTAAAGACTTCAATCTCCCCCAAGCTTGGGCGATACTCTCTCCATTATGAGGCCAGAAATTATATATGCGGTTCCGATCTTTGTGAATTTCGCTTGGAGGATAAAATTTGGAATAGAATAAAGGCACAATGTCCTCCCAATCAATAGAATCACCATTCTTCAGCAATTTATACAATGCGCCGCTTTACCAGACAGCGATATAGTGAATAGTTTCTTCCTAACTTCATTCATGGAAATACCTGCACATTTGAATAACCCGCATAATTCATGCAAAAATAGTAAATGATCACCAGGATGGACAATTCCATCCCCTTCATAGCGGTTATCCATAACACGTTCAATAATTTTCGTAGGTATTTTATATGGTACTACTTCCTCACTGGCGCTTCATCCACTACCGTTGTAGTAGATTTCCCAAATAGAAATTGAAGAGAAGATCTCTCCATAATGATTATAGCAGGCAGAAATAAAATCAGCACAAACAGTAAAGGTTTTCCTTACCAATTCCACTTACCAATAGCGCTTCACTCCCCGGCAACGGCGCCAGAAAATAGTCTTGATGACCCACAAGTATAGGGGTGTATCGTAGTACTTTCGATAAATAAGAGTGTCGAACCCAACGAGGAGCGAAGGTGTTGACAAGCAGTTTCGATGAAGGATTCACTGTAAATGCTCACAGACAAGTATTCAGGGGTTTTGATATTGCAGATAAATAAAGTACAAGTAAATAAAATGCGAGAGAAATAATTGCAGCGAGTGGCCCAATCCTTTTTAGCACAAAGGACAAGCCGGTTTGTTTACTTATAATGACCAAACGTTCCCGAGGACACACGGGGATTTTAGTCTAGTGCTTTCGCTACATACAGCTGATTAATCTTCATTGTTTTGATAAGTGTTGTGTGGGTGAACCTATGCTAATGCACCGCCCTTCCTAGGACTAATACATACTTGTGATTATACCCCTTGCAAGCATCCGCAACTACAAGAAAGTAATTAAGATAAATCTAACCACAGCCTTAAACTCGAGATCCTGCGATCCCTCTGCATCGATATACTAACGGGGGCTTAGGTTTCTGTCACTCCGGCAACCCCGCAATTAGCAACCGAATACAAGATGCACTCCCCTAGGCCCATAAATGGTGAAGTGTCGTGTAGTCGACGTTCACACGACACCACTAGAAGAATGACACCACAACTTAAATATCATAACATTGAATATTACTCAACCATAATTCACTACTAGCATTTAGACTTCACCCATGTCCTCAAGAACTAAACGAACTACTCACGAGACATCATATGGAATACAATCAGAGGTGATATGATGATGAATAACAATCTGAACATGAACCTTGGTTCAATGGTTTCACTCAATAGCATCTACAACAAGTATAGAATAACACGGGAGAGTTTCCCCTATCAAACAATCAAGATCAAACCCAAATCGTTACAGCGGTGACGAGGTGCTGCGGTGGTGATGGCGGTGTAGATGGTGGAGACGATGATGATGATGATGGAGATGATGTCCAGCTCGATGACGATGGCGATGGCGTCGATTTCCTCCGGGAGGGAATTTCCCGGCGGATTCCTGCAGGAGAGCTCTTTCTCTCTGGTGCTCTCTCCCGCAGAGGCGTTGTAACCTTCGTGAGGATCCCTCTCGTGGCTTAGGTTTTCGGGACGAAGAGTGCGAAGAAAAGGAGGCGAAAAGGGTCGTGGGCCCCAGAGCATAGGGTGGCGCGGCGGCCACGGGCCGCGCCGCCCTATGGTAGGCCCTGGCCTCTCTCTTCTTCTCCTCGCTCCCTCCGTCATGGAAAAATAGGAATTTTCGTGAAATTCCCTTCCACTTGATCTTCCGAAATATTGCGTTACGGTGCTTTTTCCAGAGAATCTGGCTCCGGTGTTTGATCCTCCAATGATGATGAAACATGCAAAATAGATGAAATAACATAAGTATTGTGTCCCAATATGAAATATATCAATGAATAACAGCAAATTATGATACAAAATAGCGATGCAAATTGGACGTATCATCTGCCTCGCCACCCGTCGCTGCGGTTCCTGAGCCCATGCTCACCCGCGCCCGCGCTGGTGTGCGGCGACCGTCCACTCGCTACCCCGCCGACCAGTATGTCTGCGCGGCGTCTCCGTCGACCGCGTCTGCGGCGGCGCGGCATATTGCCGCACGACGGCGCTTCACCACCCGACCAGCGCCCGTCAGACAGGCCCACCGGCCTGCCGCCCGGTCCGACCGGCTCTGCCACCGGCCCGGCGACCGTTCCTTCGCCGGTGCCCACCTCGGCTCGCGCTGCCTTGCGCGACCCGCATTGGCGCTGCCATGCAGGAGGAGTATGACGCGCTGCAGCGCAATAGGACTGGGAGCTCGTTCCCCGGCCCCCTCGCGCCAACGTCATCTCCGGCAAATGGGTCTTCAAGCACAAGCTCGGCTCCGACGGTACTCTCGAGCGCTACAAGGCGCGCTGGTGCGTGGCTTTCGGCAGCGCGCTGGCGTCGACTTCACGGATACGTTTGCCCCGGTTGTCAAACCGGGCACGATCCGCACAGTGCTGCACCTCGCCGCTTCTCGTGCGTGGCCCGTGCATCAGATGGACGTCTCAACGCCTTCCTTCATGGCCATCTGCAGGAACAGGTGTACTGTCAGCAACCCATCGGCTTCGTCGACACCGAGCGCCCGATGACGTATGCTTGCTCTCTCGGTCCCTGTACGGACTGAAGCGCCCCGCGCCTGGTACGGCGCATCGCCGGCTTCCTGCATCAGTTGGGCTTCCGCTCCACGCGCTCCGATGCGTCCCTGTTTGTCTACCGGAACGGACACGACATGGCATACCTGCTGTTGTACGTCGACGACATCATCCTGACGGCATCCACCGCTGGTCTTCTTCGACAGCTCACCGACCGTCTTCGCGCCGAGTTCGCGTTGAAGGACCTTGGCCCGCTTCACTACTTCCTCGGCATCGAGGTTGTCCGACGTGCGGACGGGTTCTTTCTCCATCAGCGGAAGTATGCCCACGAGCTTCTCGAGCGTGCAGGGATGCTTGCAACCCTGCGCCTACTCCTGTCGACACGAAGGCCAAGCTCTCCGCCAGTGATGGGTCGCTGGCATCCGGACGCGCCGCTCTATCGCTCCATTGTCGGTGCTCTTCTTGACACTGACGCGACCGGAGCTCCAGTACGCCGTGCAGCAGGTGTGCTTGCATATGCATGCTCCTCGGGATGCTCATTGGGCCGCGGTGAAGCGGATTCTCCGCTACGTCTGTGGTACCATGGGCTACGGCTTGACGTTGCATGCTTCGCCCTCGACGTCGACGACCTTATCGCCTACTCCGACGCGGACTGGGCGGGTTGCCCGGATACGCGCCGCTCCACCAGCGGCCTGCGTCTACCTCGGCTCGTCGCTTGTCTCTTGGTCTTCCAAGAGGCAGCCCGTGTCCCGCTCCAGTGCTGAGGCCGAGTACCGCGCCGTGGCTAACGCGTGGCTGAGTGCACATGGCTTCGTCAGCTTCTGTCCGAGCTCTCTTGTCCTGTTGACAAGGCTACGGTGGTTTTCTGCGACAACGTATCGGCTGTCTACCTCTCCGCCAATCCCGTTCATCATCGGCGCACCAAGCACATCGAGTTGGACATTCACTTTGTTCGTGAGCAAGTTGCCCTCGGTCGCGTTCGAGTCCTTCACGTACCGACGTCTCAGCAATTTGCCGATATCATGACGAAGGGATTGCCATCCACGACTTTTCCTGAGTTTCGCTCCAGTCTGTGTGTCGGTGCCGACCCTTCGACTGCGGGGGGTGTTGAGTAACATATTGTATAGATATAGGTCCCCGTGTTTTCTCAGGGTTGTACCTGTAATTGTACATGTGTCCGCCTATATATATATGAGCAGCCGGCCCTATTGGTGCTGTGCAATCTCCAATAACCTTTCTACAGCAGCAAATAATAATTATCGTATAACAAAAGTAGGTGTATTCCATTACACATACATGGGTATATCACAGAATTCGTATATCACATTGCATAATACTAGTACTACGATGTACAACGTGCTAGTACAAGGCAAGGCATTCGATGATTGTCCTTTTTTTTTTTCATCGCTGATCACACGGCGGGCCGCGGCGGACGTGGCGGCGCAGGCCGAGGGAGGTGGTCTTGCTCATGAAGCGCAGGTTGCCGTCGAAAACGTCGTTGAAGGCGCGGGAGATGCTCTCGTTCTCGTAGACGCAGCGGATGAACTCCGTCTCCCGCTCGCGCCTGCGCCGGTCGTCGTCGGGGTAGCTGCGGCGGAGGGACTCGTCGTCTAGCTCCAGCGCCCTGATGCACTCGGCACGCGCGGCGGCTTTGTCCGGGTGGCTGTCGAGGAGGGGCTCGACGGCGCGGCCGAAGTACCTCATGGCCCAGGCCTCGTCGCCCCGCCTGAGCGCGCGGACGAAGCGCTCGAACCTGACGACGAACAGCGTGGCGGACGCGGCGGGCGTGCTGGTCTCCTCCTTGGCGCCCATGAACGCCGTCACGTACTCGTCCGCCGCCCGCCACCGGCCCTTGGCGAAGAGCTTGTGCAGGTGCGGCAGGTCCAGCTTCAGCCTCGCCTCCTTCTCCAGCGCGTACGCCGCGCGGTGGAGCTTCCTCGACTTGAGGAACGCGTGCACGCGGCGGAGGACGATCCACTCCGATTGCCGGTCGATCGCCATGATCTCTCGCACGGTCGCACCAGAGCTATCTCTCTCTTTTTTCCAACGGGGGTCGAGAAGGGATGCAGGATGCTGATGGTTCGTTCGCTTCGTTTGTGCATCCCGTCATGGTGGCCTTTTATCGATTCGAGATTCGAGTCGCACCGATTCCGATTCAGAGTCTGAAAGCGCGTCGGCTTCAAAGTTGGAACAGAGTCGGTTCCAATCTCCAAATAGCCCTACTGTCAGTGTGATTGCTCCTTGACCATGGAAGGAGTATAAATTATACTAGGTTGAAATAATTTTAAAGTTTCTGAAAAATTTGAAATAATTTTTTATGTATATCCTAGGTTGACACTTGTTTGTGCAGATTTCGGCATAAAAACCCGCCCATGTGTGACCTACACATAAATTTGAAAATGGAATTTCCTATCTCCGTGAAGAGTGCACAACCAATCATTATAGTGTCATTTGAATATTTTATTATTCTTGTGTAGGCCGCATACAATCGAATTTTTCTACAAAAACTTACACAAGCAAGTATCAACATAATATGTAAAAAATCAATTTTTAAAAAAAATTCAAATAGCAATTTAAAGAAATTTGGTGAAAGCGGGTGCATGTGCACCTGGGTGCATCCTGGTATTTCCCACTAATGATGCTTTTTGTGAGGCATAAAAAGCAATCGGGTCCTTTTCATCAAAACAACCATATTGGGGAGGTTGGCCGTAGCTGCGCCTGGCATCGCGGCGAGGCGGGACGTGGAGGCAGCATGCCCTGGTGGATGCGGCGCGTCGAGCCTGCGCTTCCCGGTGTCGTGTCCTGGTCGAGGCGGGGCTTCGCAACGACGTGTCCTGGTCATCCTAGCGGTGCGGCGAGGCGCGGTGTGGAGGCGTCGTGCCCTGGTGGATGCGGGGCGTCCTGGCGGCGCGTCAAGCCAGCGCTTCCTGGCGGCGTGTCCTGGTCGAGGCGGGGCCTCGCGGCGATGTGTTCTGGTCGTCCTCGCGACGATCAGTGGCGCAAGGAGGCGACCCTTGAACTTGCTCCCGCTCAGCCGGTGGGAGAGAACGACGGGAGGGAGGCGGCGGCGTAAAGAGAACGACAGGAGGGAGCCGGTGGGAGAGAACGATGCGGGGAGAGTAGGGGGGCTCGAGCGTGGGCAGACCGGAGAGGAAGATGGGGGAAAATGAGGGAGCGAAAGAGGTGGGGGTGGGGGTCTGGGGGACTGTGGGGCTCTGCTACAGTGTTCTGCGGGTATGAGGTCAGCCTGGCCAGGTTGTGAAGCTCAATTTAAGCTTCTCACCTGGGTGGGCCTAGCTGAGAGTTGTTTTTGGTATGAGGTGGGCAGTGGTGAGTTCAACCAACCCGAGCTAAGAAACAAGAAATTGTGAGTTGAGTTAGGTTGAGATAAGAATATCTGACGTTAGCCAATCTACCAAACACATCCATAGTGAATAATGTGGCTGTTTCTAGCACGTACATACTCCATCCGTCCTCAAATGAGCAGGCGGTGGTTCAGTAGTGATCTCCTACTACTATTTTGCTGTCGAATCTGCTTCATATTTGTACCCTGCAGCCGCGGGGTCCAGGTTCGCACCAGCGCAGGTGGTGAAGGTGAGCGGCGCCGGCAACGACGGCCGACGGGTGGGTGGTGGCGGAGGGGTGGGGCAGAGAACATGACTACTGGGTGCACCCATGGACGCATGGTGCTTCCGTGCCGGAGTCATCACAAGTTTCCGGGAGTACTTCAACACGTCGGTAAGTGTGAGGGATCTAGGCCGGCCTGCGAAGGAGAACGTGATCTGGGCCGTCTGGGAGAGCCAATCGGCCAGGCCCAGGGGCCGCTCCATGCTAGGCCTGGTGCTCCCCATTTGACAAAGCATAGTATGGATCTATTGTCAAGGCTGCCCTAAAAAAAAATTATCAAGGCAAAAGATACAATGTCAAAATGATATACAAATATGATTTTGACTTGGGAGGGGAAGTGACTAGTGAAAAGTTAGTTTAACTCTGTCAAATACATTGTATAAATGATGTAAAATATAGCTTTGCTTTTTAGAGGGAAAGGAATTGAAAAACAAGATTGTTCTCACCATATTTTAAGTTTGACCAACTTTATAAAATATATGAATATCTAGAATAGTAAATCAATATCAATAGATTTTCTGTAAAGTATAATTTCTCAATATGTCTATTCAATATTGCAAATGTTGATACTTTTCATAATATTTTGTCAAACTTAGTATGGTTTAACTTTTGACTAAACTTATAGGCCTTATATTTTTAGACGGAAGGAGTATGTACACTGTCGTCTGTCGGTTCATGATTTTTCCTTTGCGGCAAAGGGGATATAGTCTGAGAAAAATTATTGCCAGCTCTCTGTATCTTGACGCAGTGGACCCGGTAACTCGAAAGGTCCATGGGTTCTCGCCTACGACCAATGAGTGGGCACTGAGCCTCCCCCTCTCGCTTCCACAGCGTGTCCCTCGATCCTTGCGGTTAAATTGTAAAATATATAGTGCTAAAAATGTTTGTGGCCCTTGAATTTGGATCAGGTTCAACAAGAATTTAATTGTTTTATTAAAATTTGATAAAGGTTGTCCAGTGGAATCCTTTACAGCCTTACCAGATCCTCGGGTCCAATATCTGGATATTAGTTGGACTGTTACCTTGGAAATCTTAGCTAGTACTTTATATGGTATTATTTATGTTTTTCCCCTCTGAGCTGATATATAGTGTTTGTGATGAACAATATTAACATATTCATCTTGCATGATTATGCTGTCATTTGTAATATGCTTACATCTATAAGGTTGGAAGGTTTCAGAAAGGATCCTCAATGTTACATGTTCCCTCTGAACTGATACGAGAAATGGTGACACACACCAGATTCAGCTAGCTTCCAAGATACTTTTTGAAAGCAATAAATGAAATATATGTGGTATTACAAAAAAAATCATAATGGAATAATATGCATTATATCTAATTATACTTTGGGCATATTTCACATCTATATGAAACATGTCAAATATGGTATGTTAGTTTCATTTACATTTCATTCCAAATTCACAATTAAAATTTTAAAATATTCAAAACTTGTCCAAGATTGATCTTGTTTTGAAGATTTTGTTGTTGTGAAAAGATAAAGATGATAAAAAAAATTGAGAAACAAACTAAAAAAGGATGGGTGATTGGACAGCAGAAATGCAAATGTACGCATTACTCATCAGTCATCAGCCACTTTCGTGTGGACCCAAAACATACGTCCTACATTTCATTGAGTGGAAATATAGGTGGGTAGATGTGTGGAGAGATAAGGTGATTGATATTCCCTCTCTCCCAAATTAGGATGCATATTAGTTTTGGTCAAAGTTAAACTTTATAAACTTTGATTAAATATATAAAAATTGTAGCAACGTCTACAACATTTTCTCAATGTTATTAGAATCATCATGAAATATATTTTCATATTATATACATTTAGTATAATAAAAGTTAATATATTTGCATATATAGTTGAACCAACTTTATAAAGTTTGATTTTGACCAAACCTAATATGCATCCCAAATTGGGAAGGAGTGAGTAATATTCTAGGGGTACAAGATTCTCCTTCATACTTGTGCATATGAAAAGGAATGTAGAACACCACAAATAAAAGAATGAGGCACGATGCGCAAATGACTGACCCATGTCGAACCGGGAGGTCGAGTCGTTGTGAGAAATGCATTTCTCCCTGATAATCTCTCAAGAGAACTAGGTATCCCCCTCTCCTCTCTCTCTCTCTCTCTCTCTCTCTCTCTCTCTCTCTCTCACACACACACACACACACACACACATACACACCCACTCATGTGCATGCACAGACATCGTTAGCTTTCTACTACTTTGTCTAGCTCGATTCTTGGTGCTTGGAGATAAGGGTCTATATCGGTGTCCAGCCCTAATTTCACATCGAAATGAGTTGCGGAATCGAAGTACTAGGAGATGGGGTTAGCACCATGCGTCCGTGACGTAGAAGATTCTTTCACGGAAAGACTTAGTCTAGCGAGGACATTATAATTTATAAATATACCGTCAATAAAAGGATATCTCAACTTTATTAAAATTTGGATGTATCTAGAACCATTTTAGTACCTAGATACATCCAAATTTATCTAAAGTTGAGACATTCTTTTATAGACGGAGAGAGTACAATTTATGCACATGTTTAGATAACATGTTTAGCAACTGTCATGCAAATTAGAGGTTCTTCTGGTTCAGCATTACACTAGAAACAACACCCACCGGCATAGTAGGAAATATTGTAATCAACTTTTTAATTGAAGAATCCAGTTTTGGTGGATTGAGCTTTTTTTTGATAAAGGGAATATATTAATATCGAGAGATACCAATTACACCCAGCCTCTGCAACAACGCCACACCCTAGTGGTAGTACGGATGTACACAGCCAAAAATGAGAAAAGAAAACTAAGAAACAAAAGTCCCGCTACAGTATTCTAGGCCTAGCAACAGCAATACCTCCACCACCAATACAACACCTGAAATACAGACTCTCCAAAAGTGACGCCTCCAAGAAGGAAACAGTGCACCAACACCGTCGTCGCCCGACCAAAGATCTTAGGTTTTCACCCTCAAGATAGTCCCCGCTCTCAAAACAATGCCTCCAACAAGGTCATTGCCAGGCACAACCAGTTAAGGCCGGACCTTGGATTTTCACCCTGAAAGGTAGGACTCGAACTTCACATGTGTTGCCGCCCCCGCTTTCATACCACTGTTGCGAAGCCCGAAACACCAAGCCGTCCCTCAACAGCGGAGACTTGAACCTCCATTAGCTAGTCCTCCGATCCGACCTTCATGATATTCTCTTCTTCTGACTTCACCATGGACCAAAATGTCACTTGATGTCAACACAGAATAGAGCTTCACGTCGCTCCCTCCATAACCAAACGGCTGGAAGAAAACATTGGGTGCGCACGACCGAATACCACCCGATCCAGCAAAACTCCAGGCAAAATGCACTGTTCCATTCACCGCGGCGCCTTCCGGAACTCAACACTCCGGCCAGATCAAGAAGAACAGACCTCAGGAAAGTCTCCATCTTCGCGCAAGAGAAACCCTAGGACCACCACCTTCAAACCGCGAAATAGACAAACAAGCCCCCTCGCCGCCATCTGCTAGCCAGCGAAAACGAAGGAGGAATCGGAGTACGCACCATCCGAGACACACGCGACCCAGATCTCAGATCGGGCCTGCCACGCCACGCGGTATTGGACGCCGGTACCACACCATCCACGCCTCGCAAGGTCGCTGCCCCCTTCTCGCGCCGTCAGCTGAACCGACGATGGGTCTATGCGGGAACTAGACCCGCAGCCATCAGCACCACCATCGCCGGAAGGCCATGGATGGAGCATCCGCCGCCGCTCGCCAAGGGATCTCCGCCCCGGACGCCGTACGCGCCTCCCCGCAGCCGCCGCCCCAGCCGCCGCAACGGATCGCCGCCACCACCACCCCCCGACCCCCTTTGGCGCCGGGGCCCGCCGCCACCGTGGCCGACGGCAGCGGCGGAGGGAGAGACGCGAGGGGGGAGGCGGCTGGCGGCGCTAGGGTTCGCCCTGACATCGCCCTGGGGGACGACGCGAGCTGGTGGATTGAGCTATTGAGGATTCCTACGTTTCTTGATGATTTTGCAGTAACTTTCGCATGAACAAATCTAGTTCTAGGCGTTAAGAAAATATGCATTATATCTACAAGTTTAAGTGTTGAAAACATGAGGGCATAAAGTTAGATTAATATAGAGATGATCGTGCAGGTGCTTCCGGGTCCTCCCTGTCACGCCTCAAAATTTAAGTCTAGATTCAAGCCAAATAAAATTAAAGAATCAAATGAAATTTAGACGCAATAATTCGGCCATAAATTTTGAAACTAGTGAAATTTTGTTGAGGTCCAGACGTCCAGTTCTAAACCTTGTCGGCCATACTTTCGCAAGACAGATATGAAACCAGCAAAGTGGGGCCAAGAACGATTCTTTTTGGAAACGGATCGAACAACGAAATCAATTGCTCGTCAACAGGTCACGCAGTGGTAGCCTGGCTCCCGCCAACGGGTCACAAACACTCACAGCCGCCCGATCCTCGCATCGCACGGCCCAGATCGCCCCGCCCGCGTGTCAGCACGTTCCCGGGGAGCAGACGGCGCCGGAGACCACCTCCGATTCGTCCACGTACGTACGTGACGCCGTCGCGCGCGGTATGCTCTGCCGTCATAAATAGCAGCGCGCCTCCACCTCCTCCGGCTACGTACTACTCCAGCTAGCTACGTTGGAGAAAAGATCGATCGAACGGGCTCGCGATCACCGGCGCCATGGCTCGCGATCGCCGGCGTCATGGCTCGCTCGTCGCTGCTATTCGGAGTATGTTGGTCGCGGTGCTGCTCGTCGCGGCCACGGCGATTCCCTCTGCTGGAGCGGCGCAGGCATCGACGGCGACGAAGGGCTCCGGCGGGCCGGTGATCGGCATCGACCTGGGCACGACATACTCTTGCGTGGGCGTGTACCGGAACGGGCACGTGGAGATCATCGCCAACGACCAGGGGAACCGCATCACGCCGTCCTGGGTTGCTTTCACCGACACCGGCGAGAGGCTCATCGGCGAGGCTGCAAAGAACCAGGCCGCCGCCAACCCGCTCCGCACCGTCTACGACGCCAAGCGCCTCATCGGCCGCCAGTTCGCCGACGCGGAGGTGCAGAGGGACATGAAGCTGCTGCCGTACAAGGTCGTGGAAAAGAACGGGAAGCCGCACGCGGAGGTGGAGGTGAAGGGCGGCGACGTGAGGCTGTTTAGCCCAGAGGAGGTCAGCGCCATGGTGCTGACGCGGATGAAGGAGACGGCGGAGGCGTACCTCGGCGAGAACGTGCGGGACGCCGTGATCACCATCCCGGCCTACTTCAACGACGCCCAGCGCCAGGCCACCAAGGACGCCGGTGCCATCGCGGGGCTCAACGTCGTCCGCCTCATCAACGAGCCCACCGCCGCCGCCCTCGCCTACGGCCTCGACAAGGTGGATGAGAAGAAGGAGAAGACTGTGCTCGTCTTCGACCTCGGTGGCGGCACCTTCGACGTCAGCGTGCTCGCGCTCGACGGCGGCGTCTTCGAGGTCCTTGCCACCAACGGCGACACACACCTCGGAGGCGAGGACTTCGACCAGCGAGTTATGGACCACTTCATCAAGCTCGTGAAGCGGAAGCACGGCATCGACGTCTCCGGAGACGCCCGCGCGCTCGGCAAGCTCCGCCGCGAGTGCGAGCGCGCTAAGCGGGCGCTCAGCAACCAGCACCAGGTCCGAGTCGAGATCGAGTCGCTGGTCAACGGCGTCGACCTGTCGGAGCCGCTCACCAGGGCCAGGTTCGAGGAGCTCAATGCCGACCTCTTTCGCAAGACCATGGTACCCGTCAAGAAGGCCATGGCGGACGCCGGGCTCTCCAAGGCCGACATCGACGAGGTCGTGCTCGTCGGCGGCAGCACCAGGATACCCAAGATCCAGCAGCTCCTCAAAGACTACTTCGATGGCAAGGAGCCCCACAAGGGTGTCAACCCTGACGAGGCTGTGGCCTACGGCGCCGCCGTGCAGGCGAGCATAGTGCGGGGAGACAACGCCGGCATGGTGGTGCTCGACGTGACGCCACTGACGCTCGGCATTGAGACGGCCGGCGGCGTGATGGCGAGCGTGGTGCCACGGAACTCACCGGTGCCGATGAAAAGGACGCAGATGTTCACCACCTACAAGGACAGGCAGACCACGGTGACGGTCATGGTGTTCGAGGGTGAGCGGAGCATGACGAAAAACAACCGGCTGCTCGGCAAGTTCGACCTCACCGGGATCGCGCCGGCGCCGAGGGGCACGGCGCAGATCGAGGTGACCTTCGAAGTGGACGTCAACGGCATCCTTCACGTGCGGGCGGCGGACAAGGGCACCGGCAGGTCGGAGAAGATCGAGATCGTCAGCGCCGCCGACCGCCGCATCAGCCCGGAGGAGATCGACCGCATGGTGCGCGAGGCGGAGGAGTTCGCTGAGCAGGACAAGAAGGTGATGGAGAAAGTGGACGCGAGGAACAAGCTGGAGGCGTACGTGTACGATGTCCGGACGACGGTCGACGGCGAGATGGGACGGAGGATGGACGGCAGCGATAAGGAGAGGGTGGAGGAGGCGGCAAGGGAGGTCAGCGAGTGGATCGACAACGCCAGTTTGGACGCTGAGAAGGACGAGTTCGTGGAGAAGCTCAAGGAGCTGGAGGATGTCTGCAACCCTGTCTTCGCCCTCGCCTACCAGAAGTCCGGCGGCAGTCACCACCGGGCCAACGAGGAGGATGACCACGACGAGCTTTAGAATTCCGTTTACTAGCTAGCTAGCTTTTTGTTCTTTTTTTTGTCTTAGTAAGATTAGACTTGAACTACGTATTGATCTGTACATAGATGCATTATTATTTGGCTAGATTTTTATTCTGAATTTTTGAACACATAGAATCCCATAGGATTTTCGAAGGAACGAGTTCAATTTCCCCTAAGAACAGGGTGAGATTAAAATAAAAATTTATGTCCTAAAGAGTTGAGTTCATCACGAAAATGCTTCAAGAGGAAAACTGACGGCACATTATACAAGATGTAATGTATATATTGAGAATACGATGCCAAGAGACCTCATGCCACTTCTGTGTTGAACCGTCGCCTACTAACACAGTGCAAATGATATGACGTTCCATAATTCAGGTTCTGGTTTTTTTGTTTAAATTATGAAACGAAGGGAGTACAAGATGCCTCCCTGCAGTAGTATGTAATGCAACATCTTTAGAGTATTGTCAAGCCTATATGTATTCGATGAGGTTGGCAAAGCAGCTCATCTGATTCAGCTATTCAAGCATAAATACGGTGTGGTTCGACTTTAGCAGTGTTCAGTGGAAAGTGTGTAAACGGTCGAGTGCACTGCTCTATCAGTAAACCAGGCCAGGCTGAGGAGCATAAGGGCATCTCCAGCGGCGCGACGCATTTTAGTGTCCGCGCGTGTCCGTTTGCGTCGCGCAGCGGACGCTGAAATGACCGTTTTTGTCCGCGTGTCCGTTTGTGTCTGGGGTTGGCTCCAGCGGCCCGACGCATTTTTTTCTCTTTTTCATTTCAACATACTTCCAAATATTACAAATTGGAAGATTATTTTACACAAACTAATACATAGTTTGGAACATGGTTTACACAAACTAATACATAGTTTGTACCATGGTGGACACAAATATAAATATTTTAAAAATAGAAACCAGTTGTGTTGATTTCCGTATGTTCGCTGCCAAGAAAGAACATTCGAGGGCACACCAGTCACCCAACTGGAAAATCCAGCGGGAGGATTGACGGTGCCCTTGTTGGTTCTACCGATGAGGCGACAGAACCTTCCACCTGGCCGTCTGCCCGTAGCAGTTCGCTGCAAAGAAAGAACACTCTACGTTCTAACTATCGGAGTCCGACTCGGATTCGCCGGTGTGGTAGTGCTGCGGCAGGCCGTGTCGTCGAAGACCTTGACGACCATCTCACCGTCTCCCTCGTAGAGGAAGGTGAGCGGCAGCCGGCTCGAGCGCGGTCACGGGCGAACTTG
The DNA here is from genome assembly GCA_030979885.1 of Lolium multiflorum. Taxonomy (NCBI): domain Eukaryota; kingdom Viridiplantae; phylum Streptophyta; class Magnoliopsida; order Poales; family Poaceae; genus Lolium; species Lolium multiflorum. The sequence continues at coordinate 252,912,713 of CM061753.1, forward strand.
CCTCACCCGGTGTGCAAGTACATCTTGCCTGCCGTCGAACAGACCTCCACGGCCCAGCGCGAAGTTGCGGCGGCCTCCCGTAGCTGCAAATGCGCGGCTCGACGCCATCGACGAACTCGGCGAACTTGTCCGGGACGCTTGATGCCGAGCGGGTCATCGTCGATGCGGAGGAGGAACTCGAAGCAGCGTCCCTCCACGTCGGAGGAAGACGAGAGGCGCGGCGACGGCGAGCGTGGGGCCGTAGGCTCCACCACGGCGGCCCCTGCCCCGTCCCCGGGGCCGTCCAGGGCCGCGGCCTCGACCGCCTCGCCGGCCACCAGGACCCGCCATGGTCTTCCTCGCCTGGCTGCGTCGCAGAACACCTAGGCGGCGGAACGCTGGAGCTTTGTGGCGGCTAGGGTTTCTATGGAGGAGTGGATGAGGAAGAAGAAGGCGCGCCCCTTTATATAGGCCGGAGGCATGCGGTGGCCGCGGGACGCGTGGCGACGCCATTAACGTGGTTGGCGGAGGTGGCTGCGGCCGCTCGGCGCCGAGGCATTGCCATTAACATGGCGCAGACGCGGCAGCCGCGGCGCCCGCAGCGCGTTTGAGAAGACGCATCGAAGGGTCACTATCGGCGACGAGAAACGTCCGCCGGATACGACCGGACACTTTCGGCGTCCGCGCATGTCCGTGGAGACGCATCCGAGACGCATATTTGGGCGGTTTGCGTCTCGCGAAGCCCGTCACTGCGTCGCGCTGGAGAGGTGCCAGACGCATTTCCGGTCACGGTGGACGAAAACGACCATTTGCGTCGCGCCGCTGGAGATGCCCTAAGTCTGCAGAAGACGGCGCCATTTGCCCTTTATTGTCCTGAATATGGAAGAGAGAAACGTGCTTCAGTTCGAGCTAAATATATTTAACTAGATATACTCCCCGCGTTGCCACAAAAAAATTAGAAAACAAAATTTTGTGTATGGCATATGCTAAAATTTGGACTGAATAAGGACATCGAACAGAATAATAGCGAAATCAAGGGCTAAGAGCAAAGAGAAATGTACAAATTATTTTAGAGAAATATCCAATACGAACGAAAAAGGATTCCTCTTAATCTTAAGAATAATAGAAGTGAGTAGAATAAATCGATGAACACATCCTTCTGTACTTCCGTGCATATGTTAAAAGTGTTATCACACATTTATCAGCGTGAACAAGTTCTATGTTAAGAATCAGAAACAACAAGTGCACAGTTATTCTGCTGCTGACTTATTTCAACAGTTCAATGAATAGACCAAGAATAACTACAATAACTAACATTCAGACAAACTTAAAAGTTTCAAATAACCAATTAGCCCTGTCTATGTGAGATTACATGTAAAGAGAGGCCAACCATACAGAACTTGCAATACAGATTTGGCACTGTCCTTTGCCACCGGAATCATCACAAGGTGACTTTCTAACTTTGATTTGTGTCCTCGTCTGCTGATTTGGCATACACAACAACTGCAACGAGAGCGAAGTGGTCGCATCTTGGGACCAAAAACTTTTGATGATCAGAATATAATTTACACATTTACCAAAGAATCAGCAAGGACGTGGTCCGCTAGCACAGCAATCTTCGACATCAGTCATCAGCTGCCTCTTTTGGCCCCAAGGGAGAAAATGACGCTGCACTTCACAGCCCTTCTGAGCGCATGTGAAAGGGCATGGCCTTCAAGGAGGACGATGTGGCAAACCAAGAACAATAAATTTCCTCTAGAGAATTTTCTACGCGTAATACATGTACAAGCTATTTGCAGCAGCGCATGCGATGGAATTCTCAGTGGGGTGCCATGCGAGATGGAGCAACTTCGTCGAGAAGTCTAATGAATTTCCATTGGCATCAACACCTAGATTTTCTCCACCTGTAGCAAATTTGTCTCAGTAATGAAACTAGGTAAAAAGGAATTGATCTACCTCCTGGAAATTACTGAGTCAATGTTCAAACAAAGACACTCACCTCTTCGCACACCGCGTGCCATAGAAGTCATCGTCCCTCGTGTGGGTCTGTTTGGATTTGACATTTGACGTCTACATGGTAATTATGTAAAAGCTCAGGAAATTAAATAAAAACTCAGAAAAAACATAAAACAGCAATTGCATGACTTGCTACCACGACTATAAGTAAAGCAATCTGCATATGATGGAGCAGGAGGCAGTACTACTCAAAGAGTAGCTTCCAGACCAAGGCATGCATAAGCTACATAAGGGCATGAGCAATGGAGGCAGCTGTCCAACTAGGCTTGGATAAAACTTTTGACATATGCATGCCATGTTATGGTCCCATTAATATGTCTTTCTCTCAAAAGCTGATTTGGTTTTTCTCTTTCTCTCTCACATTTTCCACTTTATGGCTGAAGAGGTTGCCTCCTGATGAAGAGGCTGCCTCCTCATCCGAACCTACTTTGGACCACCCGAACCTAGTTAAAGGTGTGAGGCAACACCCCTAGGGCTATGCATTGGGCATGCCCTAACACAGACGGAAAAGCAGGTCCTGATTGGGGTCTTGTTTAATCCAATTCATTTACTTGCAGCACACACTTCCAGGTTCAATTCCAAAATGAGAGAATAATACTGTATAAAATGTTATACCAAGCTCAACAAGCATACCTCATTGGGTTCCTGCTGGCTTCCAAAGTGGTCACATCCGTGCTACCAGTAGTAGAACCAAAAACACGAAACATGTTACTGCATTCAAAACAAAAGGTATACAAAATAAAGGCATTAGCCAACAGGGTTTACAAGTGGAACATTGTACATGTAATCAATAACAAGAACAAGGTGTTACCCATAAGAGCCAGTTGCAACATGACGTCCATCCCCACTAAGACAACATTCAAACTTGTCAAATATTGAGTCGTTCTCATACAGATCACAAAGCTGAAAAGAGTGATACCATGCAACCAAATTATTTATCGGTCAACACATGGCTGTTTTGTCAATCATTCAATGCTAAAATCTCACCCTAGGTCTTAAATGCTCATGGACCTGGAAGGTTGAAACAGGACCTGAATCCATGTTTAGATCCCAAAGCTGACAGAAAAAGTAAGAGATTAAACGTGCACTTAAATAATTGAATTAAATTAATTAAATCAAGCAGGTCAAACAGATCCTCAGAGAAAGGTCTGATCTTCAACTATGAAAAAAATGAATCCATGTACTGTTGGAATTAACTTGGTACATCATAAATTTCAATGCAAAGATAGTGCAGCGAGTAAAGCAGACCGTTAGGATTTGAAATATAATAATATATTAGAAACGAAGAAGTGACATATTTTTTAAGCCACTACACATTGACCAGTTTTACCGAACATTTACTCATATATCTATCAACCAACTAGCAGGCATCAGCAGTTAACCAACTCTGTAATGGGGATAGAGTGAATGCAACAAACAGCAGCCTTGAAATCTATTTCCTGTTAGTTACTTTATAAACAATTTAAAGTAAATAATCCTAGTCATGCTGGTGCAACAGACAAGCTGGTGGCACTGAACCACTTCTACAACCACTAACATTAGCTGAGTTTGTTTCATAGTTCAATACAAGCACTCGAACTTGAACCATATTTAATACTAAATGATACACATTTTTATGCCTGTTCAAGTAAAAGGAATTTTGAACAGTATGCTATTTATCAAGTTGCCTAGTAACCATAACAAATATGTATTTGGAAAATACAATATTATGTGAGGCTGACGGGTAGGGCCTAATACCGCATGCCAGTGCACATTGCTTGTATTTTCCCACCCAGTTGATCAGACATAATAGTACTCTTACTTGAAATGGTGACAAAATTTTAATCTGCAAAACTGAAGTGGCAGCATGGACTTGAACAAATTTGTGACTACTATGCAGCTAGATAAGACCACTGAGATAATGGTACGTAACGAACATAATAACATACTTTGAGAGTCATATAATCACGGCTAAGAAGATATCTTCCGTCCCTTGAAAACTTTACATCTGAAATTGATGCGATTATCTCCGTAAAGAACGATCTTGCTCCAGGTGCTTCATGCTCCTCAAATCTGCTTAAAGTTTCTTGTTAACTCACAAAGCATGCTGTAAGATTTTAGCAATATTGAATATATTCCAATCCTCCAATCATGTTCAGTTTTGTCGAGGACAGAAGGATAAAATGTTGCATGGAGCCAGGGATAAGGTACAGGAGAAATACTAACATCTTGGAATGGTTGTCACACAATGCAGATTGCCGCAGATCGATTAGTCGGATAGAACCCTTTGAGCTACTATATGCCAGTGTATTACAATGAGTGGGGTGGAACTCCGCACAAGTAATCACCTCTGAAATTTCAACAGATTACATCATGCAGTGAACATTGATAGCCAAGAAAGGAAGAATACATTAATCTTTTGAAGAAAAATGACCTGTTAAAAATTATGTCCTACGAACCAATAACATTTATCACTACAGCATCCATGGTATTATAAGCCAGTCTAAATGAACAAAGATCCATAATACTCAAACCCTACCGACAAGGCTAATAAACGCTATATGCATATGCTTTGCAACCCAGGAGCTTAAAAGCGACAAATACCCCCCAAAAAATGCTATATGATACAAAGGCATTCACCTGCTATGTATGATATCCATAGCTTTAATATAGCTTTTGGCTCATAATAAAAGGTTTCATCAGCACTCCAATTAGTTTAATTAAGAGGTTATCAGGCTGAGTAACCATGTCATAGCTATCAGGGACAATATCCTGATGCTAATTCTTAAGTGATAAACAGGGTGGCACAGGTTACTATCACAGTACAGCATAAAAGCCACTTAATGATGAAAGAATATTCAGTTATTCACTGTAAAACCTATGTGGAATCAGTATGTCACCATGCGAGAAACATGGCAAGACTAGTAAACAAAGGTAAAGAAACTACAGAAGTTCTACACTAGCCAATTTGAATCATGTTGCACCACAGGAAGAAATTAGGAGAGTAAATTGAATTACCAGTCAGATCTTCCATGTTTGTAGGCTTCACATCAACAATGTTAAAGCTCTGGCTGTTTATTTCCAGATTCCATAGATTTATTCGCAGATCATCTGCTGATATGAATGTTTCACCATCACTGGAATTTAAAAGAGGAAAGATAAATCAGCGCAATATCCACAGATGACAGATCACAGCACTGGACATGAGTTAGAAGTTACAAGGACACGAGCTTTAGAACATTATGTTGCACTACTGTAGCAATATAAAATTCATAAAGTGCTGCTAGGGCATATACTTCTCCAATTCAGAAACACCGGTCCCACGATTCTGGTTCGCCTAGACGCCTACCCTAGCATGTGCAATATTATATAGCTACACCGGAGACCCCCGAGTTCTATGCACAGAAGATCCTTGCATATAGCATGTAAAAAGGAAACGAAAGAACAAGACCAACCTCGGTGATCTCTACCCAGCCCGGCATGCCCTTTGGTACTACTTCCTAGTGATTTCTATCCTGAATCGGGAGTGATCCCGTTCAGTAGATCAGGATTCGAGGAGGTTTTGAGAAAATGCGGTAACTCTGTGCAGGATATGCATACATGTTGAGTGCTGCGGATTGGGTAACGGCTACCGTGATTGTTATTAGATAAGGTTATGAATGTTACTGTACTGATATGCGATACCTTAAGGGACTACAAGAGTGATACGAAGAGTTTTTTATTAAAAACACAAAACTTCATCTTATTTGCCTTCCCCAATGTTCAGTCGGTAGTAGGTGCAAATGATTGCACGGTACCTGCTGATACCTACAAACTTGATGTCGTACGGTCGTAGCAACACCAACACATTGATCGTTCCACTTTTAATCAACAAACGATAATTGATTAGAAACTCATTTACAAAATACTGACTTACAAGGATTGGTGAGTAAACTAGAGTAGATATCAATTTTCAAGAAGATAGATGTTGCTAGCTTTGGCATATTCTTATCTTGTTTCTTTAAGGAAAAAAAGAACAAAAAAGAGGAGAAATATAAAAACCTGTAGAAAAAAGAACATAAAGAGGAGTAATGCAGAAGAGGTAAGTTGACAAGACTAAAATTCAATGCCGTGGCAAGACCAACCTATTATTCGAAATAGAATTAATATGGTAATCATGAGCATGAGCATATACACGTCGACATCTAGCCGCAAGGTTCACATCTTGACTAGTAGTAACCTGCATGTGGTTTGAAGCGAAGTCAGTTCGACTCGGTAATAGATAAAGAATTATATACTGTTGGCTTCATGCAATAGAGCTGATCATATGTCATGCTCTACAAATAACATATTAATTTAGCATAGTGTAGGTGCAATTACCACAGGTAAACGGAGTGATGGGTAACCTCCAGGTGGAAATAAGAGATCACCGTTGAGGCCATCGGACTTTTCTGAACATCCACCATTTGGAAGAGGTACGGAAGTACTGGTACTTGCACGACTAGTCGCACCATTCCCTACAGTAGAAGTGTCCAAAGTCATAACTGAAACTTGCTTTATTTTTTTCTCTTGCACCTGCAAGGGAAGTAAAGCAATAAGTTAATACATATGAAACATCACATCAGACCACCGTTCAAAAGTGCAACTTCATCATGGTTCAAATAAGATAATCAGATAGAAGAATGTCTACTTCATTTGTGGTCACAAATGCCCAACGGAGATAGTCAAATGGAAGGAGACATATAGGGGCCTGGACATATGGGCCTAGCACTTTTGATAATTTCTGAGAGTGTTGATATAAACTTTACGGATTTTCTGGTTCCCACCAATGAAAAATTATAAATCAACGCAAATACATATGGGCCTACCAGTAGGAAGAGAGAAATCCATTGGCATTACTTCAAATATATACAGTTCATTCACGGTAGGGCTAGACTGCCAGTATATATGAAATAGCAAGAAACGATTGACATGCACAAGAGAACTTTTAAAGGCGGGCTTACCTTCCAATACTTGATCGTTTTATCGTTTGTGGACAGTAGGAAGAGTGCATTGTTGGCTGACTGGCACCACTTGATTTTGTTGATCTTCTCCTCTATTTCCAAACTTTTGAGGTAGTCAAACTACAGTAATTTCATACAAATGAAACAGCAAGGGTATTAGCTTCTGCCTTCCAGTAATTTCTGGCAAGCAAGAGCAAGCTATGGTAATGCAATGCTTTATTCTACGCTCAGTTGGTGCATAGTGCCATGACTAAGCTACAAACATATTTTCCATGTGTGGGTTTCATCAATTAATTGTGGAACTACAACTTAATGGCAATAGAAAATGTATATGGCCTACGAGAAGGAGTCCAGATTGATACATACCTCAGGTTCATGACTCTGAAATTCTGTTTTATAGCGGAACTCAGGATGCCTAGTGATTGGAACATCCTGTCTCTCCAGTTCACTCCGATTAGCATGCTGCTGTAAGATTGACCTCGTGAGGGCGAAATATTTAAACTGAAACCTATATAAGTTCAACTATGCAGTCCTTACATCTCGAGCATCTGTCCTCTCAAATAAAACAACACGTCCTCCTCTGTCTCCAGTGGCAAGATGATCACCAGACTTATCAAACTCGATGGCAGAAATGATGTCAACTGAAAGAAAACAGCATAGCCAATCACCATACTGAAGAAAGTTCCCTTAGAATGTAATCCAAGGCTGTGATTGTTTAGCAAGTATCCTAATCCCCAAATCTATCTAATAAGCTAATTATAAAATGGAACAAGTTTTCTGATTCAGAAAATTGAATCAAAATTCCAACCATGCAAATTAAAAGCTTTCATCTAATCAAAAGAGGTGATAAAATCAACACGAGCAGACCAATGCAGCATGGACATGTAAAACATCAACTGTGGACAATTTATCCGATGCACAAGGGCACCATTTCCGTTCAGTCAAAGACATCCCAATGTAACACAAGATTAAAAGCGCCGTGTGCGGTGTGCCAATGCAAGCTCATACTAGGATCATCTTAAACAATCATAAGCCACCTTCCCTTATGTGATCAGCACACTAATGTAATTCATGTCAGGTTGCCGCTAAGCCATCATAAGCCTCGCGAAAATTATTAAGCGACATATCACGTAGACTTGTAGAGCTCACAAGCTCCACATCCTCTTAGCACCTTCCTGCATTCCCCCATAAGACCAAAAATCTGTCTACGGCAGAATTCTTCAGAGCCCAGAGGAAGCCTTGTGAGACAAAGCCCTAAGACTGACAAAAGATTCGCTTTTTAACAAGTTATTGAGAAATAAAAACGAAACAAGTTCCCAACAGGCAGAATACTAACGAGCGATACTGACTTCAGCTCCAAAACAAATCTAGCGCGCGCATTTTTTTCTTTCCTACGAGCGGAGCCAGCTAACGGACCGAAAGCTCAACTGTCTCCTGGGCAGGAACATCCCCAATCCCACGGCCACCGATCCTTGACCTATCCTCCCGATCCCCCGGAGCGCCCGAGCAGGGCTCCCCGGCGCGGCCCCGTATCGGAGGCCCCGTGAATCGAGCGGATCTCGGGGGGCGGGAAGAGCGAGCGATGCATGGTGGCGCGCGCAAGAGAGAGAGGCGTACCTTCCTGCACGTCCTCGCCCGCCGCGCGCTCGCCGAAGACCTGGGCGAACCTCCACTCCAGCGGCTGCTGCGGAGCCGCGGAATCCGCCGCCGCCGCCGCGGCGGGGCGGTCGTCGTCGGAATCTGTGGGATTCATTGCGCCGTGCTCACGCGATCGCGCCGCGGGGGCATCGCACGGGGGATCGGGCCGGGGCGGGGCGGGGCAGGGCCGTGTGATGCTGCGGCGGCGACGGAGATCGAGTCGAGGAAGTGGTGTGGGGGAAGGGAGGGCTCGGTCGAGGTCTCTCTCTCTCTCCCCTCTCGTGTCTGTCTCCGTCTGCGTCTTCTGTCTCTAGCCCACCAAGCTTAAGCTATTTTTTCCCTTCTCTTTTTCCTTTTTTCTCTCTGATGATGATGCTGACATGGTGGGATTCTTCACGTCTTGACCTCGAGCAAAAGACGAACTGGTATATGAAACGAAAATACCAAGGGATATCACATTGTGTAATTATTATTATCGAAGTATATCGAGTAGTAAGCGCGGGTCCACCGAGAAACGGTTTCACTTAACCGTGTGATAGACTAGGTTTTCTCTCTTAGGGATGGGTGATTTCTTCTTGGCGGTGGGCTGGTCGTGGCGGCGCGCTCGCTCTTGCCTGGTTGGGACCAATGTTTCAACTTCATATGCAAATGGTTTGAGGAGGTAGGGTGCTCAGAACAAGGCTGGTGGATGTGGAGGTTCGATCTAGGGCTCCATCTCGATCGCGTGCCAAGGGTTTGGAGGAGGTGTCGGCTTCCTTGTCTACCAAACCGGGGATCTCATCCTCATGGACAAGGAGGCATCAGGACTGGTGATCAAGGGCGTCGGATCTGATCACGACCTGAAGCCGAAGTGGGTGGTTGTTGGCAAAGCGTGCATGCCCCCGAAGCCGATCATGGATCCATTCGAAATAGAGATGCAAGATCCATGGGGTTTGCACATATCGATGTCATTCAAATGCATATGAGTTAATAGATTCGTCGTCTGCTTTGGCTCGGAGGGATGGCCGATACAACCCAACTTGACGTCATCACTATGCTAACCAGCAAGGTGAATCATATCCTCTTTCTGATTCCACTTCCAGCTCTTGTGAATGGGATAATGCTTCATACTCCGTCTTATGACAATGCTAAGTGTACATCGACGAGTCTGGAAGCCAAGGGTGTACAAGGACTCAAGCCGACAAGAGTGGAGCTTGGATGAGCACTACAACAACGCATGCGAGCCTTGATTGTTTTATACGCCAAGGCACACGTCTAATTGTCACGCTCGCACTATGGTGTCACTTAAAAGCCGACACGGATAAATGCATCAGGAAAGTGGACACGCGGCATTTTTGCGCGACACATTGATAACCTATAAGTGCAGGGGATAGTTGTAGCACCTCTCAATGTGTAAGTAAAGTGCATGAGCAAGAATATAAAGCTATTTATTCTCTCGACCTAGAGGGTCAAGGTTCTAGTTATTTACGCACCAAACAAGTTAAAAAACAATAGAGAATGATATGATGAGTAAAATGTAACAAAGTAAACAATGTAAAAAAACTCATATGTGGTCCAATCCTCTAGAATGAAAGAGAGCAACCGAAAGTTTTACTCTTATGGAAACATTGGACATGGGTTCATAGATGTACCATGAAGCGTGTGTTACCACGCCCATGTAGGATTCGTTGCATATAAAACAAAAAATTCTACCGCAAAGACGAATAAAACCAAGATCCAATCTATGGAAAAGCCAATATCTAATCTATGAGATCAGAGCAACGAAAAAGAAGAGATACTAACCCTCGAAGATCCAAAGCCTTAACGAGATCAGATCTCGTGGTTGACATAGACGATCGTTCCGGTGCTGCAATCCGGTAGTATTTCCGTACTCGGTCACACGTACGGTATCGATGACGTCCTTCCTCTCCTCGTTCCAGCGAGCAGCGGAGGAGTAGATCCCCTCGGAATCCCAGCAGCACGACGGTGTGGTGGTGGTGGAGGAGGAGACGTCCTGCAGGGCTTTGCCTAAGCCTAAACAGGAGAAACTGGGAGGGAGGAGAGGCGGTAGACTTAGGGTTTCAGGTTGGGGCTATGGCCGGCCACCCCTCCCCTCTTTATATAGTGGGGGTCGGCTAGGGTTGCCCCCCAAGCCTACCTTATTTAGGGTTTTCCCTAAACCCTAGGGGGGCTGGCCGGCCTGGGCCTTGAGGGCTGGTGCACCTGACCCACTAGGGCTAGGCTGCACCCCCTCGGCTCAGGTGGTCCCGCTGGGGTCATGGGCCCATGGGTAGACCCTCTGGAACCTTCTAGAAGCTTCCCGGTCTTCCACCGGAAAAATCTCGAACTTTTCTGAACTCTGAAAAATAACTTACCTTATATGAATCTGTTGCCTGCCAAAACCCACCAGCGGGCAGCGGCGAGCAACACGAAGAGCCGGGAGGGTACCAAGACTGCTGGTTGGGCCCTAGTCCCCGGTCGTCGCAATGCTCCGGCACACGTCGGCGGTTACAGGGCGTGCCACGACCTATACCTGGTCAAGAAGGTGATGGATTGCTTCGCTTAGTTTGCATGGCAAACACGTAAACATTAAATACGAGCCCCGATCGGCTCTTAAGTTGTTCTGTGGATCGGCTCAAAGAGCCGATTGCCCCGTGGTTCACGTTAGGTTTACAATGACACGGGGATCATGCTTTATCAATATCAAGCTAAGCTAATCTACGATAGTCTAGTGTTTTCACCGCATAACCGGAACATCCTACGCGTAATTGAGCCTAGGATACGTAAGATGATGGAAAACCAGCCCTAACGAGGCCTAAAAACCAACATGAAGTTGATCCCGGAACAATCCCTTTAGGGTTTAATAAACCACATCTTACGCACTACCGGATCGTTCAACCCGTTTGTAAGGCCTAACCATGCAGATATCAAACTAATCCTTGTAGAACAAGGAACGACTATAACAGATCGGATCTACTAAACAAAGATTAAGCAAGATGCCGCCCTCACACCTAAGATAGGTGTAAGGGCGGCTAGATATTGAGGGGCAACGTGGCTAAGCAAGCATAACATAAACACGTCGACGTAAACCCCAAAACATCTAAGATAAGGGTGTTGTTCGCCATCAACAAGGCTTCAGCACGAACAACACCAAGGACGAATAAACTTGCCTAGATCGCAAGATGCGATCTAGGCAACATGATGCTTACCCGGAGAAACCCTCGAAACAAGGGGTGGCGATGCGCCTAGATTGGTTTGTTGTGAACGTGATTGTCCTCCTTTCTCAATAACCCTAGATACATATTTATAGTCCGTAGACTTTCTAACTTGGGAATAACCCAACCGTATACGAGCTAAACTCTGCCTCTTTAATTCTAACCGACACGTAAACTACTATAATTTACAGATACACGGGCAACCTAGCCCAATTTCTCGCACAAGGCCGGTTCAGAGACACTTCAATATACATGTCTTCTAAGCCCATCTTCGGTCACGGCCCGTCTCCAGACTTGGTTAAATTCTGGTGATAACAGAATCTTATTCTCCGGACCTCCTCGTGATGTCCTAGATCTCATCCGAGACTCCGAACAATATTCGGTCTCTAACTCATATTCCATATCTATTATACGACATCGAACCTTAAGTGTGTCACCCTACGGTTCGTGAACTACGCGGACATGATCAATACTCCTCTCTAATCAATAACCAATAGCGGGACTTGGAGATCCATAATGGCTCCCACATATTTGACAATAACTTAGTGATTGAAAGAACCATTTACATACGATACTGATTCCCTTTGTCACGTGATACTTTACTTATCCGAGGTTTGATCATCGGTATCTCTATACCTAGTTCAACCTTGTTACTGATAAGTACTCTTTACTCGTACCGTGGTATGTCATCCCTTGTGACATTGTCACATGCTTGCAAGCTAATTGAATTCCATTCCACTGAGAGAGCCCAGAGCATATCTATCTGTCATCGGGATGGACAAATCCCACTCTTGATCCATATGCCTCAACTCATACTTTCCGAATACTTAATCTCATCTTTATAACCACCCATTTACGAAGTGGCGTTTGATGTAATCAAAGTACCCATATTGTGTAAGTGATTTACATGATCTCATGGTCGAAGGATTAGGTTACTATGTATCGAAAGCTTATAGCAAGACGAACTTAAAGACTTGATCTTATGCTACGCTTATTATGGGTGTGTGTACATTATATCATTCTCCCAATGACATAACTTTGTTATTAACAACATCCAATGTTCATTATCAGGAAACCATGATCATCTATTAATCAACAAGCTAGCTTAACAAGAGGCTTACTAGGGACTCTTTTATGTTTAGATAACACACAAGTATTAATGTTTCCGGTTAATACAATTATAGCATGGGATGCAAACATTAATTATCATAAATATAAAGATATAATAATAACTACTTTATTATTTCCTCTTGGGCATATCTCCAACAGTCTCCCACTTGTACTAGAGTCAATAATCTAGATTACATGGTAAGGTACCTAACACCCATGGTGTTCTGGTGTAGGTCATGTTTTGCTCTAGGGAGAGCTTTAGTCAACGGATCTGCCACATTCAGATCTATGTGTACTTTGTAAATCTTTATGTCACCATCTTCGACATACTCGTGAATCACATGAAAACGTAGCTTGAAATGCTTCAACTTCTTATGTGACCTTGGCTCCTGTGCATTGGCTATGGCACCCATGTTGTCACAATAGATGGTCATCGGGTCCAACGCACTAAGAACCACACCAAGCTCAGTAATGAACCTCTTCATCCATATCACTTCCGATGAAGCCTCCGAAGCAGCTATGCATTCAGATTCACTTGAAGATTTCGCCACCACGCTTTGCTTGGCACTCATCCAGCTCACTGCTGCACCATTCAAAATAAACATGTATCCAGATTGAGACTTAGCGTCATCTGGATCAGTGTTCCAACTAGCATCGGTGTAACTGGTTACAGCGAGCTCTTGGTCACCTCCATAACAAAGGAACATATCCTTAGTCATTTTCAAGTACTTTAGGATATTCTTGACCGTTGTCCAGTGTTCCATTCTAGGATCACTTTGATATCTGCTAGTGTTATCACCAGAATTTGACCGGATCAGAGGTGGGCCGCGATTAAGATGGGCTTGAAGAATATAACTTGGAAGAAATACATGAATCGGCCTTGTATACAAAGTTTGGGCTAGTTTGCCCGTGTATCTGTAAATATAGTAGGATACGTGTCGGTTAGATAGAATTTGGCTCGTGCACGGTTGGGATTACTCCCACGTTAGAAAGTCTACGGACTATAAATATGTATCTAGGGTTTTGAAAGAAACAACAATCACGTTCATCACAAACCAACCTAGGCGCATCGCCCCTTGTTTCGAGCGTTTCTTCCGGGTAAGCATCATGCCGCCTAGATCGCATCTTGCGATCTAGGCAGAACGTTTATTCGTTGTTCATGCGTTGCTCGTGTTGAAGCCTTGTTGATGGCGAGCAACGTAGTTATCATAGATGTGTTAGGGTTAGCATTGTTCCGTCGTGTTACATGCTTTCGTCCATGCAACCCTTAGACGTCTAGCCGCCCTTACACCTATCTTAGGTGTAAGGGCGGCACACCGCTTGATCATTATTTAGTAGATTCGATCCGTTATGATTGCTCCTTGTTCTTCAAGGATTAGTTTAATATCTGCATAGTTAGGCCTTGCAAACGGGTTGAAGGATCCAGTAGCACGTAGGGTGTAGTTTGCTAGCCCTAGATGAGATGTTCCGGGGATCAACTTCATGTTGGTTTTTAGGCCTTGTCTAGGGTCGGTTTATTATTACCGTGTGTGGCTGCCAGGCTCAATCACGTGTAGGATGTTCCGATTATGTGGTGAAAACCCTAAATCGTCGTAGGTCGTTTTAGCTTTATATTGATCAAGCAGGACCACCATGTGATCGTATACCTCATACGGATCATGGGTGGATCGCCTCCTTGAGCCGATTCACAGGACAACCTGAGAGCCGATCGAGGCTCGTATTTAATGTTTACGTGTATGCCATGCGAAGCGAGGCAAATCCATCACCTTCCGACCGGTATAGTCGGGTGGCACGCCCTGCACCAGCATCGGACGTGCGTGCGAGTCTTTGCGGGCCGTCGCTCGAGGACCAGGGCCCCCGCAGTCTTGGAAGCCTCCGGCTCTCTTGTGTTGCCGTCGCTCGCCGGTGGGTTTCGACCGCAACACATTCGGCACGCCCGGTGGGACACTCTTCAACATCAACCGCATCGCCATCTACATCGAGATGGCGGAAGGTACTCCGGTCACGTACGAAGATCGGCGAGGAGCTCAAGAAGAAGTACGAGGTCAAAGCTATCCTCGAGGCCGACCTCATCGGCTCTTTCCAGAGAACCCGCTCACACGGCATCGGGTGGAAGGGGTTCTCGCGCGCTCGATGGAGTGGACCTGTCTACCCCTTCAGAAGAACACACTAGGTCTCTGCGTCAGGAGATTAATTTTATGGTAGCTCATTCGCTGCACCGCCATTCTGAGAGCCTGGTAAACACTTTGGAGCGTGTCGCCCTTCGGGTGATCCAGGAAATCATGAGCCATCGGTATTCTCCGTCGGGACCAGCTGGGACTCACCAAGGAGAGATACCACTCCGGTCCCGACCACCGCGCCGTTCGCGTTGGCGCACCAGAGGTGCCGAGTTCATCGGCATACGTCGTCTACAAGATCGGTGGTGACCCTAGTGATTACAGTTCTTGTATGAGGCGCCTAAGGAGATCCCTCACGGATACACGTGCACATACGTGCCGGCTGTTGGTGGTACTCTCAAACCAGGCGCAACGGAGGGACTTCTAGAACAGGGGAGGAACGAACAGATCTTGAGAAGCAGACGTGGCTAGCTAAGTATGCCACTCCGATGAACCTCCAGAGCTCAACTCTCGGAGCTTGAGAAGCAAGCGTGGCGGCTAAGTATACCACTCAGCGAATCTTCGAGTTCGACTCCTGCCCATCACCGCGGATCAGATCGTACAATCTTGAGAGACCAGTTCGGCATGGTGCCGAAAAGGAGGGCAATCGGCTATTCCAAGCCGTACCCCAACGAGTACGATTTGATCCCACTACCACCCAAATATCGGCTCCCGAATTCTCCAAGTTTAGTGGGTCGGATGGCTCAGCTCGATCGAGCATGTGAGCCGATATTTGGCGGTGGGCACGATCTCAGCATCGGATGAACTACGTGTGAGGTTCTTCACTATCCCTCACAGGATCGGCTTTTGGGTGGTACACATCGCTGCCACAGACTCAATCCGGACTTGGAAGCAGTGGAAGAACAGTTCCACTTATCACTCGAGAATCTTAGAGGCATTGCCGATCTAGCACAAGTGCGACGAAGCGCGGAGAAACGGTGTCGAATACATCCAGCGCTTCAGGACCGTTAGGAACCGATGCTATTCGGCTCGTGTGACTGAAAAAGAAGGTCGAATTGGCGGTGGTGGGTCTTGCATCACCGATCAAGGATGTGGCCTCCCAAGCAGAGTACCCTTCACGGCGCATATGGTGCGAAGCTGTCATTATATGAACAGCGCCACCCGAGGTGTACCAGGATAAATTCAAGCGTGCGGTGGTCCTGGTTGAGGCGGATGAAGATGAAGGCTGCGGAGATCAAGAGGTAGCGTGGCTGAATGGACTCGGGGGCAAGCCCCGTGTCCCGCAAGTGGGTTAAGCCACAAGGTCCTCCAAGAGGGTTTGAATTCGACGTGACCAAAGCTGAGCAAATTTTCGACCTCTTACTTAAGGAGAAGCGACTAAAGTTACCCGAAGGCCACAAAATCCCCACGGCACAAGAGCTGAACGGAAAGCCATACGCAAGTGGCATAACACGTTCACCCATACCACCAACGATTGCAGGGTGTGGCGTCAGCAGATCCAAATGGCGATAGAACAAGGGCGGTTAATTTTTAGCCAGTACGCCATGAAAGGACACGCACCCCTTCCCGCCGTTAACATGGTGGAGTGCACACCACGGAGGTGCCGGCCGGTTTCTCGTTCAGCATCAACATGGTAGGACCTGGGCACCACCTGGTAAGGACGAGGCAGCTGCTCTCATAACAAGGACAAAGAGGAAGCCGTTCCACGCGATCGGCTCGGCACGATGGCAAGCGCTACGTCACAGAGGGAGAAGTGAAGAATGTGCGATATCAGCGACCTCTCTCCCGATCACCTCCTCAACAAATACGTCAATACGACCGACGCCGGCGATAGCGACGACGACGAAAGAGATCGTCCGCAGAGAGACGCCAGGCGCCGGCATGATCGCGACGAGGAGAGATATGAGCGCCATGCCAAGGAGAAGTCAAGAGAACAAGACGACGTGATATTGGACTGTCCCTTCTTCGACTTGTTGGGATTCAGGAATGAGCCGATTGCCTACAATCGGCAACTGCCCAGAATGTAAAGAGAAGAAGAAGGGTGCAGGAGACGTGTCAGTATTCAAACGTCTAGGGCCGCTCCCATCTCGGAACAAGTTCGTCGAGTCCTCTCGGGTGGAAGATCTCGAGGAGTTAGAAGACGACGATGAAGAAGAAGAAGATAAGTACCAGGTGGTGCCCCGATGGACTCGCCGTTCCCAAAAGCGTAGGTTTCAGCGGCTACGTGGTTTGGAGGAAGCCGAAAGGTATACCTGCACACGTTACGAAGGCGCGGCCTAATCTGGCCGCGAAAATTCAGCGAACTGACGAAGAAGGTCGGCCACAAAAGAAAGAGTGGCGCCCCAAACAAGGAAAGCCGATGATGAGACATCGGCCGGCACAAACATGGTGTTCATCCTTCCGGCGGAGTTTTGTGCTCTAGGATTGGACGAAGCACCTGTGGCACAACTTGACTGCGGCCCATGGCCGGTTATCTTTGAGAAGCCACGAGAAAGAAGCTACAGACACCTGAAGGCCCTGTACCTACGAGGTTATATCAATGGGCAGCTGATACGTCTCCAACGTATCGATAATTTCTTATGTTCCATGCTACTTTATTGATGATACCTACATGTTTTATTCACATTATATGTCGTATTTACGCATTTTTGGAACTAACCTATTAACAAGATGCCGAAGAGCCGTTGTTGTTCTGCTGTTTTTGGTTTCAGAAATCCTAGTAAGAAATATTCTCGGAATTGGACGAAATCACCGCCCGGGTCCTATTTTTGCACGGAGCTTCAGAAGACCGAAGAGGGAAGGAAGTGGGGCCACGAGGCGCCGTCACCATAGGGTGGCGCGGCCCGGCCCGCCGCGCCGACCTATGGTGTGGGGCCCTCGTGTGGCCCCCCACGTTGCCCTTTCGCCTACTTAAAGCCTCCGTCGCGAAAACCCCAGTACCGAGAGCCACGATACGGAAAATGTAACATCCCTGTTTTGCTAAACCTTAATTAGGAAATGTTTGTGCATTCATGAGCATCATTTAAAATGCATTAAGAGAAATTTGCAAATAAATCAAAGTGGAAACCCTAGGTTTATGCAAGTCTTTCTCTATTTGAATGTGTTCAAATGTTTGAAAACCTCAAAACAAAAATATTTGAACTTTCAATTATTATTAGGAAAGCTACTAAATATTTTCCCTAAAGTTTCTAAGTTATTTTGGATCTCTAAAATGTTCCAAAATGCCAAAAATCTATTTTGTTCTAACCCTGTTTTAATTCTTCCCTTGAATCTCCAAAAAACCAGGGGGTTATGGGCAATTTTGGCCCTTGTCTTCTACCTACAGGCAAGCAGAGAGCTGCCTGGCAGTGCTCCGGCCATCGATCGGCCGCTGCGATGCGCGCCGCCGCTCGCCGCCCTCGGCGAGGGGATAAGACCTCCACGCCGACGCCTCCCCTCTCCCTTATCCTCTCTCACTCGCGCGCCTCCCTTCCTCTCTCTGTGAGCGCGCGCAGCAAACCCTAGCCCCGGCCGCCGCGTAGGCTCGCTGATTTAAGCCTTCCCGAGCTCCTCCGACGAGCCTGGGAGCTCTACCTCGCCAGCCCGAGCCTCCTCTCCAAAGGAATCGGCCGCGGGCGCCCCCAATCGCCGTCGGCGACCCCATCTTCCCCGCAGACGGCCGTCGCCTCCGACGACCATGGCGTCGCCGTCCGTCCGCCTCTGCCTCGTCTGAGCCTTCCGTCGCGCTCCTGGTGAGCATGCCGTTACCCTGATGCCCTCCGCGCTCCCCATTTCCCCCTGCAGCGCCCGGCCGACGCGCGGCTCCGTCCGCCGCCGCCGCAGCACCACGTCCGGCGCGTCTCCGGGACCATTTGCAGCTGGCTTCGCCTCCATTTGGTTCACCGTGACCTCCTGTGTCTAGCGCTCCTAGTCCTGCGTCCTGGCGCGCGTTCAATCGCGGAATCCGTGCTCGAACGGAGAGGGAGCTGCAGCAAATACGTTCAGTCAAAGAAAGAGAGAGCAACATAGCATCGTCCCTTTCAGTTTGCTAACCTGCTGGCAATATAATCCTTCTTTTTGGCTGGAGGTAGCTTATACTTGAGTGGTATCCATGTTTAATCCATGCACATACGGATCTCTGTACTGGAGTTGCACTGAATCCCCAATTCATGTGAGGAGCAAACCAATCTGAAACTGGTACAATAGGTTCAGTACTTGCATATTTATGACCACTGAAAATCCTTTCCGTGTTGTGCAAAAACATGGCCAACTGAACACTTTCTTTTCGAAATTTAACAACCAGTAGGTAGCTGTTAGTGCTCAGAGAGTCAGAGTAATAGATTCAGTACCGTTGTTCATGTTTTAGGAGAAGAGCTACAGCCGAAGATGCAGTTTAGCCTGATGTTTCAACTAGCTGTTTTATCTACGTTTTCAGTTTAAAAACTTCAGTACTTAACATCTAAACTCAGTTTTGCCTAACAAATTCGTGAGATCTGTTCAAACAGTTTACTGCGTGTCCTACTGTTTTCCGAATTTAAGGAAAAGTGCAACCTTATAAAATCAATAACAAATTCATTTAAAATCAGAAAAATGTGTATAATATATCAAAATCTTCAGAAAAATGAGATCTACACTTTAGTAGCACAATCATGCATGATTAAGCAACTTTGAACCTTGTCCTTAATAGAATAACTTAATCAACCCCTCTGAGGTTCCGGAACTACTAACCCTAGTTCACCGAAACCCAGTTAAATTGATGCTCTTGTCCTAGGGTTAGCTTTAGTACCTAATTAACATGTCATATCATCATACTTGAATGTGCATTGCATTATGCCATGTATTGAATGTTATTTCTCTCTTTCTAGTATTTGCTTCTTCGCGATCGATAGAGCAAATGCCGAGACGATGAAGATCGACAACGACGCAGATCAATGATTGTCCATCGACGAACAATTCAAGCATGGGATCTCCGAAGTTCCATATCTCTTTGTCAGGGACAAAGGCAAGCCCTAGCCTGGTTCATATATGCTTTCGAAATGCTTTTACTTCTGGATCCTACATTTTGCATACGATTCAACTGTCTTTTATCGATATGTAGAGTTATCCTATCTATTGCATGTTCCACCCTTGTAGCCTCAAATCCATGATCCACTGCTCCTAGCATACCTAGGTTTGGCATGTGTGCATCGCTAGAGCCTTTATATCTTTATGCTTAGCCATGCTTAGTTTGTTACGCTACTACTCCGGTCTTCGGACTGGAGCCTTACAATGAAATGAAACTAGCATGACAGGTTGACGTGGTAAGTATAGAGATGAGTGTTAAACATGATTAAAGGCTCAGACGAAAGGCCACATTGGGATGTGGTGGGTTGTTTCGTTTCCGACCCTAGGATGCGAGTTCTCGCCTCTTGAACCAAGACCGAGCGTACAACCACACGAGGCCCTATTATGGTACCCTCTCGACTCACTAACTTGCCTAGTAGATTCCATGAGTCACATAGTTTGCGTGTTATTTGGACATATGCATGGAAAACGTTTGTGAAAAGGTGCATAGCATACAGGTAGGTAAGCGTGGCCGTGGTGGCTGGGGTTAGAGTCCCTGGAGAAACCCACCTCGCCTCACATCGTTAAGGACCGACTTCGGGACTTGACCCGTTACGGCGGAACAATCCTTAGCGCGTGACTCATGGTCTCGGCGACAGCAAGGTAAAGGTCGTGGTCAACCACTCTCTGCCGGCTTTCCAAGGAAGAGAGCTAATGTCTGGCACTAAGAATCGGTTGGCACGTGTGGATAAAATTGTGCACCCCTGCAGGGTTAAATCTTTTCGAAAAGCCGTGTCCGCGGTTATGGACGACTTGGGAACGGACGTGGAGACCATAGAGAACCTGAACTTAATCGTAAAACTTGACAACCAATGTGTGTTTACGGACACCTTCTCCGGGTGTTGGGGGTGATCCGAGGATAGTGGTTCGAGATGATGAAGATTTGGTGGATACAATATGATGATCGTAGAGCTAGAGATATCGCTCTCTTATCCCTTTTAAAGGTTCTGAGTAGTCGAGTTTCTTCTCCCTCTTGTTTAACAAAGGAAAGCGGCTTTACGCAAAAGAAGCTCACAGAAAGCCCGCATACCCGCTTTGCTAAAAGGTTGTACTAAGTCTTGCTGAGTCCCTGTACTCAGCTTTGCATGCTTTTGTTTTCGAAGTTGCTCCGATGGTGGTTTCTAGGTCGACATCGATGAGTAGCTTGGGGTTCCAGTGGCAGCCTGGAATCTATGGGTGGGACGTCGCCGTTATGCTCCTGGCCTCTTAGGCCTTTTGCTATCTTGCTATGTCTAATAGCATAACTTCGCTTCCGTTGAATGATGTATGTCAGGTCAGTGACCTCTGCTTGTAATGCTTTGGTTCTTCGCTCAGTTATGAGCTTGTATTACTTCTTGAGTCGTAGAGTCACCGTTGTGTTACCGATTCTCTCAGTAGTCTCTCGAGCTCTAGGTTAGGCTTATGTCGGACGAAGATCTGTATTTGTCTAACCCCGATCCCGGGGGTGCCACAGTTTTGGTATCAGCAGACCTGTAGGAAGCCCTTTCTACTGGTCGATGTTGAGTCTAGTCTTTTTGAAAACTATTTGAAAGCTAAAAGTATTTGCGAAAATCTGATTAGGCTTCTTTTACTCCTTATCTGGTATCGCTCTAATTCTAAGGTGCCTTACCTTGTGTTGTTTTGAAAGCTTTTCTATCTCTTCTAGTCTTTCAAACTTAGGTGCCTCAAGGGCATGTCGTTTCTAAACCAGTTGACCTAGTGCAGAGTTCTCTAGAGTCGTGTGTGTTCTGTGCTTCCTCTTTGTTTTATTTTGTTTCAACAGAGAGATCTCCTTCCATCATGATCTTTCTAGTTTGTGGGTTCCACAAAGTTCTGTGCTAGGCTTCGAGGTTTCCTTTCACCTTGGATGCCTCCTTTTCTTTTTTCTGGGATACTTCTGAAGCTAGGTATGGCTTCTTGAAAGTTACTTCGTGATTACTACCTCGCAGTGTCCTCTGTGTCACTCATCTAGTAGTTACTTCTTTCGCGGGTTTTAACCCTTGGACTTGAACTGAAGGTCCCCGATTGTGCTGGATTCTAATGAATCTTAGTACATGAAGCTGGCCTTTAACCCAAGATCCATGCCCTTGAACACTGGTGTTAATGTTCAAACATTACATCGGGATGGCTAAATTCAAATCAATCTAGCCTTCAAGCTTGTGGTTATTGTCGTGTTGAAGTGCAGCAATAAAAGTCTTTCCCTCCACTAGCTATCGTAGAGGTTCTTTAATTGAACCAAATGGATCACGATTAGAGTGCTCTATGCGAGTCTCACGTCTATGTCCGTGACTCTGCTACATCTTTCTCTTTTCGGCATGAGTTTCACTAAAGTGTTATCTTGTGCATCTACATCTTGGGATTTCTGATCCTCGTTGTAATTCTCCTCTGTAGTGCCTTCCTTGCCTTTGTCTGCTAGTTAGCAGCCAAGTGGTAAATGTACATTGGTGTTCCCCAATGCATGTTACCCTTGTGGTTCGTCAAGACATTCCTGTTCAGTATGTCAGGAGAAACAAACTCCATTACCTCGTCCGTTTCTAAGACTTGGTCAAAGTGTTGTGTTCCGCAGATTAAGAGGCCTCTTGAGCTTCTGTTCTGTTCTACCTTAGAGTATCACCCTCTTTTATATTATGAGGTCATGCTTTGTATCATGGTCTTACTGATGAAGTGATGCTCTTTCATATCTTTACTCACCCTTTCTCCGAGTTGTCTATGCTTGGGAATGTTGGGGTTTGCGTATTGATGTGGCCATCTGAGATTCTTAGCAATTGTTATTGCTTGGAGATCCAAGGACATTTGTGTCATTCTTAGCATGATTGGTTCGCCAACTAATTAAGCGAAGTTTGATCGTGCTGCCAAGTCCATTTGTTCAGGCGCACATATTCGGTCAAAGAGTTAGGTTCATCCCAAAGCTCTCAAGACCATATCGTTTGCGTTGTAAAGCAAGATTCCCTCTTGAATTCAGTGATATACCGGTGGTTCGTGACATTCTGGATGTCTTTCTAGAAGTATCGCCGTGTTGCCACATGACCGTGTTATCGAGTTCATGAGTAAGTTAGTTCCGTGAACTACTCCTTCTCCAAGAACCTTGCTAGATAACCCTGGATTAGTTGGTTGAGCTTAAACAACAACTTGGAGAGTTCAAAGACAAGAGCTCTGTCCAACTTGATTATTCTTAAAGGGATATCTAGTTTTGTTCGCGCTGAAGTCTGATAGTATCTTCCCCATGGATTTGCTATCTTCCTTAATCTTTGATTTGTGTTTGGGCTATCGTCAAATCAAACTCAGTTCCTAGGACTATCTTGATGATGTTTATACTCATGGTGTCCCGTCTGAGTATACATGCATGTCCTTTGGTCTGACCAATACTTTTGCCTCGTTCCTGCAAAATATGAGTTCCTCATTGGAGTATCTTGATAAGTTTGTTATTGAGCCCATCGATGACATTCTTATTTCCTCCATGTTTAAAGAGATTCATATTGAACAGTGGACATTAATATTGGAAACTTTTAAGAACCATCTTTGTGTTATCATGAAGTATGTGTTCTGGATGTTGGAAGTGTTGACCTTCTCTGGTTCATGTGCAATTGCTGAAAGATGTCGCCATGGATCCGAGTCGAGTTCCCTTTTATTTCTCGGAAATCATCGCAAGTCGGTCAGGCATGTGCGAAGTATTCTTGAGATGGAAGGTTCTTACCTTCATTTCTTGAAACGTTCCTCTATGCACACTAAGCCACTGACTGGTTTGTAGAAGAAGCTTAAGAACTTCAAAATCTTCTTTGATGTCCCCATAAGGACTCACTTGTGTTACATTGCAAGTTCATGTGCACGCAATTGCCTCTGGCAGTCGCAATCACATGTATTACGCAATCTAGCTCAATCCTTTGAAGCTTGACATTGTGGTCCATATCTTGTGAATCTATTGACTTTACCTTGGTGGTAACTGTTGAAAATTATCTAATTGGGCATGCGTAGTCAGAAATATCTTTACACCTAACCAAAGTTGAATCTCAAGCGGCAATGATGGTTAGTGTTTCTCAAGGATTTTTGGCATAGGTCTCTTTGTAAATCCGGCAAGATTGATGTCGTGGTTAACACAATTAGTCGGAAGGCCTAACGCCATAATCTCTTGAATCACCAAGAATAACCACTCTCCATAAGGATCTTGTGTGACTCATTCTAGGAGTTGCTCTCACAGCATCTTTTCAATCCCGAAGTCTGACCTTCACTTGATGACTTATTGAAGGCTAGTCAATAGCCTAATATTGGTGTCTAGAACATCAAGGAGAACCTTATAAGCAGAGTTGCTAAATGTCTCTCGGTCAATCCCACAAAGTCATTTCTCTGGTGATAGCAACTTCATTCGGAGAAATTTCACTCACCGCTGATCCTTGGCACTTCTCTAGCCAGTACCCTTCCCTTTCCGTTGGTTATTACCTGAAATTCTAATCAATTCACACGTTGTGTGAATTCGTCAGTCATTTAGGCCCCAGCCTTTTGAGTAGACAATAATCGTTTCATGTATCCTTGACCAAAGAATGATTACGATTCTTAAATCCAAAGTTTCTCTGGTTTGAAAATCATTTGTGCGTCTACGGGTCACCTTCTCTAAGAGTGCCTCGTTATGGTATCAAAGGTAGTTTAACTCTTAGCTACCTTGTTCCTCCATGTTCTTATGAGACCTGGAGCAATTGCCTACCAAAAAATGAAACTTATTTCATCTCCTCCGTTACCTTGACGTGTTTCATGTTGTCAGCTCAAGAGTTGTTTCTAAGCACTACTTCCATGAGTTGACCATGAGATACTCGATCTTTGTGAAGATCCACCGTCTAGTTTCATTCCCTCTTTTCTTTAGGGTGAAGAAAGCAAATGAAGAGTTCTTCATGGTGTCGTGGATCAACTTCTTCAACAAAGAAGATCATCGTGGTATCGACAAGCTCGTTGAAGACCGGTGTAGTCCTTGTTACCTTCTCTTTTCCTACCTTAGGAATCTCGGGGACGAGATTCTTGTAAGGGGGATAGAGTTGTAACATCCCTGTTTTGCTAAACCTTAATTAGGAAATGTTTGTGCATTCATGAGCATCATTTAAAATGCATTAAGAGAAATTTGCAAATAAATCAAAGTGGAAACCCTAGGTTTATGCAAGTCTTTCTCTATTTGAATGTGTTCAAATGTTTGAAAACCTCAAAACAAAAATATTTGAACTTTCAATTATTATTAGGAAAGCTACTAAATATTTTCCCTAAAGTTTCTAAGTTATTTTGGATCTCTAAAATGTTCCAAAATGCCAAAAATCTATTTTGTTCTAACCCTGTTTTAATTCTTCCCTTGAATCTCCAAAAAACCAGGGGGTTATGGGCAATTTTGGCCCTTGTCTTCTACCTACAGGCAAGCAGAGAGCTGCCTGGCAGTGCTCCGGCCATCGATCGGCCGCTGCGATGCGCGCCGCCGCTCGCCGCCCTCGGCGAGGGGATAAGACCTCCACGCCGACGCCTCCCCTCTCCCTTATCCTCTCTCACTCGCGCGCCTCCCTTCCTCTCTCTGTGAGCGCGCGCAGCAAACCCTAGCCCCGGCCGCCGCGTAGGCTCGCTGATTTAAGCCTTCCCGAGCTCCTCCGACGAGCCTGGGAGCTCTACCTCGCCAGCCCGAGCCTCCTCTCCAAAGGAATCGGCCGCGGGCGCCCCCAATCGCCGTCGGCGACCCCATCTTCCCCGCAGACGGCCGTCGCCTCCGACGACCATGGCGTCGCCGTCCGTCCGCCTCTGCCTCGTCTGAGCCTTCCGTCGCGCTCCTGGTGAGCATGCCGTTACCTCCGCGCTCCCCATTTCCCCCTGCAGCGCCCGGCCGACGCGCGGCTCCGTCCGCCGCCGCCGCAGCACCACGTCCGGCGCGTCTCCGGGACCATTTGCAGCTGGCTTCGCCTCCATTTGGTTCACCGTGACCTCCTGTGTCTAGCGCTCCTAGTCCTGCGTCCTGGCGCGCGTTCAATCGCGGAATCCGTGCTCGAACGGAGAGGGAGCTGCAGCAAATACGTTCAGTCAAAGAAAGAGAGAGCAACATAGCATCGTCCCTTTCAGTTTGCTAACCTGCTGGCAATATAATCCTTCTTTTTGGCTGGAGGTAGCTTATACTTGAGTGGTATCCATGTTTAATCCATGCACATACGGATCTCTGTACTGGAGTTGCACTGAATCCCCAATTCATGTGAGGAGCAAACCAATCTGAAACTGGTACAATAGGTTCAGTACTTGCATATTTATGACCACTGAAAATCCTTTCCGTGTTGTGCAAAAACATGGCCAACTGAACACTTTCTTTTCGAAATTTAACAACCAGCAGGTAGCTGTTAGTGCTCAGAGAGTCAGAGTAATAGATTCAGTACCGTTGTTCATGTTTTAGGAGAAGAGCTACAGCCGAAGATGCAGTTTAGCCTGATGTTTCAACTAGCTGTTTTATCTACGTTTTCAGTTTAAAAACTTCAGTACTTAACATCTAAACTCAGTTTTGCCTAACAAATTCGTGAGATCTGTTCAAACAGTTTACTGCGTGTCCTACTGTTTTCCGAATTTAAGGAAAAGTGCAACCTTATAAAATCAATAACAAATTCATTTAAAATCAGAAAAATGTGTATAATATATCAAAATCTTCAGAAAAATGAGATCTACACTTTAGTAGCACAATCATGCATGATTAAGCAACTTTGAACCTTGTCCTTAATAGAATAACTTAATCAACCCCTCTGAGGTTCCGGAACTACTAACCCTAGTTCACCGAAACCCAGTTAAATTGATGCTCTTGTCCTAGGGTTAGCTTTAGTACCTAATTAACATGTCATATCATCATACTTGAATGTGCATTGCATTATGCCATGTATTGAATGTTATTTCTCTCTTTCTAGTATTTGCTTCTTCGCGATCGATAGAGCAAATGCCGAGACGATGAAGATCGACAACGACGCAGATCAATGATTGTCCATCGACGAACAATTCAAGCATGGGATCTCCGAAGTTCCATATCTCTTTGTCAGGGACAAAGGCAAGCCCTAGCCTGGTTCATATATGCTTTCGAAATGCTTTTACTTCTGGATCCTACATTTTGCATACGATTCAACTGTCTTTTATCGATATGTATATCCTATCTATTGCATGTTCCACCCTTGTAGCCTCAAATCCATGATCCACTGCTCCTAGCATACCTAGGTTTGGCATGTGTGCATCGCTAGAGCCTTTATATCTTTATGCTTAGCCATGCTTAGTTTGTTACGCTACTACTCGGACTGGAGCCTTACAATGAAATGAAACTAGCATGACAGGTTGACGTGGTAAGTATAGAGATGAGTGTTAAACATGATTAAAGGCTCAGACGAAAGGCCACATTGGGATGTGGTGGGTTGTTTCGTTTCTGCCGACCCTAGGATGCGAGTTCTCGCCTCTTGAACCAAGACCGAGCGTACAACCACACGAGGCCCTATTATGGTACCCTCTCGACTCACTAACTTGCCTAGTAGATTCCATGAGTCACATAGTTTGCGTGTTATTTGGACATATGCATGGAAAACGTTTGTGAAAAGGTGCATAGCATACAGGTAGGTAAGCGTGGCCGTGGTGGCTGGGGTTAGAGTCCCTGGAGAAACCCACCTCGCCTCACATCGTTAAGGACCGACTTCGGGACTTGACCCGTTACGGCGGAACAATCCTTAGCGCGTGACTCATGGTCTCGGCGACAGCAAGGTAAAGGTCGTGGTCAACCACTCTCTGCCGGCTTTCCAAGGAAGAGAGCTAATGTCTGGCACTAAGAATCGGTTGGCACGTGTGGATAAAATTGTGCACCCCTGCAGGGTTAAATCTTTTCGAAAAGCCGTGTCCGCGGTTATGGACGACTTGGGAACGGACGTGGAGACCATAGAGAACCTGAACTTAATCGTAAAACTTGACAACCAATGTGTGTTTACGGACACCTTCTCCGGGTGTTGAGGGGGTGATCCGAGGATAGTGGTTCGAGATGATGAAGATTTGGTGGATACAATATGATGATCAGTAGAGCTAGAGATATCGCTCTCTTATCCCCTTTTAAAGGTTCTGAGTAGTCGAGTTTCTTCTCCCTCTTGTTTAACAAAGGAAAACGCTTTACGAAGCTCCACAGAAAGCCCGCATACCCGCTTTGCTAAAAGGTTGTACTAAGTCTTGCTGAGTCCCTGTACTCGGCTTTGCATGCTTTTGTTTCAGAGAAGTTGCTCCGACGATGGTGGTTTCTAGGTCGACATCGATGAGTAGCTTGGGGTTCCCAGGTGGCAGCCTGGAATCTATGGGCTGGGACGTCGCCGTTATGCTCCTGGCCTCTTAGGCCTTTTGCTATCTTGCTATGTCTAATAGCATAACTTCGCTTCCGTTGATGATGTATGTCAGGTCAGTGACCTCTGCTTGTAATGCTTTGGTTCTTCGCTCGTTATGAGCTTGTATTACTTCTTGAGTCGTAGAGTCACTGTTGTGTTACCGATTCTCTCACTGTAGTCTCTCGAGCTCTAGGTTAGGCTTATGTCGACGAAGATCTGGTATTTGTCTAACCCTCCCGAGGGTGCCACGAAAACCTTCAGAGACGCCGCGCCGCGAATCCCATCTCGGGGATTCAGGAGATCGCCTCGGCACCCTGCCGGAGAGGGGATTCATCTCCGAGGACTCTTCATCGCCATGATCGCCTCCGGAGTGATGAGTGAGTAGTTCACCCTGGACTATGGGTCCATAGCGTAGCTAGATGGTCGTCTTCTCCTTATGTGCTTCATTGTTGGATCTTGTGAGCTGCCTAACATGATCAAGATCATCTATATGTAATTCTATATGTTGTGTTTGTCGGGATCCGATGGATAGAGAATACTATGTTATGGTGATTATCAATCTATTGTTTATGTGTTGTTTAAGATCTTGCATGCTCTCCGTTATTAGTAGAGGCTCTGGCCAAGTTTGTACTCTTAACTCCAAGAGGGAGTATTTATGCTCGATAGTGGGTTCATGCCTTCATTGACACCTGGGACAGTGACAGAAAGTTCTAAGGTTGTGATGTGCTGTTGCCACTAGGGATAAAACATTGATTCTATGTCTAAGGATGTAGTTGTCGATTACATTACGCACCATACTTAATGCAATTGTCTGTTGCTTTGCAACTTAATACTGAAAGGGGTTCGGATGATAACCTGAAGGTGGACTTTTTAGGCATAGATGCAGTTGGATGGCGGTCTATGTACTTTGTCGGAATGCCCGGATTAAATCACACTATATTTATCATATCATGTATGTGCATTGTTATGCTCTTCTCTATTTGTCAATTGCCCGACTGTAATTTGTTCACCCAACATGCTTTTATCTTATGGGAGAGACACCTCTAGTGAACTGTGGACCCCGGTCCTATTCTTTACATAGCATACAATCTGCAATTGCTTTACTTGTTTTCTTGCAAACAATCATCTTCCACTCGATACGCTTAATCCTTTGTTCGCAAGCCGGTGAGATTGACAACCTCACTGTTTCGTTGGGGCAAAGTACTTTGGTTTTGTTGTGCAGATTCCACGTTGGCGCCGGAATCCCTGTTGTTGCGCCGCATCACATTTCGCCACCATCAACCTTCAACGTGCTTCTTGGCTCCTCTGGTTCGATTAAACCTTGGTTTCTTTCGAGGGAAAACTACCGTGCGCATCATACCTTCCTCTTGGGGTTCCCAACGGACGTGTACATTTACGCGCATCAAGCTCTTTTGGCGCGTTGCGGGAGATCAAGACACGCTGCAATGGGAGTCTCCACTTCTCAATCTCTTTACTTTGTTTTTGTCTTGCTTTATTTTATTTACTACTTTGTTTGCTGCACTAAAACAAAACACAAAAAAGTTAGTTGCTAGTTTTACTTTACTTATTGTCTTGTTCTCTATATCAAAAACACAAAAAATTAGTTACTCGCATTTACTTTATCTAGTTTGCTTTATTTTACTGTTGCTAAAATGAATACCCCTGAAAATACTAAGTTGTGTGACTTCACTAGTTAGGCTTAATGGAAAACATCTATGAGCTTTTTGTACTATTTCCTGAGTCAAGACATGAATGGTTTAATGCGAAAATTAAAAAACATATGGAACCTTATTTGCATGCTGGTAGTAATATTAGTATGAACGCTTTGAACACCATTGTTGATAATGATATAGAAAATTCTAAGCTTGGGGAGGTCGGTTTTGATGAAAATGATCTCTTTAGTTCTCCGGGTATTGAGGAGAAAGTTTATGATGATTATACTATGCCTCCTACACTTGATGAGAATAATAATGATAGCTACTTTGTTGAATTTGCTCCCACTACAACTAATAAAATTGATTATGCTTATGTGGAGAGTAATAATTTTATGCATAAGGCTCATGAAAAGAATGTTGTATGTGATAGTTATATTGTTGAGTTTGTTCATGATGCTACTGAAAGTTATTATGAGAGAGGGAAACATGGTTATATGCATCTTAATAATGTTAAGTTTCCCCTCTTTATGTTGAGAATCTTGAAATTGCGCTTGTGTTGCCTTCCTATGCTTGTCACTTTGTTCTTCATGAATTTATTTGTGTACAAGATTCCTTTTCATAGGAAGTGGGTTAGGCTTAAATGTGTTTTGAATTTGCTTCTTGATGCTCTCTTTTGCTTCAACTTTTATTTCTTGCGAGAGTATCATTGAAATTACTGAGCCCATCTTAATGGCTATAAAGAAAGAACTTCTTGGGAGATAACCCATGTATTTATTTTACTACAGCACTTTGTTTTATATTTGAGTCTTGGAAGTTGTTTACTACTGTAGCAACCTCTCCTTATCATGTTTTTGTGCCAAGTAAAGTCTCTATAGTAAGGTTCATACTAGATTTGGATTACTGCGCAGAGACAGATTTCTTTGCTGTCACGAATCTGGGCCTAATTCTCTGTAGGAAACTCAGAAAATTATGCCAATTTACGTGAGTGATCCTCAGATATGTACGCAACTTTAATTAGTTTTGAGTTTTTCCATTTGAGCAAGTCTGGTGCCATTTTAAAATTCGTCTTTACGAACTGTTCTGTTTTGACAGATTCTGCCTTTTATTTCGCATTGCCTCTTTTGCTATGTTGGATGAATTTCTTTGATCCATTAATGTCCAGTAGCTTTATGCAATGTCCAGAAGTGTAAAGAATGATTGTGTCACCTCTGAACATGTAAATTTTTATTGTGCACTAACCCTCTAATGAGTTTGCTTGAAGTTTGGTGTGAAGGAAGTTTTCAAGGATCAAGAGAGGAGTATGATATACTATGATCAAGAGGAGTGAAAGCTCTAAGCTTGGGGATGCCCCGTGGTTCACCCCTGCATATTCTAAGAAGACTCAAGCGTCTAAGCTTGGGGATGCCCAAGGCATCCCCTTCTTCATCGACAACATCATCAGGTTCCTCCCCTGAAACTATATTTTTATTCCGTCACATCTTATGCACTTTGCTTGGAGCGTCGATTTGCTTTAGTTTTGTTTTTGTTTGAATAAAATGGATCCTAGCATTCACTTTGTGGGAGAGAGACACGCTCCGCTGTTGCATATGGACAAATATGTCCTTAGGCTTTACTCATAATGTTCAAGCGAAGTTTCTTCTTCGTTAAATTGTTATATGGTTGGAATTGGAAAATGCTACATGTAGTAATTCTAAAATGTCTTGGATAATGTGATACTTGGCAATTGATGTGCTCATGTTTAAGCTCTTGCATCATATGCTTTGCACCCATTAATGAAGAAATACATAGAGCTTGCTAAAATTTGGTTTGCATATTTGGTTTCTCTAAAGTCTAGATAATATCTAGTATTGAGTTTTGAACAACAAGGAAGACGGTGTAGAGTCTTATAATGTTTATAATATGTCTTTTATGTGAGTTTTGCTGCACCGTTCATCCTTGTGTTTGTTTCAAATAACCTTGCTAGCCTAAACCTTGTATCGAGAGGGAATACTTCTCATGCATCCAAAATCCTTGAGCCAACTACTATGCCATTTGTGTCCACCATACCTACCTACTACATGGTATTTCTCCGCCATTCAAAGTAAATTGCTTGAGTGCTACCTTTAAAATTCCATCATTCGCCTTTGCAATATATAGCTCATGGGACAAAATAGCCTTAAAAACTATATCGTAGTATTGAATATGTACTTATGCACTTTATCTTTTATTAAGTTGCTTGTTGTGCGATAACCATGCTTGGGGAACGCCATCAACTATTGTTGAATATCATGTGAGTTGCTATGCATGTCCGTCTTGTCCGAAGGATCTATCACCTTAGTGGTTGGAGCATGCAAAATTGTTAGAGAAGAACATTGGCCGCTAACTAAAGCCATGAATCATGGTTGAAGTTTCAGTTTTGGACATATATCCTCAATCTCATATGAGAATAATAATCATTGCTACATGCTTATGCATTTAAGAGGAGTCCATTATTTGTTGTCCATGTTGTCCCGGTATGGATGTCTAAGTTGAGAATAATCAAAAGCGAGAAATCCAAAATGCGAGCATTCTCCTTAGACCTTTGTACGGGCGGCATGGAGGTACCCCTTTGTGACACTTGGTTGAAACATGGCATGCAAAGATCCGGTAGTCCAAGCTAAGTAGGACAAGGTGCGGGCACTATTAGTATACTATGCATGAGGCTTGCAACTTGTAAGATATAATTTACATAACTCATATGCTTTATTACTACCGTTGACAAAATTGTTTCATGTTTTCAAAATAAAAGCTCTAGCACAAATATAGAATCGATGCTTTCCTCTTTGAAGGACCATTCTTTTACTTTTACTTTTGAGTCAGTTTACCTATCTCCCTCCACCTAAGAAGCAAACATTTGTGTGAACTGTGCATTGATTCCTACATACTTGCATATTGCACTTGTTATATTACTTTATGTTGACAATATCCATGAGATATACATGTTATAAGTTGAAAGCAACCGCTGAAACTTAATCTTCCTTTGTGTTGCTTCAATACCTTTACTTTGATTTATTGCTTTATGAGTTAATTCTTATGCAAGACTTATTGATGCTTGTCTTGAAGTACTATTCATGAAAAGTCTTTGCTATATGATTCACTTGTTTACTCATGTCATTACTTTTGTTTTGATCGCCGCATTCATTACATATGTTTACAAATAGTATGATCAAGATTATGATGGCATGTCACTTCAGAAATTATCTTTGTTATCGTTTTACCTGCTCGGGACGAGCAGAACTTGGGGATGCTGATACGTCTCCGTATCGATAATTTCTTATGTTCCATGCTACTTTATTGATGATACCTACATGTTTTATTCACATTATATGTCGTATTTACGCATTTTCTGGAACTAACCTATTAACAAGATGCCGAAGAGCCGCTATTTTTCTGCTGTTTTTGGTTTCAAATCCTAGTAAAAATATTCTGAATTGGACGAAATCACCGCCCGGTCCTATTTTTGCACGGAGCTTCCGAAGACCGAAGAAGGAAGTGGGGCCACGAAGGCGCCGTCACCATAGGGCGGCGCGGCCCAGCCCTGGCCGCGCCGACCTATGGTGTGGGGCCTCGTGTGGCCCCCACGTTGCCCTTTCGCCTACTTAAAGCCTCCGTCGCGGTACCGAGAGCCACGATACGGAAAACCTTCCGGAGACGCCGCCGCCGCGAATCCCATCTCGGGGATTCAGGAGATCGCCTCCGGCACCCTGCCGGAGAGGGGATTCATCTCCGGAGGACTCTTCATCGCCATGATCGCCTCCGGAGTGATGAGTGAGTAGTTCACCCCTGGACTATGGGTCCATAGCGGTAGCTAGATGGTCGTCTTCTCCTTATGTGCTTCATTGTTGGATCTTGTGAGCTGCCTAACATGATCAAGATCATCTATATGTAATTCTATATGTTGTGTTTGTCGGGATCCGATGGATAGAGAATACTATGTTATGGTGATTATCAATCTATTGTTTATGTGTTGTTTAAGATCTTGCATGCTCTCCGTTATTAGTAGAGCTCGGCCAAGTTTGTACTCTTAACTCCAAGAGGGAGTATTTATGCTCGATAGTGGGTTCATGCCTTCATTGACACCTGGGACAGTGACAAAAAGTTCTAAGGTTGTGATGTCTGTTGCCACTAGGGATAAAACATTGATTCTATGTCTAAGGATGTAGTTGTCGATTACATTACGCACCATACTTAATGCAATTGTCTGTTGCTTTGCAACTTAATACTGAAAGGGGTTCGGATGATAACTTGAAGGTGGACTTTTTAGGCATAGATGCAGTTGGATGGCGGTCTATGTACTTTGTCGTAATGCCCAATTAAATCACACTATATTTATCATATCATGTATGTGCATTGTTATGCCCTTCTCTATTTGTCAATTGCCCCGACTGTAATTTGTTCACCCAACATGCTTTTATCTTATGGGAGAGACACCTCTAGTGAACTGTGGACCCCGGTCCTATTCTTTACATAGCATACAATCTACTGCAATTGTTCTTTATTGTTTTCTTGCAAACAATCATCTTCCACTCGATACGCTTAATCCTTTGTTACAACAAGCCGGTGAGATTGACAACCTCAACTTCGTTGGGGCAAAGTACTTTGGTTTTGTTGTGCAGATTCCACGTTGGCGCCGGAATCCCTGTTGTTGCGCCGCATCACATTTCGCCACCATCAACCTTCAACGTGCTTCTTGGCTCCTCCTGGTTCGATTAAACCTTGGTTTCTTTCGAGGAAAACTTGCCCTTTGTGCGCATCATACCTTCCTCTTGGGGTTCACAACGGACGTGTACATTTACGCGCATCAGCAGCCTGTCAACAAGATGCTGGTGGACACGGAGCGGCAGTCAACATTATGCCATACTCGTGCTACGTCGGTTGGGACGCTCTAGCTCGGATCTGATCAAGACCAACGTAACTCTGAGCGATTTCAACGGCCAAGCATCCAGCGCAAGGTGTTGAGCGTGGATCGACCATAGGGAGAAAAACCATCCCCTCGACGTTCTTCATTGTCGACGCAAGAGCACCTATGCTGTCCTAGGGAGAGATTGGATCACGCCAATTGTTGCATTCCATCCACGATGCACCAATGTTTAATACAGTGGGATGGAGATGAAGTAGAGGTCGTCCACGCAGATGACTCAGCCGAGATTTCAACGGCTGGCATGAACGTTTGGGAGACGGCAGGCCAAGAGCCACTCTCAGGCATCACTTTGGACGACTGCGAGCGCATCGACGTGACGAAAAACGGGGTGAGGCTGGTCTTATCCACCGGCCTGTCCGTGTAGCAAGAGCAAAATCTGTGGACGAACATGGCAAGGCCGGTCCTTGTGATCGGCCCCAAGAAATAAAAAGGGATAATCTCGTCTCAAGCATGTCACGTAGTTATACTGAAGCAAGACCAAGATATAAACCTTCATTGAGCAATTCAATCAACATGGAGGCCGACTCCACAATCGGCCAAAATTATCCTCACCATACGTTTTGCCCGTGTTCAATGTCGATCTAACGGGCGGCGGAAAGCAGGGATACAGGTTTCGTGGTGACAACCGGAAGAAGTCAACATTGGTCCCACGATCCGATGTTCAAGTACGTACCTTGGCTAACTACAGAGCCGATATCCGCAGTTAACAGATTCGGCTCGGGGGCACCTAATCAGATGAACATGTGCGATACAACATGTGCGATACAGTGAAATATTGGGGGATAGAAAAATCGACATTAAAAAAAAATTCATAATGTACGCCGATGCACTGCCATCGACTCTAGTACAAATTACACGGATCTACCAGCTGCGTGTTCAAGGTCGGTCTTCGTTCCTTCGAGGCCTTCGTCCTCAAGGGAGTGAACGATGAGAGCTTCCTCTTCAATGAGCTGTTTGTTGCCCGGACCTTCTCTTCAAGGACCTTCAACCCATTGCAAGTCGCCGTTCCAACGTCTATCGAGATGTGTCGTTTACGGCGTCAAGGCAGCTGTTGCTCATTAAGCCGTTGGCATTGGTCTGCAATATCGGCTTTCAACGGAAGAAGAGATGATCGGCTCTGGTGTTTCTGCTGTCGGTTTGGCCAAGTTGGCCACCTTCTCAACTACACTCGTAGAAGTTGCTAGGGCCAGAGTGGCGGATGGCATGGGTACCTCCTCGACTTCCCCATTGGAGGTGTCATCAATCTGCAAATGGAGAGGCTTGCGGTTCCTTGCGGGCTTTCTTGATGCATCGGCTCTCTGTGCGTAGGCTGCCCTGCCCCGCTCTAATGGGAGTTTGGGAAACGGCAGTAGAGGTTTGTAGAAGAACTACGAGTATGCCGCAGAAGCCTGGAAGGATGAATGAAATTAGCCAAAGCATGGGCGAAACTTACGTGCAAGCCTTCTTAAGCTGGAGTAAGGCTTTGGCGCCTCAGAGTCTTCCTAGCAGCTACTTTCCTCACCGCTGTTCTCGCATTGACTGAGGCTCGGGGGGCAGCTGACCTAGTAGACACTCTGCTTTTTGAAGCCGATTTAGGTGTCATCGGCTGACTCTGCATCACAACCTTCTTCAAAGGTGGTGAGATTTTGCAAAAGAGGACTACCGGAGCTGTTGGGAGGAACCTGAAAGGGGAGCCGTCCTCACCTATAGGGTCTGGACCGTCTTGTTGCTGCAAGGAGATGAAGGGACGTCATCGGCAAAACTATCTAACCTGAAGGGACTGGATTTTCAAAACAGCCGATGAACAGCCATCGGCTTTAGGGTTACGAAGTATTATGGTCAGATATTAAATTACAGTCTGAATTTGAAGAGTGCTTGGATGACTGTCTAAATTGGTATTTGAGTCTGGCTTCATGGGCGTTTGAGGCGAAAAGTCCGATACGTTGCTATCGGTTCTTGGTGCGGCAAATAGAAGACTTGAAGTTGGATAAATAGAGAGTCAAATTGGAAGAACAGTTCTTATTGATTCAAAGGAACGGCTTTACAAGAAAGACGATAGCTCTCAAAGGATCATCGATGCCTAATGCACTACTACTACTAGCCCTATGCTACTAGTCCTAGCCTAAGGTGTGCGCTGCATCGCCGGTTTGCCGTGTTGCCCGTCTTGCTGCGTCGGCGGGCTCCTCATCACAGCCGACCTTCGGCGGGGCCCCGTCTCTCTCGTCATCATCATCGTCGTCATCATCATTCGGCCGGTGGGCGCTTCATCGGCGGGTACTCGTCGGAGGAGGTGTCCTCCTCTACTTCTTCATCCTCCTCATCGGAAGAGATGTCTTCGCCCCAGAGAGCATCATCGACGTCCGCCTCCGAATCCCCATCAATGAGGAGATGAAGGTTGTCATCCCCATCGGTCAGGGATTCATCGTCCTCTGACCAAACGGAGAAGTCCCAGTCCGCCTCGTCCCATCGCTCCGGGGCGCGTATATCCTTCGGCGTCGACTCGCGGGAGGAGGAAGACCGGTAGGAGAGACCGGAGGAGGAAGAGGAGGAGGAGCCCATGGTGGAAGAAGGGTTTTTCGAGTACTACAGAGGAACAGAGGATGAGGAGGGGATGAAGAAGCAAACTGCTCGATACGGTTAAATAAAAGGGGTATAGTGGAGATTTAATGCCACTACGGTTTCCGAGGAAGTGATGTTAAAGCTATCAAATCTTGCAGAGAAGTTGATAAGGCAAGGCATCATGATGAAGGATCTGCGACGGTTCTGCTCTGCACGACATGACCCGACGAAGAAAATAAAGCAGAGTGATTTTGGAATTGTCATTTCCAAAACCAGGGGGCATGTGTTATCACCAGAATTTGACCGGATCGAGAGGTGGGCCGCGATTAAGATGGGCTTGAAGAATATAACTTGGAAGAAATACATGAATCGGCCTTGTACAAAGTTTGGGCTAGTTTGCACGTGTATCTCGTAAATATAGTAGGATACGTGTCGGTTAGATAGAATTTGGCTCGTGCACGGTTGGGATTACTCCCACGTTAGAAAGTCTACGGACTATAAATATGTATCTAGGGTTTAAGAAACAACAATCACGTTCATCACAAACCAATCTAGGCGCATCGCCAACCCCTTGTTTCGAGGGTTTCTTCCGGTAAGCATCATGCTGCCTAGATCGCATCTACGTCAGCGAACGTTTATTCGTTGTTCATGCGTTGCTCGTGCCGAAGCCTTGTTGATGGCGAGCAACGTAGTTATCATAGATGTGTTGGGTTAGCATTGTTCCGTCATGTGTTACATGCTTTCGTCCATGCAACCCTTGAGCTAGGCGCCCTTACACCTATCTTAGGTGTAAGGGCGGCCTCGCTTGATCATTATTTAGTAGATTCGATCCGTTATGATTGCTCCTTGTTCTTCAAGGATTAGTTTAATATGCATAGTTAGGCCTTGCAAGCGGGTTGAAGGATCCAGCGGCACGTAGGGTGTAGTTTGCTAGCCCTAGATGGATGTTCCGGGGATCAACTTCATGTTGGTTTTTAGGCCTTGTCTAGGGTCGGTTTATTATTACCGTGCGTGGCTGCCTCAATCACGAGTGGATGTTCCGATTATGTGGTGAAAACCCTAAATCGTCGTAGGTCGTTTTAGCTTTATATTGATCAGGACCACCATGTGATCGTATACCTCATACGGATCATGGGTGGATCGGCTCATTGAGCCGATTCACAGACAACCTGAGAGCCGATCGAGGCTCGTATTTAATGTTACGTGTATGCCATGGAAACTAGCGAGGCAAATCCATCACCTTCCGACCAGGTATAGGTCGAGGTGGCACCATGCTACCGCATCGGACGTCGTCTTGGGAGTTTTGGGCCGTCGCTCGAGGACCGGACCTTGTGATCTTAGCCTCCCACGGCTCTCTTTGTGTTGCCCGTGCGCTCGCCGGTGGGTTTCTGACCGCAACAGCTAGTCAAACTAACAGCATGTGTGATATCGGTCTCGTACAGAGCATGGCATACATGATAGAGCCTGCAGAGGCATGGGGATCTTGTTCATCCTTTCTCTTTCCTGGTAGCGACTTTGAGTTTTACTCAAGGTCTTACTGCAACATGGGCAAGAACCCTTTCTTGCTTTCATCCATTCTAAACTTCTTTAGAACTTTGTCCAGATATGTACTTTGTGAAAGTCCTATTAAGCGTCTAGATTTGTCTCTATAAATCTTGATGCCTAAAATGTATACTACTTCGCCAAGGTCCTTCATTGAAAAACACTTATTCAAATAGCCTTTGACACTTTCAAGAAGTTCTACATCATTCTCAATCAACAATATGTCATCCACATAGAGTACTAGGAATGCTACAGAGCTCTCACTCACTTTCTTGTAAATACAAGCTTCTCCAAAAGTTTGTATAAATCCAAAGTCTTTGATCACCTTATCAAAGCGTCGGTTCCAGCTCCGGGATGCTTGCTTCAGTCCATAAATGGAGCGTTGAAGTTTTCATACCTTGTCAGCATCTTTAGGATCGACAAAATCCTTGGGTTGTACCGTATACAACTCTTCATCAATGTCACCATTAAGGAACACCGTTTTGACATCCATTTGCCAAATTTCATAATCGAACAATGCAGGGATTGCCAACAATATCCTCACAGACTTTAGCTTCGCTACAGGTGAGAAAGTCTCATCGTTGTCAACTCCTTGAATTTGTCGGAACCCTTTCGACAAGTCGAGCTTTATAGACAATAATATTACCATCAGCATCTGTTTTTCTTTTGAAAATCCATTTGTTCTCAACAGCCTTGCGGCCATCAGGTAGGTCCACCAAATTCCATACTTGGTTTTCATACATGGATCCCATTTAGGATTTCATGGCTTCTTGCCATTTGTTGGAATCTAGGCTCATCATTGCTTCCTCATACGTTGCAGGGTCGTCATTGTTGTCAACCAACATGACATTTAAGGCGGGGTCTTACCAATCAGGAGTGGTACGAACCCTCGTGAATGGATCGTAGCGAACAAGAGGGGGGGTGAATGGTTGCTACGTCAAGTTTTAGTCTTTTTCAATTTTAGCGGTGCGGAAGGTAAAGGTGATTGCTTTAGTGGTGTTGGTGTTCCTACAATGATCCTAGAACAAGTGCAACAAGCAAAGGAACAAGCAAGATAGTAAGAGTAAGGAGCGGGACAACCGGATGGCGCGGCGAGGCGAGGTTTGTTTCCCGCAGTTCCTCTCACAAAAGAGAGTACATCTGCGTTGAGGAGGTGCTAGCCTCACACAAGAGACTAGGCGGCCACACCACGAAGGAAGGCCTCACCTTCTTCCTCAAGAGAGCTCCACAAAGGGGCTCCCCCTTCTCCACTAAGACACCGGTCGAGGCGGTGATTCCTTCACAAGGTTGGGGCGAGCTCCACACCACAAGGAGGCTCCCAACAACCTATGGGGCTAGCACAACACCAAGCTAGCCTCCATAGGTGCACTTTCTCCAAGATCCCACCATAGGAACCCTAACACCAAGATCCACTAAGGAGTAGCATGTATTGGTGAAATCTCTCTTGGTAGAACTATAGATCGGGGTCTCCTCCACCACTCCTCAAAATTTGGGCAAGATTGGTTGGATGGTTGGGGAGATCCTCAAGGATTTAGCTCAACAATGGAGGAGGAGAGAGAGAGAGAGAGATAAAAACGAGTTGGGGAAGAAGGG
Organism: Lolium multiflorum; assembly: GCA_030979885.1. Lineage (NCBI taxonomy): Eukaryota > Viridiplantae > Streptophyta > Magnoliopsida > Poales > Poaceae > Lolium > Lolium multiflorum. The sequence goes on from CM061753.1 coordinate 252,953,386, forward strand.
CCCTTAAATAGGCTCCTCCAAATCCAACCGTTATGTCCAGTTTTTGCCTAAGTGTACTACCGCTTGGGTAGCGGTACTACCGCTCGAGTTCAAAATCCCACGAGATCTAGTCCACATGGACACGAGCGGGTACTACCGCTCGCGGTACCTTCGAGGTACCGCAATAGGTCCAAACCTTCTGGACCTGCGGTACCAGCGAGCTGAAAGCGTACTCCGTAACTAGTTACTGATCTGGGCATTATCATCGGTACTACCGCCTCAGACCGGAGGCAGAAGTAACTCATCTTGTGGGTCAAATTCAGCGCGAACGACGGTACGTCGGCGATATAGGGATAGCGGTACTACCGCTACTAGTACCGGATGCAGCAAGCGGTTTCTCCCCTTTTCTCTCAGACCATGTCACCTGCTCCACACAAAACAGAAAGCCTATAAACTACGCAGTCCCTCCGATCTTGACGTGTCCAGTGAGGTCACCGTGCACTTAAATCTAACAATGATACTCAAGGCACACGGTGAGATTACTCAAGTGTTGTCATCAAACACACAAAACACGGGGTTTAGACTTTGCCCTTTCAATCTCCCCCTTTTTGGTGTTTGATGACAACACAAAACTTTTCAAAAGCATATGATATTATGATGAGATTCTTAGATTTGCAAAAGCTCGACGGAGCTCCCCCTAAACGTGTGCATATTTTGAATATGTATTTGAATACAAATACACACGTCCTAGAGGCATAACTCCCCCTAGATTTTACAAACCAAGCACATATGCAACAAGGATACAAGATCATGTTCAAATAACATATGCGCAATATGGAGGCAACACAAGATCATGCAAGGAGTTTTGGGTGAAGTTATCATACCTTTGCCTTGAGAATACCCAAACTCACCATAAGGTGCCTCCAAAGAGTTGATGTAGCCACAAGAAGAGATAAATAAAAGGCTACAAACAACAAAGGTCCCCATCCATCCGAATAGAACTTCTCCCCCTTTGGCATCGGAACACCAAAAAGGAGGGTAAGGGAACTATAAGGATGGTAAGAGAGAACATACAACCAAGCTTCAAAAACCAAAAGGAAAACAAAGCTTGAGTGAGACTCTCCAAGAACATGGAGAAAAAAAGACAACAAAGAAAGAGAAGGACAAAAAAAAGAAAGTCACAAGGAAACACAAAGAACCGAAAAACTCCTCATGGAGGTTGGTGGCAAGCCACCGTGTAAAGTATAGTAGTGTGAGGTCGCGTAGATGTATCTAGGACTCACGACTACAACTCAACATGAAGCTCATTAGTCACTTATTTGACAAATAGCATATGTTTTGGATTTCTTTATGCATTATGGGGGGAGGGATAGCTCAATAATTTAAACCGCACTCCCCCTATGTTCATGCGTGCCTTTCATCTAGATATATAGTTTGAGAGTGGTATGTGCGCACGACGGTCAAGCAAAGTTCGATGGATCAATGATATTTAGCTCATGCCTCAACTCAATGAAACGCTTCTCGTCCAAGGGCTTCGTGAAGATGTCCGCCAATTGCTCCTTGGTGCCAATGAAGGATAGAACAATATCTCCGCGTGCAATGTGGTCCCGGATGAAGTGGTTCCTTATCTCAATGTGCTTCGTCTTGCCATGAAGAACCGGATTGTAGGCGATCTTGATTGCGCTCTCATTGTCACACAAAAGAGGCACCTTGCTATACTCGAGTCCATAATCCCGCAAGGTTTGCCTCATCCACAAGATTTGAGCACAACTACTTGCCGCGGCAACATACTCGGCTTCCGCGGTGGAGACGGAGACACAATTTTGCTTCTTCGAGGACCAACACACCAAGGATCTTCCAAGAAAGTGACAAGCTCCGGATGTAGACTTCCTATCAACCTTGTCGCCCGCCCAATCGGAGTCGGTGAAGCCAACCAAAGCAAAGTCCGTGTCCCTTGGGTACCATAGTCCGAAGTGTGGGGTATCAACTAAATATCGAAAGATCCTTTTGACCGCCACAACGTGGCTTTCCTTCGGACTTGCTTGAAACCGTGCACACATACCAACGCTTAACATTATATCCGGGCGAGAGGCACAAAGGTAAAGAAGCGAACCTATCATCGAACGGTAGAGCTTGGGATCCACCGCCTTGCCGGTCTCGTCAAGAGAGAGTTGACACTTGAGATGCATTGGAGTTCCAATCCCCTTGGCGTCCTTCATGTCGAAGCGCTTGAGCATGTCTTGGAGATACTTTGCTTGATTGATGAAGGTGCCTTGTCCCATTTGCTTGATCTCAAACCCAAGGAAGTACTTGAGTTCACCCATCATTGACATCTCAAACCTATTAGTCATCAACTTAGCAAACTCATCATTAAACTTTGAGTTAGTCGAGCCAAAAATGATGTCATCTACATAGAGTTGGCATACGAAAAGCTCCCCATTGACTTTCTTAGTAAAAAGAGTGGGATCGATTTTCCCCACTTCGAAACCACGGTCTTCAAGCAACTCCTTTAGATGCTCATACCAAGCTCTAGGAGCTTGTTTGAGTCCATATAGGGCCTTTTTGAGCTTGAAGACATGGTCCGGGAAATGGGGGTCCTCGAATCCCGGGGGTTGCTTCACATACACCTCCTCATGTAGAGGACCATTAAGAAAAGCACTCTTAACATCCATTTGTTGCAACTTGAAGCCATGATGAGAGGCAAAGGCCAAAAGGATACGGATGGACTCAAGCCTTGCAACGGGTGCAAAGGTTTCACCAAAGTCCACGCCTTCAACTTGAGAATAGCCTTGTGCCACCAATCTTGCTTTGTTGCGGATGACGATGCCATGTTCATCTTGCTTGTTCTTGAAGACCCATTTGGTGCCGATAACATTGCGGCAATGATCGGGTCGCTTCATGAGAGTCCATACATCATTCCTCTTGAAGTTGTTGAGTTCCTCTTGCATTGCAATCACCCAATCGGGATCTTCAAGGGCATCATTAACCTTGAGAGGTTCCACCATAGAGACAAAGGTGTGGTGCTCACAAAAGTTTGCTAGTTGCCTCCGGGTGGTTACTTTGCTCTTTAGATCACCAATGACATTACGCAAGGAATGGGACTTGAGGCGCAAGTGTCTTGTAGTAGGATCTTCACGGCGAGTATCGGCTATAGGAGTAGATTCTTGTGGGTCCTCATGGCTTTCATCACGGTTTAGGTCCTCGCCTTGACCTTCATTGTTGTTGAAGTGGGCATCATCATCATCATCATCATGAGATCCGGATGACTCGGGGGTACTAGGAATGGTATTGTCCATATAGATCATCCCCGAACCATTCGGAGAAGAACTTGAAGCTTGGCCTTGGTCACTTGATGTTGGTTGTTGTGGTAGATGAGCTTGCGGTAGATGTTGTTCTTGAGCTTGATGAGTCGAGCTTGTACTTGATTGTTGTTGTAGTTGTTGAGGTTGAACTTGAGGTTGTTGTAGAGGTTGGCTTGCATTTGTAAGATCAACGGAAGAAGCTTGGCCTTGTGGTGTAGATGGCTCCACTTGGGTGGAACTTGGTCCTTCCCCGGTACACATAGAAGGTAGCTCTTGAGGTCGGCGTTGCCCTATCCATCTTTCCTAGGGGGAGGCCCATGGAAGGCACTTGGAGGCAAGGCGGGCCACTTGGTGCACCAGAAGATTCCTTGGCAAGCAAGACAAGGAAGCAGCCGAACAAGGAAAGATTAGATCTAAAACTACTGTAAACCTAGTCGTACTCGGTTAGACCTCTTGAGACCTGGCCTCCTATATAAAGGCCAGGAGGAGGGGCTGCCGGGGACAACGATCTTAGCAATCTTAGCCACCAAAAGCTTAGAGCTAGGTCACCATAGCACTTAACCATCTCGACGAGATCTCAGCCGAACTATTCGGCACCCCATTGTAACCCAATATCTTCATAATTAAGAACAGACAGGCAGGACGTAAGGGTTTTACCTCATCGAGGGCCCCGAACCTGGGTAAATCGCTCCCGCTTGTCTGTGAACCGATGTCTCGTGTCGGTGATGCGCGTAGATGTACACGTCCGTTGGGAACCCCAGAGAGGAGATGATGCGCACGGTGGCAAGTTTTCCCTCGATATGAAACCAAGGTTTAATCGAACCGGTAGGAGCCAAGAAGCACGTTGAAGGTTGATGGTCGCGAAATGTGATGCGGCGCAACACCAGGGATTCCGGCGCCAACTAGGAACCTGCACAACACAACCCAAGTACTTTGCCCCAACGAAGCAGTGAGGTTGTCAATCTCACCGGCTTGCTGTAACAAAGGATTAAACGTATCGAGTGGAAGATGTTTGCAAAGAAAACAGTAAAACAAGTAGATTGTATCTTGTGGTAAAGAATAGGACCAGGGGTCCACGGTTCACTAAGTGTCTCTCCCATAAGATAAAAGCATGTTGGGTGAACAAATTACAGTCGGGCAATTGACAAATAGAGAAAGGCATAATAATGCATATACATGACATGATAAATATAGTGAGATTTAATCGGGCATTACGACAAAGAACATAGACAGCCATCCAACTGCATCTATGCCTAAAAAGTCCACCTTCAGGTTATCGTCCGAACCCCCTCCAGTATTAAGTTGCAAAGCAACAGACAATTACATTAAGTATTGTGCGTAATGTAATCAATAACTACATCCTTAGACATAGCATCAATGTTTTATCCCTAGTGGCAACAGCACATCACAACCTTAGAACTTTTCGTCACTGTCCCAGGTATCAATGAAGGCATGAACCCACTATCGAGCATAATTACTCCCTCTTGGAGTTAAGAGTAAAAACTTGAGAGCCTCTACTAATAACGGAGAGCATGCAAGATCATAAACAACACATGAACAATAGATTGATAATCACCATAATCATAGTACTCTCTATCCATCGGATCCCGACAAACACAACATATAGAATTACATATAGATGATCTTGATCATGTTAGGCAGCTCACAAGATCTAACAATGAAGCACAACAAGGAGAAGACGACCATCTAGCTACTGCTATGGACCCATGGTCCAGGGGTGAACTACTCACTCATCACTCCGGAGGCGATCATGGCGATGAAGAGTCCTCGGAGATGAATCCCCTCTCCGGCAGGGTGGAGGCGATCTCCTGAATCCCCGAGATGGGATTCGCGGCGGCGTCCTGCCAGGTTTTCCGTATCGTGGCTCTCGATACTGGGGGTTTCGCGACGGAGGCTTTAAGTAGGCGGAAGGTCAACGCGAGGGGGCCACACGAGGCCCGGGGATAGGTCGCGCGGCCGGGGCTGGGCCGCCGGCCACCCTGGCTGCCTCGTGGCCCCACTCGTTAGGTCTTCGGTCTTAAGGAAGCTTCGTGCAAAAATAAGACCCTGGGCGAAAGTTTCGTCCAATTCCGAGAATATTTCTTTACTAGGATTTCTGAAACCAAAAACAGAAAACAGGCTCTTGGCATCTTGTTAATAGGTTAGTTCCGAAAATGCATAAATATGACATATAATGTGCATAAAACATGTAGGTATCATCAATAAAGTAGCATGGAACATAAGAAATTATCGATACGTTGGAGACGTATCAGCATCCCCAAGCTTAGTTCTGCTCGTCCCGAGCAGGTAAAACGATAACAAAGATAATTTCTGAAGTGACATGCCATCATAATCTTGATCATACTATTTGTAAACATATGTAATGAATGCAGCGATCAAAGCAAAGGTAATGACATGAGTAAACAACTGAATCATATAGCAAAGACTTTTCATGAATAGTACTTCAAGACAAGCATCAATAAGTCTTGCATAAGAGTTAACTCATAAAGCAATAAATCAAAGTAAAGGTGTTGAAGCAACACATAAGAAGATTAAGTTTCAGCGGTTGCTTTCAACTTGTAACATGTATATCTCATGGATATTGTCAACATAAAGTAATATAACAAGTGCAATATGCAAGTATGTAGGAATCAATGCACAGTTCACACAAGTGTTTGCTTCTTAAGGTGGAAGGAGATAGGTAAACTGACTCAACAATAAAAGTAAAAAGAATGGTCCTTCGCAGAGGAAAGCATCGATTGCTGTATTTGTGCTAGAGCTTTTATTTTGAAAACATGAAACAATTTTGTCAACGGTAGTAATAAAGCATATGAGTTATGAAAATTATATCTTACAAGTTGCAAGCCTCACGCATAGTATACTAATAGTGCCCGCACCTTGTCCTACTTAACTTGGACTACCGGGTCTTCGCATGCCATGTTTCAACCAAGTGTCACAAAGGGGTACCTCCATGCCGCCTGTACAAAGGTCCAAGGAGAATGCTCGCATTTCGGATTTCTCGCTTTTGATTATTCTCAACTTAGACATCCATACCGGGACAACATGGACAACAGATAATGGACTCCTCTTTAATGCATAAGCATGTAGCAAAGTTATTATTCTCATATGAGATTGAGGATATATGTCCAAAACTGAAACTTCCACCATGATTCATGGCTTTAGTTAGCGGCCCAATGTTCTTCTCTAACAATTTTGCATGCTCCAACCACTAAAATGATAGACCTTCAGACAAGACGGACATGCATAGCAACTCACATGATATTCAACAATAGTTGATGGCGTTCCCCAGAAACATGGTTATCGCACAACAAGCAACTTAATAAAATATAAAGTGCATAAGTACATATTCAATACTACGATAGTTTTTAAGGCTATTTTGTCCCATGAGCTATGTATTGCAAAGGTGAATGATGGAATTTTAAAGGTAGCACTCAAGCAATTTACTTTGGAATGGCGGGTAAATACCATGTAGTAGGTAGGTATGGTGGACACAAATGGCATAGTGGTTGGCTCAAGGATTTTGGATGCATGAGAAGTATTCCCTCTCGATACAAGGTTTAGGCTAGCAAGGTTATTTGAAGCAAACTCAAGGATGAACAAGTGCAGCAAGACTCACATAAAAGACATATTGTAAACATTATAAGACTCTACACTGTCTTCCTTGTCGTTCAAAACTCAATACTAGATATTATCTAGACCTTAGAGAAACCAAATATGCAAATCAAATTTTAGCAAGCTCTATGTATTTCTTCATTAATGGGTGCAAAGCATATGATGCAAGAGCTTAAACATGAGCACAACAATTGCCAAGTATCACATTATCCAAGACATTTTAGAATTACTACATGTAGCATTTTCCAATTCCAACCATATAACAATTTAACGAAGAAGAAACTTCGCCTTGAACATTATGAGTAAAGCCTAAGGACACATGTGTCCATATGCAACAGCGGAGCGTGTCTCTCTCCCACAAAGTGAATGCTAGGATCCATCTTATTCAAACAAAAACAAAAACGAAAACAAACCGACGCTCCAAGTAAAGAACACCAGATGTGACTGAATAAAAATATAGTTTCAGGGGAGGAACCTGATGATGTTGTCGATGAAGAAGGGGATGCCTTGGGCATCCCCAAGCTTAAACAGCTTGAGTCTTCTTAAAATATGCAGGGATGAACCACGGGGGCATCCCCAAGCTTAAAGCTTTCACTCCTCTTGATCTTAGTATATCATTCTCCTCTCTTGACCCTTGAAAACTTCCTTCACACCAAACTTCAAGCAAACTCATTAGAGGGTTAGTGCATCATTAATAATTCACACATTCAGAGGTGACACAATCATTCTTTTCACTTCTGGACATTGCATAATGCTACTGGACATTAATGGATCAAAGAAATAAATCCAAAATAGCAAAAGAGGCAATGCGAAATAAAAGGCAGAATCTGTCAAAAACAGAACAGTCCGTAAAGACGAATTTATAAATGGCACCAGACTTGCTCAAATGGAAAAACTCAAAACTAATGAAAGTTGCGTACATATCTGAGGATCACGCTCGTAAATTGGCAGATTTTTTCGAATTTTCTACAGGGAATTATGCCCAGATTCGTGACAGACAGCAATGCTGTTTCTGTGCAGCGATCCCAAATATAACATCAACTTTGACATAGAAACTTTACTTGGCACAAAAACATGATAAGGAGAGGTTGCTACAGTAGTAAACAACTCAAGACTCAATAAAACAAAAAAATTGCTGTAGGTAAAAACATGGGTTGTCTCCCATAAGCGCTTTTCTTTAACGCCTTTCAGCTAGGCGAGAAAGTGCAAATCAAGTATTATCGAGAGTAGAAGCATCAACATCATAGCTTGTTCTAATAATAGAATCAAAAGGCAACTTCATTCTCTTTCTAGGGAAGTGTTCCATACCTTTCTTGAGAGGAAATTGATATTTAATATTACCTTCCCTCATATCAATAACAGCACCAACAGTTCGAAGAAAAGGTCTTCCCAACACAATTGGACAAGATGCATTGCATTCGATATCCAAGACAACAAAATCAACGGGGACAAGGTTATTGTTAACCGTAATATGCACATTATCAATCCTCCCCAAAGGTTTCTTTTTAACATTATCGGCGAGATTAACATCCAAATAACAATTCTTTAATGGTGGCAAGTCAAGCATATCATAAATCTTTTTAGGCATAACAGAAATACTTGCACCAAGATCACATAAGGCATTACATTCAAAGTCATTGAATTTCATTTTAATGATGGGCTCCCAACCATCTTCTAACTTTCTAGGAATAGAAGTTTCAAGTTTTAGTTTCTCTTCTCTAGCTTTTATGAGAGCATTTGTAATATGTTTTGTAAAGGCTAAATTTATAGCACTAGCATTAGGACTTTTAGCAAGTTTTTGTAAGAACTTTATAACTTCAGAGATGTGACAATCATCAAAATCTAAATCATTATGAGCTACAGCAATGGGATCATTGTTCCCAAGGTTGGAAAAAATTTCAGCAGTTTTATCACAAGCAGTTTCAGTTTTAGCAATTTCAGGCAGTTTTGTACGCTTTGCACTAGGAGTAGAAACATTGCCAACACCAATTATTTTACCATTGATAGTAGGAGGTGCAGCAACATGTGAAGAATTAGCATTACTAGTGGTGGTAATAGTCCAAACTTTAGCTACATTATTCTCTTTAGCTAGTTTTTCATTTTCTTCTCTATCCCACCTAGCACGCAACTCAGCCATTAATCTTATATTCTCATTAATTCTAACTTGGATGGCATTTGCTGTAGTAGTAATCTTATTATCAAGATCATTATTAGGCATAACTTTCAACTTTAAAAGATTAACATCAGAGGCAAGCCTATCAACTCTAGAAGCGATAGTATCAATTTTATCAAGCTTTTCCTCAACAGATTTGTTAAAAGGTTTGTGTACTAATAAATTCTTTAAGCATGGCTTCAAGACCAGAGGGTACACTTCTATTATTGTTGTAAGAATTCCCATAAGAATTACCATAACCATTACCATTAGCAGAAGGATATGGCCTATAGTTATTACCAGAGTTGTTCCTATAAGCATTGTTGTTGAAATTATTATTTTTAATGAAATTCACATCAACATTTTCTTCTTGAGCAACCAATGAAGCTAAAGGAACATTATTTGGATCAACATTAGATCTACCATTCACAAGCATAGACATAATCACATCAATCTTATCATTCAAGGAAGAGGTTTCTTCAACAGAATTTACCTTCTTACCTTGTGGAGCTCTTTCCGTGTGCCATTCAGAGTAATTTATCATCATATCATCAAGAAGTTTTGTAGCCGCCCCCAATGTGATGGACATAAAGGTACCTCCAGCAGCTGAATCCAATAAATTCCGCGAAGAAAAATTTAGTCCTGCATAGAAGGTTTGGATGATCATCCAAGTAGTCAGTCCATGGGTTGGGCAATTCTTTACCAAAGTTTTCATTCTCTCCCAAGCTTGAGCAACATGTTCAGTATCTAATTGTTTAAAATTCATTATGCTACTTCTCAAAGAAATAATTTTAGCGGGAGGATAATATCTACCAATAAAAGCATCCTTGCATTTAGTCCATGAATCAATACTATTCTTAGGCAAAGATAGCAACCAATCTTTAGCTCTTCCTCTTAATGAGAAAGGAAACACTTTCAGTTTAATAATATCACCATCTACATCTTTATACTTTTGCATTTCACAAAGTTCAACAAAATTATTGAGATGGGCAGCAGCATCATCAGAACTAGCACCAGAAAATTGTTCTCTCATGACTAGATTTAGTAAAGCAGGTTTAATTTCAAAGAATTCTGCTGTAGTAGCAGGTGGAGCAATAGGTGTGCATAGGAAATCATTATTATTTGCATTTGTGAAGTCACACAACTTAGTATTTTCAGGGTTGGCCATTTTAGCAAGAGTAAATAAAGCAAACTAGATAAAGTAAATGCGAGTAACTAATTTTTTTGTGTTTCGATATAGAGAGCAAGACGTAAATAAAGTAAAACTAGCAACTAATTTTTGTGTTTTGATTTAGTGCAGCAAACAAAGTAGTAAATAAAATTAAGCAAGACAAAAACAAAGTAAAGAGATTGAGAAGTGGAGACTCCCCTTGCAGCGTGTCTTGATCTCCCCGGCAACGGCGCCAGAAAAAGTGCTTGATGCGCGTAGATGTACACGTCCGTTGGGAACCCCAAGAGGAAGGTATGATGCGCACAGTGGCAAGTTTTCCCTCAGTATGAAACCAAGGTTTAATCGAACCAGTAGGAGCCAGAAGCACGTTGAAGGTTGATGGTCGCGAAATGTGATGCGGCGCAACACCGGGGATTCCGGCGCCAACTAGGAACCTGCACAACACAACCAAAGTACTTTGCCCCAACGAAACGTGAGGTTGTCAATCTCACCGGCTTGCTGTAACAAAGGATTAAACGTATCGAGTGGAAGATGTTTGCAAAGAAAACAGTAAAACAAGTAGATTGTATGCTATGGAAAGAATAGGACCGGGGTCCACAGTTCACTAGAAGTGTCTCTCCCATAAGATAAAAGCATGTTGGGTGAACAAATTACAGTCGGGCAATTGACAAATAGAGAAAGGCATAATAATGCATATACATGACATGATAAATATAGTGAGATTTAATTGGGCATTACGACAAAGAACATAGACCGCCATCCACTGCATCTATGCCTAAAAAGTCCACCTTCGAGTTATCGTCCGAACCCCTCCAGTATTAAGTTGCAAAGCAACGGACAATTGCATTAAGTATTGTGCGTAATGTAATCAATAACTACATCCTTAGACATAGCATCAATGTTTTATCCCTAGTGTCAATAGCACATCACAACCTTAGAACTTTCTGTCACAGGTATCAATGAAGGCATGAACCCACTATCGAGCATAATTACTCCCTCTTGGAGTTAAGAGTAAAAACTTGGCCAGAGCCTCTACTAATAACGGAGAGCATGCAAGATCATAAACAACACATGAACAATAGATTGATAATCACCATAATCATAGTACTCTCTATCCATCGGATCCCGACAAACACAACATATAGAATTACATATAGATGATCTTGATCATGTTAGGCAGCTCACAAGATCTAACAATGAAGCACAACAAGGAGAAGACGATCTAGCTACTGCTATGGACCCATGGTCCAGGGGTGAACTACTCACTCATCACTCGGAGGCGATCATGGCGATGAAGAGTCCTCCGGGAGATGAATCCCTCTCCGGCCGGTGCGGCGATCTCAGAATCCCCGAGATGGGATTAGCGGCGGCGGCGTCTGCAAGGTTTTCCGTATCGTGGCTCTCGTACTGGGGGTTTCGCGACGGAGGCTTTAAGTAGGCGGAAGGTCACGCGGGGGCCACACGAGGGCCCGGGGGATAGGTCGGCGCGGCCAGGGCACAGGGCGCACCCCTGGCTGCCTCGTGGCCCCACTTCGTTAGGTCTTCGGTCTTCTGGAAGCTTCGTGCAAAAATAAGACCCGGGCGAAAGTTTCGTCCAATTCCGAAGAATATTTCTTTACTAGGATTTCTGAAACCAAAAACAGAAAACAGCAACCGGCTCTTCGGCATCTTGTTAATAGGTTAGTTCAGAAAATGCATAAATATGACATATAATGTGCATAAAACATGTAGGTATCATCAATAAAGTAGCATGGAACATAAGAAATTATCGATACGTTGGAGACGTATCAGTCGGCTGCGGGATTCCGTCAACCCTAAGCCCCAATCGGAGGGCATTGCCGAGTACCCTCGACAATTGGCGTCGTCTGTGGGAAGCCTGTCGGCACCAGGCAAGTCATCGGCAGTACCAGTCACGTCCGCGGCGTTCTTACTCGAATCACCGACGCCAGCAGAACCAAGAGATTCAATCCGTTGCGGGTCCTTCGAGTTCGTACCGCACCGCGAAGCACTTCACCCGATCCCTGCGAGATCATCTCACGACATGGATGCTACTTTCGGTGGTGTCCACTTCATCATCGACTCCGGAGGTTTTCTTCGCCTCCCTAGGGACGGCGCATCCGACCTGAAGGCCACGGCTTCAGAAGGCGTTCCTCCAACAGCAACCCCAAAAGTTCCACCCAGGAGCATACAAGAGAGCAACCGAGGAAGCTTCGACGTCATGGCAGGACAGAGGAAAAGACGAAGGGCCTCGCACCGCGAGGAGGAAGGACGAACAGCAGCTCACCTTCGTCAGCTCGAACTGTTGGAGATATGCCCAAGAGGCAATAATAAAAGTAGTTATTATATATATCTTTATGTTTATGATAAATGTTTATATACCATGCTATAATTTTATTAACCGAAACATTAGTACATGTGTGATATGTAGACAACAAGAAGTCCCTAGTATGCCTCTTAAACTAGCTTGTTGATTAATGGATGATTAGTTTCATAATCATGAACATTGGATGTTATTAATAACAAGGTTATATCATTATATGAATGATGTAATGGACACACCCAATTAAGCGTAGCATAAGATCTCGTCATTAAGTTATTTGCTATAAGCTTTCGATACATAGTTACCTAGTCCTTATGACCATGAGATCATGTAAATCACTTATACCGGAAAGGTACTTTGATTACACCAAACGCCACTGCGTAAATGGGTGGTTATAAAGGTGGGATTAAGTATCCGGAAAGTATGAGTTGAGGCATATGGATCAACGGTGGGATTTGTCCATCCCGATGACGGATAGATATACTCTGGGCCCTCTCGGTGGAATGTCGTCTAATGTCTTGCAAGCATATGAATAAGTTCATAAGAGACCACATACCACGGTACGAGTAAAGAGTACTTGTCAGGAGACGAGGTTGAACAAGGTATAGAGTGATACCGAAGATCAAACCTCGGACAAGTAAAATATCGCGTGACAAAGGGAATTGGTATTGTATGTGAATGGTTCATTCGATCACTAAAGTCATCGTTGAATATGTGGGAGCCATTATGGATCTCCAGATCCCGCTATTGGTTATTGGTCGGAGTGAGTACTCAACCATGTCCGCATAGTTCGCGAACCGTAGGGTGACACACTTAAAGTTGGATGTTGAAATGGTAGAACTTGAATATGGAATGGAGTTCAAATATTTGTTCGGAGTCCCGGATGAGATCCCGGACATCACGAGGAGTTCCGGAATGGTCCGGAGAATAAGATTCATATATAGGATGTCATTTTATGTGAATTAAAATGATGCGGAAGGTTCTATGGAAGGTTCTAGAAGGTTCTAGAAAAGTCTGGAAGAAACCACCAAGGAAGGTGGAGTCCACATGGGACTCCACCTCCATGGCCGGCCAACCCTAGTGGGGGTGGAGTCCCAAGTGGACTCCCCCTTAGGGGGCCGGCCACCCCCCCATATGGGAGGTGGGAACCCCACCTCTAGTGGGAGTCCTAGCTTGGGTAGGTTTCCCCACCATATGGGTTTTTGGTTCGGGTCTTATTCGAAGACTTGGAGACCAACACTTGGGGTTCCACCTATATAATGAGGGGCCAAGGGGAGGGGGCCGGCCACCCAAGAACCACCAAGGTGGCCGCACCCCTTAGTGGCCGGCGCCCCCTCTCCCAAACCCTAGCGGCCTCTCTCCTCCACCACGTCCCGCACGCTTAGCGAAGCTCCGCCGGACTTCTCCACCACCACCGGCACCACGCCGTCGTGCTGTCGGATTCAAGAGGAGCTACTACTTCCCGCTGGAACGGGGAGGTGGACGTCGTCTTCATCAACAACCGAACGTGTGACCGAGTACGGAGGTGCTGCCCGTTCGTGGCGCCGTGATCAAGATCTTCTACGCGCTTTTGCAAGCGGCAAGTGAACGTCTACCGCAGCAACAAGAGCCTCATCTTGTAGGCTTTGGAATCTCTTCAAGGGTGAGACTCGATAATCCCCTCGTTGCTACCGTCTTCTAGATTGCATCTTGGCTTGGATTTCGTGTTCGCGGTAGGAAATTTTTGTTTTCTATGCAACGTTATCCTACAGTGGTATCAGAGCCGTGTCTATGCATAGATGGTTGCACGAGTAGAACACAATGGTTTGTGGGCGTTGATGCTTTTGTTATCTTTAGTTGAGTACTTTGCATCTTTGTGGCATAGTGGGATGAAGCGGCTCGGGCTAACTTTACATGACCGCGTTCATGAGATTTGCTCCACGCTCGACATGCAACTTGTATTGCATAAGTGGCTTTGCGGGTGTCTGTCTCTCCTACTATAGTGAAGATTCAATTTACTTTTCTATTGACAACACTAGTATCACCGTTGTGGTTCATGTTCGTAGGTAGATTAGATCTTACTCAAAAACCCTAAACCACGTAAAATATGCAAACCAAATTAGAGAGAACGTCTAACTTGTTTTTGCAGGGTTTGGTGATGTGATATGGCCATAATGTGATGATGACTATGTATGAGATGATCATTATTGTATTGTGGCAACGGCAGGAGCCTTATGGTTGTCTTTAAATTTCATGTTGAGTAGTATTTCAAAGTAGTTGTAATAGTTGCTACATGGAGGACAATCATGAAGACGGCGCCATTGACCTTGGTGCTTCGCCGACGATGATGGAGATCATGCCCGTTGTTGATGGAGATCATGTCCGTGCTTTGGAGATGAAGATCAAAGGCGCAAAGACAAAAGGGCCATATCATATCACATATGAACTGCATGTGATGTTAATCCTTTTATGCATCTTATTTTGCTTAGATCGCGACGGTAGCATTATAAGATGATCCCTCTCACTAAAATATCAAGATAATAAAGTGTTCATCCTTAGTAGCACCGTTGCCAAGACTTGTCGTTTCGAAGCATCTCGTGATGATCGGGTGTGATAGAATCAACAAGTGCATACAACGGGTGCAAGCCAGTTTTGCACATGCGGATACTAAGGTGGCCTTGACGAGCCTAGCATGTACAGACATGGTCTCGGAACACGTGATACCGAAAGGTAGAGCATGAATCATATGATTGATATGATGAACACTTTGAGTGTTCGCCATTGAAGTTACATCTTGTCTCGTGATGATCGGACTTGGTGTGGTGGATTTGGTTCGTGTGATCACTAAGACAATGCGAGGGATATTGTTTTGAGTGGGAGTTCACCTAGTTTTTAATTATATTGAATTAAAATTTGAACTCAATTTGTCATAAACATTAGTCTAAACTATTGCAAATATGTTGTAGATATGGCGTCCTCAATCAATTTTAACCAGTTCCTAGAGAAAGAAAAGCTTAAGAGCAACGGTAGCAACTTCACTGGTCCCGTCATGTGAGGATTTTTCTCAATGGCGGAAATCTGCAATATGTGCTTGATGCACCGCTAGAGTGACCCTCCTGCAGAAACTGAAACCGATGAAGTAAAAGCTGTTTACGCAACTCGGAAAACTCGGTACTCTCAAGTTCGGTGTGCCATCTTATGCAGTCTGGAAGCCGATCTTCAAAAACGTTTTGAGCACCACGATCCACATGAGTTAATCAATGAGTTGAAGACTATATTTGAGACTCATGCGGCCGTGGAATGCTATGAAGCATCGAAACACTTCTTCAGCTGCATGATGGAAGAAGGCAGCTCCGTTAGTGAGCACATGCTCGCCATGACCGGGCATGCGAAGAAACTCAGTGACTTGGGAATAGTGATTCCTAATAGACTGGGGATTAATCGTGTCCTTCAATCACTGCCACCTAGTTACAAGAACTTTGTGATGAACTACAATATGCAGAACATGAACAAAGAGTTACATGAACTCTTCTCCATGCTGAAATCTACTGAGATTGAAATTAAGAAAGAGCACCAAGTGTTGATGGTCAACAAGACCACCAGTTTCAAGAAACAGGGCAAGTCTAAAGGCAAGAACAAGAAGAGTGGCAAGAAAGCTGCCACACCTCCTGTGAAACCTAAGACTGGCCCTAAGCCTGATGCTGAGTGCTATTACTGCAAGGAGAAGGGACACTGGAAGCGTAATTGCTCCAAGTATTTGGCGGATCTGAAGAGCGGCCTTGTCAAGAAGAAGAAAGAAGGTATATCTGATATACATGTTATAGATGTTTATCTTACTGGTTCTCGTACTAGTACCTGGGTATTTGATACTGGTTCGGTTGCTCATATTTGTAACTCGAAACAGGAACTAAAGAATAAACGAAGACTACTAAAAGATGAAGTGACCATGCGCGTTGGAAATGGATCCAAAGTCGATGTGATCGCTGTCGGCACACTTCCTCTACATCTACCTTCGGGATTAGTTTTAAGCCTCAATAATTGTTATTTTGTACCCGCGTTGAGCATGAACATTATATCTGGATCTTGTTTAATGCAAGACGGTTATTCATTCAAGTCTGAGAATAATGGTTGTTCTATTTTTATGAATAATATCTTTTATGGTCGAGCACCTGAAAAGAATGGCTTATTTCTGTTAGATCTCGATAGTAGTGATACACATATACATAACATTGATGCTAAGCGAATTAAATTGAATGATAATTCTACTTATATGTGGCACTGTCGTCTTGGTCATATTGGAGTGAAACGCATGAAGAAACTCCATACCGATGGGTTACTTGAATCACTTGACTTTGAGTCACTTGATAGATGCGAAGCATGTCTAATGGGAAAAATGACTAAGACTCCATTCTCTGGTATTATGGAGCGAGCTACTGACTTATTGGAAATCATACATACCGATGTGTGCGGACCAATGAGTGTAGCATCGCGCGGTGGTTATCGTTATGTTCTAACCTTCACGATGATCTGAGTAGATATGGGTATATCTATTTCATGAAACATAAATCCGAAACTTTTGAGAAGTTTAAGGAATTCCAAAGTGAAGTAGAAAATCAACGTAACAAGAAGATTAAATTTCTACGATCTGATCGCGGAGGTGAATATCTGAGTTATGAGTTTGGCATGCATTTAAAGAAATGTGGAATACTTTCACAATTGACACCGCCGGGAACACCACAACGAAACGGTGTGTCCGAACGTCGTAATCGAACTCTCTTAGATATGGTTCGTTCTATGATGTCTCTTACTGATTTGCCGTTATCATTTTGGAGTTATGCATTAGAGACAGCCGCATTCACTTTAAATAGAGCACCATCAAAATCCGTTGAAACGACACCGTATGAATTATGGTTTAATAAGAAACCTAAGCTGTCGTTCCTAAAAGTTTGGGGTTGCGAAGCCTATGTAAAAAAGTTACAACCGGACAAGCTAGAACCCAAAGCGGAGAAATGCGTCTTCATAGGATACCCTAAGGAAACTATAGGGTACACTTTCTATCATAGATCCGAAGGCAAGATCTTTGTTGCTAAGAACGGAACCTTTCTTGAGAAAGAATTTCTCACTAAAGAAGTGACTGGAAGAAAAGTAGAACTCGATGAGATTGAAGAATCTCTACTCGTTGATCAGAGTAGCGCAGTACCGGAAGATGTTCCTGTGCCGCCTACACCGGCAACAGAGGAAGCAAATGATAATGATCATGAAACTTCAAATGAGATAGCTACTGAACCTCGCAGATCGACAAGGGACGTCCTGATTGGTATGATCCTTGTCTAAATGTCATGATTGTGGACAACAATGATGAAGACCCTGCGACGTATGAAGAAGCGATGATGAGCCCAGATTCCAACAAATGGCAAGAAGCCATGAAATCCGAAATGGGATCCATGTATGATAACAAAGTATGGACTTTGGTAGACTTACCTGATAGCCGCAAGGCTGTCAAGAATAAATGGATCTTCAAGAGAAAAACAGATGCTGATGGTAATATTACTGTCTATAAAGCTCGACTTGTCGCAAAGGGTTTCCGACAAATTCAAGGTGTTGACTACGATGAGACTTTCTCACCTGTAGCGAAGCTAAGGATTTTGTTAGCAATAGCTGCATTTTTCGATTATGAGATTTGGCAGATGGATGTCAAAACAGCGTTCCTTAATGGAGACATTGAGGAAGAGTTGTATATGGTACAACCCAAAGGTTTTGTCGATCCTAAAAATGCTGACAAAGTATGCAAACTTCAGCGTTCAATTTATGGACTGAAGCAAGCATCAAGAAGTTGGAACCGACGCTTTGATAAGGTAATCAAAGACTTCGGGTTTATACAGTGTCATGGAGAGGCCTGTATTTACAAGAAAGTGAGTGGGAGCTCTGTAGCATTCCTAATATTATATGTAGATGACATATTATTGATTGGGAATGATATAGAACTATTAAGCAGTGTAAAAGGTTATTTGAATAATAGTTTTTCAATGAAAGACCTTGGTGAAGCATCGTATATATTAGGCATCAAGATTTATAGAGATAGATCAAGACGCCTAATAGGGCTATCACAGAGTACATACCTGGACAAGATTCTGAAGAAGTTTAGAATGGACGAAAGTAAGAAAGGGTTTTTACCTATGTTACCAGGCAAGGTCTTGAGTAAGACTCAAGGTCCGGCTACGGCAGAAGAAAGAGAAAGGATGAGTCAGATCCCCTATGCCTCGGCAGTAGGCTCTATCATGTATGCCATGCTATGTACAAGACCGGATATAGCACATGCTGTTAGTTTGACTAGCAGATATCAAAGTGATCCAGGAATGGAACACTGGACAGCGGTCAAGAATATCCTGAAGTACTTGAAAAGAACTAAGGATATGTTTCTTTGTTATGGAGGTGACCAAGAGCTCGTTGTAACAAGTTACACCGATGCAAGTTGGAACACTGATCCTGATGACTCTAAGTCACAGTCTGGGTACGTGTTTATATTGAATGGTGCTGCAGTAAGCTGGGCAAGCTCGAAGCAGTGCACGGTGGCGAAATCCTCAACAGAATCGGAGTACATAGCGGCTTCAGAGGCTTCATCAGAAGCGGTATGGATGAAGAGGTTCATTGTAGAGCTCGGTGTGGTTCCTAGTGCATTGGACCCACTAGTCATCTATTGTGACAACATGGGTGCCATCGCCAATGCACAAGAACCAAGGTCACACAAGAGGCTGAAGCATATCAAGCTGCGTTATCATTCGATTCGCGAGTACATCGAAGATGGAGAAGTAAAGATTTGCAAAGTACACACTGATCTGAATGTAGCAGATCCGTTGACTAAAGCTCTCCCTAGGGCAAAGCATGACCAACACCAGAATGCCATGGGTGTTAGGTACCTTACAATGTAATCTAGATTATTGACTCTAGTGCAAGTGGGAGACTGTTGGAGATATGCCCAAGAGGCAATAATAAAAGTAGTTATTATATATATCTTTATGTTTATGATAAATGTTTATATACCATGCTATAATTGTATTAACCGAAACATTAGTACATGTGTGATATGTAGACAACAAGAAGTCCCTAGTATGCCTCTTAAACTAGCTTGTTGATTAATGGATGATTAGTTTCATAATCATGAGCATTGGATGTTATTAATAACAAGGTTATATCATTATATGAATGATGTAATGGACACACCCAATTAAGCGTAGCATAAGATCTCATCATTAAGTTATTTGCTATAAGCTTTCGATACATAGTTACCTAGTCCTTATGACCATGAGATCATGTAAATCACTTATACCGGAAAGGTACTTTGATTACACCAAACGCCACTGCGTAAATGGGTGGTTATAAAGGTGGGATTAAGTATCCGGAAAGTATGAGTTGAGGCATATGGATCAACAGTGGGATTTGTCCATCCCGATGACGGATAGATATACTCTGGGCCCTCTCGATGGAATGTCGTCTAATGTCTTGCAAGCATATGAATAAGTTCATAAGAGACCACATACCACGGTACGAGTAAAGAGTACTTGTCAGGAGACGAGGTTGAACAAGGTATAGAGTGATACCGAAGATCAAACCTCGGACAAGTAAAATATCGCGTGACAAAGGGAATTGGTATTGTATGTGAATGGTTCATTCGATCACTAAAGTCATCGTTGAATATGTGGGAGCCATTATGGATCTCCAGATCCCGCTATTGGTTATTGGTCGGAGTGAGTACTCAACCATGTCCGCATAGTTCGCGAACCGTAGGGTGACACACTTAAAGTTGGATGTTGAAATGGTAGAACTTGAATATGGAATGGAGTTCAAATATTTGTTCGGAGTCCCGGATGAGATCCCGGACATCACGAGGAGTTCCGGAATGGTCCGGAGAATAAGATTCATATATAGGATGTCATTTTATGTGAATTAAAATGATGCGGAAGGTTCTATGGAAGGTTCTAGAAGGTTCTAGAAAAGTCCGGAAGAAACCACCAAGGAAGGTGGAGTCCACATGGGACTCCACCTCCATGGCCGGCCAACCCTAGTGGGGGTGGAGTCCCAAGTGGACTCCCCCTTAGGGGGCCGGCCACCCCCATATGGGAGGTGGAACTCCCACCTCTAGTGGGAGTCCTAGCTTGGGTAGGTTTCCCCACCATATGGAAGGTTTTTGGTTCGGGTCTTATTCGAAGACTTGGAGACCAACACTTGGGGTTCCACCTATATAATGAGGGGCCAAGGGGAGGGGGCCGGCCACCCAAGAACCACCAAGGTGGCCGCACCCCTTAGTGGCCGGCGCCCCCTCTCCCCAAACCCTAGCGGCCTCTCTCCTCCACCACGTCCCGCACGCTTAGCGAAGCTCCGCCGGACTTCTCCACCACCACCGACACCACGCCATCGTGCTGTCTGATTCAAGAGGAGCTACTACTTCCGCTGCCCGGTGGAACGGGGAGGTGGACGTCGTCTTCATCAACAACCGAACGTGTGACCAAGTACGGAGGTGCTGCCCGTTCGTGGCGCCGTGATCAAGATCTTCTACGCGCTTTTGCAAGCGGCAAGTGAACGTCTACCGCAGCAACAAGAGCCTCATCTTGTAGGCTTTGGAATCTCTTCAAGGGTGAGACTCGATAATCCCCTCGTTGCTACCGTCTTCTAGATTGCATCTTGGCTTGGATTTCGTGTTCGCGGTAGGAAATTTTTTGTTTTCTATGCAACGTTATCCTACACGAACAAGGATGCCACGACACGTCATCAATTAGGGGTCGCACCCGTTCACCATACCTATCGGCTACGGAGCAACTCGAAGCACCATGCTACCTTCACTCTTACATTGATCCAAAGGACGGTCGAGAGAAATCCAGTCACCTGTTAAGGAATCGACATTTGGAAATTCGGCAGTTCTGCGATGACCTCAGGCCGAGGCCATCGAGAGTTCACGCAATGGAGAGAAGGGCGGGGTCTACAGTTATCCACTAGAACCATATAGGAACCTACGTACCGGCGGGAGACGAACATGTACCGACCAGGTGTTCCGGAACCATGCGGGCAAGTCAACATGATCCATAAAACCAGCTTTTCAAGAGAGAAATCAAGAAGTTCTCCCGAGAAGTAAAATATGCGGAAGTCGCCATGGTTGATACACCCGATTTCATCACTGGTCAGATCGAGTATCACCTTCGGCGGGCGGATCATCCCTTCCAAGGCCGACCACGCGCCCTCGTCCTTGAAGCACAGATTGGAGGGTACAATATGAGCAAAGTATTCATGGATGGAGGAAGTGGCTTGAACCTGCTATTCGCCAGCACAATGAAAGCAATGGGTCTAACAGTCGATATGCTAAAAGAGTCCGACACAGGGTTCCACAGCATTATACCAACTCAACCCGCTTATTCTCTTGGTAAAACATCATTGGACGTAGTCTTCGGCACGCCCAACAATTTCAGGAAAGAGAAGGTCGAGTTCGAAGTAGTCGACTGGGAGTCTCAGTATCACGCCATTCTCGGCAGGCCCGCGTTTGCCAAATTCATGGCCGTACCTCATTATGCGTACCTGAAACTAAAGATGCCAGGCAACAACGGGACCCCAATAACCGTTCATGGAAGCTTTGCTCGATCGGACAACTGCGACAGGGAGTTCCAGAAGATCGCCTCGAAGTTCGGAGCCAAGGAAGAACTCAACGCGATCGACACCGTTAGATCACACGCAACCACCAGCCGACAACCGAAACGTAAGATCCGACGAGTTTGACGCTGCAAAGGAAGCCAAGAAGCTGCAGGTGCACCCCACTGACCCGAAGAAAACGGTCAATACGTCGGCTGACCTTACTGGCGCATAGGAAGGCGCGCTCATCGAGTTCCTCCGTGAGCGCTGGGAGATATTTGCATGGGAACCATCCGACATGCCAGGTATCCCCAGGGAACTCGCTGAGCACGCCCTTAATGTTGACCCAACAGCCAAACCAGTGCAGCAGTCGATGCGTCGATTCTCTGAACCAAAGAGGAGAGCAATTGGTGAAGAAATCAATCGACTTCGTAAAGCAGGATTCATCCGAGAGCTCAAGGAATCAGAGTGGGTGGCTAACCCTGTCATGGTGCCCAAAAAGGACACCACCGCTCTGCGCATGTGTATCGACTACACCAGCCTTAATAAACACTGTCCGAAAGACCACTTCTCGCTGCCCCGTATCGATCAGATAGTCGACTCCACAACAGGATGCGATCGCCTCTTGACGTGGGCATTACCCTTCGGGTAACCAATGTTGATCTACCCTACGTGGTCCAACAGGAGGCCCATGAAGGAACCCGACAGCAAGATGGGCCACTAGGGCGGTGCGACGGAAGATTACTTGAAGTACAAGACGCGGAGGAAGCCGAACAAGGAAAGATTGGAGATAGATCTACTGTAAACCTACTCGTACTCGATTAGATCTCTCGGGACCTGGCCACCTATATAAAGGCCAGGAGAGGGGCTATCGAGGGACACAATCAATCTTAGCAGTATTAGCCAGCAGAAGCTTAGAACTAGGTTACCCTAGCAACTAGCATCTCGACGAGATCACAGCCGAACTATTCGGCACCCCATTGTAACCTGTTTTCATCATAATCAAAGAACAGACAGGCAGGACGTAAGGGTTTTACCTCATCGAGGGCCCCGAACCTGGGTAAATCGCTCTCCCCGCTTGTCTGTGAACCGATGTCTCGTGTCAGCTTGCAGGATTCCATCAACCCTAAGCCCCTATCGGAGGGCATTGCCGAGGAGCACCCTCGACAATTGGCGCCGTCTGTGGGAACCCTGGCACAAGGCAGGACATCGGCAGATCCGATCATGACATCGGCAGCTTCGCCGGCAAATTCGCCGGCAACTTCATCACCAACTTCATCAACAACTTCGTCGACACCATCATCGCCAACCCTGGGAAGCCCGATTCGATTCGGCTCTTACGAGTTTACCCCACATAGCGATTCCTCCCGAACTTTTCAGATCTACAAGGGAACATGGAGATGACCTTCGGCAGCGTCCACTACAACGTCAACGCAGAAATCCTTCGATTGCTGGAATCCCGCCTCGGATCGACGAGTTCAAGCGCACCATTGTCACTCAATCTGTCGGCTGGTGCGACAGGATCGACGTGCTCACCCGCACCCTCGACTCCCCGCTCGGTGTCCTCCATGTCGGTAGGGTCGACGATCCCACGTCTTCGGAATTAACCTCGTACTACTGCTCGAACTGCGACACCAGGCACGGGCTGGGATCGAGCGACACGCCGTTCATCTGCAACGCCCCATCGGGAGAGGACATCTCGACAGCACGTCCAGGGAACCACCCGAAGACGGCACACCATCAGGTTTATGTCGCCAATAACACGGGAAACACAAGGCGTAGAGGTGACGAGGAGCATACCCCCCGTTCCAGTAGAAGGGCGAGTTTTGAGAATAGCGCCAGCAACCGCGACAGCGATTATACCATCGCGGATGAGGAATGGGCAGCAGCAAGGGCAGCAGTACTCAACAACACGCCG